>ML661902.1:10576967-10629154 GCA_007570785.1 Antilocapra americana
GGGGGGGAGGGAGGAGGGAGGGGGGACCCGGAGGGGAAGCATATGTAAACGCATGGTGATATCATGACAATGTATGGCAAAAACAATAATTAAAAAAAAAAAATAAATAAAAATAAAAAAATAAAAAAATCATAGTGCAAGATATCTGTTCAGAAAAAAAAAAAGAAAATAATAGCAAATGAAATAACTGACAAAGGATTAATTTATAAAATATACAAGCAGTGCATACAGCTCAATGCCAGAAAAACAAACAACTCAATCAGAAAGTGGGAAAAAGACCTAAATAGACATTTCTCCAAGGGAGACATACAGATGGCTAACAAACACATGAAAAGATGCTCAACATCTCTCGTTATTAGAGAAGTGCAAATCAAAACTACAGTGAGATATCACCTCACACCGATCAGAATGGCCATCTTCAAAAAGTCTACAAACAATGAATGCTGGAGAGGGTGTGGGAGAAAGGGAAGAGTGCACTTGCACTGTTGGTGTGAATATAAATTGATACAGCCCATATGGAAGACGGTTTGGAGATTCCTTAAGAAACTAGGAATAAAACCATCATATGACCCAGCAATCTCACTCCTAGGCATATATCCTGCGGAAACCAAAACTGAAAAAGACACATATATCTCATTGTTCATTGTAGCACTATTTAGAATAGCTAGAACATGAAAGCAACCTTGATGTCCATTGACAGATGAATGAATAAAGAATTTGTGGTACATATACACAGTGGACTACTACTCAGCCATAAAAAGGAACACATTTGAGTCAGTTCTGATGAGGTGGATGAACCTAGAACCTATTATACAGAGTGAAGTGAGTCAGAAAGAAAAAGATAAATATCATATTCTAATGCACATATACGGAATCTGGAAAAATGGTAGGAAAGAATTTATTTACAGGACAGCACTGGAGAAACAGATGTAGAGAATAGTCTTATGGACATGGGGAGAGGGGAGAAGAGGGTGAGATGTATGAAAAACAAAGAAACTTACATTACCATATGTAAAATAGACAGCCAATGAGAATTTCCTGTATGTCTCAGGAAACTCAAACAGGGGCTCCGATATCAACCTAGAGGGGTGGGATGGGGAGGGAGATGGGAGGGAGGTTCAAAATGGAGGGGATATATATATATATATATATGCCTATGACTGATTCATGTTGAGGTTTGACAGAAGACAACAAAATTTTGTAAAGCAATTATCCCTCAATAAAAAAATAAATTAGAAAGAAAAAAATAGTTTCTTCCTTGAACACAGAGTTTTCAACATAAAATTGTTCTTTCAGAATCAGAAAAGATTGAATTTGTCTGGAAAACTGCTATCCTGTTGAAAGCTAATGACAACAAGTTCAGCTTGTTTATTCACTTCACTGCATTCATAAATGGTGCTGTCACACAAATATGTTGGTTATTGAAACTATTTCTCACAGCATGTGCTTTTTCTGAAGAGTACATGCTAGTCTTTTTATTAGTCTCTCTTGGTTTCCTAAACCCAGGAGAATGAGTGAGTGAATGGATGAGATTAGAATAACAGCAGTGAATCTTGACTTCTTTCCCTCCCATTAGCATTTAAATATCCTCATCTGCTCATCATTAAAAGCCTCCCTATATTTACCTCACCCTTACAGCAATGCCACATCCACAGTTATACTTCTCTGAAGAACTATACTCTCTTGATTTTTCTCACTTTCCATTCTCTCCAATTATACTTCTCCATCAGAACTCTATTGAAATAGTTAAGGTCACTCATCATCTCTTTGCCACTAAAGCAAATAGGAAAGTTTCAATTTTCATTCGTTCACAAAACTTAGTTTTTGTTACATCCTGTAGCTTCTCTGGTGGCTCTGATGGTAAAGAATCTGCCTGCAATGCAGGAGACACGGGTTTGATTCCTGGGTCAGGAAGGTCCCCTGGAGAAGGGAATGGGTACCCACTCCAGAATTCTTGCCTGGAGAATTCCATGGATTGAGGACCCTGCAGTCCCTGGGTTCACAAAGAGTTGGACGCAATTGAGTGACTAACACTTTCACGTTCGCTATTGTATCCTTGAGCAAGACAGATGATAAAATTCCTGGTGTTACGGAGATCACATGAACAAGAATAATCAATTACTGGCAAGTGTTATGATGAAAATAAAAGAGAGGAGAGAGAGAAAGAGAGAAAATGAATGAATGTTTTGACACTTGGATGGCAAGGAGCCAGCCTAGCTTCCCCTGAATCTAGAAGTAGTGAGAGGAGCTGCTGTGGCCAGGGTTGTGGTATCGCTGTGGAGAGCCATGCTGAAGCTTGTCTGGGCGAGCCAGGCAGTGGTGTTAGGAGACGAGGAGACGGGGGCTGGTGGGGTCACTGGGTTCTTCTTGAATAAGAATCCTATGCCCAGGAGATGGTGGACTGGAACAAATCTGGAAAGGTTTAATAGCCCAACTGAGTGACCATGAGACTAGTGACCTATTATGGGTCTCAGACAGCAAAATGACTTTCTTTTCATCTAACAACCCTCCCACCCCCTCCAACGTATATAGTATTAGTCCAAGTACTATTTTAAGTACTTGAATGGCCTTATCAGCAGTGTATAGGCTGCGCTTGATCTATGGTTTTCACTGTCACACCAACAATGCCCTTTACTGGAGGTTTTAAAAGTCTTTGCCATAAATTTTCTAAGGGACTGTGATTGTTTATTAGGCATTTAGTTTGTCATGGTGTTAGATTGACCAGGCAATTGCTCATGTTGGAATCTGTGGGTTATGACTTGATAAATGAGAAGACTGCTGCTGCGTAGGGAGTAGTTTGTGTTTGCCTTTTCTATGATAATCCACTGGAAAACTGTGAATAATAATATTGCATATAAAAGAGACAAGGATGGATAAAGGTGTAAGGGAATAAATTTTCTCTATAAGTAGCAAGCAGCCATGAATCTCTTATTAAATTTTCCAGGCAGGAAGCCTGTCACTCTAAGCATGAGTTCTTATTGTAAGGAAAATTTAAACTGGTTATGGACTTACAGTTCCAAAGCAATCAGGGTTGAAATGTTTTATATCTTGACCACATTTTTTTTTTTTTGGTGGAGAGGGCAGGGTCAAGGGTAAAATAAAGAATTATTGAAAAATGTAAGCATAATACTTCTTAGTCATAAGCAGTGGAAACCAGTTTTGGTTGATTTAGGAAGAATGTTATTTATTCAGAGGACACTAGGCTAGAGAACCAGTCTTGGGACTATGCAGATGAGAACAGCAGTCCAAATCCTGCTGTAGAACTAGCTCAGGGGGAGCCTTGAGCTTAGCAGCAGTCACTGTTGCTAAGAACCGCAGCTCACACTGTTGGCACACTCAGCAACGGACTCTGGAAGCTGCCATTGGCTCTGCTATCTGTGCTACCCAAAGAAACTGATTTTTGTGACAGCCCATCCACTTTCATAGGTAGTTTATTCCTCCTGTACCTCTCTGGACAAGGAGAGTGAGATTGTCTTCACCAGCAAGGGCTTGTCCTGGGATTTGGTGAGTTTGGGGAATTTATGACATCCAAATCCATCCATTTCCCCACTACTCCCCACCTCCATATCTCAGTTTTGTTCTATTCTGATCAATGCTTTTACTTTCACATAAGTGATCTCAGTGGGGTGTGAATTCAGCTGACATTATAATTTAGAAACCTGCAGGATCAAAGTTAGAGTTTGATTTTCAGTTATCTCAGCCCTGTGGCTGAAAGCGATAAGAGATTCTTTTAGCAGTCAGAGAAACTTGGGATTTCACTTCATGCCTCTAGACAAGAATTTGTGATTTCAGCTTGTCATTCTTTTCCTTTAAGCACTGTAGCACTGTTAGAAGCAAACTCCATGCCCATAGTTCTTGAATTCCTCGCACCTGTCATATACTTTTGTGGCAGTGGGTTATGTGGTCCTTGTTCAGTGAGGACTTCTTTAAGGTGATAATTTGATAATTTGTGCCATGAGCTTCCAGATTCCCATCTCTTAGTATGGGCTGGCTTTTCACTGTTTTTTTTTTTTTTAAACCAGGCCAGATATTCAGTTCCTTTTTTGAGGGACTATTGGCTACAACCGTAACTGGTATCAACTGATGTTACTGTTCTTAGTTACAGCAACTGTGTATAAGGTACAAAGAAAATGAACTAGTTCTTAGGACATTTAACTGCACAGAGCTCTCCAGGGCTACAGAGCTAGGAACAGTGCTCTAAATCAAGTCCTCTAAGGATGCCATTGCTGCTGCTGCTGAGAGCGGGTGCTGTATTTTGCAGCACAGACAACAGTAATAGCGGACTTTGGACTGGGGCCACCAGCAGTGCTACAGTTGCCGAATTATCATGCTCTAGCTCTTGTCATTGCAAGGGCAAATTGCTCATGTTCTCCTCTTCTTGTGTCATTGTTCACAGTTAAAACTAGAGTGGATGCATCTAAGACTGATACAACTGAGGTCGTGGGCCAATGTGCCAGCTGCGAAGGCCACTAAGAAACTGAATATCTGGCATTTTTTCCCCGTAGTGCCTAGCAGGCTCTGCCACCTACAATACTCATCAGGTGGGGAATCCTTATAACTCATAAGGTGGTAGCAAATATTATAGGTCGGCTTACCCAACAACCATTCCAGCCCTCCTCTAGGCAGTCTTTGGAAAATGGTGGATTACATTCCCAGGCTCCACTGCCACATAGACAGGATTGGGATATACAGCCAAGTCCTGTGAGATGTTGGTTATATGCAGGGAGACTGGACCTTCTACAAGCATGGCTGTGAAGGTGATGAAGTTTTTCAGAGTAGCTATGAGGACTTTGGGCATTCAGAACCAAGCGAAGTAACTTGTGAGTAAGGATGTCAGTGGAGTTTCTTAGGACAGACCCACAGTGTAGCTGTGCTTTTCCTCTCACTGTGTTCTTGGCTCATTGACTCTGTGAGCCTCTAAGCCTTGCTCTTTAGCCCTTTCAGGGATTCTATGAGTTAGCTAATATTCTCCTACAAATCCCTTTATGCTAAAACTAGCTCATTCAATTCTGTTGTTTGCAAGTAAAAGCCCTGACTAATAGAGTTTCAGACAGTAGGTTAGTAAAATTGTACTATATATTTGAAAGCTGCAATGATAAACATAAAATTTTAAATACTCCATATGCCTGGAATATACATGTAAAGATTGTAGGTGTTGATCTTCACTTAGTATTTGGAAGGAAAATTTGATTAATGTATCTAGAGGATGGACATTGCGGGTCATTGTGAGAGTAACACATTCTACTAGGCTAAATCAACTTGTGAATTTCAAATCTCAAATGCTATCAGTAGAGATGTGAGTACAAATTAGACCATTGTAGATACTGTGACATTGTGTTAGTCAATATTAAAAACTAGCACTTGTTGAGTTCTCACCAGGTAATGCTACATGGATTATCCTATGCAAACTTCAGAGTAAACTTTGGCATCTCTGTTTTACAGATGAGGAGACTGAGGTTTAGATTGGTTACACTGCTTTCCCAAAGTCACTTGGCTAGGTAGGCAGGAGAAGGATTTGGACCTATAGCTGTCTGACTATAGGTTCTTCATTTTCCTTCTATAGTCCAGAGAGTTTCAAAGAGTTGAACAGGACTGAGCAACTAAGCACACAGCACACTACCTCTTATCATTGAATGTCGATTTAATTGATCTGCTCAAGATTGCATAGAATTTGATGAGGAAGTTAAGATGCAGGATGCATATTTACCAAAGAAAGCCAGAGAAACAATATCAGCACCCCATAGAGGAACCACAGGTTAAGAGCTACTTAGTCTTCTGGGTGGATCCCTTCTGTACAGGAATTAGGAAAATATTTCTTAGACAGGTGAGTTATGCTCATTATGCTTGAAAGCCTTGATACTCCAAGTATGTTCCTTGGACCAGCATCATTGGCATCATCTGGGAGCTTGTTAGAAATGGCTTTGTTTATGAAAGACTGAAATAGGAAAAGCAAATGAAGGAAACTGAGGAAGCTTCTGCATGAAGCCTTACATGTGAATGTATAGGAGAGGTTTCTGTGTCCTAATGGAAATATTTGTTTTCCTACGTGAGAGTAAAATGTAGAAGAGATATTCAGTAAAGTTTTTCGAATATATTTGTCTTCTGTTATCTCCTTTTATTATAATTATAAAGAATCAGAATCATATATGTATACTTATATAAGTGAAAGACACTTATGTATACTAAGGACCTAGTTGTGAGTCCATCTCCTCATGCTATTTCCTTAGTATTTACTGTGCTCTTTATTGTTCCAAGTTTTGATATTCCAAGTAGTATTATAGAGTTTGTAAGATATGTTGTCCCCAGAAGATAATTCAATCATAGCAGTTGCTGACTTGGATCCATGTCTTACTTTCTTTGCTCTTGTCATGACTCCAGGTATGGGCTTTCATTGCAGAGATCATTTAAATTCTCATTTCAGAAAGCACCTACCTGTCACAGACACAGCTTTGGGGGGGGGGGGCGGGGAAACACCATAAGATTTCTGTACTGGAACCAAAAAGCTTTCTGCAGTTGAGGTGGTTCTCGTATCTCTAACCAGATGTCTGTCTAGACTCATTAAGTCCTAGTGCATGTGCTTTTGGGAAAGGTCTAATACTGTCTCATGCTCAGTGCTCAGTTACTAAGTCGTGTCTGATTCTTTGCAGTCCTGTGGGCTGTAGCCAACCAGGCTTCTCTGTCCATGAGTTTCTCTAGGCAAGAATACTGGAGTGAGTTGCCATGCCCTCCTCCAAGGGATCTTCCTGGCCTAGGGGTTGAATCCATGTGTCCTGTGTCTTCAGCATTGCAGGTGGCTTCTTTACCCACTGAGCCACCTGGAAAGACTATCTCACCCATAAACAAGTGCTGAATGAATGGAAAGTTTCTAGCTATGTGCCCAGAAAGAATGTTTAATGAAGACAACTGGTATCGCTGAGTAATTTTTTTATTCCATCTGTTTTTAAGGCTATAATTGACTGATAAACACTTCTGAGGCACTAAGAAGGCAAAAAAGGCATTTAAGATGATAAAATTTTACCATTAATTAGGTCATTGTCCTCATTTTCATGTTCTAATTTATTTTTATGTTAAATTTTTGGGAACAATTTATAAAGATTTATTTTTTTAATTTAAAAAACTTTAAAATTTGTTTTTTAAATTAAGGGGTAATTGACATGTAACATATTAGTTTCAGATTTACAAATACATTTTGAATGTTTGTATGCATTATGAAATGATCACCACAATGTCTAGTTACCATGTCACCATATAAAGTTACAAGGTTGTTTTCTTGTGATGAGAACTTATTAGGATATCCTTTCTTATCTATTTTCGAGTATGCAATGCAATTTTATTAGCTACAGTCATCATTCTGTGCGTTATATCCCTGTAACTTCTTTGTTTTGTAACAAGAAGTTTGTGCTTGACTCCCTTCACCACTTCTGCCTGCCCCCAAAGCATCCCCTCAGGCAACCACCAATCTGTTCTCTGTGTTTGTTTTGCTTTGTTTATTTTATTTTTTTTAAATTGCCCATATAAATTGAATCATACAGTATTTTTCTTTTGGTGTTTGACTCATTTTCATTAGTGTGATACCCTCAAGATCCATCACATTGTCTCAAATGGAAAATTGCATTTTTTTTAAATTGCTGAGTATATTCAATGGGTTTCCCTAATGGCTCAGTTGGTGAAGAATCTGCCTGAAATGCAAGAGACCCATATTCAATCCCTGGGTTCGGATGATCCCTTGAAGAAGGAAATGGCAACCCACTCTAGTATCCTTGCCTGGAGAATTCTATGAACAGAGGAGCCTGGTGGGCTATAGTCCATGGGGTCGCAAAGAGTCGGACTTGACTGAGCAACTAAAACTTCATGTATACGTATACAAGCACACACACATGTATACACATACCACATCTTTATCTTTTCATTCATTGATGAACACTTGATTGAGTGAGTGAAGTCGCTCAGTCGTGTCCGACTCTTTGTGACCCCATGGACGGTGGCTACCAGGCTCCTCCGTCCATGGGATTTTCCAGGCAAGAGTACCTGAGTGGATTGCCATTTCCTTCTCCAGGGGATCTTCCTGACCCAGGGATCAAACCCAGGTCTCCCGCATTGCAGGCAGATGCTTTACCCGCTGAGCCACCAGGGAACAGCTCAAACACTTAGGTTGTTTCTATATATTGTCTATTGAACTGTTGTAATGAACGTAAGGGTGCATATATCTTTTCCCATTTCTGTTTTCATTTTCTTTGGATATATACTCAGGACTGGAATGGCTTTGTCATATATTAGTTCTATTTTTAATTTTTTGAGGAAACTCCATACTATTTTCCATAATGATTGCACCAATTAACACCCTCACCAGGGGTACATGAGGGTTCCCTATTCTTCACATTCTTGCCAGCACTTGTTGGTTGTTGTCTGTTTTGATAATAGCTGTGTGTGAAGTAATATCTCATTGTGGTTTGATTTGCATTTGCCTGATGATTAGTGATTTTGAGCATCTTTTCACGTGTCTGTTGGCCACCTGAATGTCTTCTTTGGGAAAATGCCTATACAGATCCTCTGTTCATTTATGAAATCAGATTTTTTTTTGTTATTGAATTGTGTGGGCTCTTTTTTGTAATATTTTTAATTTTTATTTATTTACTTATTTTAATTTTTAAAATTCTTTTTTTTTATTGTAACAAATTCAGGAAAGACTTTTCTTTACGTTATTGTGTTGATTTTGCCATACATTGGCATGAATCTGCCACGAGTATACATGTGTTCCCCTTCCATAACCCCCCTTCCACCTCTCTCCCTATTCCATCCTTCTGGGTCATCCTGGTGCACCAGCCCTGAGCACCCTGTATCATGCATCAAACCTGGGTTTGTGATCATTTCATATATGATAATTTACATGTTTCAATGCCATTTTCCCATATCATCCCACCCTCATTCTCTCCCATAGAGTCCAAAAGACTGTTCTATACATCTGCGTCTCTTTTGCTGTTTCACATACAGGGTTATCGTTACCATCTTTCTAAATTCCATATATATGCGTTAGTATACTATATTGTTGTTTTTCCTTCTGGCTTACTTCTGGCTTACTTCACTCTGTATATAGGCTCCAGTTTCGTCCACCTCAGTAGAACTGATTCAAATGTATTCTTTTTAATGGCTGAGTAATATTCCATTGTGTATATGTACCACACTTTCTCATCCATTCATCTGCTGATGGACATCTAGGTTGCTTCCATGTCCTGGCTGTTGTAAACAATGCAGCGATGAACACTGGGATACACGTGTCTCTTTCAATTCTGGTTTCCTCGATGTGTATGCCCAGCAGTGGGATTGCTGGGTCATATGGCAGTTCTGTTTTCAGTTGTTTAAGGAATCTCCACACTGTTCTCCTTAGTGGCTGTGCTAGTTTGCATTCCCACCAACAGTGTAAGAGAGTTCCCTTTTCTCCACATCCTCTCCAGCATTTATTGCTTGTAGACTTTTGGATGGCAGCCATTCTGACTGGTGTGAAATGGTACCTCATTGTGGTTTTGATTTGCATTTCTCTGATAATGAGTGATGTTGAGCATCTTTTCATGTGTTTGTTAGCCATTTTTATGTCTTCTTTGGAGAAATGTCTGTTTAGTTCTTTGGCCCACTTTTTGATTGGGTTGTTTATTTTTCTGGAATGGAGCTGCAGGAGTTGCTTGTATATTTTTGAGATTAATAGTTTGTCCATTGCTTCGTTTGCTATTATTTTCTCCCATTCTGAAGGCTGCCTTTTCACCTTGCTTTTAGTTTCCTTTGTTGTTCAGAAACTTTTCATTTTAATTAGGTCCCATTTGTTTATTTGTGCTTTTATTTCCAGTATTCTGGGAGGTGGGTCATAGAGGATCCTTCCTGCTTTGGTTTATGTCGGAGAGTGTTTTGCCTATGTTTTCCTCTAGGAGTTTTATAGTTTCTAGTCATATGTTTAGATCTTTGATCCATTTTGAGTTTATTTTTGTGTATATCAACACAGCCAAAAGCTGGTTCTTTGAGAAGATAAAAAAAATTGACAAACCATTAGCCAGACTCATCAAGAAACAAAGGGAGAAGAATCAAATCAACAAAATTAGAAATGAAAATGGAAAGATCACAACAGAAAATACAGAAATACAAAGGATCATAAGAGACTATTATCAGCAATTATATGCAAATAAACTGGACAACCTGGAGGAAATGGACAAATTCTTAGAAAAGTACAACTCCAAGACTAAACCAGGAAGAGATAGATGATCTTAACAGACCCATCACAAGCACGGAAATTGAAACCGTAATCAGAAATCTTCCAACAAACAAAAGCCCAGGACCAGATGGCTTCACAGCTGAATTCTACCAAAAATTTAGAGAAGAACTAACACCTATTCTACTCAAACTCTTCCAGAAAATTGCAGAGGAAGGTAAACTTCCAAACTCATTCTACGAGGCCACCATCACCCTAATTCCAAAACCCGACAAAGATGCCACAAAAAAAGAAAACTACAGGCCAATATCACTGATGAACATAGATGCAAAAATCGTTAACAAAATTCTAGCAAATAGAATCCAACAACACATTAAAAAGATCGTACATCATGATAAACATAAAGCCAACATAAAGTAGGCTTTATCCCAGGGATGCAAGGATTCTTCAATATTCGCCAATCAATCCATGTAATACACCACATTAACAAATTGAAAAATAAAAACCACATGATTATCTCAATAGATGCAGAGAAAGCCTTTGACAAAATTCAACATCCATTTATGATAAAAACCCTCCAAAAAGCAGGAATAGAAGGAACATACCTCAACATAATAAAAGCTATATATGACAAACCCACAGCAAACATTATCCTCAATGGTTAAAAACTGGAAGCATTCCCCCTGAAATCAGGAACAAGACAAGGGTGCCCACTCTCACCACTACTTTTCAACATAGTTTTGGAAGTCTTGGCCACAGCAATCAGAGCAGATAAAGAAATTAAAGGAATCCAGATTGGAAAAGAAGAAGTAAAACTCTCTCTGTTTGCAGATGACATGATCCTCTACATAGAAAACCCTCAAGACTCTACCAGAAAATTACTAGAGCTAATCAGTGAATATAGTAAAGTTGCAGGATACAAAATCAACACACAGAAATCCCTTGCATTCCTATACACTAACAATGAGAAAACAGAAAGAGAAATTAAGGAAACAATTCCATTCACCATTGAAACAAAAAGAATAAAATACTTAGGAGTATTTCTACCTAAAGAAACAAAAGACTTATATATAGAAAACTATAAAACACTGATGAAAGAAATCAAAGAGGACACAAATAGATGGAGAAATATTTCGTGTTCATGGATTGGAAGAATCAATATAGTGAAAATGAGCATACTATGTAGAGCAATCTATAGATTCAATGCAATTCCTATCAAACTACCAGAGGTCTTTTTCAGAGAATTAGAACAAATAATTTCACAATTTGTATGGAAATACAAAAAACCTCGTATAGCCAAAGCAATCTTGAGAAAGAAGAATGGATCTGGAGGAATCAACCTACCTGACTTTAGGCTATACTACAAAGCCACAGTCATCAAGACAGTATGGTACTGGCATAAAGACAGAAATATAGATCAATGAAACAAAATAGAAAGCCCAGAGATAAATCCATGCATCTGTGGACACCTTATCTTTGACAAAGGAGGCAAGAATATACAATGGAGAAAAGACAATCTCTTTAACAAGTGGTGCTGGGAAAACTGGACAGCCACTTGTGAAAGAATGATACTAGAACACTTTCTAACACCATACACAAAAATAAACTCAAAATGGATCAAAGATCTAAGCATAAGACCAGAAACTATAAAACTCCTAGAGGATAACATAGGCAAAACACTCTCCGACATAACCCAAAGCGGGATACTCCATGACCCACCTCCCAGAATATTGGAAATAAAAGCACGAATAAACAAATGGGACCTAATTAAAATGAAAAGCTTCTGTACAACAAAGGAAACTATAAGCAAGGTGAAAAGGCAGCCTTCAGAATGGGAGAAAATAATAGCAAACGAAGCGACGGCAAACAATTAATCTCAAAAATATACAAGCAACTCCTGCAGCTCCATTCTAGAAAAATAAACAACCCAATCAAAAAAGTGGGCCAAAGAACTAAACAGACATTTCTCCAAAGAAGACATAAAAATGGCTAACAAACACATGAAAAGATGCTCAACATCACTCATTATCAGAGAAATGCAAATCAAAACCACAGTGAGGTACCATTTCACACCAGTCAGAATGGCTGCCATCCAAAAGTCTACAAGCAATAAATGCTGGAGAGGATGTGGAGAAAAGGGAACCCTCTTATACTGTTGGTGGGAAGGCAAACTAGTACAGCCACTATGGAGAACAGTGTGGAGATTCCTTAAACAACTGCAAATAGAACTGCCATATGACCCAGCAATCCCACTGCTGGGCATACACACCAAGGAAACCAGAATTGAAAGAGACACGTGTACCCCAGTGTTCATCACCGCATTGTTTACAACAGCCAGGACATGGAAGCAACCTAGATGTCCATCAGCAGATGAATGGATGAGAAAGTGTGGTACATATACACAATGGAATATTACTCAGCCATTAAAAAGAATACATTTGAATCAGTTCTACTGAGGTGGACGGAACTGGAGCCTGTTATTCAGAGTGAAGTAAGCCAGAAGGAAAAACATAAATACAGTATACTAATGCATATATATGGAATTTAGAAAGATGGTAACAAGAACCCTGTATGCGAGACAACAAAAGAAATGCAGATGTATAGAACAGTCTTGTGGACTCTGTGGAAGAGGGCAAGGGTGGGAAGATATGGGAGAATGGCATTGAAACATGTTAATTATCATATGTGAAATCAATCCCCAGCCCAGGTTTGATGCTCAGAGCTGGTGCACCGGATGACCCAGAGAGAGGGAATTGGGAGGGAGGAGGGAGGGGGGTTCTGCAAGGGGAACATATGTATACCCATGGCAGATTCATGTCAATGTATGGCAAAACCAACCCAATAAAATAAAGAAAATTAAAAAAAAACTTTTTTCTTTGCATATGTTTATGAATTATTTGTCTATTGAAAACTCTGTGGAGCAGAGTACATGACTCTTCTTTGTATTAATATATCTAGTGTATTCTCCAGTGGTAATTTTGTTCATCTGCTTGATGATGATGTTTTTAGACATTAAATGACCAAATAATGATTTCGTTAAAAAACATTTCTTCTTTGGCTTGGGATATTCATCATGACCTTAGATTCCTTAGGACTTCCTGGTGGCTCAGATGGTAAAGCGTCTTCCTACAATACAGGAGACCCAGGTTAAATCCCTGGGTTGGGAAGGTCTCCTGGAGAAGAAAATGGCAACCCACTCCAGTATCCTTGCCTGGAAAATCCCATGGATGGAGGAACATGATAGGCTACAGTCCATAGGGTCGCAAAGAGTCAGACACAACTGAGCGACTTCACTTTCACTTTCACTTAGATTCCTGAGCTATACTGCCTTTATTGAATATCTGAGATTTATTTTATATAAAGGTTCTTTATAAATTTTCTTCAAATGTCAGGATTAAGAGAATAGAAATGTTTACTTCTGAATGTTTATTCTATTTAATATTTATCCTAACTGATGAGCATTTTAGAATGTGTCTGTTCCAACAAGAATAAACAGAACAAATGATCTCTCTTCCACATATGAGCCTTTGACTTTCTCTTTTCCCTAGAATGAAAACTGCTTCTTTTCCAATAGAGGATTTTTATATTGTCATATAAAAAGAATTTTATTTTATCAAACCAGTAAACTTTACATATACACTGTTTTCTCTTATATGGAACTGTGAGATCAGCTTCCACAGATTCTGTTTTGTGGTAAGTGCTGTCAGTGGAGGGATGTCATTTGTCATACCTTAGATGAATAGCATCCTTAGATGAATACCATCCCTTCCTTCTTATACCAAATAAGAAAAAACAAGTGCCTCTCTGCTCAGGTAAGGTAAATGTACTTGGTACACATATTCTTTCCTGTGTTTTTTTGGTCTTGTATCACTGGTTTAAGAGTTGAGCAATTTTCGTGGTGCTTTATTTTTTATTGTTTCTCAGATCTTTGTTATTGCTTACTCAATATCATGTAAAGATTGTTTTATGGGTATTTTGGGAATTGAACAAAATTGCAATGCAGTTCAGGTCTGTCTGTAGTGTTATTCTACCTCTCTTTTCTGTCAAGTTTTCCATCTTTCTTGTGTCCTTACACTTTGATTAGTCAATTTTCCTCGTAACTTGCCTACTCGCTTGGGCCAGTGTACCAACAACAAAACCATTCTCTTTTCTTCACTAAAACACTCATTGGTTGTTGTCAAACAGAAAATCAATTTCATTAACTTCCTCTGGGGAGCTAGGTAAACATTTATGGCCCAATGTCTTATTCTTCTAGATTGAAAATGAATATTATGGAATACTATGCCGTGAATAACTTCATTACACATTCATTAACCAAGGAAGTGACTCTGTGATTGTGGTGTTCAGCAGTCATGAGGTGGGATGCTGGGATGTTGCACATCTGGGAGAGATGTGTAAGCTTCTGCATACCCGTGCTGTTTGTAAGACTGGTCCTGGTGGTGGTGCAAGCAACCTGGATTTTCAGTCCTAAAGTCTTGCATCTCTATTCTTCTGCAAAGGAATCTAATGTCATAGTAACTGCATTGTGCTTCATGTAATATCATAGAAATTAGAGGTAAAATCATTTTATGTTTTATAAAAACATTACTGGTGAAATGTAAAGAACAGCAGCAGTAAGACTATTAGCCTCTCAATAGTTTGTGCATAACATTATGAAATGCTCAGTCACTCAGTCGTGTCTCTTTGTGCCTCTGAGAACAGTAGCCCTCCAGGCTCCTTTGTCCACGGGATTTCCCAGACAAGAATACTGGAGCAGATTGTCATTTCCTCCTCCAGGGGATCTTCCCAACCCAGGGACTGCACTCGTGTCTCTTGTGTCTCCTGAACTGGCAGGCAGATTCTTTACCACTGTGTCACCTGGGAAGCCCAACATTATTATATGTTCTAAATGTACTGATTCATAGAAATCTCTGATTTCAGTAAAGCTGTGTTTGTTTAAAGGTCCATGAGACATACCATATATTTAAATATAGTTTGCTTCAGATTATTTTATGGAAACAAGTCAGTGGAGTAGATAGGATGTGCCTAGTCAGCATAGCATTTCTTACGTTATAAATGTAACACTGATAAATATAGAAGAAAATCAAAGGAAAAGATTTGAAATGTAAGATAATTCTAAGGAAACTATAAAAATAGACAGTAGATGTCACTGTTGCTTTTCCATTTCCCTTAATCTTATTTTTGGGGGTTTTGTTCCTAGTTAATGACATTTTCTCTGTCATCTGAGAGCTCTAATAGGTTAAACAAGTTCACCTATGCTAAACTTCTGTTTTGAATTTTGTATTTATTAAGATAATGACTATAAATCTTGCACATATAGTTTATAGAGGAGATATTTATTACAGTTTATATGTCTAGGTTTATTAACTCAATATTATAAATGGATAGAATAATACTTTTTACAATTATCATCTGATTCAGAATGGATCACTATTAAAATGAGATGTTTTTCACCTCAGATGTAAACTTGTCCTAATCTTATTTTAAATGATCAATCATGTTGTATTCTCTTTATGTAAGTACTCAAACATGTGAGTGCCTTATATGAAGTACTCAGTTCAGTTCAGTCACTCAATTGTGTCCGACTCTTTGTGACTCCATGGACAGCAGCATGCGAGGCTTCCCTATCCATCACCAACTCCTAGAGCTTGCTCAAACTCATGTCCATCAAGTTGGTGATACGATATAATGTATGATAATTTAAGATGATAATTTAAGAAAATTTTTGCCATGTGAATACATCCAGCCAGCTGCATTCAGAAAATATCCAGGGAAAATGTTCTACATCAACTTTCAAAATACCCGTATTTTCCCCACCCTGTTTTCTCTCCATCAGTTCAACTCTAATTTCCTATTACAGTGTTTCCTCCTTAAGCTGCTGCCTAGGATGTATAAATCTCAATTTCTCATCTCCCCCACCTTGTCAGTTATCAGATCTTGTTGATTTCACCTTCTGTATATTTCTAAAATCAACCCCCTTCTTTATATTACAAACTTTAAACTTCATAGTACATAGCTGAAGTATGTGTTACATACATATTTTTGTAAGAACTTGGATAATTTTTCAGTTTTAATGGAGTCCCATTATTTTATGAGAAAGAAATTGTGCAACCCTGGTTTTTATATGAGAGGAATGAAGCAAGAAGTAGTAGTAGTAAAACAAAAACTTAGGAAGATTTCTTTCTTACGAAATCTAATCTTATTATCATCTTTTATGCAGAAGGTTGAAGCTTTATCATTATGTTCTTAGACTTGTTGAGCCTGTTGATTTTTTTTAATTTGTAAAAAGCAACTTGGATAAACTATTTCTAATGTGCTTTCTATTAATAAAGTTCAGTGGGAAACACTAAAAAATAATACGAGACCATTACTTGGCTTCCCAGGTGGTGCTAGTGGTAAAGGACCCACCTGTCAATGCAGAAGACATAAGACACGTGGGTTTGATCCCTGGGTCAGGAAGATCCCCTGGAGAAGGGCATGGGCAGTCCACTACAATATTCTTGTCTGTAGAATCCCATGGACGGAGGAGTCTGGCAGGCTACAGTCCATAGGATTGCACAGAGTTGGACATGACTGAAGTGACTTAGTATCCACAGACCATCAATTTTTTTTTCTCTTGAAAAAATCTTATCAGTTGGTAATTTTGGTAGTGTTTATGGTTTGCATATATATTTCATCACAGATAACCATTTTGTAGAACTAAAATGAAAGTATATACTGGAACATTTATTGGAAAATTAAGATTTTTATAGTCAGTACAGTAATGAACCCAGGCTTTCCAGGTGGAGCTAGTGGTAAATAATCCACCTGCCGAAGTAGGTGACTCAAGAGACCTAGGTTTGGTACCTGGATCGGATCCCATGGAGGAGGAAATGACAACCTACTCTGATATTCTTGCCCAGAAAACCTCATGGGCAGAAAAGCTTGGTGGGCTACTGTCCATGGGATTGCAAAGAATCCAACATGATTGAGCATCTGAGCACAGTAATGAAATGTGGTTCATCCTTCACTTAGAACCTGCTATAACTGATTAACAATACAAAGAATTTAGTGATATTAATTGAGGATAAGCCTGTGAATGTGTATATGATGGGACTGTTATAATAAATGATAAAAAGCAATTAATATGTTGGGATTTGCTATCTTAATTATTTATTGAAAATATGATTAATGGTAATATTGACTTGGGTTGGAAAAGGAGGGAGTTCTGAGTTCTAATGAGTTAGCACTGCAAACTGATGCCATGTTCAAATTAGCTATAAGGAATATAGTCAGAGTTGCTAGGGTAAATATTCTTTATCACCAGTGAATTGGAATATGGTTCTCTGTATCTGTTTTATGTACTATTTAACTCAGCAAGTGTTCTGTAACGGAACTTAGAAAACAGAGCACGTTATTCACTGGTAGGAACTTTGGTGCTTAGAGAAACATTACTATTGCATGTTCCAGGATACTATGGTTTGAACACATTGCATTTTCAATATATACCTTAATTTGAAACTTGGCCCTGCTACTTTTAATGTTTTATTTTGGTAAAGAAATTTACTCTCTCATAAATGCAGTTTCTTTAGACAGAGGGAATAATGCTACCTGTATTTTTCAGGGTTGTTGTGAAGATCAGAGTTGATGCATTTAAAGTACTCAAATATCAATACATGTGTAAGGTGTGCCATAAATTATTCACACATATACAATCATAATCACTAATGACAAATATTTCTCAATGGTCTATTGAGTACAAGACTTTTTGTTAATTCTGACAATATAAAAGGGTAAGATTTATGATTCCCAAACTCAGAAGCAATACCAAAGTAATATACTAATTGGTACAGTAGTTCTTTACTGGATATCTTAATTAAAAATTTTTTTAAATGATATTTGAATTTCAAAGCCTTAATAAATTTCTCTTAATAGCAGCTCCCTAACTATCCCTATTCTTCTACCAACCAGTCTAGTAAAGTTGAACCACCAGATTTACTACCCTACTTACTTCTCATCTTTAGACCTTGATACACAAATGATGGGGATTTGATGGAATTTCAGAGTTTCACTTCCTCTCTATTGCGTATCTTGTTGGAGTGGTTGGCGTGAGAAGTAGCCCAGGTGAGTGGATGGAGGTGCACCTCATGAAACACTAAGGTAGAAAGTAGACTATACCCTTGGTGCATCTTGGAATGACTGGCTTGCAACTTTTATTCTTGTAAAAAGGTAGAATTATGACATGGAGATAATTAGTCATAAATTTAGAAGATGGATCCCAGCTGTCAGACCATTCCATGAGAGTGAATAGGCTCCTTGTGGGTCCTATGGCCTCGTCCCACCTTGTGTGTTCCCTGGGCCCCCAGTGCTTTTTGTGCCTACAGATGGTTTACCTTTAGTTCTGTCTCTGCCTCTCAACTCCTTCACAGTTTAGCTAATACACTCTGTGCTATCATCTTTGAATTCAGAAATGAAGTTATCATGTATGTCTATGTAGGTATACACGGTTGTCTATAATAATAGTCCATACTCTTCAATATTTTCTTAGCAGTCCTGAACTGGAGGTAAAGTCATTATCAAGTGTTGTGTGTTTGTGAGATAGATAATGGCTGAAATGTGGAAATATCCCCCCAAATCACTCCCAACCACAATATTGATTTTTCCAGCAAATTTGCTGAGTATTTACAATGTGCTAAATACTGATTTAAGTGATTTACATATAACAACATACATATATTTTATGACAATCTAGGTTAGTACTATTATTATTTTGGGGATGAGAAAACTAAGGCACAGAGAGTCCTAAAGTTAGTCCTACCTATGGCCCAAGTTCTCACTGCTAGGCAGGGTTGGAACTACTCCCAGGTTTTCTAGGTGGAGAGTCTACACACTTGGCACTTACACTGCCAGTCTTCTGGGAAGGCTTGTTTTTCTTTTTCCTTTTTTTTTTTTATTGTGTTGGTTTTGCCATACATTGACATGAATCTGCCATGGGTATACATATGCTCCCCCTCCAGAACCCCCCTTCCTCCTCCCTCCCGATTTCCTCCCCCTGGGTCATCCCGATGCACCAGCCCCGAGCATCAAACCTGGGCTGGCAATTGATTTCACATATGATAATTAACATGTTTCAATGCCATTCTCCCATATCATCCCACCCTTGCCCTCTTCCACAGAGTCCACGAGACTGTTCTATACATCTGCATTTCTTTTGCTGTCTCACATGCAGGGTTCTCGTTACCATCTTTCTAAATTCCACATATATGTGTTAGTATACTGTATTTTTGTTTTTCCTTCTGGCTTACTTCACTCTGGATAATAGGCTCCAGTTCCGTCCACCTGAGTAGAACTGACTCAAATGAATTTTTTTTTTAATGCTGAGTAATATTCCATTGTGTATATGTACCATAGTTTTCTTATCCATTCGTCAGTTGATGAGCATCTAGGTTGCATCCATGTCCTGGCTATTGTAAACAATGAGCCGATGAACACTGGGGTACTGGAGCTATTGAGTCATCATTACAGGTTGCTCAAAGATGCTTCTTGATCCAGAAGCCCTTTTCACAACTATGCCCCGGAAAAAAATTTTTCTGGCTCTGAAAGCCTGGCATGTTCCTGTAAAAGTTATCTTTTCCATCCCTCTCTCTTCCAGGCTGGAAGAGAGAATTTTTTTTCTGGGGCATAGTTGTGAAAAGGGCTTCTGGATCAAGAAGCATCTTTGAACAACTTGTAATGATGATTCAGTAGCCCCAGTACGAACTCTATATTTTTTTCAATGCTTTTCTTGTGCTCTAACCTCTGGCTGGAAAATGAGTTGAGACTATCAAGCATTATAAGCTCTCTATTGAAGATTAGGAAAATACACTTCAAACCTGGAATTCTCTCTCTTGTTCAGGTTTCTAATGCAAACAAGAATTCAGTTTAAGTTTGTAAAAAATGTTAGGAGTAATCCATACTCTTATTTACTTTTAACTGAAGTCCCAAAGCAACAACTCTTGTTTTTCTGCAACACTTTGGGAAGATTCTGATCTCCTCATTGAATGTCATGAAATTATAACATTAAAAAGTTCCTGCTATGTATATAAAATGCCTATGATGTATATGATGGCACTTTTCAGTGGGTGGTTGTGATATAAGACCACAAAGAACGTCAATAACTATGTAAGGATGTAGAGAATATTTTTGCTTACTTTGCTATGCACCTATCTTCCATAATGCCAAGTGTGAATAGATAGCATTATGAAAATTGAAGAGAAAGACAAGGCTGGAAAGTTGAATGGGCTGGGTGAGGACCCTGGTGCACATAGCAAGAGGGAAAGACTGATTTTTCCAACAATTTTCTGGGCTGATAGGTGTATTCTTGGGGGGTAGCAGGGAGAGAGGTTGCAGTATGAGGAGAGGCAAAGAAAGAGAGTTTCCTCTTTAGAATCAGCACCATCTGCAATGAAAGAGCCATCCCAGTGTCTCAAAGCAGCAGCACAATGTCTTCTGGTACAGCAACTTGGGACAATTGGAGAAGGATTTTTGCTATGTATGCAATTAAAAGAAAAGAAACAGAAAGATGCCTGCCTTATAGAAGAACTAACTCATTTTCATGCAGGCAGCCATGTAGCTGTGGTGCAGAAGGGCATTTGGAGTTGTCCTGGAAGCAGTGAGCATCAAGCTGCAGCATCCAGGTTGGCCTCCCAGACTAACTGGGTATGATTGGCATTGCTAGAGGCCCATTTCAAGTGCATGAGAAAGTTACAGAAGTTTGAGAGGCTCTTGGATTAGTGTTTTAATCCAAGTGACCATTAAGCCAAGGATCACACCATTTCTACCTCTTAGAACAGGAGGAAGGCAATTGCACGGGTGTGTAAGTGTTTCAGTGAATTAGACTGTGGACTGAGCTTTGTACCATGATTGCTCTTCCCATCCCATAATTTCACTGACACACTTTAGAGACATACCTGTTACCCTGTGGCAATGGCTAATGTTGTGACATCTTACCAGCCAGTGCATTGGTAGTCACAGCAGTTTGAATAGTTGAGTAATTCAGGTTAAGGTGGTTCAGACAGTATAAATAAAAGCTATAATATTTTGAGGCTTTAAAATGTGAGTATTTTTGGCATATATAATGGAAAGAACAAATATTTAGTGTGTGACAAGGAACTTGATACTAATTATCAAGGTATTTTTTTTAATCCACAAAACTGTGGAGTGCTATTAGGTAATCCTTCAGGTTTCTTCCATACCTAGAGTTTTGGAGTATACCACACACTATGGGCTTTTTTTTTTCCCTATGTAGTCAATGATTACCACTTCTTTTTACCCCTAGATATAAACTTTCATTGTTGCCTTTTGTAGTCTTTTTTGATATTGATAGTTTATATTTAAATTTTGGCTTCTGGCATTTGGCTCACACACTAGTTTTTATTTTTTTTTATCTTGTGCCTTGAGAGCCTTCTTAAAATAAAATTCAGTTTCCCTTTTGTTTTCAGGATGATTGCATCTAATTATGTAATTAGGATAAATACATGCAATCAGAAGCAAGTAAAAAATATTAAATTTTAACTTTGTAAATTTTGTTTTTGATAGTAAATGCCTCATGGGCAGAGCTTTCTTATTTATACATGCTAATACTTTGCACAGTGTTATGCATGTACCAGGAACTCAATAGTTATTTGTTGAATAAATGAAGTATTTTTTAAGATGGTGTAGGAATCTCATCAAAAATATGCAAATTTTCCTGAAGACTAGAAACATGTTCGAGGTTACTTAAACCATACTATGTCTGGACCAGGTATCAGCTTGGAATAAACAGACTGATCACGTTTCTTGCTTTGGCGCAGTGGTGACTATGAGTGCATTGACTGTCTTTGGAAGAAAAATGATTTTTATAGGTCGTAAGTAAGGTCAGTCAGTCATCATAGATTTACTGTGTTTCTGAGGCTGCTTCTTTAGATTTGATCTGGCTTCTCTCTTGTACATTTGAAGCTTATTTAGGAATGTGTCAGAACAAACTGTCTCTTCAGCCTGAATTGTTAGCCTTGAGGGCAGGAACCATGTTGTTATATTATGTTTAGAGCAGAGCACAGGAGAGAGCTGCCCAGATCATAAGGGACAGTGATGAGCTCAAGTGGGTGACCTGGTTCCTAGGCCTGGACACCATGGGCTGAAGAACCCACGTGCCATCTCTCCCAGGGTTTTTTCCTTTACAGTCCTTGAAGTCTTATTTTATTTTATTTTTAAAAAAGTTCATGCCTGTAACAACTTGCCTAAGCATTTCAGTAAGCACTTAGAAGTCATACTTTGTCTTATTTGTGTTTTTATATTTAATGCTTACCAGAATTCCTGGCACACACAGGCATTTGATAAATGTGTGCTAAATCAAATTGAGTTGGTACCTTTGAGAGTGGATAATCAGGCACTATATACACTGAGAGCTGTTTAAGATCTAGATCCTGTTTTCCTGTCTCCTTTCAGAGAACAGTGAATTCTGATGACTCTTTGATCCTCACCCAGAATCCAGCCTGCTTTAGGGTTGCCATTAATCTCAAGGCCATGGAATTGAGAGAAACAACAGCCTGGAAACAGGTAGTTAGGTTTATAATTGAGTTTGATGTCACCTTAGGTTTGTAATGTAAGCAGTCTGGGGCAATGCCTGTTTCTCCTCCACTTGGAGAAGTTTGTGCTGCTAAAAGGGGTTCAGAGAAGCTGGGGAGCTGGGAAGAGGAAGACTAAAACTGCTTATTAAAACTGGACTTTCCTCAATGGCATGTTGAAGTCTTATAAAACACCTATTTTGGTGCTTTTACTGGACTTGTTTAAATGCATTTTGCTCAATGCCAATATAACAGAAAGAGGAAACTGTGTTCTGACAGTAAAATGTTCATTTAAGAATGATGGTAAATTTATTGGGAACATTTCAGGGCTGAAGCATATTTGTAACTGTGAGATATGGCCTCAATTATTAATCAACATGAGAAACCGAATAGAACTGACTCTGATATACTAGATTAATGGCACTTGATTTTGCTACCCAAAACTGAAATTATCATCCTCAGAGAAGTTCTCATTCTTTTCAGTGAATCAGCCCTGGCTCTGTGATAGCCCCAAAATTGTGGCTTTTTGTTACTCTGGCTTCATTTTACTTTCTCCTAGGGATGTCGTTGTGAAGTGTGGTGAGAGGATTCAAATCATCCCAAATTTGACACTTTGAACTAAAATTAATCCAGAGGTGTGGTGTATTTCTTTGATTTTTTTTTTTTTTTAGATCTCTAGGAAATGAAGGAGGGAAGGTCTTTTTTGATCACTTACTATATTTTAGGAGTTTTAGCCAAATGTAGGTATTATTCCCATTTTACAGTTGAGAAATCTGAGACCTAGCATAGTTAAATGTTTTGCCCATGATTACACTGTTTATAAGAAGTCAGCCAGGATCCAAACAGCCTTAATGACTTCTAAGTCCATATGCCTCTCACTCCTCTAGAGATTTCCCCTTGAGTTTTACACTTGCTTAAATGCTTCCAACAATTTGTTCCTCGTATGGCGCTTACACTGGTGTTGCAGTTATGACAAATTTAGTTTTATCTCATTAGTCTATGTTCTTCTTAATGAATAGAGTTGTATCTTCGTATTTTCTAAGCACTGGCACAGGGCTTCTTACATGTAAATATTTTTTGAATAAAATTGTTTAATAATCTGAGACATCGTTTACTACTTGGTGTAAATCTAGGCTTCAAAATTATTCTTTCCCCAAATTATGATATTGGCTGGTAATTAAAAAGAGAAATCTCAGTTGAAAATTTCCACTTTTATCATTTTTTTTAACAGAGTAAATAACAACTTACAAATAGTAATTTATTTTTCCTAAAGGGTAGGGGAAAATATTTAGAGGGGATACAAATAAATACACTGAGGTCTCTATCTTCTGGGAATTCATAGCCAAGTGGCAGTAATGAGAGATATTTATGGTATTTATAATATAGAGTAGCATGCTTTAGTGCCTTAAGAAAAGACTCAAACAGGGCTGTAAAAGTTTAGAGGATAGATGACTTTTCATTTGCAGGGATCAGGGAAGGATTCATGAAAGAGGGGACATTTGACCTGGAATTTAGGAGGAAGAGTACATTTTGACAGATAGATTTCAGGCGAAGGAACTCCAGGCAGAGGAAACAGTTTGAGAATAGCCATTGAGGCATAAATGTCAAATAAGTGATAATAAGTTTAATCTGACTAGAGTATAGGGCATGTTAAAGGTAATGAAAAAGATAAGACAGGAAAGGATACTTGGAGATAGAACTTGGGGCCCTTGTACAAGATGATATTTAAGTTCCTTTTTTTTTTTTTTTTTTTTTAACAATTTCATGATCCTGTATTTCTCCGAATGCTGTGACAAGGCACTTGAGTTTTATTCGGTAAGCAATCTTGAGTTTCAAAAATATTTTGAATTGTGCCATCTTATCTTCATTTGATATTCTTACAAGTGTCACGAAGTGACACAATCAGAACTCTGCTTTGTAGGAACAGATTTAAGAAGATTATTTTGGCAGCAATGTGTAGCATTGGATAAAGTGGAAAAGGATTGAAGATTAGAAGTTAGAAGGCTGTTGCAATAGTATAGGCTAGAAAATGATATAGATTATACTATTAGACAATAATATAGATTAGGAAAAAAGCATTTTGTAGATTAGAAAAAAATTTTGCGGGTTAGAAATAGGGACATGAACTATGATGGCATCAATGAGAATAAAAAATTAGAGATAAATTCAAGATGAGCTTTAGAATTATCTTTGATAGGGCTTGGTAATTGCCTGAAAATGTATGTATGTATTAAGAGCGTTGAAGAGGGAGAGATTAAAGATAATTTGAGTTTGGAGCATAGGAAATTACAAGAAGGCTAAGAACATAATGGCTTCCCTGGTGGCTCAGGCAGTAAAGAGTCTGCCTGCAGTGCGGAAGACCTGGGTTCGATCCCAGGGTTGGAAAGATCCCCTGGAGAAGGAAATGGCGACTCACTCCATATTCTTGCCTGGATAATTCCATGGACAAAGGAGCCTGGCAGGCTACAGTCCTTGGGATTGCAAAGAGTTGGACACGACTGAGAGGCTTCACCTAAGAACATATTAGAATTAGAGGATTCAGTTGGTGAAGTCTACTTAAGGAAGGCAAAAAGATGAGTTTATTTTTAGTTGTGTTAATGGCACAGAAGTCAAGGCAATCTATTAGGTTGGAAATTGGGAATAAAATCAAAAGGCTGATATTGTTTCTGTATGTGCAAACCCTTGGTAAGGAAGGTTTAGGACAAAGTACAAGAGGGAACATTACTAAATTTTTAACACATCTGTTAATCATTGATCCTGAATGACTCTAATAAATAGACATATTCTAATAATAAAAAGACACACAGACACAGAGACATATACACTCTCACAAATATTCTTGTGTGAATAGCTCCTAATAATTACCACAATGAATGTAAAGTGGCTGTCTCTGGAATTAGTAAAGAATGAGACAGCTTTAACTTCAGAATTGATTTGGATAAAATGACTCCAAGAAGTTCCACAACATGCTTCTTCTTTTTCTTTTAATTCCAAGGTCCTTCCTCAGGTCCCTTTGGTTGATTCATTTTCTTATTGTTAACAATCTCCTATAAGGAGATATGGCTGGAACAGACTTTGTGCTATCTTGGGGCTACTTTTATCAATTGGTGCTTGAAGGAGGCAGATAATTCTTCTAGAGGTTAGATTTCATTTTATTAATTGATGTCTACAAGATTCAGAATTTACTTAATTTAGGTGGGACATAGTTAGGCCATTAACTCTCCAGCTACATTTATCTTCCAATAATAAACATGAAATTTAATTTCTAAGATAGGTTTTTCAAATCTACCTTCCTCTACTCCCTTTCTTTCCTTTTCCCCTTTATTTTAAAAAATATGTTTATTAAATGCCTATTGAATGCTAGGAATGGATTGATGGATAATTTTCTGTTTTTAGGGATCTCATAGTCTAGTGGGGTGGCATTATAAATGCACTGCTAGAGGAACATAAAAACTGAAACTAGACCTGGAAGTAAAGGTGTGAATTAGAAGTGATTTTTTTTTTGGAAGTGGTGACATCTGAACAGAGTTTTGAAGATAAATAGGAAATAGCTAGACAAAAAATGGAGTTTTGGAATGGGAGAGCCCATTTTAGGGAGGTTTGAAGACATTCACTGATTTACAATAGTCTGTATACCTGGAAAAAAAGGGTTGTATTTGGGGAATTCTAGGAGGTGGAGTTAAAGAAGTTGGCAGTAGGTAAATAATTATGAGTCTTGTTTTCTTTTTTTTGAAGTATAGTTGACCTACAACAGTGTATTGGTTCCTGGTGCATAACACAGTGATTTAGTATTTCTATATATTCCAAAATGAATCACTACAGTAAATCTAGTTACCATCTGTCACCATACAGAGATATTGCGTTATTATTAACTATATTCCCCGTGCTATGCATACCATCCCTGTGACTCACTTATATTGTAACTGGAAGTCTGCATCTCTCAATTTCTCTCACCTACTTCACTCATCCCCCTACCACCCTTATTACAGGGTCAGAACAGGTTTTATTCTCTGTATCTAGGACGCTGTTTCTATTTTGTTATACTTATTCATTTGTTTTGTCTTTTTTTAGATTCCACATCTAAGTGAAATAACATGTTTTGAGCAAGAACTAAAGACCATAAAGGCATCCAATGAACTGATACTATAGGCATGGATGTCATACCCTTATGGTGATGGGATGAAGACTGTTAGGGTTCTGAGGAAGACACGTAACTAGTAATCAGAAGAAAACATAGAGGAGAGAGATCAACAGGAGGAGTAAGAGGTAGGAGAAAATCTAGAAAGGAGCAACATAATGGAAACAGAGTTTAAAGAAACAGGAAGTGTAAGAAGTGTCAAACCGGCAAAGAGGTATACTAAGAACTACGGAAAAAAATTAATTGTATTTTCATTATGATGAAATTTTCATTTTATTTGATCTGAGCAGTTTCAGTAGAGCAATATGGTCGTGGGTGAGTTTGAGGCAGAATCACATCCAATTATAAGGGGGATAGCTGAGTTAGGAACAAAAAATGAAATAGTAAGATGGTGCTGCTGCTGAAGAGCAAGAGACCCCAGACAGGCGCATGGAGGGAACAAAGAGGAGGCTCAGAAATATTCAGTTGTAACCTGATAGGAGTTTAGCTGGCATGGCTTTAGTTAGGATGCCTCACAGACACTATGCAACTTCTCACACCACATTTCTGAGACATGTTTTCTACTAACCAACCACTTTACATCCAGGCTGCAGATCAGAACTCCTAGCCGATTACATGCAACTGTTCACCTGGCACTAAACAGAACTATTCCAACACAATAGGCAACACGTCCATGGCAAGAAGAGTCCTTTATCATTTACTACACAGATGTAGGAATCAAGAAGTGCATGTCAGTCTGGAAAGCATCATTTTGTTCATGGAACCACTGCCGCTGGAAGTAGTTACGTGCCTCAGCAATGTTTGTCTTTCATGAAAGAAAAACCTGGTTGTAAACTGCTTGCTCAGAGAAGGCTTGCCGTTCTTGCTTTATTTTCAGAGTATCAGCCAAGGACGTGAACCACGTTTTGAAGGATATTAATCCAGCAGTATTGCTGAGGTAGTTAATTTAGTAGGCAAGGCTACCGTCCAGCTGGGTAGGATGTTCTCTGACTAGGGTCTTGCTTAACCAAGGAAAAGGAGGTCTGGAGCAAAGACAAGCAGACTGACTCCGTACTTGGTTCACATGTGAGTCTGCTGCTTACCTACTTACGCCCCTTAGGTACTCACTTTCTCTGGTTACTGATCTTCAGCTTTGGTCTTGGCTGCCTTCTTAGATCTTCTGCCAACTGGGCTTGTGTGTTTTCCTGTGAAATACTGAGAGCTGATTCTGGTTCACCTTCTTGGATCATACCAAGCATGTCTTATAAAATAAACTTACCTGGGCAGAAACACACCTTGTTACTATAGACTCGAGTAAAGGGTTTTGCCTACTTTGACCACGAGAATGTTGGCTAAGAATCTTGAAAGTAAAAGTGTGAAAGTGTTAGTTGCTCAGTTCTGTCTGATTCTTTGTGACCCCATGGACTGTAGCCCATCAGGTTCCTCTGTCCATGGAATTTTCCAGGCAAGAATACTTGAGTGGGTAGCCATTCTCCTTTCCAGGGGATATTCCCGACCCAGGAATTGAACTTGGGTCTCCTGCACTGCAGTTAGATTCTTTACCGTTTGAGTCACGTCAATCCAGTTGTTCCTCTAGAACAATATGAGGAGCTCTCTAATTTAGAACTTTGTTAAGGAACAAAGGAATTTCTGGACGATGTCTGATTCCCCAGTCTGGAAGGAGAACTTCAGTTCATACAGTTTAATACCACAAAGTATGAAACTGGATAATGGTTTTTGATATACATTTCCAGTTTCTTAGTGAAAACTCTTTACCAAAGAAATAGTTTTTGTTTTTGTTTGGTTTCAGTGTTCTTATAGTGGCCAAGTTTAGCTGACCTTCCTCTGATTTCGTCTGTATGCTGCATATTATTTTTGCCCACTGTCTTCTGCCCAAGGGTGTAACTTCTTTACTTAAAAGTAATTTTTAGAATTTTTTCCCACTGATACTATGAAAAATATGTTATTTATGTTGTTCTGCAAAATCTTGCTGCCTGCTTTCTTCTTACCTCAAAGTGGCTGGTTGTTTTTGCCCTGTGTCTGTCTATATCTCTATCCTTTTGGTCTTTAATTACCTTTCCCACCTAGAGCTCTCTCTTGATCTTCATTATCCTCACTGAGGGGCTTCTCAGGTGGTGCTAGTGGTTAAGAACCTGCCTGCCAATGCAGTGAGATGTAAGAGACTCAGGTTTGATCCCTGGGTTGGAAAGATCCCCTGGAGATGGAACAACTAGACAACTCACTCTAGTATTCTTGCCTGGAGAATCCCATGGACAAAGGAGCCTGGTGGGCCACAGTCCAGGGGGGTCGCAAAGGGCTGGACATGACTGAAGCTACTTAGCATGCACACATCCTCACTGTGGTGATGGTTAACAGCTAAGACTCAGGAAGAGACAGGCTGAAGTTTGATTTTAGTTCTGTCTGTTGTGTGCTGTGTGGTCTTGGACAAATCATTTGGCAATGATCTGCTTTAATTTTCTCACCTCTGACATGGAGTCACAATGATACCTACCTCATAAATTGTTGTTGTGAGGATTAAATGAGACAGTACATGCAGAGTGCTCAGCAGAGCACTTGCCCATAGTAGGGTTTCAAAATTATTAATGTTTACTGCTTGTGTGCTAAACTGAGTATGTATGTAGTACACTCTAAGAAAGAAAGAAAGAAAGAAAGAAAGAAAGGTCGCTCAGTTGTGTCTGACTCTTTGCGACGCCATGGACTGTAGCCTACCAGGCTTCTCTGTTCATGGGATTCTCCAGGCAAGAGTACTGGAATGGGTTGCCATTTCCTTCTCCAGGGGATCTCTTCCTGACCCAGGGATCGAACCCAAGTCTCCTGCATTGCAGCCAGACACTTTACCCTCTGAGCCACTGTAAAAACAAAATTCCATGACACTTCCTGTCTTATATCATTGAACCTCTGCTTTTCTGTGGCAGCACCTCAGAGGGAATTCCCCTAAGCCAGAGTATTATCTTTCATAATTACACAAACTTGGCTTAAACCAGTACTTATTTGTTATCTCATAGTTTCAATGAGTCAAAAGTTTAGACAAAGCTTAACTGGGCCTTCTGATCAGGGTTTCACAAGACTGCATCCAAGGTGTTGGCTGGGCTGCATTCTCATCTGGAGATTCCACTGGGAAGAATTTGCTTCCAGGCTCATTCAAGTTGGTAGGATTCGTTTCCTTGAGGAGGTATTACGAAGGGCCTAGACTCACTGGCTGTTGGCTAGAGCCCTCCCATGGTTTCTTGTCACATAGCCACAGTGCAGCTACTTGTTTTATTAGGACAACAAGGAGAATCTCTTACTCCAGACTGCCAAGATGGAATATTGTGTGATGTAATGTAAACATGGGTATGACATCCCATCACCTTTTTCATGTTCTAGAATCAGGTCATATGTCTCTCCTGCACTGAAGTGGAGATGACTATTCATAGTTGTGAAACACTAGGAAGTGGACATGCTCTGGGGAGAAGGATTGTGTTAGGATCTGTTTGCCATGTCCAGATGCTTGATGCGATGTTACAGGACATATGGAACTCTTCCATAACCTTAATGTTGTTAATTCTATGAACAAGATATCAAAATATGGTAAAACACCTGGAATTCTTGGAGAACTATCACAGCAATGGAAAGCATGAATTTAAGGCATTTACCTTGAAAGTACCCTTGAAGCTAAGAAGCTTAGGGAAGCTCAACAAATTTTGCAAAGATCTTTCAGGAAATGAGATAAGGGTGTTGTGCGTGTTTGTTCTCAACTCTTTGATTATTCTGGTAAAAATACTAGTATGTGTGCTCAGTTATTCGGTTGTGTCCAACTCTTTGTGACCTCCATGGAATGTAGCCCACCAGGCTCCTCTGACCACGGAATTTTCCAGGCAAGAATATTGGAGTGAGTTGCCATTTTCTTCTCCAGGGAATCTTCCTGACCCAGAGATCGAACCCACATCTCTTGTGGCTCCTGCATTGGCAGGTGGATTCTTTACCACTGAGCCACCTGGGAAGCTTTGTGGGTGTTGAGGGCAGAGCAAAGTAGAAAGACTTTGAGAGAGTTCAGGTGGGTAACATGATAACAGTTGATTAAAGCAGAGGAATAAAACAAGTTGCTAAGTAACAGTGAGTATCTAACTTAGACCTGTTGGAATGAAATTGTAATGGAATCAGTTTCAAGGTGTTTTGCAGCAATACTGGTCAATCTGGAGGTAGGACTAGAGTTTAATCAGAGATGAGAATTGGCAAAGAATAGTGGACATTTAGAAGGTGGGAAATCCCAACTCTTATTGCTATTGTAATTTGTCTGGTCTGGCTGAAGACAGACCATTGTTTGTCTAGCTGGAGACAGACCATTTCTTCCAATGTTAGTTTATTCCAAACATACAGTAAAAGACCCAGAGAATAATGTAACAGGTGACCACTTATTCTCAATCATATTTTGTTGTTGTCGTTGCATTGCTAAATCATGTCTGACTCTACCAGGCTCTTCTGTCCATGGAATTTTTTTGGGCAAAAATACTAGAGTGGGTTGCCATTTCTTACTCTAGGGGATTCTCCCGACTCAGGGATCATACCCACATCTCTTGCATCTGCTGCGTTAGCATGTGGCTTCTTTACTGTTGTGCCACCTTTGATGCCTGATCATGTATAATAGATGTTAAAATTTCACGTATTTCCTTCAAATGTTCTGTTTTTTAACATATGTGTTGCTGAAGCAAGCATTTCTCTGTATTTTTAAAACATCTGAGACCACACTTCCTATTCAATCTTCTCTCCTTTTTCTCTCCCTTAAAGAAGTTTGAGGTTTGCAGTTATTATTGTATCTGTTTAACTGGTCAGTATGTGTAAGCTCTGAATGTTATTTTAAAGACAGAATTCTTTCCCACACTCATGAGCAAGTGATGGATATAAAGCAAGGAGGAAAAAGCAGGAACAGTCTCTGAGGACAAGGACTAATGCCCAGCTGTTCTGTCGCACACTGATGCTCCTGATTTCAGAGCCAACATTAAAATGCTTTAATATCCATTTGGCTTAAAAGGTTAAGGGCAGGAAAACAAATGTACTCTTCTGTGGAGGAGTTAAACTGGGAGGCAAAGGGAGCTCTTGTCTAGCAAAGGATAAAAGATAATTGTTCATTAGAGAGTGTGAAGTCTGTTGTAAGTATAACTACATTCATTAGCCAGTTCCCTGCTTCCCGTCAGTAATGGGCATTAAGTTTCTCTCTGTTCAATTAGAATGAATTTTGGCTTGTGCCGTACAGATCCTCTTCTGGGTTTTTCATATCTTGGCCTTTGGTCTTTTTTCTTTTGGATTATCACTGAGTAGGTATAACCTCAAGGCAGTGTATAAATTATTTCTTAAGTAACATGTTCCAAATGGAAAAGTTCTCAGAGAATATTAAGTATCCATAGAATCAAGAAAAACACCCTAAACCTAAAATATTTACACAAAAGATACACCTAAAATATATTTTTACCAATTAACAAATGGTGTATTTTGCCAGTAAATGTAAGAAAAAGCTAGAAATTTAGGACATCAAAAAATTACTAAATGTGTTTTGCTTTGGAGATATGCTTAGCAACTTAGCTCACTTAAAGTACACAGGATTTTGACAGATGAGATTTTATATTGCTAGGTGTCAGGGTCAACTCTGGATTTAATGCTAGGGTCAGCCCACTAAATTACCTGATTTGGGCTTGTTCCTGGGGTAACAAGTAGCCTAGCCTTCCTGTTTGGTTATACCTGATAGGTAGTTAAATGTCCCTCACAGTAAGCAGCCTAACTAAAGCAAAGGATGCATGTGGGAAAGAAAGTGGGTATGTGAATTTGGAGTGGTGTCATGGATGGATATAGGTGAGAATGGATTACAACATGCTTATAATATAATGTAATGGACCCTCAACACTCATTCCATTCAAACCACATATATACTGAGAAGCCACTTGTGCCAATTACTGTGCTATCTTAAGAGGAAAGGCAATTATGTGAAAATTCTTACTGTCATGGTATTAATGAAGGTTGATTAAACCATTCAAGATAATAAGGAGCTTCATTCTTCTGGTAGAGTGATGGGTTTGATTCATGGTAATAGGCTGGATAATTTAGAGTATGGTTATGCCGTAGAGAGACCTATAGAGTCTCTTGATTAGGTGAAGAGGGTATAAAAAAGTTATTTGACATGTTGAAAGACTCCTCAGTGATCTTCCTTGAGGTTAGTCCTGTGGGTTACATAACATTGAAAAGGGAATGCCGCACCCGAGAGAACTTTGATGAGGTTGGACTTCTTTTTTTTTTTTGAAACTTTGTACACTTTATTTATTTATTTTTTTATTGTTTTTGCCATACAATGACATGATATCACCATGGGTTTACATATGCTTCCCCTCCAGAACCCCCCTCCCTCCTCCCTCCCCTCCCGGGAAATCTCGCTGCACCAGCCCCGAGCGTCAATCCTGGGCTAGCGATTGATTAGACATATGATAATTAACATGTTTCAATGCCCTTCTCCCATATCATCCCACCCTTACCCTCATCCACAAAGTCCACGAGTCTATTCTATACATCTGCGTTCCTTTTGCTGTCTCGCATGTTGGGTTCTCGTTACCGTCTTTCTAAATTCCATATATATGTGTTAATATACTGTATTGTTGTTTTTGCTTCTGGCTTACTTCACTCTGGATAATGGGCTCCAGTTTTCTAATAGAGGGAAATTCCAGGTGAAGATATTCTGACAACAACAGAAGCTGATATAACCTTGTGATATTATCTGTTCAACAGGCTAGGAAAGAAAAGACTCTTAACCTTCATTTTCCCCTGGCATGTGTAAGATTCAACTTTGTAAAGTGTCTTCCAATGTAAGATTTCTGATTGGCTGAAGGAGGGTGACATTGGACAGACTAAAACTTTTCATTTCTCCAAAATGTGCCTGAAACAATCAGACAGTGAATGTGAGGAGAACCATTAAAATCAGGAGTACTAGGCTTTATCTCCTTAGAACTAATATGGGGATTCCAGGTGGAAACTGCACATAAATTCATAAATAAACATATTATCTGGAATGTAGAGAATTTTATAGGACCCTTGCATCATTCTATTCTCAAGGCATTTATTAAGCTCTTCTTATATGTGAGACTTGGTTCTGAGCATTGGAGATATAAAGATGAATAAACCATCATTCCTGCCTTCCACTGAAAGAACAGTTACAACAAAGTGATTAATGCTATCATAGAGGAATAAACAAGTTGCAGAGAAGGCACAAGAGAGGAAGCACTTCACATTTTTAGGAGAGGCAGAAAAGGCTTTTCAAAGAGGGTAGTGTTTGAGTAGATGTTTGGAATAAATTAGTTTTTCAGGGTACTAAGAAGGAGCATTATCAAATGAATAGAAAGCATATGAGTAAAGTAGAAAGATGGAAGCAGTCAGGAGACCAAGGTGTGTGAGATATAATTTTTTAAGGGCAGATAGGAACAGAAATTTCAGAAAAACCAAATTTGTATACTCTACTCTGGAATTCAGACTTCACCCTGTGGACTTTGGGGCTTTTGAAGGGTTTGATTTCACAAGGATGGAGACTGGAGGGTAGAGGGGGTGGGTGATGACAGATTCTGGATAGCCAGTTAGAAACATATCACAGTCATGTTGATGAGAAACGATGTTGGTCTGGGCAGAGGAACATGATGGGATTCCGTTCAGCTTCCTGACTCTGTGGATCGTTGTTTCATTAATCAAAAGAGAAGAGCCATCTTTTGGGAGTGGAAAGGTGTATTCAGTTTTGGAAATCTTAAGTTTGAGATTCTGTGGAACTATTGAGTATAGATGACCATGACACAGTTGGTAGAATGAGATTGAGGAGAATCATCAGTGTATTGAGATTTTGGAGCCATGAATGTGAATAAGATTGCTCAGGAAGAATGTGTCAAATCAGAGGAGAGGAGCAAAGGGCAAGCCAGGCAATTCTAATAAATAATTAAGGTGGTAAAGAGAGGAGTCAGCAGACAGAGCTGAGAAGGAATTATGGGAGAAGCAGAAAGAAAAATTAGGAGAAGTTATGCCAGGGGAGTGGATAATCCCAAGAAAGAGATACTGGGTAATAGTATCAAATGCTATTGTTGACCAAGTTTGAAAATGACACTGAATTAGATCATCACAGGCCAAGAGAAGAGCAACAACAATTTTATTGAAATGGTAAAATCAGAATAAGATTATTATAGCAGGTTGAGGATTGAATGGGAGATGAGAAAGTAAAGTCATCATTAAATGCTCATTATGATTTAATCTTCCTTTGAAGGCAAGAAAAGAGAGATATTGTGGCTCAAGGGGCCAAATAGTCTTGGGATTGAACATTTAAAAATAATAGAAGAAACTTGATACTTGAGGAGAGTTTGAGAATGTGGTCTGGTGGCTATTGAGCTAGGTTAAAATATATACGTATATATTTTTTGCTTTGTTTCTGGGTATTGGTTTAAGGTTATTTTAAGACTAGCTGTGACTTTGAAATGTCTAAATCTGCCTAGAAGTGTCTTGAGAAACACTTGAGACAAAGGACAATTTAGGGAAGGAAGCCCACTGCTGCTGAGGCAGAGTGTGGGTAGATGTATGAGGTGGTGAGGTTTAAATAATGGCAAAGAGAGTTGAAAGGCTCTCAGTATCTTTGCTGACTCCAAGAAGCAAAAACAACCTGCCCTCCGGCAAACACATTTTCCCCTCTGAAATTCTGTCAAATAAATTCGGAGGGACATGAAAAAAATGGAAATATATCTTGTAACATGTGCTGATATGACTGCACGGCCCCTATTTCCTAGATTGTGCATGATGAATTTTAACACTATATCTGATTTTTCTGGCATGTACATTGTGTAAAAGAGCTTGTTGAGGTTACAACATTATAATCATTCCACGGAACTTGAGAAGGCATTGCACCAAAATGAGACTACAGATATTATATAAGCAAGAAGGAATCTTTCCTTCAAAAATGAAGGCACTTCATAATAACATTCAAGCAAAATTGCATCCTCAGAGGCACTCTGCACATTCTTTCTTACTGATGACAAGGAATGCTGCTTAGGTTTAGCATTTCATTCAGGGTAACACAACCCTAGCTAGTTTTCAGTGGGCTTATTTTTCAAGAACTGAAGTAGTAGCTTGTCATATATTTCTCAGCTTCTGAAATGATTGGTATTCCTCTCCTATCTAGCAGTTTTTGGAGGGTTTTTATTTAAGCAGTGAAGAGTTCCAAAATAGAAGTGTTGTCCTGGATATATTTTACAAACACACATTTCAGGCCTTTCCTCTTTAACTTGAAGTAGCAGATAAAACTCCCCAAGTGAAAATGACAATATACCATAGTAACATTGACTCACAAAGGCATGAGGTATCTATGGTTGCCCCTACATATCAGCTCCCAAGGCAGACACTGCAACTGTCATACCTCTTAACGTCCAAGAGCTAAACAGATTTACTTAAAACCTTGAGTCATTGCAAGACTAAAGGGACCAGGTGTTCTGGATAGCTAAATTCTCTAGTTATTAGATGGCTAAATAGAATGCCCCTTTATTTGAATTCTTGTTACCACAGAGCTTTAGAGATGTATTGTCATATTTTATTAATTTAATGATTTTCCTATTGGTCTAAAAGCTGAGTTTGATTGTGGACGCAATTCCTGTTGAAGGTTAAGAGGCAGTTGTTTTCTTGATATTCTCCTTGGGATCTGTGCATAAAAGAGTATGGCTGGTGGTTGCTTTTTCCTTTTCTAGATCTTGTGATTGGTCTGTTCAATATATTCTCAGGCTTCCTCCCCCCACCACTCTATCAAGTTTATATAGTATTTTATTTTCAATCTATTTTTAATCCTCAGGTAGTTAATGTAGATTGGGTATTGAAGTTGCTAAAATGTGTAAGTAATGTGCAATGCAATAAGAGGAGAGACATATACTGCTGAAACGCTAACTGCCTGGGGTTGAACCCTGGCTTTGCTACTGGCTAACTGTATGTCCCTGAGTAACAGCTAAATGTATTTGTGTCTCAGTTTCCTCCTCTGTTAATCAGGGATAACACTGATACCAGATAAGTATCAGTGCAGTGTTGGAGCATTGCGCTTTGTATCAGTAAAGTACTTAGGTCAGGGCCTAGTTTGGGCAACAGTGATTGTTATCACCCGACATCTTTACTCGAGGTTAGGCCTCAGAATGCATCTTCAACTCCTGTGCCATGGGAGACATCTTAGTTTGAGCTGCTATAACAGAGCACCACAAACCAGGTGGCTTCAACAGCAGACGTTTGTCTTCACAGTTCTGGAGGCTGAAGTGCAAGATAAGGGTGCCAGCATGGTTGTGGACTGGTGAGAGTTCTCTTCCTGGTTTGTCGCCTTCTTGCTCTGTTTTTATGTTGTGAAGAGAGACAGGGCTCCAGTCTATTCCTGTTTGTATGAGGACATTAATCTCATCATGGGCTCCACTCTCATGATCTGTATGCGTGCTTCTGTTGTGTCTGACTCTTTGCAGTGCCTGTGGATTGTAGCCCACTGGGCTTCTCTGTCCATGGGATTCTTCAGGCAAGGTTACTGGAGTGGGTTGCCATGTCCTCCTCCAGGGGATCATCCCAACCCAGGGACTAAACCCATGTCTCTTATGTCTTCTGCATTGGCAGGCAGGTTCTTTACCACTAGCACCACCTGGGAATCCCATCTAAACCTATTTGCTTACCAGAGGCCTCACTTCCTAGTACCATCACTTTGGGAGATAGGATTTTAGCATATGAATTTTGGGTCTGTATCATAACAAGAAAGAATGGAGATTTTCCTTGGAGAGCATAATCCTCAATTTCCATAAATTTGAAAAAAGCATCTTCCTTGGATTTATTATTGTCTGGCCCTTTTACATATGAATATTCTAGATTGAGTTTATATGTTCTATTGTAAGAGATGGTGTGCTTAAAAAAATAAAGAAGAAGAAGAAGAAAAAAAAAGAAACACAAAAGAACCCTGATATAGGTTGTTATGTTGTCATTTGCCTCTCTATTTCTGAAAACAATTTCTGGTTGCTATTATGGTAAATTGAGGGTTTCAATGGATTAATCAAGGTTTTCTATAATATGCTACAATAGAAGACAATGAGTAATTACATGAATGACAAAACATAAAAGTAAACCAAAATATAATGAGAAAAGGCAATTTATTAGTGCTTTCCTCAGCTTCAGTGTGTAACTTAATCTGTGTTGAGAATAGCAATCAGATTGACTTCCCCTTCTCCAGGGTAGGCAGTAACTGGAGGATTCTTTTGATCCTTTTATTCATTTTGTGTTAAAACTATAGCACTTCTAATTTATAGACATATTGTGAATGTCAAGGAAATGTCACCGAAATCATTGAAATACAGGGAAATTCATCCATTATATTTAAGTAACAGGTTGCCCTGGGCTCCAAGGGAAGCAAGCTTAAATGGAACTGGGATTTTGACTGTTCAATTTCAGGACTTTAAAGACACAGAATAATCAAGGTGAATTTCTTGAAGGAAGAGACTCTGAGGATAGAAAAGTAACTGTGAAGTATTTCTGGATAAGCCATTAAGTGGCAGATTGGCATTCAGCTACATTTCAGACCACAATTTGTTTGGTTTAATGTGAATCACTTTTCTTCCCCTTTAAATTGAAGCCCAAATCCTATAATGGAGATACTTAAATAAACCCTCTGGGTCACTCAGGCATCTATTTCAGCATCCCTCTGAGAAATTCAACAGTCTGTTATAAAAACTGGGTTTTATACATTTCTGTCAAAGCCTAAGGAAGAATTTGATTATCCTCCAGATATTACCCAATCCTTTAACTAAATTGGATTATTTACTTATTTACCCTTTACTTTCCATGCCACAGTAGTGTCTTAGTTGCAAACTTTATAGTAAAAACTGACAAGATTATAAAATGTTTATCTTCCTAGAGAAGCAGCATGGTTAGTTTTGATTTTGACTTAAATGGATCCACACTCCAATCCTGCTTTTGCTGACTATTAACTGGGTGACCTTAAGCAAGTTAACCTGATTTCTGTGGGTTTCAGTCACTTTGTAAGCACAATGGGGATACTAATACTGACCTTACATGGGTTTTGGTAAGGATGAGTTAGAGACAATGCATGTAAAAATACTGTGTCCTGAGACACCCTCAATAACTGCAACTCACCTTCCATGTCCCCACCCCCAAATCATTTTTTATTTATTGAGGAAACATGCAACCAAGGATATATTTAGACTCAGTATCTTGTAGGATGAGAGCCCAAAATAGTGCATCTTAAATCAATCTGTATCAGTCAGGGTTCAACCAGAGAAGCAGACCAGTAAGAGATATATATTAAAGAGATTTATCACAAGGAACCGGTTTATGCAATGTGTGGGCTGGCCTAGCCAAGTCTGAAAACCATAGCTGCAGGCTGTCAAGAAGGGGAGGGGATGAGGCTCCTGTTTCAAGTAGAATTTATTCTTCAGGGAAGCCTCAGCTCTATTTTTAAGGCCTTTCAACTGAATCAATCAGTCATATCCAGAAAAAGTACACATATTATGTACATGTACATATAGCTGCTGTTGCTGCTAAATCGCTTCAGTTGTGTCCGACTCTGTGCGACCCCATAGACGCCCCCCACCAGGCTCCACCGTCCCTGGGATTCTCTAGGCAAGAACACTGAAGTGGGTTGCCATTGCCTTCTCTGACATGTACATACAGACAAGTGCACAGATCGTGAGTATGCCTGATGGGGCTTTACAAAGTGAGCACATCCATGTAACCAGCAGACAGATCCAGGTAGAAAATACAACTAGCTCTCCAAGAGTGCCTCCCCTCCATTCCCTTTTCCAGTTACTACAGGCACTACTCCTTTCCTCCCTTCTGCCCCCAACCCCTTCTCCTCTCCCCAGAGGAAGGCCCTGGGATTTCCTGGCTTTTTAGAGTGATGCTACTGTGGCACTGTGGATATCATATTGCTCACAGAGGTAAGACGGTTAAAGCCTAGCTCTTGTATTTCCTCACTCTGACTTTGGATCCCTTAAACTCTCTGGGCCTCCATTGCCTTATCTGTAACATAGAGACAAGAAGGAATTTTTGGTTTAGCAAGAAATTTCAATGAATGAAGAGAAGTGGAATCTTCTAATAAAGATTCTGGAACAGAGTATGTACTTAGTAAATGTTGGGTCCTAAAAGCTCTGTTTTCAGAAAAACATCTACTTCTGCTTTATTGACTATGCCAAAGCCTTTGACTGTGTGGATCACAACAAACAGTAGAAAATTCTGAAAGAGATGGGCATACCAGATCACCTGACCTGCCTCCTGAGAAATCTATATGCAGCTCAAGAAGCAACAGTTAAAACTGGATATGGAACAACGGACTGGTTCCAAATAGGGAAGGGATTACGTCAAGGCTATATATTATTACCCTGCTTATTTGACTTATGTGCAGAGTACATCATGAGAAATGCTGGGCTGGATGAAGCACAAGCTGGAATCAAGATTGCTGGGAGAAATATCGATAACCTCAGATATGCAGATGACACCACCTTTATGGCAGAGAGCAGAGAAACTAAAGAGTTTCTTGATGAAAGTGAAAGAAGAGAATCAACAAACTGGCTTCAACTCAGCATTCAGAAAACAAAGATCATGGCATCTGGTCCCATCACTTCATGGCAAATAGATGGGGAAACAATGGAAATAGTGAGAGAATTTATTTTGGGGGCTCCAAAATCACTGTAGACTGTGACTGCAGCCATGAAATTAAAAGATGCTTGCTTCTTGGAAGATAAGCTATGACCAACCTAGATAGCATATTAAAAAGCAAGACATTACTTTGCCAACAAAGGTATATCCAATCAAAGCTATGGTTTTTCCAGTAGTCATGTATGGATGTGAGAATTGGACTGTGAAGAAAGCTGAGTACTGAAGAATTGATGCTTTTGAACTGTCGTGTTGGAGAAGACTTTTGAGAGTTTCTTGGACTGCAAGAAGATCAAACTAGTCCATCCTAAAGGAAATCAGTCCTGAATATTCATTCATTGGGAGGACTGATGTTGAAGCTGAAACTCCAATACTTTGGTCACCTGATGTGAAGAACTAACTCATTTGCAACAACCTTGATGCTGGGAAAGATTGAAGACAGGAGGAGAAGGGGACGACAGAGGATGAGATGGCTGGATGGTATCACCGACTCGATGGACATGAGTTTGAGCAAGCTCTGGGAGTTGGTGATGGACAGGGAAGCCTGGCATGCTGTAGGCCATAGGATCACAGAGTCAGACACGACTGAAAGACTGAGCTGAACTGAACTGAAAACTCTGTGTCCTTCTATAAGTTGGAGGTTGTAAACTTGTGGGAAAGCATATATAGATTACACAATCTTTTGACACTAACTTTCCCATGTGCAATTTCTTGCCTCAGTTGCCACAATCCCTTTTCTCAGGCATTTTTCTATTCTAGGAATAGAATTTCCCAGCACATCCTTCATCCTGAATGAATGAAACTGGAGTTCCAATATGTAGTCTAGTCTCACCTTACAAGTCCTGGTTTGCTGGCCTCATTGTTAGTTGGATATGAGCTTTGATGAAATTCTTATTATGGAGTTGAAGAATACAGCAGTGTAGATCAATGGCTTCTCTTATATTTATGACTTAGACCTGAAACCTGTTTTAAGTCACAACACCTGATATCATTGGAATGCTATGCTACTGTTTGTGTGACTCCAGTTCTAGCCTCTGCTTTTCAGTACTGATTGAAGTTCGATATTTCTGTCTTTATTAAGTGTCAATGGTAGATGATCAATGGAAATACATATAATGTCCTCAACTTTTGGAACTGAATACAGAAGGTGAAGTCTACCTGTTTTCTGTCTCATTCTCTTATTTAGAATGTTGATTTATTCATTTTATATATTCTTGTCATATAGTTTTTATTTTTTGCCTTATTTATTGAGGTCATTGGAGTGACTAGATGTGCACCAAATACATATTTTATATGTTTCTATTTCCCTGAAAGGAGAAAGAGACATATTTTTCTTTCCTGCCATTGTTTTGTTTTCTATGTAGTATAAGCATGTTTTAATTATGTCATGAATTTCTGTATCCATTAATTTGAGGAAACACCATATTTGTGACTTTCATTGAGACTATGAAAATTTCATCAGTTTGCATAGATTCATCTGTAAACAAAAATTAGGACAGAGCGGTAAAGTATAAAAAATGTGGATAGAGAGGGAAAGGTGAAACCTGCGTTTATTGTCTGTGTATTGTGTATGTGCATTACTATATCTTACCTGTCTCATTTAATGTCACCATGCCAAAGTAAAGGCAGTGTGAAAATCAAACACCTTTAGGATGGCATCAAGGTGTCGGTACCACTCCATTAGGTATCTTTAGAATTTCCAAGCACCAAGTTTAGGTCCCTCTAAAACAGCAACAGAGCTACATGTCATGAAAAACTCATAGGTTTAAGGTTCATTCTTTATTTTATCTTTACTAAAGTCTTATAAGGTTTATATTTTATTACATTAAAAATGGGAAGTAAAGGAGAGAGGCTCAAATGATTTATTTGAATATACTGAGGACAGAATGTCCTTGGAGTCCTGAAGGAAGTCTGGGAAATGAACTAATATTCTGGTTCTTAATCTTGTATAAACTTGAACTGGAGCAATGCTTATTAATTTAGTAACAAATATTTATTGAGTTTCTACTTTGGGCCAACCTCTGCTCTGTGCTGGAGATACAGTGGTGAGCAAGAGATGGTCTGTCCATGAGATCATAGCCCAGTGAGGAAACCAGGCATGAAAACATGATCACAATCCAAAGATGTAAATGCTGAATAGGGATGCTGATGAATATTACAGTATATTGGACATTGGAATGCCCAGCATCAGCCCACTAGTGAACTTTGTGGGTTGAGGGGCTTCAGGAGTCTTCCCAGTAGAATGTAAACACAAGTGGAAGGTTAATACAAGATGGTGAGTTGAAAGGGAGTTAGAAACCTTCAAGTACAGAGGCATGGTGTAGCTCAGGGAAATGCAAGTAGTCGTTGTCTCAAGTGTTTTGCACAGATCTCTTTGGTGGTGTCCACCAGGCACTGTGGCGGAATTATATTTATCCCTTCTTTGCTTTCACATTTGACAGGACTCTAAAATCTTTTCAATCCTACCTTTATGACACTGTGAATATCTATTTCCTCTGCTCTTTCCCCTAATTACTAATTTTTATCTCATCATCTCCTCCCAAGGCCATTGCAGTTGTCCTTTAAATCATCTGGCTGCCTTCAGCCTTGATGCCTTCAGCCTTGACCATCTTGGATCTATTCTCTTGGGATACTGTCAGAGTGATCATTCTGTACTCAAATATATTTTCTGTGTCTTCAGTTCAGTAGCTCAGTTGTGTCTGACTCTTGGCAACGCCATGGACATGCCAGGCTTCTCTGTCCATCGCCAACTCCCAGAGCTTGCTCAAACTCATGTCCATCGGGTCAGTGATGCCATCCAACCATCTCATCCTCTGTTGTCTCCTTCTCCTCCTGCCTTCCATCTTTCCCAGCATCAAGGTCTTTTCAAATGAATCAGTTCTTCATATCAGGTGACCAAAGTATTGGAGTTTCAGCTTCAGCATCAGTCATTCCAGTGAGTACTCAGGACTGATTTCCTTTAGGATGGACTGGTTTGATCTTCTTGCAGTCCAAGGAACTTTCAAAAGTCTTGTCTAACACGACAGTTCAAAAGCATCAATTCTTCAGCACTCAGCTTTCTTTATCATCCAACTCTCAAATCCATACATGACTACTGGAAAAACCATAGCCTTGACTAGATATACCTTTGTTGGCAAAGTAATGTCTCTGCTTTTTAATATGCTATCTAAATTGGTCATAGGTTTTCCCCCAAGAAGCGAGTGCCTTTTAATTTCATGGCTGCAGTCACCATCTACAGTGATTTTGGAGCCCCCAAAATAAATTCTCTCACTATTTCCATTGTTTTCCCATCTATTTGCCATGAAGTGATGGGACTGGATGCCATGATCTTTGTTTTCTGAATGTTGAGTTTTAAGCCAGTTTTTTTGACTCTCTTCTTTCACTTTCATCAAGAGGCTTTTTAGTTCTTCTTTCCTTTCTTTTGTAAGGGTGGTGTCATCTGCTTATCTGAGGTTATTGATATTTCTCCCAGCAATCTTGATTCCAGCTTGTACTTCATCCAGCCTGGCATTTCTCATGATGTACTCTGCATATAAGTTAAATAAGCAGGGTGACAATATATAGCCTTGACGTATTCCTTTTCTGATTTGGAACCAGTCTGTTGTTCCATGTCCAGTTCTAACTGTTGCTTCTTGACCTGTGTACAGATTTCTTAGGAGACAGGTTAGGTGGTCGATATTCCCATCTCTTTCAGAATTTTCTACTGTTTGTTGTGATGTACACAGTTAAAGGCTTTAGCATAGTCAATGAAGCAGAAGTAGATGTTCTTCTAGAATTCCCTTGATTTTTCAATGATCCAACAGATGTTGGCAATTTGATCTCTGATTCCTTTGCCTTTTCTAAAACCAGCTTGAATACCTGGAAGTTCTCGGTTCATGTACTGTTGAAGTCTCATTTGGAGAGTTTTGAGCAATACTTCGCTAGCGTGTGAGATGAGTGCAGTTGTGCAGCAGTTTGAACATTCTTTGGCATTCCCTTTCTTTTTTGAGATTGGAATGAAAATTTACCATTTCAGTCCTGTGGCCACTGCTGATTTTTCCAAATTTGCTGGCATATTATGAGTGCAGCACTTGAACAGTATCATCTTTTAGGATTTGAAATAGCTCAACTGGCATTCCATCAACTGTGCCTTTAAAACCTTTCTAAATCTGCCTTCCCTCTGGAACAAAAATAAATTTTTTGTATGTTACAGGGCATTCTCATGATGTGAGTCTGTCTGATATGTATGTCTGTCTTGAAAGCAAACATGGAGTTTTGAGGTACAGAGAGAAGAGTTATTATTTAGAGCAATGACTGCACTCATTTTCCCATTCCCAGTAATTCACAAGTGTTCTCCTGCATGTTGGGGGATGGGAGAGTCTACACTGCAGGAGGGGAACCCTGAACTATGAATCTGGAAGCTTATATAGACTATATGCTGCCCCCATCACTGAGACAGAGAGAGAAATAGACCTTTACTCTCTAGTCTTTTACTGTCCTTGGTAAAGGATTGGCTTCCAGGCTCAGGATTTTATTCCTTTTTGATAAGGAAACAGAGAAGCAAACAAGTCTCTCAACTTGTTGGTGGTCTCTAGCTGAATCAAACACTCTTTAACTTCCAAAGTTTATCTTTTAACCCAGGGTCCAATTTTCTTTGGTCAGAAACTTGAAAATACCCTCACTCCAGTTTCACACTGCTTACCTTTCTAGACTCATGCTCTATTGCTTCCTTGCTCAAACACTGCGCTCCACAGCTGCTGTACTAGTTACAGTTTTATACCTAGTACTGTGCTGTTTCAGTCCTCAGCCTTATTTATTTATTTATTTCAATGTTGCCTCCTTAATTTTTTGACCTGTTATTTCTATTGAGGAAAAATTGACATATGGTGAATTGCACTGATCTTAGGTTTACAATTTGGTAAGTTTTTTTTTTTTCTGGGAACATGGTTTTTATTTATTTATTTATTTATTTATTTTTAATTTTCTTTACTTTATTGTGTTGGTTTTGCCATACAATGACATGAAACCGCCATGGGTTTACATATGCTCCCCCTCAATTTGGTAAGTTTTGATAAATGTTAAGTACCTATGTAGCTCCACCCCAATCAGGATTTAAAACATTTCTCTCAAGCCAGGATGTTCCTTTTGTGCCCCCTTATAGTCAATCCGTGCCTCCTCTCACAGCAAGTACGTTTTTGATTTCTGTCACCATTGATTAGTTTTGCTTGTACTTGAACTTCATAAAAGTGGAATCATACAGTATGTACTCTTTCGTGGCTGCCTTCCTTAGCTTAACATAATATTTTTGAAATTCATGTATTCTATTGATGGAATCATTAGTTTATTCTTTTTTGTGTAGTATTTTTCATAATATGAATGTTGCTCAATAATTTTGCCTTATTTTTATATGATTATATTGAGTTGTTTCCTGTTTTTATCTATTATAAATAGTGCTGCCATAAGCACTCTTATTTAAGAAGTTTTTGAAGGCCTATATTTTTATTTCTCTTGGATAAATACTCAAGGCTTGTTAACAGACAGTAGGGCTTCCCTTCTAGCTTATTGGTAAAGAATCCACCTGCAATGCAGGAGACCCCAGTTCGATTCCTGGGTTGGTAAGATCTGCTGTAGGAGGGATAGGCTACCCACTCCAGTATTTTTGGGCTTCCTTTGTGGCTCAGCTGTTAAAGAATCTGCCTGCAATGCAGGAGACCTGGGTTTGATCCCTGGGGTGGGACGACCCCCTGGAGAAAAGAAAGGCTACCCACTCTAGTATTCTGGCCTGGAGAATTCCATGGACTGTATAGTCCATGGGGTGGCAAAGAGTCAGACCATGACTGAGTGACTTTCACTTTCAAACAGACAGTATGGGTGCTGGTGGTAAAGAACCTGCCTGCCAGTGCAGGAGATGTAAGAGATACGAGTTCAATCCTTGGGTCAGGAAGATCCCCTGGAGGAGGGCATGGTAACCTGCTCCAGTATTCTTGCCTGGAGAATCCCGTGGACAGAGGAGCCTGGTGGGCTATGTTCTGTAAGGGTCACAATGAGTTGAACATGACTGAAGTGACTTGGCATGTACAGACAGACTGTATACTTAACTCTACAAGAAATGGCTAAATAGTTTGCTAAAATGATTGTACCTTCAGGCTCCATGCTTTTTGAACATCTTTTTTTTTTTTTTTTCTGCCTGAAAAGTTATTCTGACCCCCTTTGCTTTGTGATCTCTTTCTCATCTTTCAAGTCATAGTCCAGGCACTACTTCCTCTATGAAAGCTTCAGGAGAGTTGGCTATATGCTTTTGGCCACCTCTTTGTCTTGTTCATCCTTCTCCATTTCTGCTCCTCTCCCTAGTCTGTAGAAAGCAGGAATAATCTCATATGCATTCTCAACTAAAAAAAACATCGCACAACTTTAAAGTTGAGAATTATGTTTTGTTTAGCAAATTTTCTGAGGACTTCAAGCCTGGGAACAGCATCTCACAGCTCTGAGAGGTGAGGGAGGAGCCAGGATATGTAGGAGATTTGTAACAAAAACCAGGCTTTCCTGGTGGCTCAGTTGGTAAAGAATCTGCCTGCAATGTAAGAGACCTGGGTTTCAACACTGAATTGGGCAGATCCCCTGAAAAAGAGAATGGCTACCCACTCCAGTATTCTTGCCTGGAGAATTCCATGGACAGAGGAGCCTTGTGGCTTATAGTCCATGGAGTCGCATAGAGTTGGAAACAGCTGAGTGATTAACACTTTCACTTTTGTAATGAAAACCAGGTAATCAGGAAATCAAAAGATTACTGTTAATTAAAGAAATGCCAGAGAAGCCCTGTCTGGCCACCTGATGCCAAAACCTGACTCATTGGAAAAGACCCTGATGCTGGGAAGATTAAAGGCTGGAGGAGTAGGGGACAACAGAGGATGAGATGGTTAGATGGTATCACTGACTCAATGGAGAGGAGTTTGAGTAAGCTCCAGGAGTTGGTGATGGACCAAGAAATCTGGTGTGCTGCAGTCCATGGGGTCAAAAATTGTCAGACATAACTGGGCAACTGAACTGAACTGTTCTAATAAAAGCTATATATGTGGTCCCTCTAAAAAAAAAAATAAAGAAATGCCAGGCATCTCAAGTTCATGAATTTAGCCCTTTACTATGTGTGGGAAGATGCAAGAGTCTGGGCTCATTGAAATAATTCCTTTGATATGCATCTTACTATCTAGGATCAGTTAAACTTGCAATAAATTCACATTTTTAAATTCTTGACTGCTTGATGGACACAACATCCTTTGTTTACCAACATTGCTAGGTGATATCCTTAGTCCACCACATGGTACCTTACATACTCAGAGGGAAATTGTGCATTATGGGAAGCTACCACCAATGTTGTATGTTAGATATCATTCCTTTATTCCATAAAATTCTACTAAGCAGTTACCAGCCTAGGCAGAGTATGTGATAAGTTTCTAAAGAAAACATATAGATGTCAATTATTTTTTCCATTGATTGATGAAAGAATCTGATTGATGAAAGATGTTATTCTGAGGACAAGGACATTATGGTTGCCAAACTGGCTTTGTACTCCTCTTTTTATGTGGTGAAAATCCAGGGATAGCTAGTATTTATTTCACATAAGGCAGAAATAAGGCTACTGTTGCCTCAACAAGGCAAGAAGAAATAAACATGAAGAATGCATATGGATTATTTAGTACTTAAGGTTACGAAACATCATTATCCCCTAATTCAAATGTAAGAAGGTGACACAACAAAGAAAGCTCTCTTGTCACTGTCATCTTCCATGTCTTTTGTGCTAGTTTTTGAGTTGTAAAGTATTTTATCTTTAATTTATCAAAGGATCTTAGCATGTTCTGTCTCCTGTGAAGTGGTCTAACCACAAAGCTTCCCCTGACTAGAGAGAGGATGCTGTGGGTTGTAAAGCAAGATGAAAAACAACATCTGAATGACATGTGTGCTGAGCAACAGAAAACAGAAAACACATTTTTTTCTTTCTTTCCATGTGTCCCTTAAAAAAAAAAGAGAGATCAAAACAAGAAAATATTTTAATAGTTCGTTGTTCAAAGTCTATTGAGATTTCTCCTCCACCTCCACAATTCTTAAAAAGGGGAGATGAGTTATCATTGCTCAATAGTCAGTAAGGTGGCTATTTAATGAGAAAGCAGTTCTGCAAAGTAGATGGGTTATAAAGATCTCAGCGTGAAGAAGTTGAAATATTAAAGGTAACAGCTGCCTATAAATGACTGCTGTTAGCTTAAATTTACATATTACAGAGTAGAGAACTTCTAAGATTTCTTCATTCTTCACATTTTAATGGTCAAACTATGACAATGCAACACTTTAAGTTAATAACTTGTAAGTTTTATTTTTCAGGAATGCACTAAGGCAGATGAGTAAACCCACATGCTATGAAAAACACTATAGGAAAATACTTAGGCAGCACCATTCTTAAACAATGTGCCAAATTTTCTCAGAATATACCATCAGATGTTATTTCTATAAGTTTCATAGAAATTGTTTAAAGGGCTCATAGAACACATTATACGTGCCTACTTTAAGTGAATGACAAGACAATGGGAACTTGGGCCTGAATTTACCAATACTGTATATGTGCTGTGTATTCATTGAGTACTTGCAATGTTCAAAATGCTATTCAGAAAAACAATGAAGATATGCAACCTAGCCACTGGCTTCAAGAAATTTTAGATTTAGATTATGCTTTGGAACAACTGAGTGGCACATTTACATATCAACATAAATAAATGCAAATTTCAACAAAGCAGGCTGAGTCTTGAAATAACTTAAAAAGGAAGTTCTTAAGTGTGATTTTACTGTGCGCTCAATGTACTTTAAAAATGGAACTTGGTGAAAACCAAAAACTTTTTCCAGCTTTCAGAATCTTATTTTGGACTACTCATAAAATATAGATGTGCTTTCATTAAATTAAAATTGTCTATTTTTTATTACATACACTTTAGAAAATACATAAAAAGAGACAAATCATTTATAATTCCACAAACCAGAGAGTCACTGTTCATTCTGTCCTTTGTATGTCTGTTTATGTTCATCTGTATATATGTGCAGTCACACAGATATTAATTAACTTTTAAAATCACATCACATGCTTTTGTAAGCTCATTTTTTTAAGCCTAGCAAAATTTATGCATAATTTCAAATGATGAGGGCTTCCTTTGTGGATCAGCTGGTAAAGAATCTTCCTGCAATGTGGGAGACCTGGGTTCGATCCCTGGGTTGGGAAAATCCCCTGGAGAAGGGAAAGGCTACCCACTCCAGTATTCTGGCCTGGAGTATTCTATGGTCTGTATAGTCCATGGAGTCGCAAAGAGTTGGACACTGCTGAGTGACTTTCACTTTCAAATGATGAATTTAAAACATATACCTATTATATACTTTTTCCATAATGTATATAATAAATTCATTGTTGGACACTAAATGATTTTCAGTGCTGTGATGAACAGTTGTGTGTTTGTGCTACATCCTTACGGTAGATTCGAGACATCAACTTCTTTGTGGGGCAAAAATCCTTTAAGAGGTTTCATGTGTTGCCAAAATAGGCTTCATAAAGCCTGTGCAGTTATAGTTGACCATTTTCTTCTGTCTAATGTCCATTTCCATAAGACCTTAACAATATGAGAAATTGCAATTAAAAAGTGCCCAAACTAGGTTGTGGAGTATTTGAAGAAAAATAATGTTTTTTAAAACAATATATAAGTGATTTATTTATTTTGACTGTACTGGGTCTTTGTTGCTGCATGAGCTTTTCCCTAGTTGCAGCAAGCAGGGTCTGCTCTCAAGGGGCAATGCAAGGGCTTCTCATCGTGATGGCTTCTTTTATGGCGGAGCACGGGCTCTAGGGTGTATGGTCTTCAGTAGCTCTAGCTAGTGTGCTCAGTATTTGCAGCTCCTGGGCTGTAGGTCATGGACTCAATAGTTGTGGCACACGGACCTAGCCACTCCATGGCATGTGGGATCCTGCTGGACTGAGGATAGAACCCATGTCTCTTGCACTGGCAGGTGGATTCTTAACACTGAGCCACCAAGGGATGCCCAGATAATTTCTTTACTGTTTTAGAATTTTTATTTCCTTGATTGGAAAGGAAGTTGAGCTTTATGATATGTTTTTGATCATCTATATTTCTTTTTTTATATGTTGTCTGTTTATATCATTTTCCCTTTTTTTTCTCTTATTTTTTTATAAGAGTTCTTACTATGTTAATGATAAATCTTAGGCATGCATGCCCTCTTAGACAAAGGAGTAATGAAGTTTCTATTGTATTTTAAATTCTCTTTCACTTAACATTATTTCACTGTGTATTTCTGTGAATTGATGTAAATCACAGATGTTTTCAGAAAGTTGAACAGTAGTCCATCTCACATATATATTTTCTGTTTCAAACTTAGCAATGTATGGACAGATCAAAAATTTCAAACATCCCAGTGCTGAAATAGTATTTTTATTCAGAACCTAAGATATATACTAATATCGAACTAGACTTGTAATCTTTTGTTTATAGGGTCTATGTAGGCAACCGTTAAATTAGAATAAATTAACAACTAAAATACAGAAGAACTGCAAAAATATCGAAAAATACTATTCATGTTAGAAACCAATGATGTGAGAGGGGGAACTAAGATGGCGGAGGAATAGGACGGGGAAACCACTCTCTCCCCAATAAATACACCAAAAGAACTTTTAAAGACGGCGCAAACTCCATAAAACAGGATCTAAATGCTGGCAGAGGACATCGGGCATCTGAAGGGACGGCCCATTGCCGACGAGAGAAGGTAGGACAAAAGAAAAAAGAGAGAGAAAAAAGTAAAGGGAGAGACAGAGTTGGGGGCGGGGATCCATCCCGGAAGGGGAGTCTGGAATAAAGAGGAAAAAAAAAAAAAGAGGAGAAAGGTTTCCGAATACCAGGGAGCATTCTCTCGGGCGGATTTGCGGTGAATCTTGGAGAGCAAGATAGCTGGGAGTAAAAGCAGATTAATAATTAAGCCCTGCAAGCTACATTTCTGGCTGGAAGGCACAGGGAAGCGGCGGCGGCGGACGCCCCACCCCCCACTAGCCAAAGCGGACTGCTCAGGGAGGGGCGGGCCGCGCTCAGGGAACGGAGCAGCCTGAGCGACCCAACCCAGGGGGCTAACCGGAGATAGACTGAGAAGTAGCCTTCCCCAGGAAGAGCCCCCCTGCCAGGCCCACGCAGAACAAGGAGAGGTGTGGAGTCGGCAGAGAGGCGGCTGGCCGGGTGGCACAGAACAAAGGGCGTGCGGAGTCGGCAGAGAGACGGCCGGGTGCCACAGAACAAAGGGCGTGCGGAGTCGGCAGAGAGGCGGCCGGCCGAGGAGATCTGGGCGCCTGTGGGCTGCGGACCGGCCCAGCCCCCGCCCGAGTGCAGCGGGCATAACCCACCCTCAGCGAGACCAAAGGGTGAGGCGGAATCGGCAGGGAGGCGGCCGGCTGGGCGGAGCTGGGCGCCTTCGGGCTGCGGACAGACCCAAACCCTGCCCGAGACCAGCGGGCATAGCCCAGCCCCGGCGAGGCTTCCTCGTCCAAATTGCGCACAGAGCTAGGTGCTAACCAAGACTACTGGGGATTCTGGACGGATCGGAGCTCTGCACACCTAAGAAGACG
>ML661902.1:10639154-10740249 GCA_007570785.1 Antilocapra americana
AAAAGAAACCAATGATGTTACTTTGCTAAATCTTAAGTGTGGTGTTGACCCTTAAGGTGCATTTTTGAGTTCTACATTATCATTCTTTCTTGTGGAGATGTGACAATTCAATTATTCTATAGCTTTTCTTTATTTAAACTACTTGTTAATATTTTGTTAACACATAAATGAATTTGGCTCTCTCTTGAAGAGAATAATTTACTCAATGGCATTAAACTTAAAAGTTGGTTGTAGATAATTTAAAATATACTTATCATAATTCTTTGATATTTTCATCCAACTACAAACAGAAACTTTAAAAATTATAGAAAACACTTGGATGATGATTTTAGAACTTATTTATTTTTAATTGAAGGATAATTGCTTTATAGTATTGTGTTGGTTTCTGCCAAGCATTAACATGAATCATCCATAGGTATGATCTCTCTTGAGCCATCTCTCTTGAGCCTCCCTCCCACCTCCCTTGCCATCCCAGCCCTGTAGGTTTTTACAGAGCCCTGGTTTAAGTTATTTGAGTCATACAATAAATTCCCATTGGCTATCTATTATACATATGGTAATGTATGTTTCCATGTTACTCTGATTTGAGAACTTCTGATCCATATCAAAGTTTCCTATGCTCTTCTTTAATGCTAGGTCATTTAGGTTGATGAAAAAAATTCACATGAATTAATATGGGAGTGTGAGGAGTGGAAACCAATCATGAAAGATTTTATCTCAACAAAATTATCATTGGAAATCTATTTAGCAAAGTGAAATTATTTTTTATTTGTACAAAAATGTGAGCATACTTTTATTACTATGCTTTTCATATTGCATTATAATGTGCTACATGTTTCCCCTTGATGGATGATCAACTATAGAAATTATATTTTTTATCACTCTTTGTTCAGTACCTAACAGTGTCTACCTAGTTCATCTGAAATGCTCAATAAATATATATTCTATTGAGCTACCAAATATGTATTGTATTTAAAATAAATGAGTTAAAAATACAATTGATAAAATGTTTTGAAATCGTGCACTGTATTATTAATTTTCCTTCTTATTATCAATTCAATGAAAGAGATCTTAAATTTTTTTGTGTGAAGGAAGGTTCATATTTTTATAATTTTCTGGAGATAATGCTCTTAGATGCCACAATTTTTCCTGAATTAATGGGGATATAAGTACATTTTATTGAGTTAAATAGTCAACATTTTTAAAGCTATTTGTACTTTATTTACTTGACTTATCAATAATTGAGAGAGATATTATGAAAGCTTACACTCTGATGTGAGCTTTCTTAATTTATTTTTATAGCTATTAATTTTGCTTCGTATGTTTTGAGGTAATTAGGTGTATACAAATTCGAAATTTTCAAATCTTAGAAGTTAATCAAAACTTTATCATTCTGTAATGACTTATAATAATACCTTTTTGTTAAAGTCAATAATCTTTCCAGCTTTTCTTTTGGTTAATATATGCTTGAGACACATAGCTGAATTTTAAAAATTAAATCCATTCATTTTTGTTTTTTAATTGGCAATTTTAAATTACTTACATGTTTATGACCATGGTTTTATATGGACTTCTGACTTTTATCCTACTTTCCCTTCTGTATCAATTTTAAATGTTTATTATGTTTCATCTTTTTTTTAATTGAGTATATTTAAATATTAAAACTTTATTTTCCTTCTGTTTTCTTCCTCAGGTAGTGTGAAAGTTGTATGTTCCATTTCTATTATTTTAAGCTTACTTTTGAAAATTTACCATACAAACTTATATTCTAAAGTAAATATCTAAATTTTCTTCCAAATGATATAAAAAGTTTTTCAAAGAGAGGATTTAACACATTATTTAAGGGAATTCTACAGGAATGCTGCTTGAATTTGTATCTTGCCTATGTGACTGCTTGCTCAGCAACTTTGGGCAAACTACTTAACCTTGTGTTTCATACACACTTACCCTTTTTGTGTGTCAGTCTCCTCATCAGGAAAATGAGAATTACAACAATAATACCTATGGCAGAATATTCTTAACAAAGTTCAGTTCAGTTGACCCTTAAAATAGGTTTGAACTGCATTGGTTCACTTATATGCAGATTTTGTTTTTAAAAATAGTAAATCCTACAGAGCTACAGGACGTGCTGTTGGTTGAATCCATGGATGTAGAACTATTGATACGGAAGAATGGTGTACCTGAGGGCAGACTACACATGCGGGTTTTCCGCCGTGTCAAGTTGTTCAAAGGTCAGCTGTAAAAATGTGCAGAGAAGCACTTAGCAGAGGGCCTGGCATACATTTAAGGTATTAATTAAAATTTTTAACGAGTATTAGTTAAATGAAGATCTCTGAATGGTGAGATTATGGGTTACTTTTATATTTTATTCTATAGTCATCTGCAATTCCAGTCAGTAAGCATTAATTTTACAATTATGACATAGGTCATGGGCATGCCTACAGTAATCACAAAATTGGTTATTAACATGTGGTGGATATTCTTTTTTTTTTTTTAACGTTTTAAATTTTCTTTACTTTATTGTGTTGGTTTTGCCATACATTGACATGAATCCGCCATGGGTATACATATGTTCCCCCTCCAGAACCCCCCTCCCTCCTCCCTCCCGATTCCCTCCCCTTGGGTCATCTCGGTGCACCAGCCCCGAGCATCAAACCTGGGCTGGCGATTGATTTCACATATGACAATTAACATGTTTCAATGCCATTCTCCCATATCATCCCACCCTAGCCCTCTTCCACAGAGTCCACGAGGCTGTTCTATACATCTGCGTTTCTTTTGCTGTCTCGCATGCAGGGTTCTTGTTACCATCTTTCTAAATTCCATATATATGCGTTAGTGTACTGTATTGTTGTTTTTCCTTCTGGCTTACTTCACTCTGGATAATAGGCTCCAGTTCCGTCCACCTCAGTAGAACTGATTCAAATGAATTTTTTTTTTTAATGCTGAGTAATATTCCATTGTGTATATGTACCACAGCTTTCTTACTCATTCGTCAGTGGATGGGCATCTAGGTTGCTTCCATGTCCTGGCTATTGTAAACAATGCGGCGATGAACATTGGGGTACACGTGTCTCTTTCAATTCTGGTTTCCTCGGTGTGTATGCCCAGCAGTGGGATTGCTGGGTCATATGGCAGTTCTATTTGCAGTTGTTTAAGGAATCTTCACACTGTTCTCCATAGTGGCTGTGCTAGTTTGCATTCCCACCAACAGTGTAAGAGGGTTCCTTTTTCTCCACATCCTCTCCAGCATTTATTGCTTGTAGACTTTTAGATGGCAGCCATTCTGACTGGTGTGAAATGGTACCTCATTGTGGTTTTGATTTGCATTTCTCTGATAATGAGTGATGTTGAGCATCTTTTCATGTGTTTGTTAGCCATTTTTATGTCTTCTTTGGAGAAATGTCTGTTTAGTTCTTTGGCCCACTTTTTGATTGGGTTGTTTATTTTTCTAGAATGGAGCTGCAGGAGTTGCCTATATATTTTTGAGATTAATTGTTTGTCCGTTGCTTCGTTTGCTATTATTTTCTCCCATTCTGAAGGCTGTATTTTCACCTTGCTTATAGTTTCCTTTGTTGGGCAGAAGCTTTTAATTTTAATTAGGTCCCATTTGTTTATTCATGCTTTTATTTCCGATATTCTGGGAGGTGGGTCATAGAGGATCCCGCTTTGGTTTATGTTGGAGAGTGTTTTGCCTATGTTATCCTCTAGGAGTTTTATAGTTTCTGGTCTTACGTTTAGACCTTTAATCCATTTTGAGTTTATTTTTGTGTATGGTGTTAGAAAGTGTTCTAGTTTCATTCTTTTACAAGTGGCTGTCCAGTTTTCCCAGCATAACATGTGGTAAATATTCTTAAAAGGAAGAGATCTGTTTGTTGGTTTACAGAATTTACTGCTTGGTAGGAAAGAATTGTGATTTTAATTAAATTCATTTTCTGACATCAGTTGGAATATTTTTAGCATTGATTTACTTATCAATGGACTTTCTAATAATTATCTTTGTTATCTTTCTAGGGTAAACTTTTAAGTATGGTTAAATACTTTTAAAAATTTACTTTGAAATTTGATTTAGTAATTATTCTATAAAGGATTTTCCAATCTAAAAAAAAGAAGCTTTAAAACACTTTAATTCTGATCACTCAGTTTCCAAATAATGTCATTGTTGCCCTGTATTTTAGTTTGGTGCTTGAAAAAAGTTTTTTTTAATTGCAATATAGTTGCCTCTTGAGAAACCTGTATGCAGGTCAGGAAGCAACAGTTAGAACTGGACATGAAACAATAGACTGGTTCCAAATAGGAAAAGGAATATGACAAGGCTGTATATTGTCACCCTGCTTACTTAACTTATATGCAGAGTACATCATGAGAAATACTGGGCTGGATGAAGCACAAGCTGGAATCAAGATTACTGGGAGAAATATCAATAGCCTCAGATATGCAGATGACATCAGAAAGTGAAGAAAAACTAAAGAGCCTCTTGATGAAAGTGAAAGACGAGAGTGAAAAAGTTGGCTTAAAACTCAACATTCAGAAAACTAAGATCATGGCATCTGGTCCCATCACTTCATGGGAAATGGATAGGGAATCAGTGGAAACAGTGTCAGACTTTATTTTTTCAGGCTCCAAAATCACTGCAGATGGTGACTGCAGCCATGAAATTAAAAGACGCTTACTCCTTGGAAGGAAAGTTATGACCAACCTAGATAGCATATTAAAAAGTAGAAACATTACTTTGCCAACAAAGGTCCGTCTAGTTAAGGCTGTGGTTTTTTCTGTAGTTATGTATGGATGTGAGAGTTGGACGGTGAAGAAAGCTGGGCACCGAAGAATTGATGCGTTTGAACTGTGGTGTTGGAGAAGACTCTTGAGAGTCCCTTCAACTGCAAGGAGATCCATCCAGTCCATCCTAAAGGAGATCAGTCCTGGGTGTTCAGTGGAAGGACTCGTGTTGAAGCTGGAACTCCAATATTTTGGCCACCTCATGCGAAGAGTTGACTCATTGGAAAAGACCCTGATGCTAGGTAGGATTGGGGGCAGGAGGAGAAGGGGACGATAGAGGATGAGATGGCTGGATGGCGTCATCGACTCAATGGACATGAGTGAACTCTGGGAGTTGGTGATGGACAGGGAGGCCTGGTGTGCTGTGACCCATGCGGTCACACAGAGTCGAACATGATTGAGTGACTGACTGAACTGAGTTGATTTAAAAGGTTGTATTAATTTCTGCTGTACAGAAAAGTGATTTAGTTATACATTCTTGTGTGCGTGCTCAGTTGCTTCAGTAGTGTCTGACTTTTTGTGATTCTGTGGACTATAGCCTATCAGTCTCCTCCATCCTTGGGATTCTCCAGGGAAGACTACTGGAGTGGGTTGCTATGCCCTCATCCACGGGATCTTCCTGACCAAGGTATTGGACCTGTGTCTCTTATTTCTCCTGCATTGGCAGTTCTTTGGGCTTCTGTGGTGACTCAGACAGTAAAGAATCTGCCTACAATGAGAGAGACCTGGGTTTGATCCCTGGGTTGGGAAGATCCCCCTGGAGGAAGGCATGGCAACCCACTCCAGTATTCTTGCCTGGAGAATCCCATGGACAGAGGAGACTGATAGGCTACAGTCTATTGGGTCACAAAGAGTTGGACAGGACTAAGTGACTAAGCCCAGCAGAGCCACCTGCACACCCACACATATATATATATTCTTTTCATAGTTTTTCCATTATCACCTATCATAATATATAGAGTATAATTTCCTGTCGTTTATCCACCCTACATATACTTGCTGGCATCTGCCAATCACAAGCTCCCAATCTCTCCCTCCCTCACCCCCACTCCTCTTTGGCAGCCATAAGTCTGTTCTCTGTGTCTGTTTCTGATTCACAGATATGTTCATTTGTGTCATATTTTAGATTCCACATACAAGTGATACAGTATGGTATTAGCCTTTCTCTTTCTTACTTCTCTTAGTTTGAGATCTCTAGGTCCATCTATGTTACTACAAATGGCATTTATTTCATTCTTTTTTTATGGCTGAGTAATATTGCCTGTATTAATATCACATCTTCCTTATCCATTCATCTGTCATTGGACGTTTAGTTTGTTTCCATGTCTTGGCTATTGTGAATAGTGCTGCTGTGAGCATAGAGGCACATATTTCTTTTTGAATTGTAGTTTTATATGGGTATATACCCAGGAGCAAGATTACTGGATTATATGGCAACTTTATTCTTAGTTTTTTGCTTTGTTGTTCTATATTTTGGTCACATTGTATGGCATGTGGGATCCTAGTTCCTTGACCAGGGATTGAACTCATGCCCCTTACAGTGGAAGCATGGGGGTGTGAACCACTGGAAAGGTTCAAGGAAGTCCCATCTATTCTTAGTTTTTTGAGGAACCTCCATACTGTTTTCCATAGTGACTGTACCAATTTACATTCCAAAGTTTGGTTCTTTTAATGTGAAAATTGTTACTGTAATTGACAGAATTTTCATCACTCTGTCCAAAATTACATGCTATTTTATATAGCATTTAAATTTCTGCCTTTAAAAATTATTTTATACAGGCAGTATGTTTTAAAAATTACCTAGTATTTCTCAATTTATCTGTTCTTCCCTTTTTATATTTCAGACCCTCATTCAGGGATTGTTGCTTTTCCTGATGTCAATCCTTTGAATGGTCCCTTTAAAAAAGGTCTGTTTGGGATAAATTCTCTTAGTTTTAGTTTATCTGAAAATGTATATTTTTGATTTCTCATTCCTAGAAAGTAGTTTCCTTTTCATTTTATTATTTTATCTTAGCACTTTGTAAAAATTGTTGCACTATCTTCTGGTTTTCATTGTAACTGTTGGAAAGACTTTTATTATTCTATTTGTTCCTTTGTAGGTGGCTTGTCTCACGTATTTTTTTTTTTTTAATTTTCTTTACTTTATTGTGTTGGTTTTGCCATACAATGACATGAAACCGCCCTAGGTCTACATATGCTCCCCCTCCAGAACCCCCCTCCCTCCTCCCTCCCGATTCCCTCCCCCGGGTCATCTCGGTGCACCAGCCCCGAGTATCAAACCTGGGCTGGCGATTGATTTCACATATGATAATTAACATGTTTCAATGCCATTCTCCCATATCATCCCACCCTTGCCCTCTTCCACAGAGTCCACGAGTCCGTTCTATACATCTGCGTTTCTTTTGCTGTCTCGCATGCAGGGTTCTCGTTACCATCCTTCTAAATTCCATATATATGCGTTAGTATACTGTATTGTTGTTTTTCCTTCTGGCTTACTTCACTCTGGATAATAGGCTCCAGTTCCGTCCACCTGAATAGAACTGATTCAAATGAATTTTTTTTTTAATGCTGAGTAGTATTCCATTGTGTATATGTACCATAGCTTTCTTATCCATTCGTGTTTTTTAAGAACATCTCTTTATGTTTCTTGTTATCTATACATCTATGTGTTTTAGTCAGTTTTTGAAAATTAGTGACCACGATGTCTTCAAACATTTCCTCTCCTCTTTCTTTTTCTCTGGGAATCATATAAGAAATAAATGTAGTTTGATCACAGTTATAATGTTCTCTGAGTAGTCTTGGTAGAAATCTTTTCAGAGTAAGTTATTAATAGTTATTAATTTTCTTTCACTCACAAAAGTATCTTAATTTTATGATAAATTAATTTAACCTTGTGTATGTGAAGTCTTCTGAGTGTGTTTTATGAAGGTTGATGAAAAATTCTTAATTCATTTAAAGCTCTTTAATAATTTTTATTACATGTGAGAAAGCTAAATTTTGGATGTTTTGGCCAATTTAACGTTTTCACATGAACTAATTTATTTCACATTTAGATTCACATATTAAGAAATGTTATATTGTGTATTTGGTGTTGTTACTTGAGTACTTTGAAAACCACTGTATATTTTGAACGTGTCAGTCCACCTTTCAAAGCTCTTTCCCCAAATTTCAAACTCACCTTCTAAGCTCCGTGTGTGTGTGTGTGTGTGTGTGTGTGTGTGTGTGTGTGTGTGTGGTATGTTTCTGTGACTTTTGGTTAGATAGAGTGTAAGATGAGGGTGAATATGTACTTACATTTGGGTATACATGGACTTTTGATTTGGGCCAAGGTGGAAGTTCGTAGAGGTGGGGTTGAGTGCATAGCTAGTTGTTGATGTCTCTGGGAGGAAGGAAATGGCAATCTTGAGTTGAGAAGAAATTGTTCAATTAAATAACTACTCTTTATTGAATCTGTTTAAGGCTTTGTTATTAGGCTGACATGAATTCTCAAGGTCAGAATACTGGAGTGGGTGGCCTTTCCCTTCTCCAGGGGATTTTTCCAACCAAAGGACTGAACCCAGCTCTCCTGAATTGCAGGCGGATTCTTTACCTGTTGAGCCACAAGGGAAGCCTGCTGTGCTCTTTCTCTTATTCCAAAATGCCCAAGGAATGAATGTTAGCCTATATATAATCTTTAACACCCATCTATGGATTTTACATTCCTTTCATATTACTAATATAAAAATGAAATAATTTATCCATTAATATCTTAAAATAAATGTTCTTTAACTTTTATTTGGGAATAACTACTTTTTTCTTCTCTATTTAGGAGAATGCTTGGAGCAAATGAATTTTAATATTTTTGGCATCTAATATTGGATAGAAAAAAATGGATGTGTTGGCATCAATAGTGAGGAAGGTCAGATTTGAAGATGCATGCTGCTTCAGTCTGTTGAAAATTTCTGAGAAAATGTTTTATATATTTGAATATCTTTCATGTAAAAATTATGACCTATGTTCTCTTAGTTTTACTCACAAAATATTTACCAAAATATTTATAAATTAATCTCTCAAATCAATGCCATTGAAGCATTTTACAGCTTTTGAGGAAGCAATCTGGTCACAGCCAAATTATTACTTAAACATTAAAGCTCCAACTCATTCTTTTTATCAGTTAATAAAATGCTAAATTTACATAATTAATCAATCTTATTAATACAAATGTAGCACATTTAATTTAGTAGTCAAATTAAATTAATTACTTATTTTAAGAGCAATACGATACTTGGAAAGACTTGGCATTTAATAATAATACTTTAAAATAACTTTTATATTAAAAGTAGCTCCAATCTATTTAACTATTTGCTGGCAAAACTGCTGAAGAAACTTACATTATGTTAAATAGTTTTTTTTGTTTTGTATTTTTCTTTTGATTTAGAGATAGACTGCTAGAAAGCAGATCTGATAATAATAATAGGTTGATACTGAGGCATGTAATAACCTCTTGGGATTATTTTCTGGGGGTCTGTTAGTTGGTACCTGGTACAGTAAATTAACAATGAACTCCATATTCGGAAACACTAGCACACACTTGTAGAAGGCAGTGGCACCCCACTGCAGTACTCTTGCCTGGAAAACCCCATGGACGGAGGATCCTGGTAGGCGGCAGTCCATGGGGGCATGAAGATTTGGACACAACTGAGTGACTTCACTTTCACTTTCATGCATTGGAGAAGGCAGTGGCAACCCACTCCAGTGTTCTTGCCTGGAGAATCCCAGGGACGGGGAAGCCTGGTTGGCTGCCATCTATGGGATCGCACAGAGTTGGATACGACTGACGCGACTTAGCAGCAGCAGCACACACTTGCTTTCTTTCAAGCTATTTTTAAAGAATGTGCTTATTGTTTACCTGACTTTTTGAAAATACAATTTATGGAATGTGGAATCCTTATGGGATGCTGTATGAAGATATTTACTGATATTTTATGAAAAGTTTGAAAGTTTGGAGTTTGATTCTATTTCTTCTTAAGCCTGGAGTTTAAAAGTAATTTAGTAACTAAATAGAAGTCTCTATAGGGACCTTTCAGCTTGTGGGCTTAGATTTTGGAAAAAACCATTACTATTAAGCACTGTGTTTTTCATTAGATTTCAATAGCCCTTTTTTTCCTCTTTATCTCTGACACTTTGTAAGTAACAGATCTGTCCAACTGGAATATAACACTTTACTGTGGCTTAATATTGATTGTCTTTCTTAGCACAGCCAAATAGCATTTAAAACAATGCTTTGAAGAATATTAACATGAAGAGAAGCCTTTTCAGTCACGCAGAGAAATGATTTTGAAGTGACATTAACTTTCACATAAAATTCTGCTGGGAAACCTCATAATGGTTCACTTTTTTTTAAATTCATTTGGGGAAAAAGACTTCTGAGTTCTAATTTTTTACTTTCTTTAGGCACATTCATGCTTTTAGCTTGCTCCATGTAATTCAAAATAGCTTGGTATTTTAGAGCCTTAAAGTTTAATACTAGCTGTTTCACATAATCCTCTTCCTGAAAACCATGTTGGACATTTCTTTTATCATTATATGCTTTGTAGCAATCTCTTAAAGGGACTTTCATAAAATCACAACTTTTCTAATCTATTTTATTCTCTTGCATTCCTGGATTTCATATTTGATTGCATTTTTAATTCAGTTCAAATTAAAGTTTATTACAAAACCTTTTTATTTCAGTAGAAGTTTGTTGTTCATAGTTAATTTTCTTAAAATAATTTCGAGTTGTCTGATTAACTCAGCCAAATATATTACTGGCAAAAATTTTCTCTGCATCTTTTCCTCTCTTCTTTTTAATTAATTTTTTATTAAAGGATAATTGCTTTACAGAATTTTGTTGTTTTCTGTCAAACTTCAACATAAATCAGCCATAGGTATACATATATCCCCTCTGTTTTGAAACTCCCTCCCTTATCCCTCCCCCCCCCCCCCCCCCCCAGGTTGATATACCTGCTCCTGTTCGAGTTTCCTGAGCCATGCAGCAAATTTCCATTGGCTATCTATTCTACAGATGGTGATGTAAGTTTCCATGTTACTCTTCCATACATCTCACCTTCTCCCCCCCTCTCCTCATGTCCATAAGACTATTCTCTATGTCTGTTTCTCCACTGCTGTCCTGAAAATAAATTCTTCAGTACCATTTTTCTAGATTCCACATATGTGTGTTAGAATACGATATTTATCTTTCTCTTTCTGACTTACTTTACTCTGTATAATAGGCTCTAGGTTCATCCACCTCATCAGAACTTACTCAAGTGTGTTCCATTTTATGGCTGAGTAATATTCTACTGTATATATGTACCACAAATTCTTTATCCATTCATATGTCAATGGACATCTAGGTTGCTTCCATGTTCTAGCTGTTGTAAATAGTGCTGCAGTGAACAATGGGATGCGTGTGTCTTTTTCAGTTTTGGTTTCCGTAGGGTATATGCCTAGGAGTGAGATTGCTGGGTTATATGGTGGTTTTATTCCTAGTTTTTTTTTTTTTTAAAGAATCTCCATACCATCTTCCATAATGGCTGTATCAATTTACATTCACACCAGCAGTGCAAGAATGTTTCCTTTTTTCCACATCCTCTCCAGCATTAATTGTTTGCAGACTTCTTGATGATGGCCATTCTGATTGGTATGAGGTGATATCTCACTGTAGTTTTTATTTGCACTTCACTAATAATGAGCAATGTTGAGCATCTTTTCATGTGTTTTGTTAGCCATCTGTATGTCTCCTGTGGAGAAATGTCTATTTAAGTCTTTTCCCCATTTTTTAATTGGGGTTGTTTGTTTTTCTGGCATTGAGTTGTATGTGCTGCTTGTATATTTTGGAAATTAAACCTTTGTCAGCTATTTCATTTGCTATTATTTGCTCCCACTCTGAGGGTTGTCTTTCACCTTGCTCATAGTCTCCTTTGCTATGCAAAAGCTTTTAAGTTCAATCAGGTCTCACTTGTTTACTTTTATTTTTATTTCCGTTACTCTAGGAGGTGGGTCAGAGAGGATCTTGCTTTGATTTCTGTCATCGAGTGTTCTGCCTCTGTTTTCCTCTAAGAGTTTTATGGTTTCTGGTCTTACATTTAGGTCTTTAATCCATTTTGAGTTTAATCTTTGTGTGTGGTGTTAGGAAGTGTTCTAACTTCATTCTTTCAATCCAATTTTCCCAGCACCATTTATTGAAGAGGCTGTCTTTGTCCCATTGTATATTCTTGCCTCCTTTGTCAAAAACAAGGTACCCATAGGTGCACGGGTTTATTTCTGGGCTTTCTTTCTTGTACTATTGGTATATATTTCTGTTTTTGTGCAAGTACTATACTGTCTTGATGACGGTAGCTTTGTAGTATAATCTGAAGTCAGGAAGGTTGATTCCTCCAGATCTATTCTTCTTTCTCAGGACTGCTTTGGTTATTCGGAGTCTTTTGTGTTTCCATATGAATTGTGAAAAATTTTTTTCTAGTTCTGTGAAAAATGCCATTGGTAATTTGATAGGGATCACATTGACTCTGTAGATGGCCTTTGATAGTATAGTCATCTTTACAATATTGATTCTTCCTACCCAGGAACATGGAATATTTCTCCATCTGTTTATGTTGTCTTTGATTTCTTTCATTAGGGTCTTATGATTGTCTGTGTACAGTTCTTTTGTCTCCTTAGGTAAGTTTATTCCTAGATATTTAATTCCTTTTGTTGCAATGGTGAATGGGATTGATTCCTTAATTTCTCTTTCTGTTTTTTCATTGTTAGTATATAGAAGTGAAAGTGATTTCTGTGTATTGATTTTGTGTCCTGCAACATTGCTAAATTCACTGATTAGCTCTAGCAATTTTCTGATACTGTCTTTAGGATTTTCTCTGTATAGTATCATTTCATCTGCAAACAGTGAGAGCTTTACTTCTCTTTTCCGATCTGGATTCCTTTTATTTCTTTTTTTCTCTGATTGCTGTAGCTAGGACTTCCAGAACTATGTTGAATAATAGTGGTGAAAGTGGACACCCTTGCCTTATTCCTGATCTTAGGGGGAATGCTTTCACTTTTTCACCATTGAGACTAATGTTTGCTGTAGGCTTATCATATATGGTCTTTACTATATTGAGGTAGATTCCTTCTATGCCCATTTTTTGAAGTGTTTTAATCATAAATGGGTCTGAATTTTGTCAAAGGTTTTTTTCTGCATCTACTGAGATTATTGTTTGGTTTTTATCTTTCAATTTGTTAATATGGTGTATCACATTAATTGATTTGCATGTATTGAAGAATCCTTGCATTCTTGGAATAAACCCAACTTGATCATGGTGTATGGACTTTTTGATGTGTTGCTGAATTCTGTTTGTTAAAATTTTGTTGAGGATTTTTGCATCTATGTTTGTCAGTGATATTGGCCTGTAGTTTTCTTTTTTTGTGTGTTGTCTTTGTTTGGTTTTGGTATCAGGGTGATGGTGGCCTCGTAGAATGAGTTTGGAAATGTTCCTTCCTCTGTGATTTTTTGAAAGAGTTTAGAAGAATAGGCTTTAGCTATTCTCTAAACATTTGATAGAATTCTCCTGTGAAGCCATTTGGTTCTGGGCTTTTGTTTTTTGGGAAAGTTTTGGTCACAGCTTAAATTTCAGTGCTTGTGATTGGGTTGTTCATAATTTCTATTTCTTCCTGGTTCAGTCTTGGAAGATTGAACTTTTCTAAGAATCTGTCCATTTCTTCCAGGTTTTCTGTTTTATTGCCATATAGTTGTTGGTAATAGTCTCATAATACTTTGTATTTCTGCATTGTCTGTTGTAACCTCTCTTTTTTCATGTCTAATTTTGTTGATTTGATTCTTCTCTCCTTTTTTCTTGATGAGTTTGGCTGAAGGGTTGTCAATTTTGTTTATCTTCTCAAAGAACCAGCTTTTAGTTTTATTAGTATTTACTATTGTTTCTTTCATTTCTTTTTCATTTATTTCTGCTTGAATCTTTATGATTTATTGCCTTCTACTAAATTTTTTTTTGGTTCTTTCCCCAGTTGCTTTAGGTATAAAGTTAGGTTGTCTATTTGATGTTTTTCTTATTTCTTGAGGTAGGATTGTATTGCCATAAACTTCCCTCTTAGAACTGCTTTTGTTGCATCCCATAGGTTTTAAGTTGTCGTGTTTTCATTGTCATTTGTTTCTAGAAATTTTTTTGATTTCTTTTTTGATTTCTTGAGTAACCTGTTGGTTATTTAGAAACATGTTGTTTAATCTCTATGTGTTTGTGTTTCTTACATTTTTTTTCATGTAATTGATTTCTAGTCTCATAGCATTGTGGTCAGAGAAGATGCTTGATACAATTTCGATTTTCTTAAATTTACCGAGGTTTGATTTGTAACCCAAGATGTGGTCTATCCTGGAATGTTCTATGTGCACTTGAGAAGAAGATGTGGGGCTGCTAACTCGCTTCAGTTGTGTCCGACTCTGTGCAACCCCATAGATGGCAGCCAACCAGGCTCTGCCATCCCTGGGATTCTCCAGGCAAGATCACTGGAGTGGGTTGCCATTTCCTTCTCTAATGCATGAAAGTGAAAAGTGAAAGTGAAGTCGCTCAGTCATGTCTGACTCTTAGCAACCCCATGGACTGCAGCCTACTAGGCTCCTCCATCCATGGGATTTTCCAGGCAAGAGTACTGGAGTGGGGTGCCATTGCCTTGTCTGGAGAAGAAGGTGTATTCTTTCACATTTTCAATGGAAAATCCTGAAGATATCAATGAGCTCTATCTCATCTAAAGTATCATTTAAGACTTGTGTTTCCTTATTAATTTTCTGTTTGAAGATCTGTCCATTGGTGCGAGTGGGGTGTTCAGTTCTCCTACTATTATTGTGTTACTGTCAATTTATCTTTTTATGTCTGTTTGTGTTTGTCTTATGTATTGAGGTGCTCTTATGTTGGGTGCATAGATATTGACAATTGTTATGTTTTTCTCTTGGATTTATCCCTTGATCATTATGTACTGTCCTTCCTTATCTCTTGTAATCTTTATTTTAAGGGCTATTTTGTCTGATATGAGGATACCTACTCCAGCTTATTTTTGCTTTCCATTTGGATGGAATATACTTTTCCATCCTCAGTCTATACGTGTCTTTAGGTCTGAAGTGGGTTTCTTGTAGACAGTGTATATATGGGTCTTGTTTTTGTATCCATTCAGCCAGTCTGTGTCTTTTGGTTGGAGCATTTAATCCATTTATGTTTAAAATAATTATTGATATATATGTTCCTATTGCCATTTTCTTCATTGTTTGGGGTTGATTTTGTAGATCTTTTTTCTTGTCTTGTATTTCTTGACTATATAAGTCCCTTTAACATTTGCTGTAAGGCTGTTTTAGTAGTACTGAATTCTCTTAACTTTTGCTTGTTTTGAAAGCTTTTTATTTTTCCACAAATTTTGAATGAGATCCTTGCCAGGTACAGTAATCTTGGTTGTAGATTTTTCCCTTTCAGTACTTTACATATATTTTGCTATTCCCTTCTGACCTGCAGTTTCTGCTGAAAGATCAGCTGTTAAGCATATGGGGTTTCCATTGTATGTTACTTGTTGCTTCTCCTTTGCTGCTTTTAATTTTCTTTATTTGTGTTTAGTCTTTCTTAGTTTGTTTAGTATGTGTCTTGGTATGTATCACCTTGGGTTTATCCTGTATGGGACTCTTTGTGCCTCTTGGACTTGATTGACTATTTCCCTTTCCATGTTGGGGAAATTTTCAACTATAATCTCTTCAAAAATTTTCTCACACCCTTTCTTTTTCTCTCCTTCTTCTGGGACCACTACAATTCGAATGTTGGTGCATTTGATAATGTGCCAGAGGTCTCTGAGACTATCCTCAGTTCTTTTCATTCTCTTTACTTTATTCTGCTCTTCAAAAGTTATTTCCACCATTTTATCTTCCAGCTCCCTGATTCACTCTTCTGCTTCAGATAATCTGCTATTGATTTCTTCTAGAGTACTTTTAATTTCAGTAATTGAGTTTTTTGTCTCTATATGTTATTCTTCAATTCTTCTAAGTCTTTATTGGTTGATTCTTGCATTTTCTCCATTTTGTTTTCAAGGTTTTCGATCACCTTTACTATCATTATTCTGAATTCTTTTTCAGGCAGTTTGCTTATTTCTTCTTTGTTTATTTGGACTTCTGTGTTTCTGTTTTGTTCCTTCATTTGTGTAGTATTTCTCTGTTTTTTCATTATTTTTTTTAACTTATTGTATTTGAGTTCTCCTTTTCCCAGGCTTCAAGGTTGAGTGTTTTTTTTCTTTTTGGTTTCTGCCCTCCTAAGGTTGGTCCAGTGGTCTGTGTAAGCTTTGCACAAAGGTTTGAATCCTGTGTGCTGGTGACTGGGTTTGTATTTTTGTCTTGTTTTTTGTTTAGATGAGGCATTTTGCAGAGGGTGCTACTGGTGGTTGGGTGATGCTGGGTCTTGTATTCAAGTGGATTTCTTTGTGTGAATTCTCACTATCTGATACTCCCTAGGGTTAGTTCTCTGGTAGTCTAGGGACTACCAGAGACTCCAAGACAGTGCTCCTACTCCAAAGGCTCAGGGCTTGATCTCTGGTCAGGAATGAAGATTCCACAAGTGGTTTGTTATGGCATTAAGTGAGATTAAAACAAATATTCAAAAATGAGAATGCAAAGATGAACCCCAGACAAATGGCAGTTACAAAATTAGGTAAATAATTAAAATAATGGAATATATACATATACATGTACACCCATGAGCAAAGTCAAAACAGCCCAACAAAAATAAAGTACAGTAAATTGACCCAGTGAACAAGAGAAATAAAAAATTATATTTACCAGTTAAGAACAAAACTAACTAAAGCACAGACTGGAAAACAAAAGTAAAGCAAGGTGCCAAATTGGGAATAGAGCAATGAAAGCAAAACTAACAAATATGTTCAGAGGAAAGGAAAGAAAGAAAATAAAGAAAGAATAGATACGCAAAGCTAAATAGAGGTAGATGAAGAAGATTTATATCCAGTAAAGATTAACTGCAAGAGTAAAAGAATAGTAGGAAAAGCAAGCAAAGGAATAAATGTAGAAAAAATGTAATAGGTTAAAAAATTAAAATTATAAAATGGGAAAAGAAGAAAAAAAAATGGAAGAAGAAAGAAAAAAGAAAAAAAACGCTCCACAGAACTGCAAAAGCCCAATGTTGAGGCAGAAGTTTAAAACAGCAATAAAAAGTGTGACTGAATATACACGTATACATATACACCTATAAGCAAAATAAAAACAGTGAAACAAAAATAAAGTACAATAATTGACCCAGTGAACAAAAGAAACCACAAATTATATATATATATATAATTATAATTATATATATCTACAAATTATATATATATATATGTATATATATATATATATCTACCAAAAAAAAAAACTAACTAAAGCACAAACTGGAAAAGAAAACTAAAGCAAGGTGCCATTCGGCAATAAAGCAATGAAAACAAAACTAACAAATATGTTAAGAGAAAAGGAAAGTAAGAAAAGAAAGAAAGAATAGATCTGCAAATTTAAATAGGGGTAGGTAAAGAAGATTTATATAAAGATTAACTGCAAAGCAATAGGCAAAGCTAACAAAGGAATAAATGTATAAAAAATAATAATAGGTTTAAAAAAATTAAAATTAAAAAATGAAAAAGAGTAAAAAGGAAAACTCCACAGAATTGCAAAAGTCCAATGTAGAGGCAAAGGTTTATAACAACAATAAAAAATGTGACTGAGGAAGGAAGAAAAAGCTAAAAAGCTTAATTAGATTTCATAATGCCAATAAAATGGACAACTACAGTGGGGGTCGGGGGGATAAAAAAAGAAAAAATCAAAAAGAATCTACAGAACAAGTCAAAGCATAAGAATAATAAATGTTTTTCGTGAGTCATTGCTGTCAGAGTCCTTTCCCTCGCTGGGAGTGACAGTCCACCTCACCTCCCTAGGATGCCCTCCAACGCTGTGCTGATCTCTGGACCTGCTGTGGGGGCAGCTCAGATTCTAATCGGGTCCTACTCCTGTGTGTTCTTGCCTGCAATGTCCACAGCCATCAGAACTAGCACACTTTCTTTTGTGGGAGCTCTCAATGACTTCCATATATACATAGACACAGAGTCTGCCTAGTTGATCATGTGGATTTAATCTGCAGCTTGTGTATCTGGTGGGAAGGTTTTGGGGTCTTCTTTCTTAGCTACACTGCCCCTGGGTTTCAATTGTGATTTTATTTTCACCTCTGCATGTGGGTTGTCCACTGGGGTTTGCTCCTGAGGCTGCCCTGGAGGACTTGGGTTTGCCTCTGTGAGGGCCAGGTGTGGAGGTGGTGCAGCTGTTAGAGTCGCAGGGGTTCTGGCAGCACCAAGGTTCTCAGGGGGGTTGGTGGCTAGGGCAGCAGGAAGTTTAGTGCTCTAGAAGGGTATGGAAACCAGTATTGGCCAACATGCTCCAGTATCCTTGCCTGGTGAACCCGCCTGACAGAGAAGCCTGGCAGTCACAGTTTACAGGGTTGCAAAGAGTCAGACACTACTGAGGTGACCCTACGTGCCTAGACACAAGACTTTTTTTGCCTGTGCTGGCTCTGCCCTAGTGAGAGTTAAGTATGAAGGTGGCATAGCTGCTTGGCTTGTGGGCACACTGGGGGTGCCAAGTGCTGGACTGTCTCCGCCCCAGGAGTTATGGCCCTGTCAGAGTATTTTTTCGAGCCTCTTGTAGCTGGCGATCAGAAGGCCTCTTTGGCCAGTCTTTCTCTGTAGCTCCTCCCATTCAGACACTTAGAGGGCTCCCTTGCTTGGGGTCCTTCTCTGTTGTTCAGTGTGTCAGACACAGAGAGGGGCCCCCCCGCTGGGGTTCTACTCTGCAGATCCGCACGTCAGGCACTTAAAGGGGCACCCTGGGTGGGGTCCTACTCTGTAGTACAGTGTGTCAGGTGTTTGAAGGGCCAGCCTCTCTGTTGTTCAGCTGCTGATGCTGGCGTGTGAGGGGAGAGAGGCTATGGTGATGGCTCCACCCGCTACAGGTGACTCAGCAGTACTGTCTTACTTCCACGGCTGCCCAGCTTTCCTCCACAGGCATTTCCCACCACAGTCTCCTCCCTCACATCCCCTTGATCCATTTCTCCACTGTCAACAGCAGCCCTTGCTGTGGGATTGCTCTGCAATCCCTAAACTCCAGCTCCCAGCCGCTGCGCCTTCCAGGCGACCCGTGTCCCTGTCCGGGGTACGTATGGCTGTGACAAGGACTGTCTGATTCTCATTCCATTTGGGCTGCCACAGGTCAGCTGTTTCACTTGCAGCCTTAAATATTTCTTCTCTGACTCAGACAATTGCCCCCATTTGGGGATCGGACCCCTGCTTCAGTTCTCCCACCGGCCAGAGGGCAGGTCCTGTCCTACTAATACTCCTGTTTTTTTCCCCTAGTTCCTTTGTCCTACCGAGTTTTGCATGGGCCTATATATTCTTCTCCACTGTTCAGATACTCCTGTCAGCTCTCAGCTGGTGCTCTGCATGCACTTCTGTGTCTGAAGGTGTATTCCTGATGTATCCATGGAGAGAGATATACTCCACCTCCACCTACTCCTCTGCCATCTTACTCTCTCAGTTTTTCCCCTCTTTTGCATGTAGAACTCAATAAAGTCAAAGCATCAAGGTATGTTTTCCATTTCTTTAGGAATCTCATATGACTTTCCTTTTCTGGAACTTATGTCACTATCCAAGTAGATGGTATCTTTAGCTAATATTACGTTCTTATTGGTGAACTTGCTAATATTTCATTTACACTACTTAACTTAGAACAACAATGACTTTTTGTTTCTGGATCATCTGGTTAGTTCTGTTTCATATGGTGTTGGCTACGGTTCCTCATGTATGTTTGTTCAGCTGATGATTGGTCTAGCCAGAAAGGTCCAAGAAGGCCTCTGGCACATATTTGAGATCCCAGTATTGACTCTTGGTCAGGTGACCATTTTATCTTCCTGCTGGCCTTTCTGTTCAAGTAGTGTATATTGAATACTAGGTTTCTAGATGGCACAGCATCACTTCTACCATATTCTGTTGGTCAAAGCAAGTCATTCTATTTTGTTTGAATCACTTGTTTTGGGCTTTTTGTGAAACCTCAGTTTAACTATTTCCTGACAAAATGCAAACCGCTGTTTGACACCTGGACAATTGAAACATGCCATACACATACATACATACACACACATGCATGAAAGATGAAAAATGAAAATAATAAGAAATAATAAAAAGACAAAGTAACATGGTAAAAGAGAGCTAAAGGGAAATAAATGTTTAAGACATTCAAGAGTTTAAAAAGCTAAAGGAACTACATGTGAAGATATGTTTTTCTAAGCTTTGAAAGAAATATACCAGTGTGTAAGGAGAGATAGACATTTTGTGATCCTTAACTCAGAGAATTTAATATGAGGATCTTTTTGTAGTTGTTCAAATGTCTGTATAAGAATTGTATCTTGAATATAAAGTCTTATAAAAATAAATTTCACATATAGCATTCACTATATCATCTTTTGATTAATAATGTGTTCCTGTGTATAGGTTTCTGATGAACTGGCTTAATGCAGGATAAGTCAAACTAAAGTAACCAGCAGCAGGAGGCAAATATATCTTAGATCAATGTTTCCATCTGGGTTCTTTAAATGCAGGGCAGAGCAGGGAATCTATAAGTGTCTGATTTGAATGTATGTGAAATATTTAAAAATACGTTTTAACCACTGTTAAAAGTGAGTTGTTATAAAATATTCTCTGGAGATCTCTATTTTAGTGAAGAGAATTCTGAGGGTGCAGAATGAGCTATTACCATTTGAAATTAATTTCTTATCTGACTTAGATAGTCTCAGTATACAAAAACAAATTGGATGATGAGGCTAGTGAAGCTACAGTTGATGACCATAACCACCAATTTTAAATCTCTGGGGCTCAACCAAACAACTTCATTTTCTGTAAATTTGAACTAAACTAAATTTAAATGAATACTATCCTACATATTAGAATTAAGTGGACAATTTTAATTGACAGAGGGTTGCATTACTGGAATAATTGGAAATACATTTAATTAGGTTTTCCCTGTTGTCTATCAATAATCTTCATTAGGCTTTGTATAGGAACCACAAGACAGATAATTCCCCATTGAGATGGATTGTCAGCATCTGACAAGATAACACTCTCTGCTGTTGACTGAAAGAAGATTAATATGTTCTAGATGCCAGCAGCATAGATGGTGAGGGTGCTGATAGGAGTCTACTTTGTATTTCAGGCTTAGTTGTGGGCCACCCAACTTTGACTGCACTTGGTCTCAGGAGGTAGGGTAAGACTTTTCTTGAACATTGGTTCTGAATCTATTCAGTTGCTTAACAGTCTTGCTTTTAAGGCTCAGAGTTTTGCACCTTATAAAAGGATGCTTGGATACTTTTGAGGGTACAAATGTTTAAACACCCACATTTATCACTGTAAAACTTTAACACTGATCAAAAAATAACAATTTTTTTAGTCAGATTGTGTTTTGATTTTCCCTTTCAAAGTAAGTCTTTGAAGACCAGCAGTGTTAACATTACCTGGGAGCTTGTTGGAAATGCAGAATTTCAGGTATCATCTCACATTTATTGGATCTTAATCTACTTCCCAGGTGGTGCTAGTGGTAAAGAATCTGCCTGCCAGTGCAGGATACATGAGAGAGGTGGGTTGGATCCCTGGGTCAGGAAGATCTGGAGGAGGGCGTGGAAATCCACTCTAGTATTCTTGTCCAGAGAATCCCATGGACAGAGAAGCCTGGCCAACGATGGTCCATGCTGTCTCTAAGATAGGACAGGACTGAAGTGACTTAGCATGCACAATCTGCATTTAAAAAGAATCCTCAGGCAATTGTATAAGCATATTAAATTTTGAGAACAGCTATATTAGATGTTAATAGCAAAATGAAGTCTTGAGACAAGGAACTGATTTCAGTATCTTAATAACCTATAATGGAAAATAATCTGAAAAAATATGTGTAGAACCAAATCACTTTGCTGCACACCTAAAACTAACATAATATTGTAAATCAACTATACTTCAAAAAGAAAAAAATATCTAAAGGAATTCATTGACTTAATAGGTTGAATAGAAATTTCAAAAATGTTGTAAGGAATTCCCTGGCAGTCCAGTGGTTGGCACTCTTATTGCCAAGTGATGGGGCTCCATCCCTGGTTGGAGAATTGGAATCTCCACAGTTTGAAAGCATCTGTTCTTCAGTGGTCAGCCTTCTTTAAGGTTACATCCATACATGACTACTGGAATAACCATAGCTTTGACTATACAGACCTTTGTCAGCAAGGTAATGTCTTTGCACTTAGATATTTCCATATCTTGGCTATGCGTAAATAATGCTTCAGTGAACATTGGGATGGATATATCTTTTCAAATTAGTGTTTTCATTTTCATGAAGTAGGTTTGCAGTGTAAGAAGGTGGTTCCATTTTCAATTTTTTGAGGAACCTCCATACTGTTTTCCGTAGTGGCTTCACCAATCTACATTCTTGCTAACAGCGTATGAAGATTTCCTTTTCTGTACATCCTCATCAACAGACATCATTTCTTTTCTTTTTGATGACAACCATTCTGGCAGGTGTGAGGTAGCATCTGGTGGTCTTCATTTGCATTTCCATGATGATTAGTGATGCTGAGCATCTTTTCATGTGCTTTTTGGTCAACTCTATGTCTTCCTTGGAAAATACCTACTTGGATCTTCTGTCCATTTTTTAATGTAATACTCAGGTCCTCTGCCAATTTTTTTTTATTCATGTGCTAACTTATTAATTTGCTGTCAATTTTCCTTTTCTCTCCAATTTTATTTCTTAGCCAGAAGCTAATTTTCACAGAAACGTGGATATTCACAAGGTCTTAGAAGGATCCCTTTGTAACATGGAAAAGAAATAGAGATATGAGGGAACTTCCTGGCAGTCCAACTCAGTGCTTCCACTGCATGGGGGAATGGGTGTGATCCCTGGTTGGGCTAAGATCCCACAGGCCATGTGCTGTGGCCCCTCCAAAAATAGGGATATGAAATGACTTTAAAAGCATACAAAAAATGCTGAAAGTCTTGATACTTGTACTTTTGGTAGTATGCCAGATTTATTCCAAAATGTTCATTAATTATAAGCCAAGATGAAATAGAAGGTGAGTGACAGTTTTCAGAAAGCATTCATTGAAAGTTTTTCCAGCATATTTTTGTCTATAAGCCATAATTCACAAAATGAAGTTTTGAAAACCTTAAGTATGATTTTAAGCTGTACTTTTCCAGCTGATAGAGGATGGTATTTCTACAATTTTTGCTTTTCTGTGTCCAAGAACACAATCCATTATAGAATTTGGTTATTGGAGATTTCAAAATTTCAGTCAGGTGTAGTATATCTTGTTCTGAGTTGCATGTGATATTGGAATGTTAGGCAGTGTTCTTGCTTGTTGTATTAACTATCATGACATCTTTTGTGATGTTCCATTTGCCAGTAATTTTGAGCGATTAGTTACTTATATTATTAAACAAAAAGCCTTCAAAGCACTTTAACACGCATTATCTTATTTCATGTTCATTCTAACTCTGTGTGGTAGCTTTTGTTAGCTCTGTTACAGAAATCAAGAATCTGGATGAGGATGATTAACTGTAGCAATCACAGAAAGTGAAAGGCAGAGGCTTGAATCCAGGTTACCTGACTTCTAATTCAGTACTTTCTCCATCAATTTTTCTTCCCTTCCTTTTGATTTTGTTTATCTCAGAATTTCCTTAAATATTATGTAATCCAAAATATATGAGTAAATTTGTATAGTTTCAAAGAAATTGACCTTTTACTACAAACTGTGTCTGTGTTCTGTCCTAACACTAACCAAGAAGAAAGTTTCACTAAGTTTAAAGTTTTCTCTTCCAACTCAATTATAATTTGCACTTCAATTTAATAATTCTGAAATCTTAAAGCAGAATAGGTAACCCTTTATAATTATTTTATGGATACATACTAAAAAAGAATGAGGTAGCACTCATTTCAGATTTATTATCATTTTAAATAATGTCTCCCCTAGTACAAGGAAATACAGCAAAGTAGATAATAAATAATGGCTATTTGTAACACTTGAAAGGCTTTATTAATAAGTGATGTCAAACCATCTAATGCTTTCTTCTCAAAGTTATTATTCACCAACAATTTATGGATTTCTACTTGTTATGTTGCTTCTGAAATGTGGATAGGATTCTTACATTCAGGGAAATGTTCTTTTCTTTCTTTGCTGAGTTTATTTTGAGGATAAACTCAGTTTAGGTATCATTTATGTGAGACATGAGTTCTTAAATTTGTACTTATCAGGAGATAATTGTCTCCATGGATTCAAGCTGCCCCTTTGTTTTTTACTATTGTTCATTTCATTTCTTTTCATTGCAAACTGTTTAGTATCTAGGTTAATTGTTTATCATAAATTGATTTTGGTTCTTCAACTATGATATTTGTGTGCAGTTCTAGAAGATATATTGACTATTTTCTAAGGGTCTATTGCTATTTTCCTTCCCTCAGGATGTTAATTAACTTTTATTGTTATTAGTTCTAAAATAAATAGCCTCCATATTTAGGGTATTTTCACCCTAGACTTTGCATTTTCTCTATTTGCCTTCAGGATATCTCCAGTTAAATGTCCTACTTTCAACTGAGACTTTATAGGTTGAAAATGGAGTTCATCTTCCTAACTAAATTGGTACCCCTTTCTAACTGCCCAGGGTCACCATCTTTACAGGGTTTCAGAGTTTCACTTTGGTGTGATCTTGTGCTGCTTTCCTTCTCTGTATCCTTCATTCAATTAGTTACCATCTCCTATGGATTGAATGTGTACATCTCCCCAAATTCACAAGCTGAAGCCCCAATCCCAAATGTGGAGGCGGAGCCTTTGGGAGGTCATTAGGTCATGAGGACAGAGCTCTCCTGAATGGGGTTAGTGCCCTTAAAAGAAGAGAAGCCAGAGAGATAACCTCTCAGTCGTGTGAGGAGACAGTAAGTAGGTGGCTGTCTTTAAGCCAGTGGTCTATCACCAGAACTCAGTCATTCTGGTAGCCTGATCTCAGATTTCCATCTTTCCTAACTGTGAGAAACAAATGTTCAACCTATCTTCTCTATGACCATGCTTAGTTGTGTCCGACTCTTTGAGACCCCAGAAACTGTAGTCTCCCAGGCTCCTCTGTCCATGGAGATTCTCCTGGCAAGAATACTGTAGCGGGTTGCCATGCCCTCCTCCAGGGAATCTTCCCAACGCAGGGATCAAACCCAGGTCTCCCTCATTGCAGGCAGATTCTTTACTGACTGAGCCTCTAGGGAAGCCCCTTATTATAGCAGCCAGAACTAACTGAGACAGCAGCCTTGGTGTCATGGGCTAAATTGTGTCTGCCAACCCCCCGCCACCTCTGCCCCAAATTCATATGTTGAAGTCTTAACTCCAAGTACCATAGAATGTGACTGTATTTGAAGACATGATCCTTAAGAGGTAATTAAGGTTAAATGAAGTCATTAGGGTGGGTCTAATTCAACATCACTGGTATCTTTTTAAAAAAATTAATTAATTTTAATTGGAGGCTAATTACTTTATAATATTGTAGTGTTTTTTTTTCTTTTGTCATACATTGACATGAATCAGCCATGGGTGTGCATGTGTTCCCCATCCTGAACCCCCCTCCCACCTCCCTCTCCATCCCACCCCTCAGGGTCATCCTAGTGCACCGGCCCTGAGCACCCTGTCTCATGCATCAAACCTAGGCTGGCGATCTATTTCACATGTGGTAATATACATGTTTCAATGTTATTCTCTCAAATCATCCCACCCTCACCTTCTCCCACAGAGTCCAAAAGTCTGTTCTTTACATCTGTGTCTCTTTTGCTTTCTCACATATAGGGTCATTGTTACCATCTTTCTAGATTCCATATATATGCATTAATATACTGTATTGGTGTTTTCTTTCTGACTTACTTCACTCTGTATAGTAGGCTCCAGTTTCATCCATATCATTAGAACTGATTCAAATGCATTCTTTTTAATAGCTGAGTAATATTCCATTGTATATATGTATCACAGCTTTCTTATCCATTTATCTGCTGATGGACATCTAGGTCACTTCCATGTCCTAGCTACTGTAAGCAGTGCTGTGATGAACATTGGGGTACATGTGTCTCTTTCAGTTCTGGTTTCCTCGGTGTGTATGCCCAGCAGTGGGATTGCTGGGTCATATGGCATCTTAAAAGAAGTGGAAATTAGGACACAGACACATACAGAGGCACATCTGTGTAAAGATGCAGGGGGAAGATGGCCATCCACAAGCCAAGGAGAGAGGCCCTCAGAAGAAACTAACCTGATTTACACCTTGAGCTTGGACTTTGAGCCTCCAGAACTGTGAGGAAGTAAATTTCTGCAGATTAAACTATCCCATCTGTATACTTTATCATGGCATCCCTCGTAAACTGGTACACTCTGGCAGTTTTCTGCAATGTCCCTTGAGTTTTGGCCAGTTGAAGAGTACATGTTGATTCCTTATTGTCATTTTATTTACATACATATTGTTCTCTTTTTCTAAAACAGCATTACATTTTCCATATTTTGGCTTAATTTGTAAAGGTACCAATAGTTTTGAAAAAATTCCTGTTTGTCTGTTATTTCTCAACTTAGCAGCAACCTCTAAAAGGCATGCCCGCATATCCATTCCTTAAGCTCCTTTGCCTTATAGTGCTTATCCCAATTACATTTTTCATACTGTGTTATAATTGTACATTTTACCACTTTTCTTTTCCATCTGCTAGATTGTAAATGCCTAAGGTCATGGACTGATTCTTAAATAGTATTATAGTCCTACCACCTAGGATAGTGCCTGGTACAAAAAATGTGCCCAGTAAATATTTATGAATAAATTACTTTGTATTTTGCTGCAGTAACAAACAATCCCAAAATATCAATATCTTAGAACCATAAAAGTTTTATTTCTTGCTTCTGATACTTTTTCATTATCTGCTGAGGCTCTGCTCTGTGTCATCTTTACTCCTAGATCCAGGTTAATGGAGGAGCCACCATCTGGGCTATTATCTGTCACTATGGCAGAGGGGAAAGGAGAGAAAGCAGGATGATCCATAAGTCTTCTGCTCAGATATCCTTTCTGCTCATATTTCATTCATCAGAGTAAGTCCTGTGGCCTAAAGATGTCAGTGAGGGGAAGAAATTACAATCCTATCATATGCCAGGAAGAGAAAAAGCCAGAGGTATTTGTGAAGAGCACTAGTGACTCCCTGAAACTCCTGTGTTGGTATGTGTTTGAATTTTGGTAAAATATTAACTTTGAAATTGTATTTTTGCCATATTCAGTCTGGATCTTATGACACATCAGAAACTGTTCTTGCTTTTCTTTTATATTTTGAACTTTATCTTCTTGGAGGACTATAGCATCTAGCTCTTGTAGCTTATGATCTTACTGCAGTTTCATATACTATGCACTATGACCACGAATAGAACAAAACTTTTCTGCTTTTCAGTTTCCTTATCTGTAAAATGACATATCAAGTTCCTCCTAGCTTTTTATTTCACATATATGTTTAAATATATATTATTAGCCCTGTGGTATTCATGGATTTAGAGGTGCATGTTTGTTGGTTTATTAGTAGGTAACTGTTTCATTATTTTAGGAGAGCCTCCTGTTTATGCTCTCAAATACATACTGATTTTTCTGTTAAATCACAGCTTCTGACAGTATAGAAGCCTCTGATGTTACTGAGCAGAGCAACTTGAACATATTCTAGACTTTCTAAGCAAACAAGGGCAATAAGAATTTACAGTAAAAAAAATCAATACATTTGATTATGTATATATTTTAAATTATGGTAAAAATTAACACAAAAATATGTAAACCAAATGACATTTTGGGAAAAATATTTGCAAGAAATAAAAACAGACAGAGGATTTATATAACTTCTATATAGAGAGATTATATAAAGTAATGAGAAGAAATACAGTAGAAAAATGGGCTAAGGATCTGAACAAGCAGTCTGCACTCACTCCCCACCACTCCCTCCATCCTCAGGCAATGACTGTACAAAAAGATGCAAAATCTCAGTGCTGACAGAGTGGGGGAAATTCCTCATTGTTGGCAAAGTATAGAATGGTATAATCTTTTGTGGGTAAGGTGGCACCTCCCTTTGTGGCTTGTATTTTTAAAATGTCAAATGTCTGTATATTTTAATCTGGCCACTTCAGTTCTTGGAATCCATCTCCTAGAAAGGATAGGGATGTTTCTTGTAGCACTGTTTGTAAAAGCAAAAGGAAGAAATTTAGTGTCTCAGTAAGAGAAAAGTATATCCATAAAATTGAATAGTATGCATGTACTAGAAGAATGAGGAAATCGCAAGGAAACAAAAGCAAAGATTTACTGAGTGCTTACTATGTTCCAGACACAACTGTAAGTGCTTGTTTAAAGGTAGACTTATAAATTTGAACAGGGTAATGTATATATGATATATTAAGTGAAAAAATGTTTCAGACTCATATGGAAATAAATGTGAGTAAATAACACATGCTAAGTCGCTTTAGTCATGTTCAACTCTTTGCAACTCTATGGACTGTAGCCTGCCAGGCTCCTCTGTCCATGGGATTCTCCAGGCAAGAATACTGGAGTGGGTTACCATGCCCTTCTCTAAGAGATCTTCCGACCCAGAAATCAAACCTGTCTCTCTTGTATCCTGCACTGGCAGGTGGGTTCTTTACCAATAGTGCCACCTGGGAAGCCCTGTTCAACAAATAAAGGCAAGCACAAATATATTATTGTGAAGATCCAGATACTTACATTACTGTATGTACCTAGATGTATATATGGAGATAGAGACTTATCTGTATGTATATAGGAAAAGCGGGGAAGGCTACACACTAAAGTATTAACAGTAGTTAATTCTAGGGATTGAATTAGATGGGAGGCTTCTATTACTTATATAATTATGAAAACATGGGATTGCAGGTAATTTTTACTTTTTAAAAAAACTTTAAATAAAAATTTAAATAAAAACATGATGTTGGCAATGGGCCAGAAATAGTAGTGTTCTGCGTTATTACAGTAAGTGCAGTGTTGTAGTTTTGGTAGAAAAACTGAGGAGAAGATTACTTTTCTGGTGTGGCCATGGAGAACTAGATGGTTCCCTAAGTGGGGAGCCTTTATTCTATCAGTAATTTATAACTAAGAATATGTTTTAAAAATAGATAATAATTGGGACTTCCCTGGTGTTCCAGTGGCTAAGACTATGCACTCCCAATTCAGGGGGCCTGGATTTGATCCCTGATCAGGGAACTAGATCTTGCATGCCGCAACTAAAGATTTTGCACTCTGCACATCCAATCACAGGGGGTGAAGGGGACTGTGGGGCAATATGTATATATATTTATATATGTATGTATATACATATATATACACAGACATGTGTATATACATATGTGTATATATATATATATATCAGTATATTATACTGCCATGTGTAAAATAATAGCAGTGGAAAGCTGTTGTATGGCACAGGAAGCTTAACTTGGTGCTCTGTGATAACCTAGAGAGCTGGAATGGGCATGTGGGGTGGGAGGGAGGCTCGAGAAGAAGGGAATACATATATACATATAGCTGATTCAGGGGCTTCCTAGGTTGCACTAGTGGTAAAGAACCTCCCTGCTAATGCAGGAGACATAAGCAACACAGGTTCAGTTCTTCGGTCAGGAAGATCCCCTAGAGAAGGGCATGGCAACCCACTCCAGTATTCTTGCCTGGAGAATCCCATGGACAGAGAAGCCTGGCGGGCTACAGTCCATAGGGTCACAAAGAATCGGACATGACTGAAGTGCCTTAGCATGCATGCATAGCTGATTCATGTTGTTGTACAGCAGAAACAGAACATTGCAAAGCATTACACTCCAGTTAATAAAAATAAAAAAGATTCCACGTGCCACAATTAAGACTTGGTGCAGTCAAATAATAAATAAATATTTTAAAATGGATAATAATTATTCCTTGGAGAAGACTCTTGAGAGTCCCTTGAAATGCAAGGAGATCAAACCAGTCAATCCTAATAGAAATCAATCCTGACTATTCATTAGAAGGACTGATGCTGAAACTCCAATACTTTGGCCACCTGATGCAAAGAACTGCCTCATTAGAAAAGACCCTGATGCTGGGAGAGATTAAAGACAGGAGGAGAAGGGGATGCTAGAGGATGAGATGGTTGGATGGCATCACTGACTCAATGGACATGAGTTTGAGCAATCTCCCGGAGACGGTGAAGGACCGGGAAGCCTAGTGTGCTGCATGCAGTTCATGGGGTTGCAAAGAGTCGGACACAACTGAGCGACTGAACAGCAAATAATCATTCCCCTCATTGAGGTAAATAGCCACCTCTATGGTCAGCCCATTCAAGATGGTTATTCTTTTGCTCTCTGTACATCCCCTGTTGGACCAGTACCTGCTTCATCCTTATTTTATGCACATGACTGACCTTCTTATGTGCTTGCCTTAGGCCCCAGCTGGTGATTGTTCTCACCAAAGTGGTGGTGAGGGGTCATGCCCCTCTGCTGGTTTCCTTGGTAACTAATGAGCCCAGCTGAAATCAATTCCCCCATAGCTGGTAATCTCCTTTTCACCCAGGAGTGAAGACTGCCCACAGACTGCCTTACCCTTTGAGGTGCGCTCCAGGACTTTACTTCACATGGGTAAGCTACTCTATCAATTGAACCACCAATGTCTCTGTTGCTGACCCTGGACTCTCTCTTCCGTCTTGAAGCTGAGCAAGTATGGGCCTTGTAGGCCTGTGGGGTGCAGCCCAACACCACCAGGGAGGAGAAACATAGGTAGTTACAATAGGGGAGTCAGAGCACCGAGAGGTATATTTTGAGAGAGCAAATGTGGCAGTTTGGATCATTGTAATGTCACAAGGGGGCTCTGCAAGCCTAGGGGACAGGGTGAAGCAGGAGAGGGTACAGGTTGTGTGATTCCCCTTGCACATTTGCCTCTGATTCTTCTGTTTGCTGTTTTGTCAAAAAATAACTTTCAAACTCTAGGTTAACAACAGCAGCATTTGTGTATTAGGTTGGTTTGGAGGGAGCAAAGGGTTTCTCAGGTGGCCCAGTTGTAAAGAATCTGCCTGTGGATAAAGGAGATGCAAGAGATGTGGGTTCAATAACTGGGCTGGAAAGATCCCCTGGAGAAGGGATAGGATACCCACTCTAGAATTATTAGGCTTTCTTGGTGGCTCAGACAGTATAGAATCTGCCTGCAATGTGGGAGACCTGGGTTCAATCTCTGGGTTGGGAAGATCCCCTTGAGAATTAAATTGCAACCCACTCCAGTATTCTTGCCCAGAGAATCTCAAGGACAGAGGAACCTGGCGGGCTACAGTCCATGAGGGCTCAGAGTCAGACAGGACTGAGCACGCACGTTGTCATCGTTGTTGGAGGGAACAAGCCTTTGTCATCAGAGGTTCTGCTGCATATCCCTCATCCGGCATATCCTTAGCGATTCACTCCTTTCTATTCTTCTCCCAGTGTATGGAGAAGACAGTGTGCCTGTCTGCTCCAGACAGCAAAGGAACAAGACTATTTTTGAATCATTCACTGCTATGAGAGTAGTTCAGCAGAAGGACTGGTTGCTTTTAGGATCCTCGTGCCCAGCACACCCCTCTTATTTTTACATGAACATCTGCATCTCTCCAGACTTGAGGATGACTGTTCTGTGACTTTAGTTCTCCTGTGATTCCACAAAAAGTCATTAATTTGCTGTCTGTCCAGCTTTCTTCGTGTTGCAGATATGAACACTGCAGCTCTGAAATCACAAGTAAGTGATTTCAAGTAATTAAATTACTAAAGCAACATAGGTAAACTGAATGAAGATAACAAAGAAAACGTGAAAGAAATCTAAAGGACACAAGTTTAAAAAGCATGTGTGAGCAATGTAACTAATTGCATCAGTCAACAACAATCCCACCAGTTTTCCAAAAATGATTTTTAGTTATTTATAAAAATTTATAAATAATCTAAGTGCAATGCATCTTTTTGAATGCTTTGCTAACTTTGTAAAATTGAATCTTTTTAGCAGCCCTCTGACTTAGGTTCTCTTATTCCTGTTACGGGGAAACTGAGGCACAAAAAGTTTGAGTGATTTCCCCAAGGTTGCACAACTAATAAATGTTGGAACTGGGACTCTAATTCAGAGGAGGTCTGAGTCCAGAACCTGTCTTCATAATATAAATAAAATGAGGCTGTCACTTTTTCTGATATTAAAAGGAACTCAGTTGAACAAAGAAAGAACATGCTGTAAGAAATAGTTCAATAGCAGAAGATACTATAATAGATATGAAAGGAGAAAGACTCTCAGATTGATGAAAGGAAGAGAAGGAAAGGAAAGCTTGTGAGGGTTTTAAAGTATCCTGACCATGGCAGCATGTCTGACCCAGGCAGACACTTCTAAGAGCTGCATGGAACTGTATTTAAGATCGACAGGAATAAAACCATCCATTTTATCATGCTTTTCTTGTATATACCCTCAGACTCATCTCTGTTATTCATTGGCAACTGCAGTGTTTGAACTCTGAAAATTCTACTTCTTTTTCCACTAAAAAAGACACTTTTTTATTTTAAATCGTATCTTCCCACTGTTTGTGTATATTATGCACATTACATTGCTAAAGAATCATTCTTTTTGCCTGAGGAACAAGACAGTTTAAAAATAACTTGTGTCATGATTAGAAAAGTCTTTGTATAAAGATACCTGAAGAGACAGAGTATATGCACAGACCCCAGTATAAGACATGACAAGGCACAGTTTTCAACTATGCCAGGGTGGGGGAAATTTTATTTTGTATAGAAGCAGAGCATAGACAGGAAAAAAGCATGATATGATAGTGTTAGATGTATTTGGCATGTATTTAAATATGTCTGTTCATAATGAGCAGCATACATCCTCTAAAAATAAAAGATATAAAATTTTGGAAATGCAGTTGGCCATCGATCCTCTTTTGTGATCTATTAGTGAGGGGAGGAGGCATACAGGAGTTGGAGAGAACGTATTTCCCCTGGAAAAACTTGAACCTCATGATTGGAAATATTCTCCTTCCTGTTGGTACTGATTATGCTTAAAACAGATAATGGGCGATTGTCTTATTTGCAAGCCCTTATGTACTCTTTACACGGAGAGAGTTGGAGCATATGATGTACCCCATAAGGGAGAGGTGTGCAAGTCTTACTGTGAGTCTAGCAATTACAGAGAATCTAGGATATTTCACAACGCCATTGTTTATTTCATAGTCCACCCTAGACTCTTAAAATATTTGAATAACTTTGGATTGTAGCAAAATAAGCTTTTGTGGAAGACAATAACCCTCTCCCATCCAACCTGAATTGGATTGAGGCAATAGTAACTTTACGCCAATTCTGAAACAAAATCTGCTTCTCTAACCTTTTTAAGTAGACAAACAGACTACATCATCAGAAAACGTGAGATTGGAAAGTCTAGTTGGAAGGTTTGCCTTTAAAAATTGCCTTAATATGGAGAGGAAGTGGTCTCTCCAGTGACTCTTTGCCCTGGCAGTGTGAAGAAGGGCAGGGCGCTGATATCCCAGCTGGAGGAGCCACGGGTTACTCAGTGCCTTCTTTTTCAACATTAAAACACTGCAGAGGAAAGATCTGACTTTCCACCTTTTAATATTGCTCAATCATTTCTTTTTACTTCTTGCTTCAGTGAGCACAGTATGTGGTTTTCTGGGGAATTTATTAAAAAGAAAACCTTTCACAGTTTTATGGATGGATTTTGGAGAAATCTATAGTCAATGTGTGTTTCTCAATTCCATCACAACTGCTCTAATTCTCTAAGTCTTAGGACATGCGCAAAAATTGTCTCCTAATTTATAATTTAACAGATGACAGAATATTTTGACATTAGCAAATGAAGGTAAATGTTTTACATACCATCAGTGGCTCAAGGAATGAGTATGGATTTTTATTTTGGCCACTTGTACTGAGCAAATAGTCATGATCAAATAGGGCTGCTTTATACCCAGATCAATTTTGTTGAAACTTTCTGGGTAACTGAAATGATTTGGGGTCAGTCTTGTATTTACCTTAGAGTGACTATCTGCTTTCTGTGATAAGAATGCCCCCTTCCCTCCTGCCTTCTTTTACTTCTTATTCAAAGTCACTTAAACTTTTTTTGCATATCTATAATTTTGTATCTATTATCAACTTTGGACTTTAACTTCTTGTTTTCCATATTTTAAGGGCCAATCTCAGCATTTCCCCAACCTCTCCTAAATCACAGTGAGTAAAAGATGGCAAGAAATAAGCCAGAGAAAGTGTCAATGGGCCAGTTAGAGATTATTGTTTTACTAATGTAAGACAATGGGCTTCCATGGTAGCTCAGCAGGCAGAGTCTACCTGCAGAGCCCAGTTTGATTCCTGGTTTGGGAAGATACCTTGGAGAAGGGATAGGCTACCCTCTCCAGTATTCTTGGGCTTCCCTGGTGGTAAAAAACCCTCCTGCAATGCAGAAGACCTGGGTTTGATCTCTGGACTAGGAAGATTCCCTGGAGGAGGACGTGACAATCCACTCCAGTATTCTTGTCTGGAGAAGCCCCAAGGACAGACAAGCCTGGTGGGCTACAGCCTATGGGGTCGCAAGGAGTCAGACACGACTGAGTGACTAAGCATAGCACAATGCAATGTGAGACAATATGGTAGAGGCCATGCTTCTGGGGTCTGTATTCATCACCCACTTGGATTCTCCATCCGACTGATTCTTTTTTTTTAAAAAATTAAATAAATTTTAAGACCCTGGCAGTGCCAGGTCTTAGTAGTGACATGCAGGATCTATTTCCCTGACCAGGGGTCAAACCCAGGCCCTCTGCCTTGGAAGAGCAGAGTCTTTACCCCTGGATCACCAGGGAAGTCTCTACATATTCTGATTTTAGGGCATATGCTGTCATCTTTCAGCTGGCTTAAAAAAGACCTACAACAAATGTACTCTTTGAAAAATGCTTGAATGTAAATTTATATTATTCCAGATAATTCTTTAGAGCACAAGCTTAAAATCCTATAGGAAATGTGTGTAACAAAGTAGGTCATATTAACACTAACATTGTCTTTTTAATGTCTGTGTAACATAAAATTTACATACACTAATAAGGTCCACGGGCTGGCTGGGTGTGACTCCTGCTTCATACTCACTGTTTCCTGGCACTAAGAGTGCTTCACCATATAATAGAACTCTCTCTTCCATAGTCCCTGAGAAACCAGCCTCCCAGCTGCAGGCCCCATTTTTAGCAAGGACAAATTCATCTTATTTAACCAATCTTTCTATAAGTGGCTGAGCTAAGGAAGTTACTGCTTTTTGTGGTCTCAATTGCCTAATAGAGAATAATTTAACCTAAATCCTTGAACCCCGCTGTGGGACAGTCCCAATGGGTTACTGTGCCTGTAGACGAAATGAGGTGCTGACTGACTCCTCTTCACAAGGAGAACGAGTTTTAAGATCTTCACTCACACTACCTTAGCTAAACTTGAAAATTTCCTGTTTGTTATAGCAAGGAAGCCAATTAAATTTTGCTGTCTTAAAATACTATTAGAAGGATTCTGCTCTTGGATGCAATTAAATCCTGAATAGGGTTGTTGCTGGGAGATCTGACTGAATATGTTGTATCTGGACTTAAGCATATATTATGAAAACAGGATTTATTTGCAGAGGTTCTGGAATTCTGTAGTATCCATCAGGTATTGCTTCGTTTGTAAAAATTAAAAACCTATAAATCTTTTTTTCTTGTCATCTAATAAAGTACTTACAAGGATTGTGCAATAGCATTCCTTTAAAAAATAGGATTTGATACTTAACTACATGTTCATGAAAATGATTTAATTGGAGGCTTCTGCAGTCTAAGCATGGACAATTGTCCAAGGAACCTGCAAAGGCTTAATGTTGTAAAATTACTTAAGCACATAATAATTATACCTTTCACCTGTGAGGACATTTTATAGATAACTTACCATTAATAGGCATTTATTAAGGCAATTAAAAGTACACTCTGCTTTTCTAGCTATAAATAAACCTTCCCATTTCCTATGAGAGCATGTGATTATTCCCTTATTGTTCAGTTCAGTTGCTCAGTCATGTCCGGCTCTTTGCGGCCCCGTGGACTGTAGCACACCAGGCTTTCCTGTCCATCACCAAATCCTGGAGCTACTCAAACTCATGTCTGTTGACTCAGTAATGCCATCCAGCCATCTCATCCTCTGTCGTCCATGTCTCCCCCTGCCTTCAATCTTTCCAGCATCAGGGTCTTTTCAGATGAGTCAGTTCTTCACCTCAGGTTGCCAAAGTACTGGAGTTTCAGCATCACTCCTTCCAATGAAAATATTAAGGTCTGATTTTCTTTATGATTGACTATTTTGATCTCCTTATAGTTCAAGGGACTCTCAAGAGTCTTCTCCAACACCACAGTTCAAAAGCATCAATTCTTTGGCATTCAGCTTCTTTATAGTCCAACTCTAACATCCGTACATGACCACTGAGAAAACCATAGCTTTGATTAGACAGACATTTGTTGGCAAAATAATTAATGTCTCTGCACTTTAATATGCTGTCTAGGTTGGTGATCCTCAGTGATCAGTGCAAAGAAATAGAGGAAAACAATAAAATGGGAAAGAGTAGAGATCACTTCAAGAAAATTAGAGATACCAAGGGAATATTTCATGCAAAGATGGGTGCAATAAAGGACAGAAATGGTATGGACCTAACAGAAACAGAAGATATTAGGAAGAGGTAGCAAGAATATACAGAAGAACTGTACAAAAAAGATCTTCACTACCCAGATAATCACGATGGTATGATCACTCACCCAGAGCCAGGCATCCTCTAATGTGAAGTCAAGGGGACCTTAGGAAGCATCAGCACAAACAAAGCTAGTGGAGGTGATGGAATTCCAGTTGAGCTACTTCAAATCCTAAAAGATGATGCTGTGAAAGTGTTATAGTCAATATGCCAGCAAATTTGGAAAACTCAGTAGTGGCCACAGGACTGGAAAATAGCAGTTATCATTCAGTCCCAAAGAAAGGCAATACCAGAGAATGCTCAAACTACCACACAATTGCACTCTTCTCACACACTAGTAAACTAATGCTCAAAATTCTTCAAGCCAGGTTTCAACAGTATGTGAACTGTGAACTTCCAGATGTTCAAGCTGGATTTAGAAAAAGCAGACAAACCAGAGATCAAATTGCCAACATCACTGGATCATCGAAAAAAAAGAGAGTCCCAGAAAAACATCTATTTCTGCTTCATTGGCTATGCCAAAGCCATTGACTGTGTGGATCACAACAAACTGGAAAATTCTGAAAGAGTTGGGAATACCAGACCAACTGACCCGCCTGCTGAGAAATCTGTAGGCAGGTCAGGAAGCAACAGTTAAAACTGGACATGGAACAACAGACTGGTTCCAAATAGGAAAAGTAGTATGTCAAGGCTGTATATTGTCACCCTGCTTATTTAACTTCTATGCAGAGTACATCATGAGAAATGCTGGGCTGGAGGAAGCACAAGCTGGAACCAAGAGTGCCTGGAGAAATATCGATAACCTCAGATATGCAGATGACACCACCCTTATGGCAGAAAGGAAAGAACTAAAGAGCCTCTTGATGAAAGTGAAAGAGGAGAGTGAAAAAGTTGGCTTAAAGCTCAACATTCAGAAAACAAAGATCATGGCATCTGGTCCCATCACTTCGTGGCAAATAGATGGGGATATAGTGACAGACTTTATTTTTTTGGGCTCCAAAATCACTGCAGATGGTGACTACAGCCATGATATTAAAAGATTCTTCTTCCTTGGAAGGAAGGTTATGACCAACCTAAACAGCATATTAAAAAGCAGAGATATTCAGTTCAGTTCAGTCCTTCAGTTGTGTCCGGCTCTTTGTGACTCCATGAACTGCAGCACGCCAGGCCTCCCTGTCCCTCACCAACTCTGGGAGTCTACCCAAACCCATATCCATCGAGTCGGTGATGCTATCCAACCATCTCATCCTCTATCGTCCCCTTCTCCTCCCACCTTCAATCTTTCCCAGCATCAGGGTCTTTTCAAATGAGTCAGCTCTTTGCATCAGGTGGCTAAAGTATTGGAGTTTCAGCTTCAACATCAGTTCTTCCAGTGAACACCCAAGACTGATCTTCTTTAGGGTGGACTGGTTGGATCTCCTTGCAGTCCAAGGGACTCTCAAGAGTCTTCTCCAACATCACAGTTCAAAAGCATAAATTCTTCGGCACTCAGCTTTCTTTATAGTCGAACTATCACATCCATACATGACCACTGAAAAAACAATAGCCTTGACTAGATGGACCTTCGTTGCCAAAGTAATGTCTCTGCTTTTTAATATGCTCTCTAGGTTGGTCATAACTTTCCTTCCAAGGAGTAAGCGTCTTTTAATTTCATGGCTGCAGTCACCATCTGCAGTGATTTTGGAGCCCAGAAAAATAAAGTCAGCCATTTTTTCCACTGTTTCGCCATCTATTTGCCATGAAGAGATGGGACCAGATGTCATGATCTTAGTTTTCTGAATATGAAAGTTTCCTGTTTAAGCGAACTTTTTCACTCTCCTCTTTCACGTTCATCACTTTTCCTATTTGGAACCAGTTTATTGTTCCATGTCCGGTTCACAGATTGCTCAAGAGGCAGGTCAGGTGGTCTGTATTCCGATCTCTTTCAGAATTTTCCAAAGTTTATTGTGATCCACACAGTCAAAGGCTTTGGCATAGTCAATGAAGCAGAAATAGATGTTTTTCTGGGACTCTCCAGTTTCTTTGATGATCCAGCGGATTTTGGCAATTTGATCCCTGGTTCATCTGCCTTTTCTAAATCCAGCTTGAACATATGGAAGTTCACAGTTCACAAAGGAGCCCATCTTTGCATGAAATATTCCCTTGGTATCTCTGATTTTCTTGAAGAGATCTTTAGTCTTTCCTATTCTATTGTTTTCCTTTATTTCTTTGCATTGATTGCTGAGGAAGGCTTTTTATCTGTCCTTGCTATTCTTTGGAACTCTGCATTCAAATGGGTATATTTTTCCTTTTCTCCTGTGTTTTTGGCTTCCCATCTTTTCACAGCTATTTGTAAGGCCTCCTCAGACAAGCATTTTGCTTTTTTTTTTTTTTTACATAGTGAAAACATTTATATTTGGAATTAGCCAGCTGGACTCAGTTTAGATGATCCTAATTTTGTTGGCAACATCCAAAGCATCATAGTCAGGAGCCAGTCGAACGTATGCCTTCTTCTCCCCATCAGGCCTGATTAGAGTATTGACCTTAGCCACGTCAATGTCATAGAGCTTCTTCACAGCCCGTTTAATCTGGTGCTTGTTGGCCTTGACATCCACAATGAATACTAGTGTGTTGTTGTCTTCTATTTTCTTCATGGCTGACTTGGTGGTGAGGGGGAATTTGATGATGGCATAGTGGTCAAGTTTGTTTCTCCTAGGGGTGCTCTTCCGAGGATATTTGGGCTGCCTCCTGAGCCACAGTGTTTTGGGCTGCCAGAAGGTGGGTGACGTCCGGATCTTCTTTTTCTTGTGGCTGTGGCCACCTTTTAACACTGCTTTCTTGGCCTTTAAAGCCTTTGCTTTGGCTTCAGCTTTAGGAGGGGCAGGGGCTTCCTTCTTTGCCTTCGGCGCCATCTTCATGAAAAAGGCAAGCATTTTGCTTTTTTGCATTTCTTTTTCTTGGGGATGGTCTTGATTCCTGTCTCCTACTTTGCTGTCTAGTCAAAGCTATGGCTTTTCCACTAGTCATGGATTTGAGAGTTTGAGTATAAAGAAAGCTGAGCGCCGAAGAATTGATGCTTTTGAACTGTGGTGTTGGAGAAGACTCTTGAGAGTCCTTTGGACTGCAAGGAGATCCAACCAGTCTATCCTAAAGAATACCAGTCCTGACTATTTCATTGGAAGGACTGATGCTGAAGCTGAAACTCCAATACTTCAGTGACCTGATGTGAAGAACTGACTCATTTGAAAAGATCCTGATGCTGGGAAAGATTGAAGGTGGAAAGAGAAGGGGATGACAGAGAAGATGGTTAGATGGCATTACCAACTCAATGGACATGAGTTTGAGTAAACTCTCGAGTCGATGATGGACAGGGAGGCCTGGCGTGCTGCATTCCATGGGGTCAGAAAGAGTTGCACCCGACTGAGCAACTGAACTGACTGAACCAATGTTGGTCATAGCTTTCCTTCCAAGGAGCAAAAGTCTTTTTGTTTCATGGCTGGAGTGATTTTGGAGCCCAGAAAAATAAAGTCTGTCACTGTTTCCATTTTTCCCCCCATCTATTTGCCATGAAGTGATGGGACCGGATGCCATGATGTTAGTTTTCTGAATGTTGAGTTTTGAGCCAACTTTTTCACTGTCTCACTTTCATCAAGAGGCCTTTTAGTTCTTTTTTGCTTTTTGCCATAAAAGTGGTGTCATCTGCATATCTGAGATTATTGATATTTATCCCAGAAATCTTGATTCTAGCTTGTGCTTCTTCCAGCCTGGCACTTCACATGATGTTCTCTGCATATAAGTTAAATAAGCAGGGTCACAGTAGTATGCAGCCTTGATGTAACCCTTTCCCCATTTGGAACCAGTCTGGTGTTCCATGTCCAGTTCTAACTGTTGCTTCCTGACCCGCATACAGATTTCTCAGGAGGCAATTCATGTGGTCTGTTATTCCCATCTCTTTCAGAATTTTCCACAGTTTGTTGTGATCCACACAGTCAAAGGCTTTGGCGTAGTCAAGAAAGGAGAAGTAGTTGTTTATTCTAGAACTTTCTTGCTTTTTCGATGATCCAGTGGATGTTGGCAATTTGATCTCTCGTTCTTCTGCCTTTTCAAAATCCAGCTTGAACAACTGAAAGTTCACGTTTCACATACTGTTCAAGCCTGGCTTGGAGAATTTTGGGTGTTACTTTGCTAGCTTGTGAGATGAGAGCAATTGTGTGTGGTAGTTTGAACAGAACTGGGGAAGCAGGCTCTTGAAGGGCATAAATAAAACCTGTGCACACCAGGACCCAGGAAAAAGGAGCAATGACCCCACCAGAGAAAGACCCAGACTTGCCTATGAGTGTTCAGACGTCTCCGGGGGAGGCGTGGGTTGGCGTTGGCCTGCTGCAGGGTTGGGGACACTGAATGTGGCCGTGTGTGCTTGGGACCTTTTGAAGGAGGTTGCCATTATCTTCATTACCTCTCTCATAGTTTGGTCTTCAGTCAAACACAGGGAGGGAACACACCCTCGCCCATCAAAAGAAAATTGGTTTAAAGATTTACTGAGCATGGCCCCCCATCAGAACAAGACCCATTTCCTCTCACAGTCAGTCTCTCCCATCAGGAAACTTCCATAAGCCTCTTATCCTCATCTGTCAGAGAGCAGACAGAACGAAAACCACAATCACAGAAAACTAATCAAACTCATCACATGGACCACAGCCTTGTTTATTTCAATGATACTATGAACTGTGCTGTGTAGGGTCACCCAAGACATACAGGTCATGGTGGAGAGTTCTGACAAAACGTGGTCCACTGGAGAAGGGAATGGCAAACCATGTCAGTATCCTTGCCTTGAGAACCCCATGAACAGTATGAAAAAGGAAAAAGATAGGACACTGAAAGATGAACTCCCCAGGTCGGTAGGTGCCCAATATGCTGAGTGGAGAAATAACTCCAGAAAGAATGAAGAGATGGAGCCAAAGCAAAAACAATGCCCAGGTGTGGATGTGACTGGTGATGGAAGTAAAGTCCAATGCTGTAAAGAACAATATTGTATAGGAATCTGGAATGTTAGGTCCATTAATCGAGGTAAATTGGAAGTTGTCAAACAGATGGCAAGAGTGAACATGGACGTTTTAGGAACCTGTGAACTAAGGTGGACTGGAATGGATGAATTTAACTCAGATGACCATTTTATCTACTACTGTGGGAAAGAATCCCTTAGAAGAAATGGGGTAGCCCTCATAGTCAACAAAAGATGAGAATATTATGAAGGGATTAATACCTGAATAGAGTATAATTTTTATGTCTCTGTCTCATGTCCGGTAATGGTCAATTCTTTACCATTATTGGAATAATGGAATCTTATTTTCAGTAAAAAGATAACCTCTCTGATGGCTTAAAAGCATGGTGGCCAGTTTCTGATACTCCTTCATTAAGATGTGGGATCCTCGCCCTCTTGAATCAGGGCTCTGTGGCTGCTTTATGAATAGTACTGAAAGTCACACTGTGCTGATTCCTGGCCCAGGCTTTGAGAAGTTAGCAGCTTCTACTTCCCGTCTCTTGGGATGCCTGTTCTTAGCATCCAGCCACCATGCCATGGGGAAGCCTAAGCAGCCAGAGCAGCAGCCCTCAAGGAGCATCCAGCACATGGCTGTAGCTGAACTGCCTGTTTAAGGTCAGTTCCAACCTGCAGCCATGAGTGAGCCATGCTAAAAGTGGGTCCTCCAGCCTTCAGCTGAGCTGCTCGCCATGATGCTGTGTGCAACACAGACTAGCCATCTCTGTTCATCCCTGTGCAAATCACAGATTTGTAAGCAAGCTAAATGATTATTCTTGATTACAAGCCACTAGGTTTTGAAGTGATTTTTTTTATACAACAATAAGTAATTGGAACATGCTCTAAGGAAGTGGCAGTGTTCTTAGCTCCCTTCTCTATCACACAGCAAAAACTAGGTACTTTTAAAAATCTCAACCCTTGATGCCCCTGGTTGGTAAAGGAAGAAAGTGAACAACCAGGTTTTTCAGGGAGGCTCCCAGCTCTTCCGGAATATTGGTGGAACTCTATTTGTTCTAGGATGTTGTATCGCAGTCTAATCAGATTTACTTAGCCTCTCCTTAGTTCCAGGCACAGCTGTAGCTATAATGGGAGCAGCTTTGCTGTTTCTTATGCTGATTGAGCTACTAATTCACCATGGGATACTTGACAGAGTATTCTGTGTTAATGAGCCCCCTTTCCTCATCTGTAAAGTGAAAGAGGCAGGAGATTGATGGGTTCAAATTTAGACTTTTACAACTGGCCTCCTATTTGCATTTCCTGGGGCACACAGAAGTGCACACAAAAGGGGCTTCAGGCTGAACTGCACTCAGGCTGTATGCTTACAATTGGTAGCATTTCTTGAGACAAGAGAGAGATGGGCTCCAGTTAAAGCATTTGCAATCAGCCTTCTGTTTGCCCTCTGAAATGAAAGGAACAACAGAAACAGGGCAAGTAGCCAGTCTTTGTCTCTTGTAAATACCTTAAGGTAAGGTAATAGTCACGGCAAGGACAAAGAGGGGCAAAATCCTGTTTACCGTAATGGGTTAAGGGATCTTTGCTCTTCCCCCTGTTTGGGACGAGGGAAACACTACAGGTGCAGAAAGGCTCCTTGTGGCTCATAAATCAGGGGATGATCCCAGGCTATAATGAATCTTGCTTCTCCTAGAAGCCTTTACTTCGAGATCCGTCTTGGCTGAGGAGTGCGTGTGCACCCAGAGAAGGGTCCCAAGGTAGATCCGGTGTGGAAAAAGAAACCAGGTAATTAGCTAAAGGTAAACAAAGACCTGGAAGAGCTGACCTATATAAATGACTTAACCACTCTTTTACTGTCTTCCTCCTCATTGAGGTGAAGGCCCACACTCTTTCTCCCTGGGTTTACATCTCTGCCTTGCTTCTATCTTAACTAAACAAACCATTTCTCTATGTGCTGTCCCACTTGTGGTCGAGCTATGTCTCTAATAATAAACTTTGTACCTGCATTTACAGTTTCTGCCTCTGTGATAAATGCGTTTTTTACTGTGACAAAGATCCAGGGAAAACTAGCTTCTAGCCTTAATCCTTGCTGGTCTGGTGGCTAGGATCTCTGGTTTTCATCCAGGCTACTCAGGTTCAGTTCCTGGGCAGGGAATTAAGGTCTTGCTTCATGCCACCACTTGCTGCTGCCTCTCTGAGATCAACAATAATATTTACCTCACAGTGTTGTTAAAAGAGATCACATATGTAAAGCCCATATTTAAGGGTCTGAACTTAGCAGATACTCAATAGAAGTTGTGCCTATTCTTTTTTCTTGAGAAGCAAACCAGACCAATTGCTTGAAATGTAAAATTTTGATCATAGAAGTTCATTAAATACTTGCCTATTTTTATAAAAATTTCTGAAATCTTAAATGCCCTACAGTAATTGACAGCTATTAAATATATCATATTTTCTTTTTGATATATGCCCATACATGTTTGATAAATACTGTCTGGTTTCTGATTTTGCCAAATTTTCCTTTTTTTTTTTTGGTTTTTAAATAAGGAATAAACAACTAGTACAGCCACTATGGAAAACAGTGTGGAGGTTCCTTAAAAAGCTGCAAATAGTCCTGCCATATGACCCAGCAATCCCACTGCTGGGCATATACACTGAGGAAACCGGAATTGAAAGAGCCACGTGTACCCCAATGTTCATCGCTGCATTGTTTACAATAGCCAGGACATGGAAGCAACCTAGATGCCCATCAACTGACGAATGGATAAGAAAGCTGTGGTACATATACACAACGGAATATTACTCAGCATTAAAAAAAAATTCATTTGAAGCAGTTCTACTCAGGTGGACGAAACTGGAGCCCATTATCCAGAGTGAAGTAAGCCAGAAGCAAAAACAACAATATAGTATATTAACACATATATATGGAATTTAGAAAGACGGTAACGAGAACCCAACATGCGAGACAGCAAAAGGAATGCAGATGTATAGAATAGACTTGTGGACTCTGTGGATGAGGGCAAGGGTGGGATGATATGGGAGAATGGCATTGAAACATGTTAATTATCATATGTGTAATCAATTGCCAGCCCAGGATTGATTCTCGGGGCTGGTGCAACGAGATTTCCCGGGGGGAGGGGGGAGGGAGGGGGGAGGGAGGAGGGAGTGGGGAGGGAGGGGGGTTCTGGAGGGGGAGCATATGTAAACCCATGGTGATATCATGGCATTGTATGGCAAAAACAATAAAAGGGAGAAAAAAAAAAGAAGCAACTAGAAATAGAAATAGGGAGAAATGTTTCATTTAGAATAGTGATAAAAACTCTAAAATATTTAGAAATAAGAAAGGACAGGATCTATGTAAAGAACATTAGAAAATCTCATTGAGGGATAGAAAAACAAGTTCTGATCAAATGAAAGACTAGCATGGGGACTTGCCTGGTGGTCCAGTGGTTAAGACTTTGTGCTACCAAAGGGTGGTCAGAGGTTCCATCCCTGGTTGGGGAACTAAGATCCTTATGCCATGTGGTGTGGCAAAAACCTTTAAAACAAAAAAACTGAAAGAATATTGTGAGTTGAAAAACTTTATGTTTTATCATTAATATGCCAGTTCATCTAAAATAAATATGCAAATAAAATACAAAAAAAATAAATAAGGAATAAAGAATATAATAATAAGGAATCACTATAAAAATGAAGGCCTGGATATATTTGATGAGTAATTTATCTAAGAAAATATACAAAAAGATGAATTGGGACATGACATTTTACAAAATTCATGAAATGAATTTTCAGTATGCTTTTGTTAGATAAAATTTTAATTAAGAACATGTTGTTGTTTCTTGCATGTATTAATTATCCATTGCTGTATAACAAATTATCCCCAAACTTTGTGCCTAGGACAACAACAAATATTATCTCGCTCAGTTTCTGTGGGTCACAAATTTAAAAACAGCTGAATTGGATGTTTCTGATTAAGTCTCTTCTGAGATCATGGATAAGATGTCAACCAGGGCTGCAGTCATCTGAAAGTAGGACTAGGATTCGGGAATTTGCTTCTGTTGGTTCATACATGTGCTGGCAAGTTGCTGCTGGCTGTTATTAGAAGACATGAGTCCCATGCTACATGGATGTCTCCTTAGAACTACTTCAGTGTCAGTATGACATGGCATTTGACTCTCCAAGGTAGAGTAAGGAGGAAACCATATGTCTTTTATGACCTAGCCTTGTAGGTCAAACTTTTCCACTTCTACAGTATCTTATTAATCATACAAGATCAGTCCAATTCAATTTGAGAGGGGACCACCCAAGTGCTGGAGTACTAGAAAGTGAGAGTCATTGTGGACCATCTTGGATGATGGTTACCATGTCAAGTTTTTGGCTTAGGCTCTCTATCACTTTGCACATTCTCCATGGACAAATCCACTCATATCCATAGCTTCATATGCTATCTTTAAGGCCATTACTTTCAAGTATATAAATAAGCCTTAATTTCTCTTCAGCTTTTCAGATCCCAATGTATAATATTAATACCTATTTGAAATTCATTTTATCCTACTGGTATTTACTAAGTAGGCACTAGGAGCCAGCCTTCAATTAGTCTGGGTAAAGAAGACAGGCTTCTTGCTCTCATGGAGATTGAAGTTTAGTGAAGCAGGGGAAAAATAAATAAATGAAAAAAACTTATATAGCTTGTGGTAAGTATAATAAAAAATATACAGCAGTGATATTGATGGCAGTGTGTGATAGGAGAGGAGAGGCTTAGCTACTTTAGATGCAGTTGAAAACAGGAACTCATTGAAGAAGTGACATTTAAGCTGAGACTGGAGGGATAAGATATGAAAGGAGGGAGAAGAAACTGTTTCAGTCACTGAGAACAGCAAGTGCAAAGGCCTGAAGCAAGGAAGAGCATAGCATAATCTAGAAAATGTCCAAACAACTGTGGCTGGAGCACTGTGAGTGAGAGAGAATGGCTTCTAGTCATATGGTATATATATTATATGGTATATAATATAACCTAACAAGTCCATATGTAAACTTGTTCTCAACTCCCACTCCAAATTGTTGGTTCTCTTGTGCCTTCCTATGTCCCTGAACAGCAGCTGTTATGCCCAGATCCCAATCTCCACAAACCACCAGGAGGCCATTCACTGATGCAAGTGCAAGAGGGAGTTTATTGCAGACCCGGGTCTGGACCGCACACACACACACCGATGCAGTGGAGTGGGGGCAGCGGCCTGAGCTGCATGGTACAAGGCTTTTAAGGGAAAGAGACAAAGGGAAGGAGACTGCGAAAGGGTGATGTGCCTCTACGTCCTGTGATTGGCCAGGACGGGAGGGGAGGTCAGGGGTTTTATGCGCACTAGCCCCCGATAGGTATATTTAACTGCAAACAGCCCCCTGATTGGCGTATTTTGTGGTGCTTCCCCGACGCATGGTGATTGGTCGGTCGTGTCTAGGGTGGTGCCAGGGAGTGAGGGCTGGACTATTCTGCAGTTTTTTCAGGAACTTAGGTGTGGTCCTTTGTTACAAGATGGTGGCTCCTTTCTTAAGATGGAGTCACTTAGGCTCTACACAGCAGTTGTTAAGCGTTGTAGGATTTGGAGTTAGCCAGGCCTGTTTGAATCCTGGCTCTACAACTCACTAGCAAAGAGATCTTGGAAGTGTTATTTACTTTTTCCGATCTCCAGTGTCCTCATCTTTGAAGTGGGAACCTTGGTGAGGATTAAATTGTCTGGCCCCCAGTTGCATATGAAATGTGGTAGCTGTGATTATCATCTTTAAACAGTGAAGCTGAGTCTCCTGAGGTATCCCCAATTCATGTTCCTTATCTTATTTTTAAATGAACTATCCAAGTTCTATTACCATGGCCAGCAATTTAGAGTACAGATCTGGTGCAGTGACGGGCTCTCACTACAGAGTAAAACCATTTACAGGTTGAGTCACACACTAAAACAGGGTTTAAAACATGAGGACTGTTTTTGATATTAGTCTTACTCTCCTTTCTTTCTCCCTAGATTGGCTAAAGACTTTGTTTCTGTTATATAGTTTTTGAATTAGCTAGGTTCATTATGACTAGGCTTTGAGTATAAGCCCTTGTTAATATAAGTCCAAACTTCCCCTAACGAGCAGATACTAAGTCCCAGACACCCAAGTCTAATATTTCTTTTTTTATTTGGATTGCTAGTTCCCAAAGATTTCTATGATTTCTATAAGTCCTAGCAGATACTAAGTCCCAGATACTAAGATACTAAGTCCTAGATACTAAGATACTAAGTCCCAGACAACCAAGTCTAACATTTCTTTTTTTATTTTGCATTCTTTGGGTTTCTAGTTCACAAAGATTTCTATAATTTCTATAATGGATTTCTAAAATCCATTCATAAAAATGGATTAATGAGGACACCTTCATGTTGTCCTCATTTCTTGGAGACTTAGAAGTGTGATAAATAGCTAAGGCTCTGTGAGAATCTGTTTAATGGTGTTTAACTCAGTATTTCCAAATGTATTTGACCATAGTAATTCCTCCCACCCCCAAACATGTATTAAACCTTCCCTGAATTTTGGGAAATTCCATTTCAGGCTAATTTCTCATTCTCCCTATTTGCTTATCCCTATGTCTTTATTCCAAGTGTCCTCAGTTCTGGTGAAGTAACATCAACTTCCCCATCCTAAAGGAGATCAGTCCTGGGTGTTCATTGGAAGGACTGTTGTTGAAGCTGAAACTCCAATACTTTGGCCACCTCATGCGAAGAGTTGACTCATTGGAAAAGACCCTGATGCTGGGAAGGATTGGGGGCAGGAGGAGAAGAGGAAGACAGATGATGAGATGGCTGGATGGCATCACTGACTCTATGGACTTGTTTTTGGGTGGACTCCGAGAGTTGGTGATGGACAGGGAGGCCTGGTGTGCTGTGGTCTATTGGGTTGCAAAGAGTCAGACACGACTGAGTGACTGAACTGAACTGAAATGAATTCTTAATTAAGAATCTTTAAGAATCCTTAATTCTACCTGATTATCTTATTTCCACATGTTCTTTTTCCTTGTCCTTCCTTGTCACTGCCAGTCGTTATTTGTCTTTGTTCATGTCCTTTCTGGTCTCCATACTTATTGGTAACATTTATTTTTTTTTTTCATTTTTATAGCCATTCTGGATTATTATATATATACACTTTTGCCATACTTCTTTTTAATTGAATATAATTGACATATAACATTATGTTAGTTACAGGTATACAAAATAATGATTTGTTAATTGTATATATTATGAAATGATCACCATAATAAATCTGTTTAATAGTTGTCACTATTCATAGTTATAGATTATTTTCTTTTATACAAGTATGTATATACTTACTATTTTTTCTCATGATAAGAGCATTTAAGATCTACTGCCTTAGCAAGTTTCAAATATACAGTAGACTCACCATGTGGTATACTACATCCCTGTGACTTACTTATTTTATAGCTGGAAGTCTGTATGTTTTGCATCCCTTCACCTATTTTACCTACCCCCTACCTTCTGCCTCTGAACCATTCTGTCTGTTCTCTGTATCTGTGATTGATTGATTGATTTTTATCATATAAATGAGATCATGCAGTATTTGTCTTTCTCTTATTTATTTAACTTAGCACAATGGCCTCAAGTTCCATCTATGTCATCACAAATAGCAAATTTTCCATTTTCTTCCAAATTTTTCCATAAAATTTCTTTTTTATGGCTGAAAAATAGTTCAGTTATATATATATATGTATAAATATCTCATATTTTCTTTTTTTTTAATTTTCTTTACTTTATTGTGTTGGTTTTGCCATACAATGACATGAATCCGCCATGGGTTTACATACGCTCCCCCCCCTCCTCCCTCCTGATTCCCTCCCCCTGGGACATCTCGGTGCACCAGCCCTGAGTATCAACCTTGGGCTGGCGATTGATTTCACATATGATAATTAACATGTTTCAATGCCATTCTCCCAAATCATCCCACCCTGGCCCTCTTCCACAGAGTCCACGAGACTGTTCTATACATCTGCATTTCTTTTGCTGTCTCGCATGCAGGGTTCTCATTACCATCTTTCTAAATTCCATATATATGCATTAGTATACTGTATTGTTGTTTTTCCTTCTGGCTTACTTCACTCTGGATAATAGGCTCCAGTTCCATTCACCTGAGTAGAACTGATTCAAATGAATTTTTTTTAATGCTGAGTAATATTCCATTGTGTATATGTACCACAGTTTTCTTATCCATTCGTCAGTTGATGGGCATCTAGGTTGCTTCCATGTCCTGGCTATTGTAAACAATGCGGCGATGAACATTGGGTACATATGTGTCTTTCAATTCTGGTTTCCTCTGTGTGTATGCCCAGCAGTGGGATTGCTGGGTGATATGGCAGGTCTATTTGCAGTTTTTTAAGGAATCTCCACACTGTTTCTTATATCCATTCATCCATTGGTGGGCACTTAGGTTGATTTCATGTTGGCCAAGACATGGCTGTTGTAAACTTTTATTATATTAATGTCTCTTAAACTCTCCTTCTATATGGCCTTAAAACTTACCTTATTTGTAGAAAATTAGAGGTGTTTAGTGTTAAATTTGGGGCTTCTCTGGTGGCTCTGATTGTGAAGAATCCACCTGCAATGCAGGAGACCTGGGTTTGATCCCTGGGTTGGGAAGATCCCCTGGAGGAGGGCATGACAACCCACTGCAATATTCTTGTTAGACAATTCCATGGACAGAGGAGCCTGGTGTGCTACAGTCCATGGGGTCACAAAGAGTTGGACAAGACAGAGCGACTAAGAACACAGCACAGCATTAAATTTAGTTTTCGTTGTTAACATAAACTTCTTCCACATCTCCTAATCAGACATACTTTCTTCATTACCCTTAACATTTAAGGACCAAGGAGTTTGTTACCTTGGAGAGCAGCCCTCTTCATTTGGACAACTCCAGTTTTTAAGAAATTTTTTCTTATGCTGAAACCAAATGTACATCACTGTCATTGGTGGCTTATCTCCTTTTGTCATGTCCTTCTGTAACTGTCTCTTTTTCAGGACAGTTTTGGATCTGATATCATCTCATGACACTTCACTATTCTATGTACCCATTTGAACCTAGTGTGTACAATGAGGAGCTCTCTTCTTAGTAATGGGGTCCGGTAAATCTCATACCCACAACTTAAATCCTCTGCATCGAAATAGTATGAAGTTTGGCTTGAACTGCAGCTGGTGACACCATCATGTATGTAGCCAGCTGGGATAGCTTAGTCTTCTTTCAGGAGAGCAAGTCAAAGGTCTAGGAGGGAAGAATTCAGAGGCTGGATAAGGAAATGTAAGTCGACCATATACAGCAGCTCTAGGGAAAATTTTGAAGTAGGTGAAGCTTGTTTCGATATTCTTGGCTTGCTTTTTCTGATTCCTTTTTCTAATGTGTGGATCCTCTTAAGGTTCTTCTCTACTTCACATGCCCCAAACTTATGGGCTCTTTCCCTCAATTAAAACTTGCATTCAGGAAAAGATTTAGTTTCAGTTACTTGTGTATTTGTTGGGAATATATTATGTTGTCATTTTCAAGTTTGAAAGTGAAAATGTTAGTTGCTCAGTTGTGTCCTACTCTTTGCCTCCCCATGGACTGTAGCCCTTCAGACTCCTCTGTTCATGGGATTCTCCGGGCAAGAATACTAGAGTGGATAAATCATTCCCTTCTCCAGGGGATCTTCCCAACCCAGGGATTGAACCCAGGTCTCCTGCATTGCAGGCAGATTCTTTACCATCTGAGCCACAGGGAAGGCCAAGGGGTTGAAAGGTCTTATGTTAAAGGCATTTTAAGCTTCAACAACTAGGTGGGAGAGATTTTTGTGCTGGGTGAGAGACTTATATTGGTTTCTGTAAAATCCTACAAATATTTTGGCTGTTTGTTTCCTTGTATGTAAGCCTATTCTTGCAAATTATCCCAAACATTCTGTTCTCTTAAATAAATTCTGTAATGTATTCTGCCTAAGGAATCTCCCATGTAATATTTCTCAAACTTTAAATTAATGGGATCCTGATAATCAAAGGAGAGTGAATGCATAAATCTCTGGGCTTTGAGGGTGCGGTTTGAAAAGTGCTCAGAATGAAACTAATTCCCTTGGGAAATTGTTTCCTTCTCTTATAGACTAAGAATCCATTTAATTCAAAAGATCAATGAAAATGGAAAATCACTGTAAATTCTTATCCAGACAGGGCAATAATGGTGGCACAGCACTAATCTGGTGAATAGCTAATCCATTTTGATGAATGGCACATAAATAAATTTATTCTAAACAGACCTTTTCATGTATGACATGTCCATCTTTTATTTTTTCAGGGTCACTTTAATAAAGAAGCATTTTATAAATGAACCTATTCTATACAATACAGACTCTCACACAGAGAGAGACATTAACTCCACATTCATCACTGAAGTCAATCCAAGAGAATATCCTTGTTAAATAGGCATTCCGTGAGTACACAACTTAATATTTCATTGTGATATACAGTCAGGGATCCTGAACAAAGATGAATATAATTTATACAAAGTCACCTTCATGCAAATGGCAAGTTTAGATGAAATGAGAATGCCTATTTCTTAATCATAGTATCTTCATTTTTCCTGGTACGTCCAAAAGTTCTGACACAAGATACCGGTGGTAAAAATTAGTATTGTGTGATACTAAACAAATCTTGTGAGGCATCTTTTCCATTTGCAATTGTTTTTTAAGATTTTGTATTTGTGAACTTCAATCTGTATTATCCGTGGAGGTAGGTTGAGACTATAGTATTTTTACTACCTCTATCCAAGTTATGAAAATTATCAAAGTCTCTAACTTTGTTATTAAACTATATCTTAATATAATTAAGAAGTCATTGCTGGAGATATTAATAATTTCAACCTTTTACTAATATATTGAGAATCTACATTGGATGTCATACAATAAGTTCTAAAGTCTTTGAAAATATTCAAAATTTAAAAAAAATCGATAATTAGAAGAAAAGAAATCCATGTGATTAAAATGTGTGATTCAAGCATCCAAAAGAAAATTGCTTTTATTTGCAGCCTAAAATCTGTGTTATTGTTTCTAATACTTGTATGATGATAATTATTAGCCAACCATTTATGAATCAGTAATTCATTAGTGAACGCTTATCATCTGCAGACCTGGGGACCCAGGCTCAGAGAGGCAGTAGTAGCTGTTTGGCAGTAGTGGGTAGAATCAACGTTTAGGAAGCACTGATTCTTGCTCTGGTGATTGGTTTGTCATTTCCTATTATTTGTTTTCTCTTGATAGGTGGTATATTCTTCCCTATTGACTTTGGGGTTGGCTACATGACTTGCTTTGATGATTGGAATGTGGGCAGAAATGAAAGCATTTTGTGAGCTGAAATTTTGTGGGTATCCAGTCATCCTCTTACTTCTATCCTGCAGCTGTTATTCAGGAACCCAAGATTCAGCATGAGGTCCAGAATAATACATGGAGACTAATCAGGAAATAAGTATTTATTCTTAAAAGCCATGGAGATGTTGAGGTTGTCTGATGTAATATAACTTTAGGAGAGTTTTATCTCTTAAGCTTCATAAGCATCATATGAGCTAGATATAATGTTTTTATTTCACAGATGGGGAAATTAGAATGTCAAAGGGGTTCAATCTTTTTCTTTTATTTCCCCCATGGTCACATTGCTGAAAAGTGGCAGATGTAACCCATAAGTCAAAATATTTATACCATACCCTGCTTTCTAGGGTAAAAAAATAGAATGAGGGCAAGAACACTACCTGAAGTTTAGAACCCAGGTTCTAATATTAGGGAAATTACTGAGCATTTTACTCTAGGATGAAAATCTTTATTCAGTCATAATTCCCTTTCAGGACTGCTGTTGTCTCTGATTAGTAGATAGTGCATACAATTGACATTTGCTGACGATTACTTTGACTAAGACTGTCCACAGTAAATATTAACTATGGGCTTCTAATTTCTTTCAGAGATAGCACCATTACTTTCTAATATAATGAGAATGAAAAGAAAGCACTGACTCTCAGTTCTCCAAAGATTTACATAATTTGTGAGTCATAGACCATGAGTAATCAGATGTTCAGAAACACTTGAAGAAGCTCCAGGGATAATGCCAGCATCTATATGGTGATACTTAATGCAATTCCCCCGCAGAACAAGCTGAGCAGTCAGTGTCTTATCTGAGTAACTTAAGCCAAAATTGTGGTTTTTAAAAATATCCCGGAATTTCATGGATAATTGCATCACTCCCATTTCACTGGAAACTTAAAGAATTACCCTATAATCATAGATTAATTATGACTAACTTAAACTTTTGGAAGAATGATTCCATCCATATAAATGACTCTCTGATATAAATGAAATTTCTGTTGGGTCATGATTCACCTTTTTTATTTTCCCCTTTCCACAGTATTTTAAAAAAATGAATTGTTATACTCTCACAGCAAGGAAGGTATTACAAAATCACCAGTATGATCAAGCCTTATTCTTTCTTTCTTTCTTTTTTAAAAGTCTTATTCTTGATACCCTATAATCAGGTTGTTTTGTGGGCCTCAGTTTCACTTATCATTTTCCATAAAGATAAGTAACAGGTTTTCTCATATAGTATCTCTCTTCTATAAGAATAGAAAGACCTCTTGAAGCTATTAAGAAAGTCTCGGGGCTTTAGAATTGTTTCTGAAACAAGTTTCTTTGGCTTCTCTTATTTTTGTTCTGTTAGATTGAATTTTTAAATCTTTTTTTCTTTCTCTTTCCATTATGGTTTATTTCAGGATGTTGAATAGAATTCCCTGAGCTTTACAGTTGGGCCTTGTTGTTTATCCATTCAATATGTAATAGTTTGTGTCTGCTATCCGCAAACTCCCAATCTCTTCCTCCTTGGCAATCACAAATCTGTTCTCTACGTCTGTGAGTCTGTTTCTGTTTCATAGTTAAGTTCATTTCTATCCTATTTTAGATTTCACGTCTAAGTGGTATCATATGATATTTGTCTTTCTTTTTCTGACTTACTTAGTATAATCATCTCTAGGTCCATCCATGTTGCTGCAGATGGCATTATTTCATTCTTTTTTATGGCTGAGTGGTATTCCATTGTATAAATATAACACATTTTTTAATCCATTCATCTGTTGACAGACATTTAGGTTGTTTCCATGTCTTGGCTACTGTAAATAGTTCTGCTATGAATGTTGGGGTGCATGTGTATTTTTGAATTATAGTTTTATCTGGATATATGCTTAGGAGTGGGATTGCTAAATCATATGGTAGCTCTATTTTCAGTTTTTTGAGAAACCTCTGTATTTTTTTTTTCCTTTACTTTATTGTGTTGGTTTTGCCATACAATGACATGAAACTGCCATGGGTTTACATATGCTCCCCCTCCAGAACCTCCCTCCCTCCTCCCTCCCGATAGTGACTATACCAATTTACATTTCCACCAACAGTGCAGAAGGGTTTCTTTTTCTCCATACTCTCTCTAGCATTTATATTTGTAGACTTTTTAATGATGGCCATTCTGATTGATGTGAGGTGGTACCTCGTTGTTTTGATTTGCATTTCTTTAATAATTAAGGATGTTATGGAGAAACAGTGGAAATGGTGGCTGACTTTATTTTTGGGGGCTCCAAAATCACTGCAGATGGTGACTGCAGCCATGAAGTTAAAAGATGCTTACTCCTTGGAAGGAAAGTTATGACCAACCTAGACAGCATATTAAAAAGCAGAGACATTACTTTGCCAACAAAGGTCTGTTTTGTCAAAGCTATTGTTTTTCCAGTAGTCATGTATAGATGTGAGAGTTGGACTATAAGGAAAGCTGAGCGCTGAAGAATTGATGCTTTTGAACTGTGGTGTTGGAGAAGACTCTTGAGAGCCCCTTGGACTGCAAGGAGATCCAACCAGTCCATCCTAAAGGAGATCAGTCCTGAGTGTTCATTGGAAGGACTGATGCCGAAGCTTAAACTCCAATACTCTGGCCACCTGATGCGAAGAGCTGACTCATTTGAATAGACCCTGATAGTGGGAAAGATTGAAGGCAGGAGGAGAAGTGGATGACAGAGAATGAGATGGTTGGATGGCATCACTGACTCAATAGACATGAGTCTGAGTAAACTCCAGGAGTTGGTGATGGACAGCGAGGCCTTACGTGCTGTGGTCCATGGGGTTGTAGAGAATCGGACACGACTGAGCAACTGAACTGAACTAAGCATCTTTTCATGCGCTTTTTGGCTGTTTTTATGTCCATTTAGGTCTTCTGCCCATTTTTCAATTGGGCTGTTTGGTTTTTTTTGTCATTGAGTTGAATGAACTGAGAAAGTTGTTTCTTAGCTGAAAACTTTTCAGGTTTCTCATGGACAATGGAAACTTGGTTTCTTAAGCACTAGCAAAAAGTTACCATGCAGAATTTTCTAGAAAATATATACTTTGTGTGACAGGACACTCAGATTCAACTTTTCTCTTTACATGCACACCTAAAGATTCAACTTTATTGTTTACCTTCCACTCCACTAGAAATTCTATTTTCATTCTTGTGTGTTTAAAGTATGGTGTCTCATGATCCTCTATATTGAAAACCCTAAAGACGCTACGAGAAAATTACTAGAGCTAATCAGTGAATATAGCAAAGTTTCAGGATATAAAATCAACACACAGAAATCCCTGGCATTCCTATACACTAACAGTGAGAAATCAGAAAGAGAAATTAAGGAAACAATTCCATTCACCATCGAAACAAAAAGAATAAAATACTTAGGAGTATTTCTACCTAAAGAATCAAAAGACTTGTATATAGAAAACTATAGAACACTGATGAAAGAAATCAAGGAGGACACAAACAGATGGAGAAATGTACCGTGTTCGTGGATTGGAAGAATCAATATAGTGAAAATGAGTATACTACCTAAAGCAATCTATAGATTCAATGCAATTCCTATCAAGCTACCAGAGGTCTTCTTCAAAGAATTAGAACAAATAATTTCTCAATTTGTATGGAAATACAAAAAACCTCGTATAGCCAAAGCAATCTTGAGAAAGAAGAATGGAACTGGCGGAATCAACCTACCTGACTTTAGGCTATACTAGAAATCCACAGTCATTAAGACAGTATGGTACTGGCACAAAGACAGAAATATAGATCAATGGAACAGAATAGAAAGCCCAGAGATAAATCCACGCATCTATGGACACCTTATCTTTGACAAAGGAGGCAAGAATATACAATGGAGAAAAGACAACCTCTTTAACAAGTGGTGCTGGGAAAACTGGACAGCCACTGGTAAAAGAATGAAACTAGATCACTTTCTAACACCATACACAAAGATAAACTCAAAATGGATTAAAGATCTAAGCATAAGACCAGAAACTATAAAACTCCTAGAGGATAACATAGGCAAAACACTCTCTGCTATAATCCAAAGCGGGATACTCCCTCCCAGAATATTGGAAATAAAAACACGAATAAACAAATGGGACCTAATTAAAATTAAAAGCTTTTGCACAACAAAGGAAACTATAAGCAAGGTGAAAAGACAGCCTTCAGAATGGGAGAAAATAATAGCCAATGAAACAACAGACAAACAATTAATCTCAAAAATATACAAACAACTCCTGCAGCTCCATTCTAGAAAAATAAACAACCCAATTAAAAAGTGGGCCAAAGAACTTAACAGACATTTCTCCAAAGAAGATATAAAAATGGCTAACAAACACATGAAAAGATGCTCAACATCACTCATTATCAGAGAAATGCACATCAAAACTACAATGAGGTACCACTTTACACCAGTCAGAATGGCTGCCATCCAAAAGTCTACAAGCAATAAATGCTGGAGAGGATGTGGAGAAAAGGGAACCCTCTTACACTGTTGGTGGGAATGCAAACTAGTACAGCCACTATGGAAAACAGTGTGGAGGTTCCTTAAAAAGCTGCAAATAGACCTGCCATATGACCCGGCAATCCCACTGCTGGGCATATACACCGAGGAAACCAGAATTGAAAGAGCCACGTGCACCCCAATGTTCATCGCTGCATTGTTTACAATAGCCAGGACATGGAAGCAACCTAGATGCCCATCAACTGACGAATGGATAAGAAAGCTGTGGTATATATACACAATGGAATATTACTCAGCATTAAAAAAAAAATTCATTTGAAGCAATTCTACTCAGATGGACGAAACTGGAGCCCATTATCCAGAGTGAAGTAAGCCAGAAGCAAAAACAACAATACAGTATATTAACACATATATATGGAATTTAGAAAGACAGTAATGAGAACCCAACATGGGAGACAACAAAAGGAACGCAGATGTATAGAATAGACTTGTGGACTTTGTGGATGAGGGTAAGGGTGGGATGATATGGGAGAAGGGCATTGAAGCATGTTAATTGTCATGTGTCTAATCAATCGCCAGCCCAGGATTGATGCTCGGGACTGGTGCAGCGAGATTTCCCGGGGGGGAGGGAGGAGGGAGGGGGGACCCGGAGGGGAAGCATATGTAAACCCATGGTGATATCATGACAATGTATGGCAAAAACAATAATAAAAAAAAAAAAAAAAGAGAAGCCGCAAAAAAAAAAGAAAAAAAGAAAAAAAAATAAAGTATGGTGTCTCTAAGCATTTGCTTTTGTTTTGTGACTAAGGAAGTGGTAGCTCATTAAACTCCCACTGGAAATTAAGTTATCAGGTGATTTTTCAGTCATGCTGGTGCTCCACTGAGGGATTCCCCATTCTGGAAACAAGGAGAAGAGCAGTCTCTTGCATCCACTGTAAACTAGGATAGTCAATGTTTTAAATATAATCTTCACAGACGTTTTAGATGTCAGGGTTTGGCGAGCATGTAATTTTCGCATGCACACAGGGTACCAGGATTCACATCTACGTTGCCTGACTTTAAAGCCCATGCTCATTCTACTCCATGTTGCTTCTAAGAGGTGTTCTAAAGGAAGGGGCAGTGTTTCTAGGTTAAGTTCATGACTGACAGGGTGTGTACCATAAGCTGCCTGAGGACGTCAGGGCCAATAAGTGAGAGAAGAGGAGAACCAGCAAGGGAAGGATGAAAGGTTGAGAGGGACAAGTGTGGCAGCAGGAAGGTGAAACCGCCGGGAGGGCCTTTCCCCCTTGCATCATAAGTTTACTCAGAGCAAGTTGTGAGCATAAGAATATTTTTAACAGCTTTATTTAAAATGTTTTTTATTTATTTATGACTGTGCTGGGTATTCATTGCTATACACACTTGTTCTCTAGTTGTTGTGAGTGGGAGCCACTATCTAGCTGTGGGGCTTAAGCTCGGTAGTTGTGGCACAGGAGCTTGTTGCTTCGTGGCATGTGGGATCATCCTGGACCACGGGTCAAACCTGTGTCCCCTGCATTGGCTGGCAGGCTCCAAATCACTGGATCAGCAGGGAAGTCCTCACAGCAGCTTTAACCTTTATGTTTGTTTGTATGATGACGTGATGATAGTTTTTTCATACAGTTGCCAGTTTCATGTTTTGAGGTGATACTTATCATCATTGAAATATTATCTTGTGACAAAACAGCTCAACCTGATAAATAGGTTTGAATGTTACATAAATTTCCCCTTTTGAGTCTCCCCTTTCTTTGCATTGATAATGTCTACTCCTGCTTTCCTAGAAACTTTAACATCATGGTTGAACATCTACCATGAAAAAACTACCACCAACCTTGACCCTGTGATTTGCCATTTACATGGCTTGCTTCCCTCTAGATAGTTCTCCATGGTCCTGGTCTTTCCATTTTCCAACATTCCATCAAAATTTGCTAGCCAGATGTTCTGTTTTCTTAGGGACCTGAAGAAATCCATACTGACACACTGTTCTTGTTAATAGTTAAATGTTTATTCTGTGTAGATAGCATAGACTTGAAGAAGGGCCCTCTGGATAAAATGTCTTCAAGTTTAAGGGAAATAACTTATGACCTACTGAAGTCACAGCATTTTAAAAACTAAAGGTCACAGCATTTTAAACCTAGATGTCACAAAAGTGTCTGATGAAATTCCATTATTTTTCAAATGGCAAAATGAGGCCAGGAGAAGTTCCTAGAATTTAGTTCTTAAATCACACTTTCAAGATAGTGACATGGCAATTACTGCTTCAGAAATAGAGAAAAAGAGGTACAGAAAGGAATGATATGACTGAACCTACACAGAGGATCAGAAGCCCATTGGAATGGGTTTCATTTCACCTACCTTCAGTCTGATTTTGGAAGTAGTGTTTGCAATATCCACAAAATCCTTCTACATGAATATAATACATGTTTCAGTTGCGTGACTCCTTACTTTGGCTTATAAAACTTGTCTCTGTCTTTTCAACCTGTTAAGTTGAATTTTCATGGAGGATTGAGCCCCAGAAGGAGCCGTGACTGACTGGCGGGTGAGTAGAGTTAGGGAGAACTCAAGCTTAGGGTTTTGTTACTTTTATTTAAGAAGCCACTCCTCTTTTTAAGACAATATCCTGGCAGTAATATGATGACTGATGTAACAAGAAAACTAAGGGCCAATCAGCTACTGTCAGTGTAACGTTACTTTTGAAAATGAAAAAAAATCTTTCCAGTTGAAAGCTTGATGGGCCATCTGGATTTAATAGTTTCCTTTAGGAAAAATAAATACTAAATAGACAAATCATTTCTAAATTGAGTATAGTACTAAAATATGCTACTAAGAGTGTTTGCAGTACTCTCCATTTGCTAACAGGATGGTATTATTAATGTATTTTCTGTCTTTGCTTTTTCAATACTGATTGAGAATGTTGAGATCTTAAAGCCTTGGTGATCAATGAATTCGTAACTGACAGGTAAAGGACTTTGAGTGGTGATATCATAGAGTATGGGCTTCCCAGGTGACTCAGTGGTAAGGAATCACCTGCCGATATAGGAGACACAGGAGATGTGGGTTTGATTCCTGTATCAGGGAAGATCCCTTGGAGTAGAAAATGACAACCCACTCCGGTATTCTTGCCTGGAAAATTCCATGGGCAGAGAAGCCTCATGGGCCACAGTGTTGCCGCTGCCGCTGCTGCTAAATCACTTTAGTCATGTCCGACTCTGTGCGATCCCATAGACAGTAGCCCACCAGGCTCCTCTGTCCACGGGATTCTCCAGGCAAGAACACTGACGTGGGTTGCCATTTTCGAGAGGCCAGAGTTTCAAGGAGAAAACCAAGGTAAAAAATGACATGTGATGAAAGTGTTCCTTACTAATATTGCAAATAAATATAAAAGTCCATTGATGATTTCGCGATTCCTATTATTTATAGAACTATTCCTTTGTGTCAAGCACTGTGTTAAGTCCTTTGCATACAGTATCTCATTTAATCCTCATCACCATATTCTGTAGCAGGCACTATTATTATTTCCACTTTACATTATGAGGAAATCAAGTATTAGAGAGTTTAAGTAACGTGCTCAACAGTTATTAGTAGCTAGTAAGGGTGGAACTAGGAATCTAACTAATGCAGTCTGAATCAATCACTAAATTCATTTATGGAAAGGAGTGGTTGAGTTTGTACATGCATTGCATTTGAGAAGTAGAACTGTTCCAGAGGCAGTGGATATGCAGACCTCAGGCTTAGGAGACGCTGAATTGGGAGTCATGAGCCTATACAAGTTACGCTAGTATGGGAATGCTAGTATGGGAAGCTGGTAGTTAACTGAACTACATCAAGGAAAAGTCCAGTGGTTTGGTTGTCTGCTGTTACAACTCCAGTTTTTTAAATGCTTCCCACCTCCTCCCCCTTGAAAAAAATGCAACATGATTTTACAAAGTGAGCTTGATTTATATTTCAGACAGGTGGAGTTACACATAGTATGAAACTCCTAATATGACAAACTAGGTTTTATTTTTGAAACAAGGAGTGATTTTGATCCCAATGCCCAAAGTCCCTTCGGTGTGGCTTGCTTCTTTGAGAATCTGGGAATTTTGTGAAATAAAGAAGGGTCTCTAGCATTTTCTTAGATGGAATCTCCATGGAAGGACACACAGAATGATTGCAAGATTACCTTGAGAACTGGGGAAGTTCAGTTTATCCCTGAACATTTTAAGTAGAATATGAAAGGATCCATTTCATCTCAGTAGAACTGAAAATTGGAAAATAAGTACTAAACAGTTTTCTTCCTGGTAAAGTAAGATTTAGAAAGCATTGGAAATCTGCTAAAGTGTCATTTTCCTCCATAGTCCTCATCTTTAGGATTCTTGCTATTGACTATGAAGTACAGTCAAATCTTTATTTAAACTGAAAAATTCTTATTTATATTTATTGATCATTAAACCAAGAAAGCTGATAGAATAAGCCCGACTTTCCAATCTTCCTAATCTTAACTGAGTTGAGGAGTGAAATAGGAAAACCTTAAAATCCTTTTATGGTTGATATTTCTTTCTATGGTGGGTTAGACTTGAGCTGCTCCATCCTCTTTCCCACTAGGGTCTTGCTGCCCAGTTGTAGGGAATGAAGTCAGGATATAGTCTGAAACTGTCAGCTTCTTGAGGGTTGGCCTCAGCTGAGGTCTTGCCCTCTGAGGATGGCTCATAAGTGGTGATTGTGAGAGATGGGGGTGGTGGTGTGGTAACAGACCACTGCACCCTGATGTGGGGGCAATACTTGTTCCAGGGCTCCCTGCCAGCTTTGTGGGGCCTGCATTACAGTTTAACTTTTCCTTCTGCCCAACCTTGCCACTACTCCTTCAAGTACACCTTATGAACTTCCGTAATGGCTCAGTGGTAAAGAATCTACCTGTAATGCAAGACAGCCAGATTCAATCCCTGGCTTGGGAAGATTCCCTGGGAAAGGAAATGGGCTACAGTCCATGGGGTTGCAAATGAGTTGGGCATGACTTAGTGATGAAAAACACAATACAACACACACAAAACACCTTACACGGGGAGTTCCATCTCAGAATCTGTTTCCAGAGATCCTGGCCCGTGGTAGCAGGTGGTTGATCCGCAATCTGCTGGCTTCCCCATAAAAGGGATGGAACTTTCAGGAGGATTTGTATTTTGTTTCCTAGTAATGATGGGTTCCTCCAGTCACTCACAGTCTCTCAGGGGGTCCTCTGAGAGCAATGACTTGAGGGATAAAATTCAGAAGTAGCTGATCTTGAAGCACTTTCCTCTGAGCAGCTAGTAGAAACTGCTACTGAATGGTTTGCTCTCTTTGCCAAAGAACTTAAAAGTTTATCTGGGAGAAGGGCATTGAAGCATGTTAATTGTCATGTGTCTAATCAATCGCCAGCCCAGGATTGATGCTCGGGGCTGGTGCAGCGAGATTTCCCGGGGGGGGAGGGAGGAGGGAGGGGGGTTCCAGAGGGGAAGCATATGTAAACCCATGGTGATATCATGACAATGTATGGCAAAAACAATTAAAAAAATAATAATAATAAATAAAAAAAACATTTTAAAAAAAAGTTTATCTGGAGTCCCTCTGGCATATGAAGTCTTAGTGGAAAATGTATTGCTTCCATTTTTCCTGAGGACTTGTTTATGCTCAGCCTCCTTCCCTTCTCCAGTTGTTCCTGAAAATGAGTCTTCCAGGGGCCACATCCTCTGTTGGTCCAGTTACCAGGCCTGCCTAGGCATCTGTGGCACAAGCTGGGTGTGGGGTATAACAGAGGAAAGAAGAGGAAGCCAGCACTGGACCACGTGCCAGCGTGGTCCTTGAGAGAGGGAACAGTGGTCTCAATTACAGGCTCCGAGGCATCTGCTGGATTGGGCTTGATCTGGCTCCTGTTGATATGTGGAAGGAGTCTGATGTTTCTTGAGGTTCTACGTGCCCTAGGCTCTTTACATGTCATCTCATTTATGTTAAGGCAGCCAGAGCACACATTGGAAAAGAATTTCCAGACATGGACTACTGCAGAAAGGTAATAAGTTTCTTAAGAACAAAGAACAGGGATAAAGTGGGCTCTGTGAACACAGCGGATCAACAACTGCAGACAAGTCGGGGAGAGTAAACAGTGTTTGTGAGTTAATAGCCAATTTTTATAGCCTCAAGACAAAGAACATTCCTGCTGATAGGCTGGCATCAAGTGATTGGTTGGGGCTCTATGGAGTGTTTACTGGAGTGGGCATCTTTGCGTAATGTGGGTCAGAAAGCTTGTTAGTGATGATTGGGGGGCTTTTGAAAATGATAACAGAGGGGCCCAGTCAGCTTCGAGGTGACCTTCGTTCTGGGCTTTGCTTCTGTGGCCTTGGTGCAAGTCCTCACACCTGTGGCCTTGGGGCAAGACTCAACAATTTAAGTTTCAAATGAATGCAGAAGGTAGATACTTTAGAGTTGAGGACATTGAAGCACAGACAGATTTTACTGACTTGTCCAAGGTCATCTGGTATCTCTGATGGCAGAGATGGTGGTGAAGAGTGAGTGCTGGAGTAGGTATCTCTCATTTTCTGTTAAATAACCAGTCTACCTTCTTCTTTAATAAGAGAGCCCTAAGTTTTAGCAGAGTTTGTATTCTATAACTAGTTGCCTGTTTCCAATGCCACCAAACATTAGCCATGTGACCAAGTTCTCACCAATGAGATATAAGTAGAAGTGCTGCGTGGCACTGCTGGGAAGTCTCTAAAGAAAAGGCACTGGGAGTTGCCTCCTTGTTTCTTCCATCCTGCTCTCGGAAATGTGATGTGATGGCTGGAGCTTGTACAGCCACCTAGACCATAAGATGGTTTTGAGAATGAGAATCAAGCACTAGGAAGAGGGAGGAAAGAGGAGCACTTGAGTAAGAGATGATGCTGCATTTCCATCCCTGGATTGTTTTCCTCTGGATTTCTCATGTGTAAGAGACATACATTGTTTCTTTCTTCTAAGACTTTAAGCTGTTATCTCATTGGATGTTTCTGTTATATGTAGCTGAACCTACTCCAGATAGGAATGCTTACCCCTTCAGGCAGAGAAAGTTATTTCCTACTTGGAATGGGCATTTAAAATGGATACTCAGTGTACATAAACATGGATAGAATGTAGTTATTTTTAAAATAACACCATTGAATTCCCTATCTTTCTTCTGGCAGCAGTTCTTAGGAAGTAGCTCAGGGCCTTTCTAGGGGCTCCCCAGCTGACTCAGTGGTAAAAGAATCCACCTCTCAATGCAGGAGCTGCAGGAGACATGAGTTTGGTCCCTGGGCTGGGAAGATCCCTTGGGGGAGCAAATGGCAACCCACTCCAGTATTCCTGCCTAGGGAATCCCATGAACAGAGGAGGTTGGCAGGTCCATGGGGCCACAGAGAGTCGGACATGACTGTGCAAGGCCTTTCTGTTTAATCACTTCATTCTCAATATTATTGTGTGACATATACAAATGGATTTTTAACATTCTTTTGATTGACAGTATTAAGCTCATGACATTCAGAATTTCTGTCAAGATGCAAATCTTTAGCCTCTAGTATCTTTTACAAGGATACATCCTCTAGTATCCTTGTAAAAGGATGCATTCTCTGCATCCTTGTAAAAACTGATAGCTTCTACCCCACTGTACTTTAAAAGAAACCTTACCTTTCTTTTGCTTATTTTTTTAGGAAAATGAGAGGCTTATTCTCTGAGAGGAAGATTTTAACTTAGCTGAGGTGAGTGACTTGATCCCTAACTTGTGGCATTTTTGTTCTGAGGGTATCTCACAACCAAAATGAACACTGCAGTAGACAAATAGAGATCAGAGCCGAGGAGTCATAGGAATGAGTGTTTGCATCTGACTCTTTGATTACAATAAGCAGTGTGGCCTAGCTGGAGGATGCTGTATTTCCACAATTGACAGACTGAGCAGCCTGCAGCAATCAGCAAAGGGTGACTTATTTTGAGCAAAAGCATCCATCAGACTGTGATGAGCAAAGCAGAGCTGCAATCAGGGGCAGTTTCTGTGAAGAGCTGCTGATGAAAAATGGATTTTACATGTACCAAGTAGAGGAGAATCCCGCTGCTGTCTTTTTTATCCCTGTTTGCTTGCATGGACAACAATGGAAGCATTCTCAACATGAAAGACAGCGAAACAATAGTTCTATCATGAGTGGGACTTTTCTGACCTTGTTATAGTATATCCAGTCGGTGGCAGGAATATATTACGTTTTAAAAAGGCAAGATAATAAACAATTTCAGAGAAAGATCTAACCTACTCAAATGTCTCAGGAAGATGTGTTATTTCACTGGAATTACGATGGAAGAGATCTACTGATGCAATAGAAAGGAGATTTTTTAAATAAGATTTCCAATCTCATCGATAGTAGCTTTATTCATCCTCACTAAAAAATTAGAACTGACTTTGTGGATGAGGGTAAGGGTGGGATGATATGGGAGAAGGGCATTGAAGCATGTTAATTGTCATGTGTCTAATCAATCGCCAGCCCAGGATTGATGCTCGGGGCTGGTGCAGCGAGATTTCCCGGGGGGGGAGGGAGGAGGGAGGGGGGTTCCAGAGGGGAAGCATATGTAAACCCATGGTGATATCATGACAATGTATGGCAAAAACAATAATAAAAAAAAAAAAAAGGAAAAAAAAATTAGAACTGTTTAGTTCTGTGAATCCTTCCACTGAAAGCTCTGTAGGTTTAAAGTTTGTGGTCTGAACTGAAAGAAAGATGGTTCAAGTAGGAATCTTCAGCGTTCTTCTTTAGATAACATCTCCTGCTGTGGTTTTGAGATTTTTTATTTTGATATGTGTTAGAATATTTGGAAGTTTTCCCTAAAGTGTCAGAAAGATAGGCTAGATACTAAATGACCTTTGTTTTAAGCACTGAGTTGCTCTCTCCTTGAGGCCTACTTACTATGCACTGAGGCATTTAGAACTAGGACTCGATCTTGGGCCGTTTAGGCAGTTCTGCTTAGCTTTGTGCTTTCTCCTACAGGGGAGCTGTGGGAAGAAAGCAAGGTGATATATTGGTTTGGGTTTAAAGCATCCAAGGGCTTCCCTGGTGGCTCAGATGGTGAAGAATATGCCTGCAGTGCAGGAGACATGAGTTAGATCAGGAAGATCACCTGGAGAAGGGAATGGCAACTCACTCCAGTATTGTTGCCTGGAGAATTCAATGGACAGAGGAGCCTGGTGGGCTATAGTCCCTGGGGTAACACAGAGCTGGGCACAACTGAACAACCCACACTATTGTATCCAAAGTCTTTATTCAAAAGCAGGAGCTTTCTTTCCTGTCTCCCATCTCCCCATCTGATAGTTCCTGGATTTGGGCTTGGCTTTTGTATTAATATTTGATCAAATTTCTCTATTTTAAAGTCCAGGAGGATGGGTTGTTTTTCTTTTTGGGTGTGCTGAAAAATGAAAACCCCAACTGTCTGTCTCTTCGAACAAGAGGATAATTAATACTTTTTTTTTGTCTCAAGGAGTTCATGTTTTATTATATAATAATGTTACAATAATATCAATGCTACAGTTGAGCTATATATTAGGCCATGAGAACATCAAAGAGGGTACAGCAATAAAAACAGTTGTCATAATCACTTACATTTCTAAGTAAGTGGTATGCTTATAAACAGACTCTCCTTAAAAAAAAAAGGAAAGGAAAAATTAAAAGTAGTCCCAAATAAGGAAAGTTCCTGATAGCATAATATATATCTCAATTATAAGCAGCATTTATATTGTCAGAATAATGTAGGCATTAATTATCTTAAAAAATTTTTTTTTTACTTTATAATATTGTATTGGTTTTGCCATACATTGACATGAATCCACCATGGGTGTACATGTGTTCCCCTTCCAGAACCCCCCTCCCTCCTCCCTCCCCATTCCATCCCTCTGGGTCATGCTGGTGCACCAGCCCTGAGCACCCTGTATCATGCATCGAACCTGGTCTGGTGACTCGTTTCACATATGATAATTTACATGCTTCAATGCCATTCTCCCATATCGTCCTGCCTTTGCCCTCTCCCATAGAATCCAAAAGACTGTTCTATACATCTGTGTCTCTTTTGCTGTCTCACATACAGGATTATTGTTACCATCTTTCTAAATTCTGTATATATGTGTTAGTACACTGTATTGTTGTTTTTCTTTCTGGAATACTTCACTCTGTATAATAGGCTCTAGTTTCATCTACCTCATTAGAAATGATTCGAATGTATTCTTTTTAATGGCTGAGTAATATTCCATTGTGTATATGTACCACAGCTTCTTTATCCATTCGTCTGCTGATGGACATCTAGGTTGCTTCCATGTCCTGGCTATTATAAACATTGCTGTGATGAACATTGGGGTACACATATCTCTTTCAGTTCTGGTTTCCTTGGTGTGTATGCCCAGCAGTGGGATTGCTGGGTTATATGGCAGATCTATTTCCAGTTTTTTAAGGAATCTCTGTACTGTTCTCCATAGTGGCTGTACTAGTTTGCATTCCCACCAACAGTGTAAGAGGGTTCCCTTTTCTCCACATCCTCTCCAGCATTTATTGCTTGTAGACTTTTGGATGGCAGCCATTCTGACTGACGTGAAATGATACCTCATTGTGATTTTGATTTGCATTTCTCTGATAATTTATGATGTTGAACGTCTTTTCATGTGTTGACAAAGGAGGCAAGAATATACAATGGAGAAAAGACAATCTCTTTTAACAAGTGGTGCTGGGAAAACTGGTCAGCCACTTGGAAAAGAATGAAACTAGAACACTTTCTAACACTATACACAAAAATAAACTCAAAATGGATTAAAGGTCTAAACGTAAGACCAGAAACTATAAAACTCCTAGAGGAAAATATAGGCAAAACACTCTCCAACATAAACCACAGCAGGATCTTATATGACTCACCTCCCAGAATATTGGAAATAAAAGCAAAAATAAACAAATGGGACCTAATTAAAATTAAAAGCTTCTGCACAACAAAGGAAACTATAAGCAAGGTGAAAAGATGCCTTCAGAATGGGAGAAAATAATAGCAAACGAAGCAATGGACAAAGAATTAATCTCAAAAATATACAAGCAACTCCTACAGCTCAATTCCAGAAAAATAAATGACCCAATCAAAAAGTGGGCCAAAGAAGTAAACAGACATTTCTCCAAAGAAGACATACAGATAATTAATTAAGAGGATAAATAATTAAGAGGATAATTAATACTTTAAAAGGACACCACAGGTATGTCTCAGAGATATTGCAGGTTCCAGACCATTGCAATAAAGTGAATAAAGTAAATCAAGTCACATGAAATTTTTGATTTACCAGTGTGTATAAAAGTTATATTTATAGTATACTGTAGTCTTTTATGTGTGAAATAGCATTATGTCTAAAAATGTACAAACCTTAATTTTAAAAATTCATTGTTAAAAAATGCTAACCACACCTGCATCTTCAGCAAGTCACGATCTCTTTGTTGGTGGAGGATCTTGCCTCAGGTGTTGAGGGCTGCTGTCTGCTGAGTGGGGTGGTTGCTAAACATTGGGATGGCCATGGCGATTTCTTAAAATAAAGCAAAGAAGTTTGCCCCATTGACTCTTCTTTTCACTGGAGCACTTAGTGGCTATGCTACAGCTATTAACTGACCTAATTTCAGTATTACTATGTCTCAAGCAACAGGGAGGTCAAGGAGAGGGAGAGAGGGAATGGCCAGTCGGTGGAGCGTCAGAACACACACGTTTGTTGATTAATTTCTCTGTCTTACGTGGGCACAGTTCATGACACGCCCCCACCCTCTAAATCATTGCAATAGTAACATCAAAGATCACTGACCATAGATTACCCTAACAAATATACCATAATGAAAATATTTAAGATATTGTGAGAATTACCAAAATGGGATACAGAGACATAAAGTGAGTCAATGCTGTTGGAAAAATAGCGTCTGAAGACTTGCTTGTTGCAGGGTTGCCACAAACCTTCAATTGGTAAAGAAAAAAAAAGATGTGATATTTGTGAAGGGCAATAAAGTGAAGCACAATAAAACAAAATATATGTGTAGCTACAAAAATAATAATATCAAGCAAAGATAAGGTCCTGGTTGCCTCAGGTGCGATAGAGTATCAGTTTCTCCTTTTTCTGCCATGTACAACTGTTGAGGATCTAACATACAAGCTTTGGAACTCAGGCAAAAAACCTGTACAGAAGCTGCTGTTCTGAAGGTGAGGTTATTTTCCTGTCCTTTATTATTCTCCTTAGGTTTTGTTTAAGATGTCTATATAGGATTAGAAAGATGCTATGTAAAATGTCCTTGGCCACTCACTCCTTGGCTAGTGTATGCATTTTATCTAGCTGCTCACTTAATGTATAGCAACCAAGGAAGAGGTACTGTGGTTGTTGCTGGCTAAATTGTAAGCAGGTTCAAGAGAAAGTTTCAGAGGAAGTCTAGGGACAGTTGCTGATACATTGAAATCATCCAAAGAGCAAGATTCTAAAAAAAATCCTGCCTTTTCTTTATTATTTTTTTTATACTGAATTAACTCTCCTTAGGCTGTACTCCAGCTCTGTTGCTCTGGTTACAAAAACCAGCTTGATGGACTGGGGGCATGGTAGACATGCCCAACCTGAGCAATTAAAGTGGTAAATGCCAGGTTATATAATGTGTGGATGGATGTTTGTGCTAAGTGTTAAAATATGTCTTGCCACAGAGAGATAGCTGTGATTTCAGTATTCTCTTTGGACCTCCCTGAGTTTCCTTGAATTCGAAGTTGTAGAGTTTTCCCTACCAGCTCTGTATTCTTTCTTCTTCCTGGGGGTGATTGTGGCATTTTTAGGGCTTATGGTCTAGGGTGTCTTCTTTCATCTTTCCATTCTCTAGGTGGCATATTATATGATTGTATGAGAAAAATGTGCCTGCAGTTCTTTCTTTCATAGAAAGAATTCTAAAGGCTCATGTTATAGTCTATTCTCTGGTGTATACTGAGTGATAATAGCAGTGAAACTGCACACTATTCCTTTGGATAGGGCAGCCCTTGTGCACTTGGTATGACTATTCTTCTTATCAAATCTCCTGTTATTTGCATTTATATGGTACATTTCCTCTAAAGCTCTTAAAGCAATTTCAGCCTCACAATACTTGTGTGAATTGGATAAGAAAAACACACTTCATTTTGAGGTTGAGATAAAGGCAGGAAATTGACAATGGCTCTCTTCAACAGAACAGAGCCAGTGCCCAGTCTTACCCATACTGATTTCCTTGGTCAAAGAGAAAGTTATTAAACAAGGAGTCCAGACACACTGGGGAAAGAAGGGTCCATGGACAGCTTCAGAGCTTCTGTGAATTCCCTGAGAAAATATGCAAAATGTAGTCCCCCTGGTATCTTTTTGGGCTGAGGGTTTGTCCGATGCATCAGATATTCACAGGGCTTAAGGACTATGGTCTGATGCGGTGCCTGTCAAACCTCTGGTACATCTGAATCAGTTGGGATATTTGTCAGAGATTCCTGGCCACACACCTAGAAGTTTCAAGTTTATAAATTTGAAATGGGGTCTTGGGACCTGAATTTTAATACCATGTGATTCTGATTCTGATGAACTAAAGAAACAGACTTAGAGGCCTAGCCCTTTGAGGGGAGCTAAAGAAATAAGTGAATGGTTGGAATCCTTAGAAATTGTTGTTTCAGATTGTAGAAGAGTTCAGAGTGCAGGGCAGGAGAGAGGATGCAAGACTGTTCTAGCATAGAGTGCAAATAACTTTGTCATGTGTCTTAAAACCTGAATCACATTTCAAGAGGATTTAGTTACAGTTCTTTGAGAATAAATGATTTAAAATGGAAACTAAAACACCTTGTATAAGAATGATGTAAAAGATACAAGATAATAGTGTTAGTAGGTACAATGGTATTTTTAGATTTTTCTTATCTATTTTTTATGGCCCTTAAGTCAGAAAAATAGAGCTGTTTATGAGAAACAAATGCTCAGTGAAGTCATTTAAATATCAGATAGCTGGAAACTGAAATCTTGTTACTAATTAGAACTTAAGAAATAAAATCCTAAAACAGTACTCCTAAAGGAAGTCAACCCTAAATATTCATTGGAAAGGACTGATGCTGCTGCTGATGCTGAAACTCCAATACTTTGGTCACCTGATGCAAAGAACTGACTCGTTAGAAAAGACCTTGATGCTGGGAAAGACTGAGGGCAGGAGAAGAAGGGGTGACAGAGGATGAGATGGTTGAATGGCATTATTGACTCAATGGACATGAGTTTGAACAAACTCTGGGAGATAGTGAAGGACAGGGAAGGCTGGTGTGCTGTCGTTCATGGGGTTTCAAAGAGTTGGGCATGACCGAGTGACTGAACAGCAAAGAAACAACATAAAGTAACAAAGAGTATTTAGTTACATTTTTGAGAGAAATGAGTTAGCCAAACAAATATCTCTTCTAAAGCAACGAAGTGTTTTGGGATTTCTTGTCTTTATAAACCCAGGAAAGTAGAGAATAAGTGGAAGGATTTTATTCTGTTGAAGGGAGCACTTCTGCTTCCTTCCCGCAAAGAATGTGTGTTTGACAAGAAGTCCTATGAAAATAATATTCTAAATATAGTCTGACCTGAACTGGGAGGCCATCCAGATTCAGTGTAATCTGACGGCTTGACCAGCTGGAAGAATTACAACTTATTCCACCTGCAACCAGATCTTCACACTTTTCTCCAGAAGCTACAGGTGTCAAGGCCTAGCGAAGTCCTCTTGTTACTGTCACCTTCTGTGCCAGCAAGTATACTTTGATGTGTGTGGCTCCACACTTAAGGAAAATTGCTTCATGAACTTTTATTTAAAGCTATAATAATGTTAGCTTTTTGCCTTCTTTGCTTGTTACTTTGTCATTTAGTTTGGCTCTAAGAATATGATGCGGTGGTGAGTCAATTGCTCTGAAACCTCACTGCAATCTGTAAAGCACTATATTCGTAAAGTACCTTTTGGGAAGTACACAGTGTCTTTTGAAGAGAATCTTTTTAAATTTAACAGAACGTTTTTCTGTAAATGTATTGACACACAGAGCACAGAATGCTGAGCCTGGCAAGATCTTTGGAGAATACATGTATGTGGCTGATGAAATGCCATTTGTTTGGAAAAAAGCTTTTAGGAAATTAAATTGTGTTAAAAGAGAAGTGAGTTTTCTTGTGTGGGTATAGTGTACTCAAATATAAAATTGTAGCAAATTATCTTGAAGAGAGACTTTGAAGAAAGCCAAGAGGGGTCCTGGCTAAAGGGATCTCTACCCTTCAGGTGGCCTGAGCCAACAGAAAGGAGTCTCCCTCTCATCAGGTCCAGCTTTTTCATAATCCTGCTCCTCTTATTCCACCCTCTCAAAACCCTTCCCCCTGCCCTTGTCCCAACACACACAAAGTCCTATTGATTGTTGAATGCCCAGCACCCTGAAACTGGCATACAGTCAAGTTAAACAGATAGTTTTAAATGAATTGATGAATGCTTTCAATTTCCAATGGCTTTCCATCAAGCTCTGGATGAAAGGCAAAGTCTTTACAGTGACCTGCAAGTCCTGGGTTGATCAGGCCACTGTCACTGCTCTAACTTTGTCTCTTAATGTGTCCCCCACCCCACTCCCTCATCTGTTCGAGCCCTGCTGGCTTGTGCGCAGCTCCTCAGGTAAGCCAGGTCTACTCTTACTTCAGGGCTTTGTGCTTGCTTGTGTTTGCTCATCCCTCTGCCTGGAATGCTTTCCCACCCAGATAAGGCTTCTTTCTCGCCTCTAAGTCTTCTCGGTGAAGTTTTCTATGCCTTATCCTCTGTTTCAGATGTCGTTGTTACGTAACAAACCACCCTACAAATTTACACTGTTAAGCCAGTGGCTTAAACAGCAAGTGTTTGTTAAGACAGTTTTGCAGGTGGAATGGAGGCTTCTCCACCGCCCGCCCCCCTTCCCTGAGAGTGACTGCATTCAGCTGGAAGCTCTGCTGGTATGTCTTGGGTCTCTTCTGCATAGCCTCTTTCTACCTGATGGTTCACCTTCCAGAGCCCCTCCCCGTGACTCTCTCCAGCTCACTTCCTAGTAGGAGTACTCCAAGAGGACAAGCCCCACGCTGACCAGCTTATCAAGCCTGTTTGCATCACACTTGCTAATGTTCCATCGGTCAAAGCCCACCCATGGCCAAGCCCAGAGTTAACGTGGAAGGAGGTTACACTGAGAGTGAACACCTGGAGGTATCCTTCATTGGAGGCTACCAACCTAACTGCCTACCCCACTCTGCCCTCTGAACCCACATGATTCACATCCCTCCCACTCACCATCGCAAGACCCCTTAGCTTAGCCTTGAGGTCAGGATCCTACCATGTAGATGGTGTCCAGGTGTGGCTGAGGTGCGTGGCTACAATTCCTTAGGCTCTATTCCTTAAGTGTGACTCCTGAGGTGTAGCCACCTATAACTGATTCAGCATGATCAGTCTTTGCCTCTCAGCCTGCAGTTTAGAAATGTGGCCTATGTCTGTCTTCCTTTCCAGTGGTCAATAGAATTTAGTATGCTTACCTTAATTCTTTCTCTTCTGAAGTAATTTAAATATTTTCTTTTTGCTGTGTTCTCAGAGAAGACGTAGATAATCTCATTGTTGCACTATAATTCTTCACTCTGATAATCACCAATTTTCTCTTTATTCACCCCCCCATGTTTCAGTTATCTATTTCAGTGTAACTGTGTATACAGGGTAGGCACTCCCAGATTTAATGATTTACTAATTCATTATTTCTTACTAATTTCTGGACCTTTATTCTCTTCATATGGTGTCAGCAGGGGTTTCAAATGTGTCGGTACGCAAGTGAGCGCTCAGAAGGTGCGCCGTCCTCTCCTGTTTTGTCAGCCTTTCCACCTTGGTCCCCTCATCCAGGGACTCTCCTTGTGGCCTCTCTCCAGAAGATAGTTGAGACATCCTTATAGTGTGGAGGCTGGGTTCCAAGAGAATCCAAACAAAACGCTGCCAGATTTCTTAGGCCTGGAGCTGGAGCTGCTGCCTATTCTAATAGTCAAAGCTAGTCATAAACAAGCTAAGATCCAAGAAGAAGGAAGAAAGATCCTCCATCTGCCACAGAGAGGAGTGAGATGTGCCTACAGAGAGAGGAGCGATTGGTGTGGTCACCTTTGGGCACTATGCACTATAGCCCTTCTTCCTGATTTTATTTTCTCTTAAAGTCCTACCACTCTGCATTATCTTATTATGTGTCTCCTACACTGGCTGGCTACTCTAGAAAGTTATTTGGCTCGGAGCCTACTACTAAAGTTGTTGCAGCAGGGAATTACCTGTTGCTTTTACACAGTATTGTGTTAGAAGTAGAATTAACCATATGATTTATTCATATCATAATGCTGTTGACCCCAGAAACCACATACACAAGCCTAAATTTTTTTAAACAGTCACATATCTCATCTAGTAAACAAAGACATTAGAGTGACATAGGAAAATCATATTAATAGGTAGCTTCATCTTGTGTCTGTAGCTAGAAATTGTAAATGAATTCAGTGACTATTACATGACTAGTTGTGTAGAATGAAAACAGCTATTATTTACTGATAAGGTTTCTGTTCAAACAAGTGAAATATCACAGCTGTGGGATAATTGCTGGCAGGATTTGCTGGGTGAAGTTTAAGATAAATAGGGAGAAAAGTGAAAAAGTGAAGTCGTTCAGTCATGTCCGATTCTTTGCAACCCCATGGACTGTAGCCTACCAGGCTCCTCAGCCCATGGAATTTTCCAGGCAAGACTACTGGAGTGGGTTGCCATTTCCTTCTCCAGGGATATTCCTGACCCAGGGATCAAACCTGGGTCCCCCGCATTGCGGGCAGATGCTTTACTGTCTGAGCCTCCAGGGAAGCCTAAAATAAGGAGACGGAGAAGGGTAAAATGTACAAAGAAATGTATTTAAGTATTTTACTCAAAGCCAGTGCTGAGAAAAAAAGATGGAAGTGTCCTGAAACATATCATGGGACTTTTACGAGTTATTAAAAGGAAAGCCATAGTATCATCATCCTTTCATGTCAAGGATAATAAAATAATAGTATACATTGAGCATATCTATAAACTTCTGGAGGATAGTAGAGTCAGGATATAATGATATAGCTGACTGCTTTTCTGAAATAAAATTAGTTGATATAGGCAATTCAGTAGATCAGAATATTTAATCACAGTTTCATAGCTAAATAAGTTTATGTAGCTACCAGTTTATTTTTAGAAAGATAATTGAAAGTCTTGCTTATAAGTTGAAGTAAGAGGAAATCATTAAATGCCATTTCTCAGGGCAGTTTCAAACATTATTCTTTCTTGTCTACCAAGGTGATTAAAGGAATCCAACCAGTGGACAAGAAGGCTGAAGTTTTTGTTGTGTTTTTTTAAAAATTATTTATTTCATTTATTATTTATTTAGCTGCGCTGAGTCTTTGTTGCTGCGTAGAGGCTTTCTCTCCTTGCGGCGAATGGGGGCTACTCCCTGTTGGGCTGTGAGGGCTTCTCCTAGTGGTCAGTAGCTTCTCTTGTTGCAGAGCAAGAGGTCCTAGGCTTTTGGGTTCACTAGCTGCGGTGCATGGGCTTAGTTGCTCTACAGCATGTAGAATCTTCCTGGACCAGGGATCGAACATTTGTCCCCTACATTGGCAGGTAGATTCTTATCCTCTGTTCCACCAGGGAAGTCCTGCTGTATTTTTAATTTTTACATTTTGCATGTTGAACATTAGCATTCCAATGAAGAGTTTGGTCAAAATGAGCATTCTAAAACAATGAAGACATTCAATTCAACTTAACTGAGAAAGTTTATACAGTTTTAAGACCCTTTTAGTCTATAGAATGAGAATCTCCTTTTGAATTTTTCAGTCAATGAAATGGCCCTGTGGTGTGCTTACTATTCTGTTGCTTCAAAATGCCCCCACCTGATGGCAAAGATCCATGAAAGTGGAGATTCCATTATGTGTCCTCTCTGGGGCAAAGGTATAGTTTGAGAATGTTTCAGTTATGACAAAGAGCAGTCTGAGATTTGGGGAAATCAGGAGAAAAGGGAACACTAGTCTGAGTTTGTGCTGCTGGGAAATTGTCTTAATAGTCACAGAGAACTCAGGGAGAAATGGAATCATCATCCACAATCATTTATTGATACCCAACTATATACACATGGCACTTTTGAGGCACTAATAGAGAGAAGGAAATGCCCACCTACCCCCTGAAACTGAAATAACCAAAGATGGATTATACCATCTTTTGGAGAAAGATAGACCTAAAGGATTCTGTGGAAAAAAACATTTAGGGCAACAGTGAATGATGCTTTTAAGAAGAAATCCTAGGGCTGATTCATTTTTTGCCATAGAAATATTAGTTTAGCATAAAGGTTTATTTTCTTTTCTAACTGCATTTCTATTTTGTAAATTGTGTGTTCTTGTTCCTTTACATGTCCATTTGCTATGAAGACTGATATTTTTCATACCAGGAATGCCAACTTTTAAAGGTAAAGTATTAGCTTACGTATTAAATTAATTTTAGAGGACAGCTTCTAGGAGTGCATCCAGTCTATCAGTTACACAGTTCAGTCTTTCCCATCTTAACAAACATTTTGATGGAAAAGTGAAGATCGCAATGATCACGTCATTCTGCTTGTCAAAAGTCTTTAATAGTTCTGTAGCACACAGTAAAAGCCAAGGCTCTCCAAATACGAATGTGGTGTGTCTTTTCATCTTTCCCTGGAGGCACTTTCTGTTAGTATTCTTCATCCCTGCCTAAGCTTATCCAATCTCCATTGCATTCAAGTCCTTGTTGTATTGGAAACCATATTTTCTTCAACTTGCTTCTTACAGACTCTCTGTGTGCTGTGTGAACTCTAGCCCAAGCTTGCATAGCTAGATTCTTTAAGGCCGTTTATGTTCCACGTACTCATCTCATCTAGGCCTTCCCCGATATCCTCCCATGAGAAGCAGAGTTTTTTCCCTGTTACCTCATCACACTTGGTGAAGCTGTTGGAACACTTTGCATCAGGGGTGGCTGGGGTGTCCCTGAAGGGCAGAGAGCCAGTGTCAGGTATCAGGGGGCCTACTTCGTATTTTCTCTTCTTCCAGCCCCTTCTTTCTCCACTCCCATCCTATCCTGGTTGGATTCAGTAGCAGACATTCTATTCTCCTGACCACACTGATCTCTCTTTTATAGTGTCTTTCTGTTGACCTGAAAAATCCAAATCCTGGATGAATCCAATTATCGTCCTTGCTTGCATAATGAAACTACTGACCAAATCTGGGAAAAATCTTAAACAACCAGCGAGCGTGGTATGGTTACCCTCTGAACTCAATGGGCTCTGAAAGTTTCCTATTTTCTTCAATGATCATTTCAAGACTTTATTCCTTACCCTTCTCAGTTCTCTCCACCTACCACATCCTTACTTTCTCTTAGAAAACCACTGTATTTTCTGCTCTACAGAGAAAAAAGAAGCCAGGGAAAAGCTGCCTCAAATTCCTCTTCACCAAATCTCAAACTTACCTTCATCTACCAGTCCCGTTCCCTCCCTTCTTTGCTCCTTTTATAATGGAATTCTTGGTATAGGCAAGCCTTCTATCTGTATGCTCTTAATCCTCCTGCTCACAGAGGAACTTTGTCCTGGAGCAGTGCTTCTCAAGCTGAAGTCTGAATCATAGTCCCTTGCAAGTGGTTTGTTAAAAACTTGGTTTCTGGGACCCACTCCCGGGGTTAGCCAGTGAAACAGATCCAATGGGATGTGCATCTATTTGTGTGTGTATGTGAATGCACAGATATAATGATAAAAAAAATTGGCTCATGTGATTATGGAGGCTGAGAATTCCAAGATCTGCATTTGGCAAGTTGGGGACCCAGGATACCCAATGTGGTCGTTCTAGTCTAAATGCCACAGGCTTGAGACACAGGAAGAGCAAGTTTCACTTTGAGTCTGAAGATGGGCAAAAGCTGATGTCCCAGGATGAAGACAATTAGGCAGGAGGAATTCTCTCTTAGTTGGGAGAGAGTCAGGTTTTTTAAATTCTACTGCATGAGGTCCACTCACATTATAGGGGGCAGTCTGCCTTACTCAGTTTACTGATTTAGATGTTAATATCATCCAAAAAACACCCTCACAGAAACACCCAGAATAATATTTGACCAAATATCTGGGCACCATGAGACCTAGTCAGGTTGACATATAAAATTAGCCATCACACTACCCTATAGATGATCCTCTCTTTCTACTGTATTCTTTCTCCATGACTGTCTGATTTTTCTGTTCATCAAAGATGCCTAAGATTTTCCACCTGTATAAAATATGATGAAGCAAACCAAAACTTCTTGCTTTAAACCTATATTATCTCTTGGTTATGTGTCTTTCCTTCCCTTCACACCCAAAATTCTTAAAAGAGGTTATCCATAATTGTTGTTCCTATGCTCTCACCTGTCTTCACTGCTGAATACACAGTAGTGCACTCTGTTCTCCGGATTTAACTCCAACTTCACTCATACCACATTTAATAAAGGTTTCTTTGTTATTAAATGCAATGGTGAAACATCAGTCATTATTTTGTTAATCTAGGATGACACTTTGCTTTGTTAATCAAATCATCCTTTCTGAAATACCCTTCCACTGGCTTCTGGTACACAATCCGCTGATTTTCCTTCTCACTCACCATTATCTTTATTAGATCTTTCTTCTCTTCTTGACCCTCATGTCTCGGTGTATTTTAAGACTAGCTTCTAGGTTCTTTCATATTCTTAACTATATAGGTTTTCAGGGAATCTCATTTACCTTCTCTGCTTCAACAGCCATTTATATACTGATTTAATCTCGTGTTTTTTTTTTTTTTTGCCTGAGCTTATATATTTAAATTTCTCTTGACATCTCCACTTGAATACTCTTTGCTAGGAACCTCAATATCTGCATGCTCATAACTGAACTCATCACCTTTCCCCACTTCTTCCTCTTCCTATGGATTTGTCTTCATTGCATTGTTTCTAGAGTTGTTAGCAACTTCTGGTTTTTCAAGTTAGAGCTTTGAGGCTTATCCATCACTCTTCTCTCCCTTTAATTTTCTATATCCATTCTATAACAAAATCTCATATATTATAGCTTTTAAAATCTCTTTCAAACACATCCCTTTCCATTTACTGCCACTGCTATCATCCTCATTTAGCCATCATCATCTTTTTCTTGGCTTAAATTATTACCTGAAGTCACCTTCCTGCCTTGTCTTCCTACTTTCAGTTATTGTTCTGCTTCCAAAGTCAGGAAGACCCCTTAGACATCATGTTTGATCATCCTCCTCTCCTGCTTAAAACTCTTCAATGACTTCCATTTGCCTTTGAGTTAATAGTCCCAAAACTTAAGATCTTAGGATAACCTTCAAACCTTTCAGGCTCTGCTTTGCTTTCTGTTTCAGCAACATTCGACTTCTTTCATACCTCAATCCTCAGATGACTCCCTCTCTACTCTAGACCTTTGAATCCACTCTAGTATTCTTTCCTAGAAAATCCCATGGATAGAGGAGCCTGGTGGGCTACAGTTCTGTGGGGCTGCAAAAGAATTGAACACTACTTAGTGACTGCTGCTGCTAAGTCATTTCAGTCATGTCTGACTCAGTGCGACCCCATAGATGGCAGCCCACCAGGGTCCCCCATCCCTGGGATTCTCCAGGCAAGAACAGTGGAGTGGGTTGCCATTTCCTTCTCCAATGCATGAAAGTGAAAAGTGAAAGTGAAGTCGCTCAGTTGTGTCTGACTCTTTCAGACCCCATGGATTGCAGCCTACCAGGCTCCTCCGTCCATGGGATTTTCCAGGCAAGAGTACTGGAGTGGGGTGACACTGCCTTCTCCACTTAGTGACTAAACAACAATGATAACAAGACACCAAGAGGTTTGTGTCAATTTCTCCCACTAGATTGGGAATCCTCCAAATGCTTTTATTCTTCCATAAGTGATGGCACTGTGCTTTTAGACATAGTAATATTAGTTTTATCTTTAAATTTGAATACTGATATAAATAGGTGTTACTATTTATATAAATGACCTTCAGATTTTTTTTGGGCTATATAAACAGTTCTTGTGCATGCATGCGTGTTCAGTCATGTCTGACACTTCGCGACCCCATGTACTTGGGCCCGTCAGGCTCCTCTGCCCCTGGGATTTCCCAGACAAGAGGACTGGAGTTGGTAGCCATTTCTTCCTCCAGGGGATCCTCCCACCCCAGGGACTGAACCTTCATCTCCTGAGTTTCCCTCATTGGCAGGTGGATTCTTTACCACTTGAGCCACTTGGGAAGTGATTGAACTGCATATTTCTTGTCCAGTATTGGTTCAGATTTCTGAAATATATAGTAATTGATTCTCCCTGACAAAGGCCTTTTTTGGAAACTTACATTAACATGTTGTATTTTCTTAGTCAAAAAGCCCGTTGAAGAGATTTGATATATTTACCACATAAAAGGCGCTTCTGTTTCACATTATCTAAAAATAGGCAAATACATAACTTTATGTCAGATGGCATAATTGTGTGATATGAATAGCTAGCATTTGAGATTTATCATGACTTTCAAACTACTCATATCATATGAATTATTATTACAAAGCTGTGTTTTAAGAAAGATACGTAAAATATTACTTTACTAGTCTGATATGGGAATAGGAAAGACTTTAATCATAAAGTTATTACTTGCATAAATGCTTAGTTTTAGTCACAGTGTTGAAGAATGCCACTCACATACATGATTCAAGTCCCTTAGGTACCTAAAGAGAATTCTCAGGGCAGAGAATATCTTGGAATTTTTTCCCTAGGCTGTGATAAAGTTCAAAAAAAAATCAGTAAAATCTAATATTTTTTCATTTTCTATGACAAAAAGGTTGAGTAAATTCATCTCTAAACAATTGGGTTCTACTGACTGACATGTACAGATGGATCCCAGGCATGGTGGATGATCTGTTGAGTAGCCATGCCTCTCTAAAACCTTCTAGGAAGGCTTTTAAACTAGGATATTTCTTGCAAAACTACAACAGTGTCACTGGAAACTTAGATAAAAATCCTCAAGTTGTAGAAGAGAAAAGTCTCATCACCTAAGTGTTAAGCAATTGTAGACCAGGTCATGTCAATTTGACATTTGAATTTCTAGAACACATCTTGATATCCTTTGGAATGAGTGTAGTACTTTCACATCTATGTAGCTATGTGAGCCGGCATACTTCTCATCTCCTAATGAGCATCAGATCCTCCTAGTGTGTAAACTAAGCACTTTTGGAATCCACTACAAGGCCACAAGGGTATCATTCTGTGCACTGAAGTAGTAATTTACTAAATGGGACCCTCATGGCCCAGAAGAGTTCATGCAGCTTCCCAAATGCCTACCTTAACCAGGCGATAGTTTACCGCCTGGAGAGCCTAATGAATGTTCAATTATACTGTTATATGTAGGTAAGGAGATTCTTATTTCCCTAAAAATTGTAGCTCTGCTTTATGCTTTATCTCAGTTACAGTCAGGTTATGTTTAGCCTTCTTATTTCCACCAGGCTTTTTCCTCTCCTCTATTTTATATTTTGCTCTGTTAGGTTGCCTAAGTAACACTGCTTTTCCTCCAGCTAGTGAGTCTATTGGATTTTAGTTACCATAATTGTTTCCCTAATTGGCTTCATTTGCAAGAATAATTGTTAAGGAAAGGTGATAAACATTGAAAACCAGCCACTTGGTCTCATTCATTAATCTTCCAATTCATTTTCAATAGTTCTTCAAAACTTTACAATTTTGACTAAGGTTTTATTGCAGCATTAATGGTACAGTATTCTGTGTCTAGGTATTCTGCTATTATTCAGAAATGGCTACTTCAGAATGGTTTGAACTTCTAAAAGATTGTCTCTGTTAATTCACTCTCTATGAAATTTTAAAAACACAATTGAAAACTTGAATTTTAAATCTTATGAATAATTAATTTAAAAAAGCATGGCATTAGAATTTCACATTGCTTTTGAGATCTTAAATTTGATTTGTTTTTAGTTAACAGCATAATATTATTCCTGCAGTAAATGTAGAAGTCTCCGATGCTCTCATTTCTATATTCTCTAGGTGGCAGCTTAGCTCCATCTTTAAAAATCTCCCTTTCCATATATTTCTCACTGGTATTTCATTTAAAAAGCATAATGCAAAACTACATGTAAAATGAATACAGCCAAACATGATCTGCCTATCTTTAATGGCTTGACAAGGTTTTTCATGTAGCTTTGCCGCTTGCCTGATTTTAGTGGAAGGGTTAGATACACAGTCCTCCAAAAAAGTGCTCTTATTCACCATTTCCTTATGTGAAGGTCTGTAGTTGGACCTTTTACAAAGAAGTGTTAGTATAAAGCATTAACCTTGTTCTAGATGCGTGCTTCTCCACAGGTATTGTTGAGCTGATTATCAGGCTGTTTAGTCACATTTGAGATGTGTGTGCTTCCCTCACTCTGTTATGGTACATGAACAGCTGGGTCTGAGTGTCATAATATCTTCATTCCATTCAGTTAGAGCCCAAATATCTTCCTAAAAATTCTGAAAAGAGTAGCTGAAGTCTGTTATAAGAAATCACCTTATCTTGTAGAACAGAATCTCAACTGGGAGGGATTTTGACTCTTAGGGGATATTTGGCAGTGTCTGAAGACATTTTTGGTTGTGGAGAGGGGAGTACAATGAGCATCTAATGATTATAGGGCAGGTATTCTTTTAAGTGTGCTTCAGTAAGAAGGTAGAGCCCCCAAACAGATTCATCTGGCCTGAAATGTTAATAGCACTGAGAGTGAGAAATCCTGTGATAGAGAAATAGAGCTATGTGCTATGCTTAGTCCCTCAGACGTGTCTGACTCTTTGTGACCCTATAGACTGTAGCCTGCCAGGCTCCTCTGTCCATGGGATTCTCCAGGCAAGAATACTGGAGTGGGTTGCCGTGATCTCCTCTAGGGGATCTTCCCAACCCAGGGATACAACCTACGGATAGAACCCAGGTCTCCCACATTTCAGGTGGATTCTTTACCATCTGAACCACCAGGAGAGCTATAGTGGTGTAATACAAAAATCAGTGCTAAATTTTAATAATTGCTGTAATGATTTTTCTGAAGGTTATAAACATAAATATCTTTTAGAAAAATACCTTGTTTATTTAGTCACAAATTTCTCATGAATCTATTCCTTTTCTCTACTGTCCCACTTATTTTTATCTTATATGGTTGCAAAAAGCTGTGCCCTTGTATTACATTTTTAAAATTCAGAATCATTGCCTAAGTCTTATTTTGCACATCTAAATGTCAGGACATCTCTTTGTGAAAATATTATATTTACTGAGTACATAAGGAGTTAATCTGCATAGCTGTCAAAATCTATGTATTGATACAATTTTATAATTTGTAAGTCAGTTTTATTAAAAAGCATGTTTGAGATGTCTCAAGTTTATCAAACTTATTGACTGTGGACTATATTAATTAAAATGATTGAAAATCAAGTTTTGAGAATACTGAAGTTCCTGGAGAATTTAGTGTAAAAGAAGCTACTTAATTTATCATTGCCAAGAGGTTGTGAAACAATGACAAATTTGTTTAGTATCCCAAAACTGTGCTATGGATACAATTTATCATTATGTTTTGCCCGAAGAGCCATTATATGACATAATTAAGAATACAAACCATATATAGATTAATCAGTTAACATAGTGAGATGTTTTGACTACCTTATGCTCTCCTTAGATCAGTGATTTTTCAAATGACATCTTATTCTAAATCTCCATATATAAAATGGATTAAATTGGAGTTACTTTTTTGGTAAAGGTGGAAGCTTGTTTTGCTTTTTGTAGTAACTGTAAGATATCGTCTCAGAAATCCAGCCTTTTGTTGAAACAGTTTGAAAATCACTGGCCTAGAGAAGGGGTATGTCAAGCTTTCTTTAATAACTGAATTTTTTTTGGCATGTAATATCCATCTTAAGGGAAGAAAGATAAAATCCTCATTTGACCCCACATCCCCTCTTGATCCTATCCCCAACTTTTTTGTTCTTTCCTCCAGCAAAACTTCTTGGGCTTCCCTGGTGGCTCAACTGTTAAGAATATGCCTGCTAGTGCCTGCCAGTGCAGGAAATGCAGGCTCGATCCCTGAACCGGCAAAACCCCTGGAGAAGGTCCAGTATTCTTGCCTAAGAAATCTCGTGGATAGAGGAGCCTGGCAGGCGACAGTCCATGGGGTTGCAGAGTCAGTCATGACTTAGTGACTAAACAAGAACCACCAACAAAACTACATACTTACTTCACTTTCTCACCTTTAATTCACTCCTAAAACTACTCATTTGCTTCTAGCTTTGCTATTCCACAGACACTGCTTTTGTCATTATCCCCAGCCACCTCCTGCTGTTATGTTTGATGGTTACTTTACTCTCATTTTGCTCCAATATTCAAAAACTGCTGATGAAGTTGACCCCTTCTTCCTCTTTCAAGCAGTCTTCTGATTCTCCTTTTTTTCCTTCTTGGCTGCTTTGTAGAGTCTTTTCTACTCTTAAGTGTTGGAATTTCTTCAGGACTTGATTTTGAGCTCTATTCTCCTTTCTAAACTTTCTGGGTTTCTTTATTCATTTCAGTGATCTTAAATACCTTCCATATGTTGGAAACTCCCAGTCCTTTCCTCTGAGCTCCACATCTACACACCCAGTTACCTATTTGAAACCTCCTGGGTGTATCTTCTTGTCTGCCATCCAGTCACTCCAGCTAGAAACCCAGGAGCTATCTCTTATACCATCTTCCTTCACCATCCGTGTCCACCATCAGATACATCTGTGTGTACTTTCTCCAGTCATATGCTTCAATCCTTTCCACACCTCTCATTCTCTACTGCTGGCACGTCTAGCTACGTCTCCATCATTTCTCATTTCACGAGCCTCCTAAGTCATCTTTCTGTTTCCACCCTTGTCTCATCCATTCTCCACAAGCCCATCAGAATGGTATTTCAAATAACAAATTGATTACGTATCCAGCTTACAATTCTTACATAGATTTCTATTGCACATAGAATAAGACATAAACTCCATACTATGGTTTGGGTCTGTCTGCTTCTCCAGTTTTGCTTTCTATCACTTGATCTTCTCTTCTACTAATGTTCTAGAAGCACCTGGAGCATCTAGAAGAGATTGAACTCCTTTTTTTTTTTTTTCAATCTCAGGGTCTTAAGTTCTCCTCTCTGGCTCTTTGCATGCCTTTTTCTTTTTTGTTCTTTGGGTCTTGTCTTAAATATCATCTCCCTAGTCAATACATATTCACTTTCTGCTATTTTAAATCTTTTTTACTTACCTGTTCACTTGTTCATTGTCTGACTTACTAGAATTTAGGCTTCTTGATGACCGGGATCTGGTCTCTTTTCCTAGCCAGGAGACTGGTAGGCAGTCAGCACACAGTTGATGAATGCACTAACAAGTCATTGTACTAAGTAATCATCAGATTATATAGGAGGGTCCAAGGTAATAGACATGTATACATATGCTTGCCCTATGCTTCTTGGCTTTAGAAAGAAGATGATTAAATAGAAAGATATTGTATTAATATCTAGTGTTTGAAGATATAATATGGACAGTAGGCTTAGACATGGGTTTGGCATCTAGGAAACAAAACAGATTACAGGTGGAAGTTATACTGGGAACAAACCGTGGAATAGTAGGTGTTTGGGAGCTCTGTCTCACTGAAGATGCTCAGCTACAGAGTTGGATGACAGCCTTTCAGGCGGGTGGTGGTGGGATATCTTGCTTTACATTGGAAGTTTCTCTAGGGACTTCACAAGGGCCTTCTCTCTCTGAGATGCTTGGACTTTATGATTATGGAGGAGTTCTTATAGGTATCTTCCAGCATTAATATGTGATTGTATAAGTTATTCTTTATTAAGTCACACCTTATTGGATGTCCTCTAAAACCTCACTGTTCTCTCAGGAATAATGCAGAAACTAAAGAAGGTTCTATTTTTTTCTGTTTCTGTTTTGTTTGAGACAGAAATGTTATGCAATAAAAGGAGAATTAGAAAATATCTTCTAAAAGGATTAATCTTTTAACAAACATATGTTTAAAAAAGTCAGTGTGTGCTTTAGACATTACTTTCAAAGCCTTTTCCTAAACTTATGGAAAACAGAATCAGTAGGAACACACTTCCATTTATTCAATATCCTTGAAAGTTACCACCATAACTGAAGCTAGGATAGGGAGTCAGTTCCAAAACAACTCTGCATATTACATTTTGAACTTTACTTTTTAATAGCGTCATAAACCTCCCATCATATTCTTTAATATTTCCTATGGAATTTCTTATTTGTCTTCTGTCATAAGCTAATGTGTTTGATGTAAGAAATAAAGAGAAATAATGGCTTAGCATTCTCTAAGGATTAATTGCTGACTCCTGGAAGTCATAAAACATCTTTGGCTTGGTCTTATTGAACACAGCTTTAAGAGAGGTTCAAAGTCCTTATTCAACTGAAGAAAACTCGCATTCCCAAAAGTTGTTTATGTTGTCTCATCAACAGTTCACACAAAATTTTTCATTGTGTCGTGTGACCGTATGTCACTCTTCAGAGACAAGTACAAGAAAACCCATATTTAGGCATTTGTCATTTGAATAGTGTATGGATTTTCAATGAAGTCATTTTCAAATGGTATGGTATATATATATATATACATGTTTTATTGCAAATAATGTAGAATGACATGCTAATTTGGATGTTATAGGTACGACTTGTTCATACGTTTTAATGTTACTCTGGCCATTTTTCACTTGATCAAGCAGACAACATCAAAAACCCAATGCCCTATGTGAATGCATACTTTATGTATATATATATATATATATTTGCTTTATGATTTTCTTTATGTTATCCATTTCTATTGATAGTTGCTCTTATTTTTCTTTGGTTTTGTTTTTTTTTGTTTCCCAAGAACAATGTATCAATAAATATCCATTGAAGCTTTTTGCCATGTGAAGGACATTGTGTAATGTCTCGCACTTTACTTCTTTACCCTGAAGCACTTGACCTTGGTACTATAGTTTGCTGTCACAAGTAGTAGCATGGCTTTTGCAGGTAGAAGTCAGTTTTGCTGATATTCATAAATTATTTCATTTTTGTCCTCTTTTTGCTATTTCATAAACTCCTTATCTTCTTTTTTATTCTACTATGGCATTTGAAATTTATTCTTCTTTGCCTCTTGGGAATCCTTTCCACTATAGTTTTTACTGCAAAGTGCTATATTAGTTTTCTATTGCTGCTCTAAGAAATTACCATACATTTGGTGGCCCAAAGCAACATGAATTTATCTTACAGTTCTCAAGGTCTGTAGTCTGAAATGATTCTCAGTGAGCAAAAATCAAGGTGTTGGCATAGCTGTGTTTCTTTCTGGAGGTTTTTGGGGAGAATTCATTTTCTTGCTATTTCTAGCTTCCAGAAGCCATCTGCATTCCTTGACTCCTGGTTCCCTTCCTCCATCTTCAAAGGCAGTAACTATAGTCAGATCTGTGTCATTTGATACGACAAAGGACTCCTCTTTTGCCTTCCTCTGCAATCTTAATTCCCCTTTGCCATTTAACAGCAGCATCTCCACAGATTCTGAGGATCAGGCTGTCAGTATCTTTGAGAGGTCATGATTATGCCTCCCATGAATACTCACCTCTTTTTCTTTTGCTGTTTGCAACGCTGCAACCAAGCCACTCTCCGCTCAATAGGAGGAGACTCTCCTGTTCCACTTGGTTGCTCCTCTGGTTTTTACATTTGTCTTCAGCTGCCTGGTGTCTGACTCTGAATATTTGTGTGAAATATACTTGCATATTGAGTTTTTTGTATTTAAAGCTCATTTAAACCACTTTGATATCTAAGTAACTTTGGAAATATAAGTAAAATGTCCTGACCACCTTGTTTTCTCTTTATTTAAATCATTTGTATTGGATCTGTTTTCTTCCTTTTTTCTTTTCAAAATATCTAACTATTTTGATACAACTACAGACATAAAGACTTTGATGCTGGGAAAGACTAAGGGCAGGAAGATAAGGGGGCATTAGAGGATGAGATGGTTGGATGACATCACCAGATCAATGGATATGAGTCTGAGAAAACTCTAGGAGATAGTGAAGGACAGGGAAGCCTGGTGTGCTGAAGTCCATGGGGTCGTGAAGAGTTGGAAAAAACTTAGTGACTGAACAGCAAGAGAGACATAGAAGAGCAATGTAAAAACCAGGACTACTTGGAGAAAATATCTTACTTATTAATCATTTTATTTTTATTTGCCATTTTTTTTTACCATTTTTATGATTTACTGTGAATTGTACAAATGATTCATACTTGCTCCCTTCTCATTTTAGCTTTGATATGAGCCTATAAATTGTATTTCTGCCAGCCTTTCTGTGCTTTAAAGCATGTCCATTCTATTTTTTCCTGTTATATATAAACTAGATATTTAATTCTAGCAACATGTATTTGAGAAAAAAACTTTTGGTTTGAAAGAATAATTACTGATGATCTTCAGTAATTAAGACTATATAGTTACCAAGCTCTTTAATTTTCAGCATATAAGCCATTGCCATAAGTGATAAACTTATTACTTATATGCTATTTAATGCTTAATGATATTTCTTAGACCCAAAGAGACAAGTGATGTGGACGTAACCATATCCCTATCTTGATATTTGGGATGTTGTTCTTTCTTAATATAAAAGGCATAGTGTCATTTACAATTTCTCTGAAATAAATGAGAAGACAAAACCTACATGGGAGATTTTGAACCATGGTCAAGAACAAGAATCTTGACAATTCTCAGAAAGGAAGTAATTTTCTCACAATTTAAATTTACTTTTCATCACAGGAAAGAAATCCATGTATTTCTGGACTATATCAATTCATTGAACTTTTCCTGTTCTGAATAAAAGGAAGCCAAGCAGACACTAAAGTTTCTGAGTTCAGTACAAATTATTTTCCATTACAAAAGATCCCTATCACTGAGAGATATCTTCTCTATTCATGACAATGATGAGAAAATGACATCTTATTTCTTTCAATTATATCCATTTGTTCCCTTTAAAACCCAGCATATTAGCATTGCTGACTCTTCAGGATGATCTCTTGAATTAGGGTGAAATCAAGGAAATGAAGTAAATATGTGCAAATTCTGAGACTAAACTGAGATAACTAGTCAGGTCATTTTTCTGTTCTCTGTGCACAAGCAGAAGCTTAGGACTTTTCATAAATCAATTGAAATATTTGTTTTTTTATCATGGCTTTTTAACTTGTTCTGAGTAGATTTAATGAACTTAATGAAAAAATTGGAAATAACTTCTCCAGCATAAATTCTGAGTGATAATTTTATAGAGAGATCAGTATAAAGAAAAAAAGAGCTTGATGCAATGGACAGTGGAGACTTTGCAAGATAGCATCAGTTGGTAATTTGTAACTGGTTCACTTACCAAACATGGTAGGGTATGAAGGCACATGTGAACAACAGGATCTCTAGTTTTAGTTTCTGACACATTTGTGGTAGGCCAACAAGAATTGGAAGGTTTAGGCATTTGTTTTGAAATAATGAGAGAAGTTTTTGCTTTTTGAATTAGTTAGAGAGTTGATACTAGAACTGCCCCAAGGCATGGACTGTGAATCCAAGTGTATCCACACCAAGCCATCTTTCATTTAAGTCTCTTTAATAAATCATCTTCCTAACTGGAGCTAGGGGTATAACACTTCATGCCTCTGGCACAGCTGAAAAGGAGAAAAAGATCAGGAGCATGGAAGTTTTAAGAAATGTAATTTTATTTTCAACTTAGGTTTTCTGACATATAATGGAAAAATGCTCTTTAAAAAATATCCCTACTTGGATAAAAGCAACTGCTCCTAGATGGTGCAAAATAATAATATTTGAAAAGATGGAGATGGCTCAGCTTTAGTCCAGGATTCAGTGAATTTCATGGAGCAAGTGCTAGACCAAAACTTCATGAGGGCAACTTGGCTGTTGAAAGAAAATGAAAATTTGTTTCTTTAACTCTTTCAGATCTCAGACAAGTTAGGTAGATATGAATAAGAATATAGGTTTTGATACCATTGCTAGAGAGATGGAGCTTGGCACTTTTCCCCATGAAGCTTGTGGGTTCTCTCTGGTCAACAATTTCATGGGAGCTTGATGAAAACTGTACATTTGGTTACTAAACAGGTTTATAAACCATTCATAAAAGTAATATGATTTGTTTTGGGAGCAAAGGTTTGGTAGTTTCATGCATTCACTCAGTAAGTGAATGTTTGTTGAATGCCTACTATATGCCCAGCAGTGGCTAGTAACCTAGCTTTATGTCTCTCTGCTCCTGGGGAAATAGACATGTAAGCAGTTAAAAATCAATATAGAGTAATGCTGTAATGAACTAAGAACAATACATACAGAAACATGTAAGATAAGGATCAAATCCAGATTTGAGGGGATTAGGAAACATCTAGAGGAAGGAACATCTCGGCTGAAACCTTAATTTAAAATAGAAGGCTGCTGGCAAAGGGAGGCAGGAAGAATGTTTGAAGCAGGAGAGCTTGGTGAAATTTAGGGAGTGGGTGTGCTTCAGTCACCCTTTAGAGTGAAGACTGGAGAACTGAAGCTACCATGGTGAGCAGAAGCCAACTTCAGAAGGGCCTTGAAGTTGTGAGAAGGAGTTCAGAATGTATTCTTGAGTAGTTCAGTAAGTGACTAGTAATAGACAACGGTGATGGGAAGCCATTGAAAGCTATTAAGGAAAGGAGCTATTAATACATAATTAGACATGTGTTTTAGAACACTTTTACTGATTGTAGAGTAAAAAACAGATGAAGAGGACTCAAGGCTGATTGCAGCGGCCTAGTGAGAGACCATCAGAACCTGAAGCAGAGAGGTGGCCATTGGAATTGGGTGATAAGGGCAGATTTAGGAGATTGTTACGAGGAATAATATCCAGATCTGGGTGATCAGTTAGGCAGGATATACATGAAAGACCAAGGGGTTCAGGGTGACTCCCGGGTTTGAGTCATAGTGTGCTATATGGTACCATTTACTGAGGGAGGAGGCTCACAGTGAGACAGAAATATAACTTCAGTTTCAGGCGTGTTAAGTTTTACATACATGTATAGAAGATAGTTGCAGTAAAACTATAGAAAGAGATATGAATGAAAGACACACATTTGGGGATTATCAGCCTCAGAGTGGAAAGGAAACCCTGAAAGTTCACCATGATCCAGCTGCTCATGGTGAACATGCAGTCCTAGAGTGTGATCCTTAGAGACGTTAGTTTTTTTTTTTTTTTTCTTTTTCTGAGACATAAGTTTTTAAACAAATGGACAGAGGAAGAGGAACTGGCCAAGGAGACTGAGAACAAGCGAACACATAACAGGTACATCGAGAGAGGGTGGTGTCAAGGAAGCTAAGGAAAGAAAATATTTTGAGAAGGAAATGCTCAGCAGAGGCTATGCTGTGGTGAAATGAAGAGGAGACTTAATAATAAGGGGGTTGTCAGTGTCTTGTCAGCTTCCCTGGCATGGTGAGGGCAGAAATCACTTATCAGGGGGGAAGTATGTAGATGTGGAGAAAGAGAGCAGAGTGTAGAAGCTGCTCTAGGGAAGTCTGAATACGAGGAGAGTAAAACAGATAGTAACATTAGATGGGTAAGGGACCTAGGGAAAGGTCTATGTTTTTATTTTTCTGTTTTTGTTTGTTTTAATGTGTGAGACCAGAGTATGTTCGAATGCAGATGAAAAGAAGAGTTTGAAGATGAAGTAAGAGGAGTGAGTTTGGGGTTAGATAATTTAAAGGAAAAAAAGATCACTGAAGGGCAAAAGATGGCAGAGTCCTAAGAACAGCTGTCCTGAGATGGGAGTGGGGCTAGGCTTATTGGCAGGCTGACAGTGATGGTGGGAGGTGATGGGAGCTGGAAGCTTGAGCAGCTTGAAAAATATTTGTGATGACAGCCTTGGGAAATGAAAGAAAGCTGGAAAAACAAAAACAAACACAGATAAATCGCCAAACAGTATGGAGGACCCAGTACAAATTGTATGCCATGAAACTGTAATGATACCAATATGATTATGTGATTTTGTTTTTCCTCTAGCAGTGCCTAATTCCTGAGCTTTGGCAAGGACATAGAGGACATTGTGTGTGTTTCCTAGCTGTTTGTGAGTGAAGTGCAATGGGACAAGGTAAATGAGAGGTTTATAAGCAAGTACCTGAAGTGATATACTAGACACTTGCCTCCAAACTAAAAGAATTTTGGAAAAACTGGCCACTCCAACACCTTTGAAAGTGGAAATCTAAAAAATGTAACCACAGGTTTAAATATCATAAAATTAAGTAGTTGCAAGAATTATTTCTTATGGTTTATTTTATATAATGTACATGTGAAGGTTGCTCAGTTGTGTCCGACTCTTTGTGACCCCATGGACTGTCCATCAGCCTTCTCTGTCCATGGAATTCTCCAGGTAAGAATATTGGAATGGGTAGCCATTCCCTTCTGTAGGGGATCTTCCCAACCCAGGGACTGAACCCAGGTCTCCTGCATTGCAGGCAAATTCTTTACTATCAGAGCCACCAGAGAATCCCATAATGTACATACCTTAACTGTATTTTAATCCAAATTGTACAGCTGTAAATTTAGCTCATTCAATTTATAGAGCATGTCTTTCAGATAATCAGGCATCATTGTTAAACTAATCAGCCACATCAGAGTTACTTTTCATCAGAAAAGGTATGATTTTATTTTAAAATTCATTACAGTCATGAATCTAACACTCGTCTCACCTCTGAGAGAAGGTTAATTGATTGTTTTCTGAGATAGGTTAATTGATTGATAGATGGATGATTGATTGCTAGGTAGGTAGGTGGGTGGCTAGACAGGTAAAGTAAGACTTGAATGAATAGATAGATGCTTGTCTGGAGTACATCTCCTGGATGAAATAAGGTCCTCCTGAATCTTTCTTTCTGAAGCTTTTTTGGCTCTTCTGTCAGTAGCCTTTCCCTTAGGAAAGTGTCATTCTAGATTGATTCCATTTTTTAATAATTTGAATATTTTTGCACCCTGGCACAATGCACCAAAATATGATTTAGGGTAAGGGGGAGTATGACTTTCTCAAGGTGGAGAGGGCAGTGGGTAAGGAGAGAAAAGGAGGAATAATTGTCAGACATTAGTGCTGACAGGCAGGTGCCTCAGCTTTAAGAATGAGTGTTTGGAAGTTTAGGTCTGGATATTTTTACCCTATTGCTATCTAAGACTATTTATACTCTAGAAAGTCTTTTTGTTCGTACTTCAGTTTGAAGACTGCTGGACTATTGTGTTAAAGCTAGGTCACAGTGAAGAATAAAGGTGGGAGGATGTGAGAAAGCACAGTGTTCAAGGAGCTTGAGGTCTCCTAGTTTCAAAACCTGTAATTTTAATGGCTTAGGTTTAGTATGTTTTGTTTGTTTGCTTTGACATTCAGAGACTCTAGGCTGGTCTTTATTGAAAATAGAAATTTTAGGGACCATTTGGGGCTTGTGTCTCCATCTGGTGCAGTGTAAAGAGAGTGGGTTTTGGAGCCCAGCATACCTGGATTCGAGTCTTTGCTCTACCGTTTCCTCACTGTGGCTGCAGGCAAGCCAGTTATCCTTTCTGTGATCAGATTTCTCATTTGTAAAACCAGGATGACAGACTCTACCTTGCTGACTGTTATAAGCACTACAGATAACTGGTTCTTTTATTCAACAAATTTTCTTTGCCTACCATGTGCCAAGCACTGTTCAAAGATATATTAAGTCCAAAATACCTCACATAAGCATTTGAATCATAAGAGTAAACCAAACAATGGCAACTAAAGGAAATGTGCTTGAGAGGAGGAAGTCTGTTGTATTCTTCTGTGTTGTATGTGTGTGTATCTGTGTGTGTCTGTGTGTATGCTCAGTCATGTCTGATTCTTTGCGACCCCATGGACTATAGCCTGCCAGGCTCCTCTGTCCACAGAATTTTCCAGGCAAGAATACTGGAGTGCGTTGCCATTTCCTTCTCCAGGGGATGTTCCTGACCCAGGGATCAAGCCCCCATCTCTTGTGTCTTCTGCATGGGCAGGCAGATTCTTTATCACTGTACCACCTGGGAAGCCCCATTCTTCTGTGAGACAAGGCAGTAATCAGGGTCAAAAGTGAAGGACAGTTGCGAATGTCCAGCCTTTATTTTTTCCTGAAGCTTCTAGGGTGTTCACACCTAAGCTTAATTTTTCCTCTCTCACTTTTATCCAAAGGTAATTTTCAATGAATTAAAGACTTGGCTTTCATGCACGTATCAGAGAATATTTGTCAAAGTTTTTACCCAACTTGTTATTGAATGAGAGAACCAATATGAGGGTAAAACTGATTCTACTTGTGGAACAAGAATGTATATATTAATAGCCCATCAAAGAAGATACTACAAAGTAAAAGAAAGTTGGAACAAGATAGCTTGGTTAAGTATAAAATGGTTACTGGCCCATAAGGCAGCAAACAGCAAATTTTAGGATTATGTTTTTTTGCTGTGTGCTGAATGTTTGTGTCTCTTTGTCAAATTCATATGTTGACATTCTAATGCTCAAAGTGATGGCATTAGGAAGTGGGTCCTTTTGTGGGTGATAAGGTCATAAGGGTGTTGTCAGTAGTGTTTTCATTCATTTATTTATTTTATTTTTATTGGAATATACTTGCTTTACAAGGTTGTGTTAGTTGCTGCTGCTAAGTCGCTTCAGTCGTGTCTGACTCTCCACAACCCCATGGACAGCAGCCCACCAGGCTCCCCGTCCCTGGGATTCTCCAGGCAAGAGTACTGGAGTGGGTGCCATCACCTTCTCCAGTCTTAGTTGCTACTGTACTGCAAATTTAATCAGCTATATGTATACATTTATTCTCCATTTTTTGGATTTCTTTCCCATTAGGTCACCACAGAGCACTGAGTAGAGTTCCTTGTGCTATACAGGTTATCATTAGTTATCTATTTCATATAGTATCAGTAGTGTATGTATGTAAGAATTGATGGTTTTATAAAAGAGACCTCAGAGACCTCCCTAGCCCTTCCACCAGGAAAGGTCACAGTCAGAAGATAGCCAGCCACCAACCAGCAAGGGGGGGGAGTCTCATGAGAAGCTGAATCTGCTAGCACTTTGATGTTGGACTTCCCCAGCCTCCAGAACTGTGAGATCTGTGAGAAATGACAAATTCTAAGGCTTTCTAAAATTTGTAGCTGTATGTGTATCATCATACGGACATCATAAAGGGTAGAAATGGTATAGACCAAACAGAAGCAGAAGATATTAAGAAGAGGTGGCAACAACACACAGAACTATACAAAAAAGATCTTCATGACCCAGATAACCACAATAGTGATCACTCACCCAGAACCAGACATCCTGGAATGTGAAGTCAAGTGGTCCTTAGGAAGCATCACTACGAACAAAGCTAGTGGAGGTGATGGAATTCCAGTTGAGCTATTTCAAATCCTAAGAGATGATGCTGTGGAAGTGCTGCACTCAATATGCCAGAAAATTTGGAAAACTCAGCAGTGGCCACAGGACTGGAAAAACATCAGTTTTCATTCCAATCCCAAAGAAAGGCAGTGCCAAAGAATGCTTGAACTACTGCACAATTCCATTCATCTCACATGCTGGTAAAGTGATCCTCAAAATTCCCCAAGCCAGGCTTTAATAATTTCCAGATGTTCAAGCTGGATTTAGAAAAGGCAGAGGAACCAGAGATCAAATTGCCAACATCCATTGGATCATCGAAAAAGCAGGAGTGTTCCAGAAAAACATTTGCTTCTGCTTTATTGACTATGCCAAAGCCTTTGACTGTGTGGAACACAACAAACTCTGGAAAATTTTTCAAGGCATTGATATACCAGACCACCTGACCTGCCTCCTGAGAAATCTGTATGCAGGTCAAGAAGCAACAGTTAGAACTGGACATGGAATAACAGACTGGTTCAAATCTGGAAAGGAGTACGTCAAGGTTGTATATTGTCATCATGCTTATTTAACTTATATGCAGAGTACATCATGAGAAACTCTGGTCTGGATGAAGCTGAAGCTGGAATCAAGATTGCTGGGAGAAATATCAATAACCTCAGATAATGCAGATGACACCACCCTTATGGCAGAAAGCGAAGAACTAAAGAGCCTCTTGATGAGAGTGAAAAAGTTGGCCTAAAACTCAGCATTCAGAAAACTAAGATCATGGCATCTGGTCCCATCACTTCATGGCAAATAGATGGGGAAACAATGGAGACAGTGGCTGGCAGACTTTATTTTTCTGGGCTCCAAAATTACTGCAGATGGTGACTTCAGCAATGAAATTAAAAGTTGATTGCTCCTTGGGGAAAAAAAAAACTGTGATAAACCTAGACAGCATATTAAAAAGCAGAAACATTACTTTGCCAAGGTCTGTCTAGTCAAGGCTATGGTTTTTCCCGTAGCCATGTACGGACTATAAAGAAAGCTGAGCACCGAAGAATTGATGCTTTTGAACTGTGGTGTTGGACAAGATTCTTGAGAGTCCCTTGGACTACAAGGAGATCCAACCAGTCCATTCTAAAGGAATCAGTCCTGAATATTCATTGGAAGGACTGATGCTGATGCTGGAACTCCAATACTTTGGCCACCTGTTGTGAAGAACTGACTCATTTTAAAAGACCCTGATGCTGGAGAAGATTGAAGGTGGTAGGAGAAGGGAATGACAGAGGATGAGATGGTTAGATGGCATCACCAATGATGGACTTGAGTTTGAGTGAGCTCCGGGTTTTAGTGATGGACAGGGAGGTCTGGAGTGCTGCAGTACGTGGGGTCCCAAAGAGTCGGACACTACCTAGCTACGGAATTGAACTGTGCATCATCACACAGTCAACTAGTGCTCCTAAACTTAGGCTTTGGGTAATGCCAAAATTTGAAAAATAATATACTGTACAGGTTAAGAGATATAAAGAGAGATTTCATTAAGAAAAAAGTTAGGAAAAGGCAAAGAGAGAAGTTTATGATACTTTGGGGGCACCCCTATTATAATAATCTCAGAAACGACTTCTCTGTAACTGGGTACGTGTGCTGTGCATTCCATAATGTGTACTATGCAATAATAGTAAACACACAAGTATTATTAATTTTGTGACACATTTGCTCCTAAACAGCTGTAATTATTATCTCAACAACCTTGTAGTTGGAACAGACACGTTATGCCTCTCATTTTAAGACTAAAAAAAATGTGAATTAGGAAGTGGTTCAACAACAGGGCTGAGACTGTAAATCAGTGCAGCTGTCTTGGCTCTAATCTATTCCACCTGACAGGCTGGAGCTGGTTGTAAAAGCAGTCTCCAGTTTCCAGGTGAGTTATGTTCCAAAGGATCATTTGTAGGTCAGTTGTTGTGAACTCCACACGTTTTCCCATAGTAATAAATAGCGTGATGAATAAAGGTTATGCCTCCAGCCCAGCCTGCCAAAGCCTTTAACCTATGATGCGTCTGTAGTTCAGTGATACAGAATCTTTCCCCATTAATTTCCACTGGAGTTCGTTCAGGGTTCGTTCAGCGTTCATGCTTCCAAAATATGTAGGGAGCATATTTTCCTGTGCCTTCCCTCCCTCCACTTCAGCACCACTGCTGAGAGTGGGGAACTTTTTATCTCTGCATGACAGAGGGTAGCGCTGGTATGGCTGGTGGAGAGAGACTGTCGTGAGGACAGCTGAGCACACCTGATGCAGAATTTCTGGAGGCAGCCCTGACTCAGACGCCTGTGCAGGACCGAGGCTGGAACTTTGTGGGAGTGAGCTTGAGGAGGGGATGCTAAGGTCTGAATCGAAGCCTGCGTTGACACAGGCAGGCAGTTCTTAAAGCAGTAGACCTCTAGCAATGGGAGGACAGTCCTCACCATGCAAGGGGAGTAATAGCTCCTTAAATGAGATCAAACAGAACAGATTTGCAAGTACAGTGGTGAGAAAGAACAAAGTCCCTTTTGTTCTTTCCATGTGGTGTTCAGATTATTCATGTGCTCAAATCTCCTTGTTGATTTTTAAAAATGTACTGTCACTGAAATGGAAAATTAAACAATATTGAAAAGCACAAAGAGAAATGTAAAAATCACACAAAATCCCTTTCATAAAGAGATAAGCATTATTAGTTTAAAAGTTTCGACAGAATTGGTGAAACTATTTCAGAAATGACTTTAAAAACTACTCCAGAAACTTCTTAATAAGGGAACTGAGGTTCAAGCCTCAACAATGAATAATTTTAACATTCCTCCCATCATTTTCCCAGATTAGGTGATGTTGCAGAATAGCTCCAGCTTTCAATTTGTCATCTAAACATGGATCATGTAATTTCTTTACTGAATTTTGTTATCAGGTTGTCACCTTTTCTCAAATTGATATGTAAATACTGTGGAACAATGGAGGAAGATTCAGTGTCCAAAAACCTGAGCTAAATTCACAAAATACTTAACAGTGAATGAGAGCATGCCCTTATTTATCCATGTCCTTGCCAACAGTAGGATTTAATAATTTTTTTCCTGTACTGGTCCATCTGATAAGGGGAAATGTTTCTCATTGTTATTTCTAATTGAATTTCTAATTAAGGTTGAATATTTCTCATGTGGGCTTCCCTGGTGGCTCAGATGGCTCCTGCAATGCAAGAGATTAAAGTTTGATCCCTGGGCTGGGAAGACTCCTTGGAGAAGGGCATGGCAACCCCTTCCAGTATTCTTGCTTGGAGAATTCCATGGACAGAGGAGCCTAGTGAGCTACAGTCCATAGGGTCGCATATTTACAGGACACATGCCTGGTTGAGAGGTATGAACAAGAGTAGAGATTTAAAACCTAAGGATATGCAGGTAACAGTGGATATACTAAGTGCTGATGGGGCTCAGTTCGTGATGGGCATAATTGGCAAGGGTGTATTGTGTATACTTATTGTCAGGGAGGGTGTTTCTATTTAATAAGCATGATCACATAGTTCCTGAAAGGATGGCGAATCCCATCTAGTAACTGGACCTCTGGAGTTGCATCTGTGGGTCCCCCACTACATTATCCCATATGAAAAGTCTCTGGAGGGTGGACAGGTAGGATTTTTAACAAAAACAAAAAACTACTAACTGTGGATATATACTTAATCTTAGTTTAAACCTCTGTAAAATGGGGATACCAGTGCTCATCTCATTGGGCTAGTGTGAGCATTTATTGAGAAAGCACATATGAAATCATTAGCCCAGTGCCTAGAACATGGGAAACACTCAATAAATATTAGGCATTATTAATTTATTACATTTTTATGTTAAAACAAGGGGTTAACTAGGTGATCTCTAAGGCACCTTTCAGAGTTACAGATTTATGATCCTGAAAATATATAGCTTTCCTTACGTAATCTATAAAGAAAAACTGAGGATACAGCAGCTTTAAAGTGAGCAAAAATGAGCTGGGTAATTACTCTCAATTTAAGTTATGTCTGGGAAATGAATTGAGTAAGATTGTAATATATATAGCATAACCTGTAAGAAGAGATTCTTACACAAAGACACAGTCAAGCCTCCAGAATAGAGCTGACAACATGTAATGCAAACTACTTTAGCTAAGCTTACACTTTTATTGAGAAGTATGGAAAATAGCTCAAAACCTTGAAAATAAATTCTATAGAACAGGAAGAACAGTTATCAGCTATCATTCCTTTTCAGCCTCTATTGAAAATCAGCAACTCCTATGTAGAAGTTAACTGTAAAAGTTTGCAGCAATGTTTGGGGGAAAAAAAAAGAAACATAACAAGCTTATCAAACAAAGTTAGAGCTGTTGACCTGTCAATGCTTTAGCCCTTCCAAACTAAGTCCTTGTAAGTTCAGCTCAGTATATTCAAATATGGAGTATAGTGATTTTCTTACTTAAGAGGAGTTTCAGCATTCAGAGTTATTTATTTGACTCTGGGAAACAAGACCTCTGGTCTTAAAGGAGCTTCCTGGCAAATCTGGAATAGAAACCTAGAATTTAAAGGAGCTTAGACATCCAATCTTTTCTATAATATTCTTAAGATGATTTGATCTCTGATTAAGTCCTACTTGGAGTTTTGGTCAGTGTTGCAAGTGCTTATCAAAACTGATATTCCTTTCCTTCCAGGCACATGGAGGTATTGCTTGCCCTCATTTCCTGAAAATTAGACATGGCCATAGACTTGCTTTGGCCAAGAAAGTTTAGGTGGAAATGATGTGAATCACTTCTAGGCAGAAACATTCAGGAGCCAACTGGTGACCCAAGCTCTGTTTCCTTGCTCAGATGATCCCTGGAGACTTGTGTTAGGATGGCAGTGTCATAGGATGGTGAATCCTCTGCCATCTTGGGTCTCCGAGTGCTACAGTGGGCAAGCCCCCTGGACAGGTAATGTAAATAGGAGACAAACTTTTGTGTGATATGATATTGAGGCTTAGAGTTCTTTGTTGCTGCAGCAGAAACTAGACTAACTTGATCAATACTTTTTAAAACTGTGCTTTTGAGAGGAGAAAGAAGATGGCGGAGGAATAGGACGGGGAGAACACTCTCTCCCCAACAAATATACCAAAAGAACTTTTAAAGGCCGAGCAAACTCCAAAAAACAGGAACTGAATGCTGGCAGAGGACATTGGGCATCTGGAGAGGCGACCCATTGCCTGAGGA
>ML661902.1:10740649-10784728 GCA_007570785.1 Antilocapra americana
ATAGATCAATGGAACAGAATAGAAAGCCCAGAGATAAATCCACGCATCTATGGACACCTTATCTTTGACAAAGGAGGCAAGAATATACAATGGAGAAAAGACAACCTCTTTAACAAGTGGTGCTGGGAAAACTGGACAGCCACTTGTAAAAGAATGAAACTAGATCACTTTCTAACACCATACACAAAGATAAACTCAAAATGGATCAAAGATCTAAGCATAAGACCAGAAACTATAAAACTCCTAGAGGATAACATAGGCAAAATGCTCTCTGCTATAATCCAAAGCGGGATACTCCATGACCCACCTCCCAGAATACTGGAAATAAAAACTCGAATAAACAAATGGGACCTAATTAAAATTAAAAGCTTTTGCACAACAAAGGAAACTATAAGCAAGGTGAAAAGACAGCCTTCAGAATGGGAGAAAATAATAGCCAATGAAGCAACAGACAAACAATTAATCTCAAAAATATACAAGCAAGTCCTGCAGCTCCATTCTAGAAAAATAAACAACCCAATTAAAAAGTGGGCCAAAGAACTTAACAGACATTTCTCCAAAGAAGATATAAAAATGGCTAACAAACACATGAAAAGATGCTCAACATCACTCATTATCAGAGAAATGCAAATCAAAACCACAATGAGGTACCACTTTACACCAGTCAGAATGGCTGCCATCCAAAAGTCTACAAGCAATAAATGCTGGAGAGGATGTGGAGAAAAGGGAACCCTCTTACACTGTTGGTGGGAATGCAAACTAGTACAGCCACTATGGAAAACAGTGTGGAGGTTCCTTAAAAAGCTGCAAATAGACCTGCCATATGACCCGGCAATCCCACTGCTGGGCATATACACCGAGGAAACCAGAATTGAAAGAGCCACGTGTACCCCAATGTTCATCGCTGCATTGTTTACAATAGCTAAGACATGGAAACAACCTAGATGCCCATCAACTGATGAATGGATAAGAAAGCTGTGGTACATATACACAATCGAATATTACTCAGCATTAAAAAAAAATTCGTTTGAAGCAATTCTACTCAGATGGACGAAACTGGAGCCCATTATCCAGAGTGAAGTAAGCCAGAAGCAAAAACAACAATACAGTATATTAACACATATATATGGAATTTAGAAAGACAGTAATGAGAAGCCAACATGGGAGACAACAAAAGGAACGCAGATGTATAGAATAGACTCGTGGACTTTGTGGATGAGGGTAAGGGTGGGATGTTATGGGAGAAGGGCATTGAAGCATGTTAATTGTCATGTATCTAATCAATCGCCAGCCCAGGATTGATGCTCGGGGCTGGTGCAGCGAGATTTCCCGGGGGGGAGGGAGGAGGGAGGGGGGATCTGGAGGGGAAGCATATGTAAACCCATGGTGATATCATGACATTGTATGGCAAAAACAAGTAAAAAAAAACAAAAAAAAAAACAAAAAAAAACAACAGCTGTGCTTTTGCATAAGCCCCTTCTATGTCTGGATTAAAACATTATTTTACTATTCTGTCTCATCTGAAGTTAAGATGTGGCTCTATATTAGATTAAATGTTTAAAATAAGAAACTGAGAAAACAGTAAATATTCATCCTTTTTATGCCCTCCAGAGAAGAAGAGATTTGCCCCTTTTGTTCTTCCACACGTCAGAACACAAACATTCTTCTCCCTGCAAAGAAACTCTATTTTCCTTTTGACACACAGTTTCTTGACTTTTTGCCATTCTGGTTACTCTCTGTATAATTTTGTTTTGCCAATGTCCCATTTAATTCTAATGTCTAGAACTTAATACAATTCTTAGAAAATTAGATACTGCAGGGGGACTTGTTACTTGGCTTTTCTGAGATTTTTGATGATGGTTAGTATGGTTATTTACTGTAGGTACATTACTTTAGACCAGATTTTGATAGGGCTGACAATTTAGATGAGTCTCAGAATTGGGTTTGGTTCAGAAGGATTTGGCCCTCCTCAGTCTCCATTGAAAACTGGTAATCCTTGCTGGGCAATAACACCAGGGGCTTAACATGGTTTGCGTCTAAGGTCTAACCCTGGATGAAATGGGAGTAATTGATGATTGTCAGTGGGAGAGTGATAAAGACACATTTATGTTATGAACTCTGGAAAAAAGAAAAAGAATAATCACTAGGTGATACGCCCTTGGGAATGGGTGAGGCCAAAGGTAGAGAGACAAGTTAATTATTCAACCAAGCAAGCTACATAGCGTATTGGTTGCTTACTAATGTATTGAAAGCTCATGATGGTTGGTTATTGGTGAACAAAACATCTATCTGAAGATGGGAAGGAGGAGATGTAGTAAAGGCTACAGTATAAATGAACACACTGAAAGGGCAGAAGGCTCATGTCTGAGGACAGGCTTCCTGAAGTAGCAGTTTGAGAGCCAGCAGTCTCTAGCAATGACAAAGTCCATGAATGTAACAGGAAACCCATCTTGAATGATTTAAAAAATAAACATGAAAGTGTAGAAGTAGGTTTCCCTCTGAACTATTTGATCAGGGCTGTCTCCACTGTTTTTTCCCATTTCCTTGGCTCTTCTCTTTATATGTGAACTCTTTCCTTAGGCTGATTTTTATTATGGTTTCAAGGTAACTATCAGCAGTATCGAAAAATCCTTATTTCCCAGTTTGTCTCTAGTAGGAGAAGTACCTATTTCCCAGAACCACTGAACAGAAGTTCTGAGATTTGTTCTCATACGATTATCCCTGAATCAATCATTGTGGCTGAGTAAATGCATGCACTAATTCTGAAGGTAGAACTAATGTCAGTTTTTCAAAAGACACACAAGATAAGTGACACATAGGTGTCTATTGAAAAAATTGGCCTATAATTAGCAAGGATTGTGACACGAGAAATAAATGTGGTATAAACAACTCACACATGCTGACTAAAGCGTGTACAGAAAAATGGGACCAGATTCAGAGATGTAGAAAATTTTATACTTGAATGGGGGTGGTAATTGTTGGAAAGGAACTTTGGGGAATGAAGGAGATATGGATATGAACTAAGGTTTACATATACTCTGAAATATATGAGGTTGGAGAGAATGCTTTATATAAGGAGTTTAGGGGAAGCAGTTCAGCGGAGAGGGCATTTGTAGCTAGGGGGAGGAATGGAGGTACAATCAGTGACAGTGGGTTTTGAGAGGCACAGAAAGAGCCTTGTGATTTAAAAATGGCAGCAGAGAAGTGGTGATACCATTAATTCATATGTGGAATGTAGCAGGAGGAGAAGGTCTGGCTAGATCTTTCTACATCTCTACTCACAGACGGAGGGTTTTAAGATATATGAGCTGCAGCTCAGAAGAGAGTGGGTATTTATATTTGGGCAGAAAATGAGAAAAGCATCAGAGCAGTTTATTAGGATGGAGCATATAGAGAGAAGACTCCTCTGTGAAATCTTGTTGGGTTTTCTTAAGTTGGATTCGCTCTGTTATATAGTTAGTTATTTTTTCCAGCGGATAAAGACTTTAGTGAAATGTGAACTAAAAGCAAGATTGCATTATGATCATCTTGAAACCTTTGAAGAATCAGTTTCTGAGACTTCAAATTCTAATCAATAACGTTTTGTTAGCATTCGTAACCATTTACATTCATCATTGGCCTACTTGCATATTGGGTAGATCCAATTTCCCCTTGGGTTGCACATTTATAGGTGCCAGCTGCCTTCAGGCCCCTGGTCACAAGAACACTTGCTCTTTCTCATTGTGGTTCTCTATGTTGAGGGCCCTTGGTTTGCCCTTTCATTCAACTGAGAGGTTTGAAATTCATCTCCTGGAAGCTGGACACCTGGCTGCATTTGGCTCTGTTCACTCACGGTCTCTCACTGGCAGTGAAAACCACTGTGCCTTCTGCTGTCCTTGCCCAGAAACCCCTCTTTAACCCCATTAGACTTCATCAAGGTGCATAGATAGATACAGCTCAGCCTCAGGTTGGCTGTGCTCCCTTTCCTCATCCCACATGCCCACAAGATGCTTAGTGCTTTCTTCTACTTGGCTGTCTGTGTTCGTATTCATAATGTATTGTCATGTTTCTTCTCAGGCTTCAGATAGTTTTTCCATTTTGTAGCCCCTCAAACTCTCATTCCTCTGGTGGGTAAATTCATTTATTTTGACTATTATGTTAGAATATTTTATTCAACAATATTCTAAAATCTGTGACTCCAAACTCCTGTAATCATTTTTTTTTAGCTATAGTATTTATTAGTTTCTGTCTCATGTGGTTGCACATTTGTCCAATCTGGATGTGTGCATATAACACTCATAATACATGTCTGCCATGTCTTCAGGTTTGCTTTCAATACTTGACCACAGAATTTCTTCTCTATCTGTACTCTCTACAATACCAGGACAGTGCCTTGTGTACAGCTGTCACTCAGACATTTGACAACATAAATTTATGTGCAGACAAGTGCACATCTAATTATTTTATCCATTTTGTGGTAGGGAAAATGGAATTTCACTTCCTTTGAAATATTTTTATGTTACTGTTATTGTTAAGCCAAGTATTTCACATTTCTTTATTGTTAGAAACAAGGCATATTATCTGATACTTTGGCATTGATTTCTATGCTAGATCTGTAGCAGGCATGACTCTAGTGATTCTTTACAGCCATGATAAAAATTGCTAAGTACCAAGTACTAATCTATTAAGCCTGGATTCTTCCTTAAAACCCTTCTCCTTGCTGTGTTACTGATAACTACCACAAGTGATTAGAGCAGGAACATAAGATTGAATATTTAATGGCTTGCTAGATCAAGTGAGAATACTATATGTGAGTCCTGACTTTAATAATTAAAAACTATCCTCTCTATTTAAGTGACAAAGAGTTCTTTTGGCAGGGACGCATCTAATGTGGTCTGTGGTGTTCATGAGGAAATAAACAGGGAAAGGTAAGATAACATTTTTTTTTTACTATAATGAATTGATTGACTACTGAAATATTGTCAATAGCATGTAAATAGAATGTACCTGGGTTTAGAGAAAAGGCTACAAATTCTTATACCTCATTTTGTTGTTATTCAGTTGCCAAATTCTCTCCACCTCTTTGTGAGCCCATGGATGTAGCCTGCCAGGCTCCTCTGTCCATGGAATTTCCCAGGCAAGACTACTAGAATAGGTTGCCATTTCCTTTTCCAGGGGATTTTCCTGACCCTGGGATTGAACTTGCATCTCCTGCTTGGCAGGTGAATTCTTTACCACTGAGCCACTTGGGAAGCCTGCATACCTCATGACCAGTAGGTTATTCTAGAAATATGTTACAAACAATAACGATGGAAGTTTTACTGTCTGATGCAATTTAATTCTCTACTCTTTTTTTTAAAGATAGAGCTACTAACCTCCCTCTCAACTACAATATAATATTCCTAAATTTTTAGTTTATTACCCTTTTACACTAACCAACAATGGTACTATTAACACAATGGCTGTTAACCTAGTGGGATATTTTTAGTTTTACAAGGCTGTCTATGTAAATAATCATTAATCTTTAGAATATCAAGACAAAAGCTTTAGAAATACCCAGTTACTAACTTTGCAAGATATTGTAAAACTGAGTTCTAAAGGCAGAAACCCACAGTTTTAAAATATTACTCAGCATTAAAAAAAAAATTCATTTGAAGCAATTCTACTCAGATGGACGAAACTGGAGCCCATTATCCAGAGTGAAGTAAGCCAGAAGCAAAAACAACAATACAGTATATTAACACATATATATGGAATTTAGAAAGACGGTAACGAGAACCCAACATGCGAGACAGCAAAAGGAACGCAGATGGTATAGAATAGACTTGTGGACTTTGTGGATGAGGGTAAGGGTGGGATGATATGGGAGAAGGGATTGAAACAAGTTTATTATCATATGTCTAATCAATCGCCAGCCCAGGATTGATGCTCGGGGCTGGTGCAGCGAGATTTCCCGGGGGGGAGGGAGGAGGAAGGGGGGTTCTGGAGGGGGAGCATATGTAAACCCATGGTGATATCATGTCATTGTATGGCAAAAACAATAAAAAATAAATAAAAAAATAAAATAGATTGTGCTAGTTAAAAAACAAATCTTTGCCATGTGATGTATATGAGGGAATAAGAATTTGACTCAGTAACCTTTGCATTCTTTAGCTGTCAGTTCATATTCTCATTGCTGACCTAAATTTATAGATACTTTGAGAACAGTCTTTAGGGAAACATTTCCTTATGTATACAAAGAGTAAATATTTTCTTGGGGGAAATTTTTGCCCCAGCTTTTACCACTCAAGAAATTTAGTTTCATTGAGGACGTATTTAGAGATTCAGATTTTTCAAAAGATCTTTTCAATGATTTCCTAAAAGAATAATTTTTAGGAATAGATGGTTATAATATGGATTCCCTTCTCCTAGAGAAAAAACTAAGAAAATGCCTAATATGAAGACTTTAAAAAGTTTAATCCCAAATACAGCAAAGCATAAAATTGTAGATTTGAGAATAGGAACTGATTTGTTAAAATGGCCAAAACAATAAAGGTTAAAGTCAAAGAACAAAACTTCACAATCTGAAAAATTCCCATTACCAAGCAGATTGATTCGGTATTTCATTTCTTGACCATTTCATTTATCTTAAAGATTTAGAAAGTGAACTGTACTTCAACTGATGAAAATTATAACTTTGCAAGATGTGAAATTCACAGTCTTTTTACTTGGACTGTTGAAAAATAGATTCTATGTTTTTAAAGTAAATCTATTTTAGTTAGTCTTTTCAAAGATTTAAAATTCTATTAAAAACTAAGCAAAGCAAAGAGATTTTAATGAAATTGTGTATTTGAACATACACTGATAACTCTTAGACCAAAGAAAAAAACTATTGAAATTGTTTACCTAACAATTTCCTTCTAAACATATTCTCAATTATTATAGAAAAGCACCAATATATTCATCTTTATTAGATAATCTTGTTGAAATAAGACTGATGCAACTTAGTTTAATAGAATCAAAACAGGATAGATGCATAGTATCCTCTTATATCTTATTGGTAAAGCAAGAAAATTAATGAGGAAAATTTAAAGTGGTGTTCAAAGAGTGAAGTCTTTCATGAAACATTTCATTTTCTGTGGGATGATATTTACACATATTCAGTACAAGGTAGATGGGGAAAAGGTGGAAACAGTGACAGAATTTATTTTCTTGGGCTCCAAAATCACTGTGGACGGTGACTGCAGCCACAAAATTAAAAGATGCTTGCACCTTAGAGGAAAAGCTCTGGCAAACCTAGACAGTGTATTAACAAGCAGAGACGTCACTTTGCTGACAAGGGTTGGTTTAGTAATAGCTATGGCTTTCCCAGTAGTCATGTATGGACATGAGTTGGACCATGAAGAAGGTTAAAGAATTGATGCTTTCAAAATAATGCTGGAGAAGATTCTTGAGAGTCCCTTGGACAACAAGATCAAACCAGTCAATTCTAGAGGAAATCAACTCTGAATATTCATCGAAAGGACTGGTGCTGAAGCTGAAGCTCCAATACTTTGGCCACCTGGTGGGAAGAGCCAACTCACTGGAAAAGACTCTGATGCTGGGTAAGACTGTGGGCAGGAGGAGAAGGGGGCAACAGATGATGAAATGGTTGGATGGCATCACTGACTTAATGGACGTGAGTTTGAACAAACTCTAGGGGATAGTGAAGGACAGGGAAGTCTGGAGTGCTGCAGTACATGGAGTTGCAAACAGTTGGGACATGACTGAGTGACATGTCAAGTACATGTACAACAAGTACAAAATAAAAGCACAAATTATCCATGGAATGTTAAAATTGAGTATCACTTTTGGCAGGCAAACTAATGACTTCTCAAAGTTGTTCTAGTCTCCAGAATTTGTGAATAGGTTGCCTTAAGTGGCAAAGTGTGATTAAAGTAGAAGATTGAATTAAGTTTGCTAATTAGCTTATAAAATAGGTAGATTAATCTGGATTATTCAGGTGGGCCCAGTGTAATCAAGAGGGTCCTTAAATATTCAGAGAGGAACAGAATAATGATTTTCAGTGTGAATGCCATGTGAGAAAGGCTCAGATTGCCATTGCTGGCTTTAAAGGCAGAAGAGGGCCAGTAGCCAAGAAATTCTTGTAGAAGCTAGCAAAAGCAAGGAAACAACTTCTCTTTTAGAGAGTCTAGAAAGGAGCACAGTCCTGCTGTGAGATCATTGTCCAGTGAAACCCCTTTCCAACTTTTTATCTCCAGAACTGCAAGATTATACATTTGTGTTGTTTTGCACCACTAAATTTGTTAGAATTGAAAATGAACACAACTATAGTAATATATATATATATATATATATACACACATATATATTTGAAACCTTAAATTAAAAAATTTGAGATCAGTCTGAAGGAGAAGTGACTGGCAGCAACAGTTGCCACAGTTACTATTAGTAGCAGTGGTTACTCTTTTCAGGTTTAGAAAATGCTTCTACTTGGGTCTCTCTTGGGCCTTTCATGGGGGCTTCATTGTAGCTAGCCAGGTAGAAGACAACTCTCATGCATATTTTGCAGAGAAGGAAACCACACCTCTGAGAGATGATGGCCCAGACAGAGCTGGAGTGCAGTCTCCATCTTCCTTTGCTGAGGCCTGAGCACATTAGTCTGTGTGCTAGACCACGACTAGGAGACATAAGACTTTCAGCAAACATGAGTGTTTTTTCTGTATCCAAGGGCTTAATTACAGTTTGGAGGATTGGCAGCTACTTAGGTTTCAAAGCAACTTTAACTTCTAATCTCTTTGAATCTGTTCTCAATAAATCTAGGGTTTTGTTTGTATCTCTGAAGACAAAGATATTACAGAGTTCCTATTATGACCTTGAGAAAATTATGAACAACTTCATTTGTTTTCTGAGTCAAGGAAACTTAGTACTTGTTCAGCTGGGAAAATTGAGAATAAATTACTCTCCTTGCTATGGTTTAATTTTTTTCAAGTTTCAATTTGTTTGTAGAATTCATTTCATTTTAAATTTAATATTATTGAACTAATTCAGTTTCAAACCTAATTTATATCAGTCATGGAGTAGAAATGTTAGGCCATTATTAAAGACTGAACGTGAAAGTGATAGTCGCTCAATCTTGCCCAACTGTTCGCAGCCCCATGGACTGCAACCTGCTAGGTTCCTCTGTCCATGGGATTCTCCAGGCAAGAAAACTGACATAGGTTGTCATTTCCTTCTCCAGGGACATCTTACTGATCCAGGGATTGAACCTGGGTCTCCTGCATTGCAGGCAGATTCTTTGTCATCTGAGCCACCAGGGAAGCCTCTTATTAAAGATTAGTAGTAGGTAAAAGATCATTAATAGATTCTGCCCTGGAACATGGTTAGCTAGTGGGTCCGTGTTGGTAGTGCTTACAAGTGTGGGTTGCCTGAATTTGAATTCTGGCTTCCTCCTTACTAGTTGTGTGACTTTTGGCAAGGTATTTATCATTAAAAATTTTTTTATTTATGAATTTTTGGCTGTGCTGGGTTTTTGTTGCTGGGCATGGGCTTTCTCTCGCTGCAATGAGCAGAGGCTACTCTCTGGTTGTGGTGTGCTGGTTTCCTATTGCGGCAGCTTCTCTTGTTGCAAAGCTTGGGCTCTAGAGTGTGGGCTTTTGTAGTTGCAGCGCATAAGCTTAGTTGTCCCACGGCATGTGGAATCTTCCTGGACCAGGGATCTGACCTGTGTCCCCTGCTTTGGCAGACAGATTCTTAACCACTGGATGACCAAGGAAGTCTGGTATTGATTATTTTGTGCTATCAATTCTTCATTTGTAAAATGAGGATTATAAAAGTTATTAACTTAGAGAGTTTACATGAGAATTGAGATAATATGTGGAAAAAAATTTAAGTAGTGCTATATAAATGTGGTTATTATTATACAAATCTTGTTTAAATTCATTACTTTTAAAAGGAAAGAAAAACTTTTAAAAGCAACACTTTCTAACATTGATGTGACTGATCTGTTTTACCTGAGTTACCATTATATTTAAAGTAAATTTTTTGTATCTATAAGAAAACTGATGCTTATATGATACTACTAAGAATTTGTTTCCTATTAAATAAAGCTCTTAGTTTCAAATTAGAGCTGTGTAACCATATATTAATGGAATTGAGAAAATGCAGTATGTACAGCAAATTATAAGTGAGTTTTCTAGCAGAACATTTTTCCATTTCCTTATTCTAAATAGGGCGAGGAGGAGTAATTTCCCCAAGTTGCTAAAATCTTGGCATTTTTACTGAAAACTTCTGGTCATAGCTTTATCATTTTCTCCAAGCTATCTTTAACAGTGGTGACTAAGTTCATAAGTAAAAAGAATCACTTTATATAGTCTGTTTCATTTTACATACTCAAAAAAAAAGAAAAAACCCTCAAAGCCCCCAATAACAAAAAACAAAACACAATTCCAAATAACAAGGGAACACAATGCAATGTGAAAATATAAATATTTTATTAAAATCCCATAAACAGTGATTTTTAAGGCACATGTTCAAGTAACAAGCCAAACTTTATAAATGTTATTTGATTAAAAAAATTAGCTTTTAGGAAGGCAATAATAATTCTAAATCAAAGGGATAGTATCAATAAAAATGTTATTTGATTAAAAAATATTTAGCTTTCAGGAAGGCAATAATGGTTCTAAATCAAAGGAATAGTATCAGTAAAAAGGTGATAATGTGCATTTTTGGTTCCATATGTCATTATTAATTGGAGAAGTTAGAATCCTTTTTGAAATTGAAGTGTAGTTGAATTAGTAAGTGGGTTAATTCTTGCTGTGAAAGTGAGAGTGTTAGTCGCGCAGTTGTGTCCGCCTCTTTGTGGCCCCATGGACTGTAACCGTACATACACACATATATTCTTCCCTACATTCTTTTCCATTATGTTTTATCAGAGCATATTGACTATAGCTCCCTTTTCTATACAGTAGGACCTTGTTCGTTTTTCATTCTATATATGATAGTTTCTATCTGCTAGTTTCAAACTTTAATTCCTTTCTCCCCCACACTCCTCCCCCTTGGCAACCACAAGTTTGTTCTTTATGTCTGTGAGTCTGTCTCTATTTTGTATTAAGTTCATGTGTGTCCTAGTTTAGATTCCACATGTAAGTGATATCATATGGTATATGTATTTCTCTTTCTGATTTACTTCACTTACTATGATAATTTCACAGTTTATCCATGTTACTACAAATGGCATTATTTCATTATTTATTTGTTTTGGCTGAGTAGTATTTCATTGTGTGTATGTATCATATCATCTTTATCCATCCATCTGTTGATGGACATTAAGGTTGTTTTCCTGTCTTGGCTACTGTAAATAGTTCTGCTATAAACATAGAGATGCATCTTGTTGAATTGTAGTTTTGTCTGAGTACATGCCTAGAAATGGGATTGCTGGATCATATAGCAGTTATTTTCAGTCTTTTAAGGAACTTCCATACTGTTTTCCATTGTGGTTGCACCTACATACATTCCCACCAACAGTGTAGGAGCATTCTCTTAGTTCCACACCTTAGTTTTTATTTTGTATTTCTCTGATAATTAGTGACGATGAACATCTTTTCATGCACCTGTTGGCCATTTGTATGTCTTCGGAGACATATCTATTTAGGTCTTCTGCCTATTGTTTTGGTTGGGTTGTTTGGTTTTTGTTGTTGAGTTCTATGAACTGTTTGTATATTTTAGAGATTAAGCCCTTGTCTGTTGCATCATTTGCAAATATTTTCTCCCATTCTATATGTTGTCTTTTCATTTTGTTTATGGTTTCCTTTGCTGTACAAAAGCTTGTGGATTTGGTTAGTCCTATTTTATAACTTTTGCTTTTACTTCTATTGTCTTGGAAAACTGACCTAATAAAACACTGGTATGAATTATGTCAAAGAATGTTTTGCCTATGTTCTCTTCTAGGAGTTTTATGGTGTCATGAAAGTGAAGTTGCTCAGTAGTGTTCGACTCTTTGTGATCCCATGGACTGTAGCCCTACTAGGCTCCTCAGTCCATGGAATTTTCCAGGCAAGAGTACTAGAGTGGATTGCCATTTCCTTCTCCATGGGATCTTCCCAACCCAGGGATTGATCCCAGGTCTCCCACATTGCAGGCAGATGCCTTACTGTCTGAGCCACCAGGGAAGCCTGGTATCATGTCTTATATTTAAGCCATTTTGAGTATGATATGAGGGTGTGTTCTAATTTTATTTACATGTGGCTGTCCAACTTTACCAATAACACTTGCTGAAGAGACAGTCTTTTTCCTGTTGTACATTCTGTCTTTGTCAAAGATTATTGACCATAGGTGTGTGGGTTTATTTCTGAGAATGAGTGAATGAGTGCGTCATACAGTATTTATATAATAAAATACCATAAAGAAGTAAAAAAATGAACTAAAGCTACACAAATTGCCATGAATGATCCTCAAAACCAATTATCAAGGGAAAATACAAGTTATAGAATAAAACATGCAGAATAATACATTTATGCAAAAATGCTATTTATTTCTGGATAAAATTATGTGCAAGGGTAATACCCATCTACCTGAAGATGGTGGTTAGCTTTCGTGCAGGGATAAGAGAGGAGAATGGGGTTGAGATGGTTATGTAGAAAGCTTCAATACTCTCTATTTCATTTTATTCCTTAAAAATAATCAGACCCAACTATGGCCATATATTTTGATTTTTTAATATGAAATGTTTCCAACTTTAATAATAGAATACAACCTAACAAAAACTCTCTAAGTTTTTTCAGAGTTTTTCAAATCAAATTATAGTTGATGTATATTATATAACTCACAGGTATATAATATAGCAGTTTATGATTTAAAAAGTTATATTCCATTTTAGTTATTATAAAATATTGGCTATGTTCTTTGTGTTGTAAAATATATTCTTGTAGCTTATTTTATATGAAATAGATTGCACCTCTTTATTCTCTACCCATATATTTCCCCTCCTTCTTTCCCTCTCTGCACTCATAACCACTAGCAGCTTCTCTGTATCTGTGCGTTTCCTTTCTTTTTATATTCACTAGTTTCTTATATTTTTTAGATTCTACATAAAAGTGACATCATGCAGTATTTATGTTTCTGTCTTATTTCATTTAGCATAGTACCTCCAAATCCATCCATGTTGTTGCAAATGGCTAAATTTCCTTCTTTTTTATGGCTGAGTAGTATTCTATTAACATTCTACATGCCACGTCTTTACCTGCCCATCTGTTGACAGACACTTAAGTTGCTTCCGTATCTCAGCAACTGTAAATAATGCTGCTTTGAATATTGCATGTATCTTTTCAAATTAGTATTTTTGTTTTCTCCAGATATATACCCAGGAGTAGAATTATCGGGTATTTCTGATTTAGTTTTTTGAGAAACATCCCTACTGTTTTCCACAGCAGCTGCACTGATTGACATTGCCACCAACATTGTCTGAGGTTTCCCTTTTCTCTGTATCCTTGCCAATATTTGTTATTTGTGTTCTTTTTGATGATAGCAATTCTGACAGGTGTTCGGCGGTATCTCATTTTGGTTTTTGATTTGTGTTTCCCTGGTGATCAGTGCTGTTGAGCATCTTTTCATGTGCCCGTAGGCCATTTGCATTTCCTCTTTGAAAAATGTATGTTTAGGTCTTCTGCCCATTTTTTAATTTGGTTGTTTATTTTTTTGGTCTCAAGTTGTAAGAACGGTTTATTTGTTTTATATTAACCCCCTTTTGACTATTATCATTTGCTGGTATTTTCTCCCATTCAGTAGTTTGCCTTTTCATTTTGTTGATGGTTTTCTTTGCTGTGCAAAAGCTTTTAAGTTTAATTAGGTCCTATTTGTTTATATTTCCTTTGCTTAAGAGACAGATCCAAAAAAAATGGTTACAATTTATTTAGGAATGTTTGCTTATGTTTTCCTCAAGAAGTTTTATGATTTCTGGTCTTACATTTAAGTCTTTAATCTATTTTGAGTTTATTTTTGTATATGGTGTTAGAGACTTCCCAATTTCATATTTTTATATGCTCCTTAACTTTGGGGGGTTTAAACATTTTTGAAGTTTAACTTGTAGTAGCTTTGTATAAAATATACAGAATTTGTTTTTATGTATCTTTTAATATGAATGGTATCATATGTGCCTGTATTAGTTTTCTATGGTTTCTGTAACAAATTACTACAAATTTGGTAGCTTAAAAAGCAGAAATGTATTCCCTCTTGATTCTGGAGGCCAGAGTCCAAAAGCAGTATCGCTGGGTTGAAAACAAGCTGTCAGCAGGGCTATGTTCCATCCAAAGGCTCTGAAAGGGAATGTGTTCATTGCCTCATCCAGCTTCTGGTGACTGCAGACATTCCTCAGCTTGTAGCTACATCACTCCAGTCTTCAAGGTGAGCATCGTCAAATCTCGTTCTGCTCCATTTTTCACATTGCCTTCTCTTCTATGTGTATGTTTATGTCAAGTCTCTGTACTTAAGAGATTAAGGGCACTTCACTGGCAGTCTGGTGGTTAAAACTTTGCCTTCCAGTGAAGGCGGTACATGTTCAATCCCTGGTTGGAGAGCTAAGATCCCACGTGCCTTGTGGCCAAAGAATCAAAACATAAAATGGAAGCAATATTGTAGTAAAAACCAATAAAGACTTTTTAAAAAGAGAGATTAAGGGCTGTTTTTAAGGTCCATCTAGATAACCCAGGATATCTAAAAATCCATAATTTAATCTCATCTGCAAAGACTCTTTCCCTAAATAAGGTAATATTTCCTGATTCCAGTATTAGGACCTAAAATCTTTGGGGCCATTATTCATTCTATTACAGTATCTGTCATGCAACTTGTTCCTTTTTATTTTACAACATGTCTTAGAGAATTTTTTAAATATTGGTGAATATAGACCTTTCTTATTCAATGTCGTTGCTGTAGAGTATATTTAGAATGGACATTTCATTTTGTTTTTCTTTTTTGGCCATGCCATGCAGCATATGGAATCTTAGTTCCCTGACTAGTGTTTGAGCTTACATCTGCTGCTTTGGAAGCACAGAGTCTTAGCCACTGGACTGCCAGGAAAAGTCCCTCAGTTTATTTTTCAATTCTGAAAGTCATGAGCAGTTTTTATTTTTCATTTTTCAGACACGCGACAGTGATTGGTGAGGGGTCAGAGTGGCACACAGTGATTGACAACCACTGTTACCTTTCACCGGGTGGGGGATAACTACTATGTTTGGTATGCTTAGTTGCTCGGTGATCAACTCTGTGATCTCATGGGCTTTAGCCCTCTAGGCTCCTCTTTCTATGGGATTTTCCAGGCAAGAATACTGCAGTGGGTTGCCAGTCTCTTCTCCAGGGAGTCTTCCCAACCCAGAGACTGAATTCACATCTCTTGTGTCTCCTGCATTGGCAGGCAGATTCTTTACCAGTGAGCCACCTGGGAAGCCTTACTATGTTTGGTGTATTGGTCAATGGGAAGTTAGATTTATTCTATAATGTTTCATTTTATTCTTAATAAAGAAATACAATCATATATTACTTATTTGGTTAAAATAAATTATTAATACTAAAATAATAATTTAATGTAGCTGAGTTTTGGCACTATTCCTCATTTGAACTTTTAAGTGTTTATGGCCTATTCATTACTCTGAACTCCTAAACTTTGAGTCATTTTTTTCTTTGTTTTGCTGAAAAATCAAAGTCAAAAAAACAAAACAAAGGAATTCATTATAGTGAATATCTTAATCTGATTTATGAAATTATTATCAAGCATAGTGGTCCCAGATCTAACAGTGTGCAACTTAGATTGAACTCACTGAATTCCTACCATAATAGTAGAATATTATACAATTTTCTTGCTAAACTGTTATGATTTTGATGCTGATGAGACAAATCTCTTAAATTATACTATTGCAATAATAGCGGAAATTTGAGGAATGATTGACTGCTTTGAGAGGAACTATTTAAAAAATGTAATTTAACAAACATTGATATTTCTGCCCAAAGTGTTAAGTTCATAATTATCATTTCATAATTTATGGTAATATTAATATTATTCACTCACATCTACTCTTTAATCAAACTAGATTATAAATAGCCCAGTGAAAAATCTAAGATTAAGTCATTTGTTTATTTAAACTAAATATTTAAGTTTTAAATAAATGAGTGAACAAGTAGAGAAAATTAGCACCAAGGGTCTCTAAGATGCTAACACTGTCTGAAGCTGTGCTTATACTGATTGTTCATTAACAAGAGAATAGCTTTCCTAGTAAGAAATCCTTACAGCACAAATCTCCTTTCTCAGCAGTACTGTTTGACAGTAGGCAAGCAGGAAATGTTTAGAACTTGAGAGCAGGCTTACAAGTAATAAATACAAATAATTTGTGATCACATCAATACATTGTATTTTATATATACTAATAATGAATTATCAGGAGGAGAAATTAAGAAAACAATTCAATTTACAACTGCATCATAAAAAGTAAAGTTCCTAGGTATAAATTTAACCAAAGATTAGAAAGACCTCTATACTGAAAACTATAAAGACATTAAAGAAATAAATTGAAGAAGACACAATAAATGGAAAGTTTTTCCATGCTAACGGATTGGAAGATTTAATACTGTTAAAAAGTCCATATTACTCAAAGCAATCTACAGATTCAGTGCAATTTTCTATCAAAATTCCAATGGAATTGTTTACAATAACAGCACAAACAATCCTAAAATTTATGTGGAATCACAAAAGACCCTAAATAGACAAAGCAGTCTTGAAAAAGAGAAAAGCTGGAGGCATCACACTCCCTGGTTTTAAACTGTATAAAACAAAGGTAAATAATCAAAACTTTATAGTATCGGCATAAAAACAGGGACACTGCTCAATGGAATGGAATACAGAGGCCAAAAATTAACCTCACACATTCGGTAGATTGATTTATGACAAAGGAGCTAAGAATATACAATGAAGAAAGGAGTACCTCTTCAATTAATAGTGTTGGGAAAACTAGACATCCACATGCAAAAAGAATAAAACTCTACTGCTATCTTATGCCATACACAAAAATTAACTCAAAATGGATTAAAGACTTGAATGTAAGACCTGAAATCATATAACTCCTGGAAGAAAACGTATGCAGTAATTTCCTTGACATAGGTCTTGGTGATGAATTTTTGTATCTCAAGCAAAAAGTAAAAGCAACAAAAAGGAAAATAAGGAACTAGGACTACATCAAATGACTACATCAAACTAAAAAGCAAGGAGTGGAAACTGTCAGCAAAATGAAAAAGCAATGTGATGAATGGGAGAAAATATTGCAAACTGTATATCTGACAAGAGGTTACCATCCAAAATAAAGAACTTCTGCAGCTCTCTAGCAAACAAAACAAAACCTACAAATAATCACAGTAAAATATTGGCAGAGTATCTAGATGGACATTTTCCCAAAGAAGATGGCCAATAGGTACGTTGAGCATCACTAATCATCAAGAAAATGCAAATAAAACTATAATGAGATATTACCTCTTACCTGTTAGACCGGTTATTATAAAAAAAGACAAGAAATAACAAGGATTGGTGAGGATGTGGAGGAAAGGGGACATGTTGGCCCTGCTGGTGAGAATGCTAATTGGTGCAGCCACTATGAAAAACAGTATGGAGGTTTCTCAAAAAACTACTGTACAATCCAACAATTCTACTTCTGAATATTTATCTGAAGAAAACAAAAATACTTATTCAAAAAGGTATATGCACTCATATGTTCACTGCAGCTTTATTTATAATAGCCAAGCTATGGAAACACTTTATGCATTCATTCATGGATGAGTGGTATGTATATACATGAAATATCAGTCATAAGAATGAAAACTTGCCACCTGTGACAATGTGGGTGGATCTCAAAGGCATTATACTACATGAAATAAGTCAGACAGAAAGGCAAACACCATATGATCTTTCTTAAATGAGGACTCAATAAATGAATAAATTTAAATGATGTGTGAATTAGTATAGAAGAGATGAGTTTCTAATAACATGGGAAGAAAACATACTTGAAGAGATCATAGATTTTTTTGCCTCTGTTTAACTCTAGATTTCTTACCATAAAGGGATCTTTCCTCCTTCCTGTCTAGAAAACTGTACCAAGGGGATTATTTTAATTTGACTTAATCATTATTATATGGACTTATTTTCCTCTATGATATCAAGACTATGCCATCAAATTATTTTCAGTTTTTTTTTCAAGTGAGATGAAGCTTCAATTCTTTACCAAGATTCTTGAAATGATTCATTCTGCTCAAGAGTACTTATTGAGCACTCACTTTGTTCAAGGTAGAAAGATTGCTGATACTACCCACGTGACTTTATAGGCTAGTTGTGCAGAGGATTCGATGTTGGCTGAGGACATGGCTCTGGCTGTAGTCCAGAGTCCCCAGGAGAGGCAGAACAGGGAGTTTGATAAAGCAAGAGCGTCTAAGAGATATTCTCATCTTTCAAAGCAACAGTTTAAGATGAGTAAGTTGTTAAGTATGTGGGAAAGAACAAGATTGTGTCTTTGGAAAATAAATATCTATTGTATGTGGTTAGAAGTACATGAGAACTCTGAGTCCAGGTCGTGCTTGTACACTCTAAATACAGGAGAATTACCGAAGGCAAGAGAAGCAAGTGGGTTAGGATAAGAGGCAGCGGCCCCCAAAGTTGTATTTCCTGATTCTAGGGCAATAGCTGCTTCGCCCTATGTTGCATTTATGTTTCTTTTCTCTGGGTGGGTGGAAAAGATTTTGGTTTACATCCTCCCATAGGGAGAGGAGGATTAGTTGAGATCTTGATTACTACAATATTTGGGAATTTTAAACCCTTACCCCCAAGCACATGCAACGTATAATAAGTCTGCAAACTCTGGATTAGAAAACTTGCTTTTTCTGAGAGCTGCAGTCTTCAGGTGGAATTTTAAAAAAGCACATTAATTTGGAGCTTACTTTTCAGAAAGAACTAGAAAATATTTCAATAATAAATGCTGTTCAATTCAAGTTGTTCCTAGCCGTGCCACCCATATATACAGATAAAACTAGGACAACAGTCCTTCAGATATTTCTGGCTGTATTCCCATCATGCTCACTTACTGATTTAGGGCCTCTATCTTTCTAAAAGTATGCCTCTGAGTAGGAAGGCTGTCATGGGTAATGGGAAACGTAGTCTGAGTTTATGCTTGTTATACTGGTATTTGGTCTTGTTAGAATTTTTCCTAGATTCCTTGTTTTTTTAAAATTAAGTATCATTACTACTTGCTTAGATATACCTGTATGGATATAACAGATACCCCTTTTATATGTCTATATTCTGCCCGTGGCCTCTTCTAGTGTTGTGTGGGATCTGTGTGCTGTGAACAGGGTGTTTGCATCTGGAAGTATGACAGTGACACCTCGCACTTCTCTTCCGACTCTTTCTAGACTCAATGGAGGTAACAAGGACAGCATTCCAGGGCTGATAAGACCAAGTGTATGTGGACAGGAGTGGGTATTTTCTCCTTGCGATGGTGGTGGGAAAAATATTTGGTGCAGCTGGCCATTTGATGTATCAACCTGTTCCCTCCTTACATGTGCATTTTTTTTTTTATCAAACAAGAAGACTGAAAATTCATCCAACATAAACAAGGAAGAAACTGAACAAAGTATAGCACAGCTCAAATGGTGTATGTTACTCAATTCTGAAATTCTATAATTAAACTTTGATGTCTCTTAACTTATGGGAAGAAAATTTTGATGGATCTATTATTTTAATTGAATATACTTTATGGAATGAAATGAAAAGGAGGAAGCCTGTGATTTTGCTGCCTCTGTTGCAAGAAGGGGGACCCCTTCCATGGCTCAAAACCGGGCTCTTGTCTAACACTCAGAAATGAATTGTCCGAGGAGACACATGTGCTGACAAAGCAAGAGATTTTATTGGGAAAGGGTACCTGGGTGGAGAGCAGTAGGGTAAGGGAATCCGGGAGAACTGCTCTGTCACATGGCTTGCAGTCTCAGATTTTATGATTATGGGATTAGTTTCTGGGTTGTCCTTAGTCAGTCATTCTGACTCAGAGTCCTTCCTGGTGGTGCGCGCCTTGTTCAGCCAAGATGGATGCCAGAGAGAAGGATTCTGGGAGGTGGTAGGACAGGTGGTGTCTCCTTTTGACTTTTCCTGAACTCTTCTGATTGGTGGAGGCTTACTAGTTCTCTGTTCTTTACCAGGGCCTCCTATAGTAAAACAGCTCATGAAAATGGTTACTATGGTGCCTGGCCAGGGTGGGTGGTTTCAGTCAGTGTGCTTCCTCTAACACATATACTTGTGATAAAATGTTCAAAAGAATGATAGGGAAAATCTTATTCTTTTATTATTATTATTATTTTTTTATTATTGTGTTGGTTTTGCCATACAATGACATGAAACCGCCATGGGTTTACATATGCTCCCCCTCCAGAAACCCCCTCCCTCCTCCCTCCTGATTCCCTCCCCCTGGGACATCTCGGTGCACCAGCCCTGAGCATCAAACCTGGGCTGGCAATTGATTTCACATATGATAATTAACATGTTTCAATGCCATTCTCCCATATCATCCCACCTTGCCCTCTTCCACAGAGTTCATGTGTCCGTTCTATACATCTGCGTTCCTTTTGCTGTCTCGCATGCAGGGTTCTCGTTACCATCTTTCTAAATTCCATATATATGCGTTAGTATACTGTATTGTTGTTTTTCCTTCTGGCTTACTTCACTCTGGATAATAGGCTCCAGTTCTGTCCACCTGAGTAGAACTGATTCAAATGAATGTTTTTTTTAATGCTGAGTAATATTCCATTGTGTATATGTACCACAGCTTTCTTATCCATTCGTCAGTTGATGGGCATCTAGGTTGCTTCCATGTCCTGGCTATTGTAAACAATGCGGCGATGAACATTGGGGTACACGTGGCTCTTTCAATTCTGGTTTCCTCGGTGTATATGCCCAGCAGTTGGATTGCTGGGACATATGGAAGGTCTATTTGCAGTTTTTTAAGGAATCTCCACACTGTTTTCGATAGTGGCTGTACTAGTTTGCATTCCCACCAACAGTGTAAGAGGGTTCCCTTTTCTCCACATCCTCTCCAGCATTTATTGCTTGTAGACTTTTGGATGGCAGCCATTCTGACTGGTGTAAAGTGGTACCTCATTGTGGTTTTGATTTGCATTTCTCTGATAATGAGTGATGTTGAGCATCTTTTCATGTGTTTGTTAGCCATTTTTATGTCTTCTTTGGAGAAACGTCTGTTAAGTTATTTGGCCCACTGTTTGATTGGGTTGGAAAATCTTATTCTTCTAAAATATTTTAAGGAGAAAAAGACTCTGAATGGAGGCAAAAAGACAGTAGAAATACCCGAGGTAAATATGTAAGCACTGAAATTTGAACAAAAAATAGAATATTGAGAATATTCTCCAGGAGAAGTTTTTTGACTGAGTCTTCTAGTTATGTCAACATCTGTTGGAGTATCTTCCTAATTAATATATTATTATTTACAGTAAAGAGTCAATATTAGGTCTCAACAATTTCAGGTTTTCTAATTACAAAATTTAATTTTAAAATGATGACATATAATTTTATATAACAACATAATAGAACTATTTTGAAAACATATATTCTTCCAATAAAGTATACCATTAACATGGTGTTGAGAGGGTAACAGGCAGGAAGGCCAGGGGTCTTCAAATGGAGGAAATAGGCTGCAAGTGTCAGACACTTTTTATCTCTCTCTTAAGCGGCAGGAGGAAACAAACAACTGTTAGATTTTTCCCCTTCTCTATACAAATTTATTTTATTTTATTTAAATTTCTTTATTTTAATTGGAGGCTAATTACTTTACAATATTGTAGTGGGTTTTGCCATACATTGACATGAATCAGCCATGGGTGTACATGTGTTTCCCATCCTGAATCCCCCTCCCACCTCTCCCCATCCCATCCCTCTGGGTCAGCCCAGTGCATCAGCCCCAAGCACCGTGTATCATGCATCGAACCTGGACTGGCGATACATTTCACATATGATAATATACATGTTTCAATGCCATTCTCCCAAATCATCCCACCCTCGCCACCTTTCTCTATACAAATTTAAAAAGAGGTTTCTCTTTAAATTCTGTGTTGTTATGATGACACCTGGCTCCGCCTGAACACTATTTCCAGTGTTTCCCTATTTGCCATGAAGTGATGGGACCAGATGCCATGATCTTAGTTTTCTGAATGTTGAGCTTTAAGTCAAATTTCTTACTCTCCTCTTTCACTTTCATCAGGAGGCTCTTTAATTCTTCTTTGCTTTCTGCCATAAGGGTGGTGTCATCTGCATATCTGAGGTTATAGATATTTCTCCCAGTAATCTTGATTCCAGCTTGTGCTTCATCCAGCCCAGCATTTCACATGATGTGCTCTGCATATAAGTTAAATAAGCAGAGTGACAATACAAGCCTTGGCATACTCTTTTCCCAGTTTGGAACCAGTCTGTTGTTCCATGTCCAGTTCTAACTGTTGCTTCTTTACCTGCATACGGATTTCTCAGGAGGCAGGTAGATGGCCTGATATTCCCATATCTTTAAGAATTTTCCACTGTTTGTTGTGATCCACACAGTCAAAGGCATTGGCATAGTCAATAAAGCAGAAATAATGTTTTCCTGGAACTATCTTGCTTTTTTGATGATTCAACGGATGTTCACAATTTGATCTCTGGTTCCTCTGCCTTTTCTAAATCCAGCTTGAACATCTTGAAATTCATGGTTAGAACTGATAAGGGCTCAACAAACCTGTATATTTTACTCATACATTGTTCTCTGAATCTATGTTAATGAAACTATATATTTATTCGGAAACTTGTCTTCCTTCATGATTAATGTCAATCATTTTATGGCCCGGGATGACTCACCTGGTGTCAATGTTATCTCAAAATGCATGTTGTGGGTGAGGGACCTGGTGCCACTCTGAGTTTTGAGACATCTCCTTTTTCTAATTAACAGCTTGCTGGTAGGTTTAAAACATACTGCTAAAGGCTAGCAGGGAGGCACTCTTTTTGCCCCTTTCTGCTGTCTAAGTCAGAAGCTTTTTCTATCTCTTTTATACTTTTTTTTTGGAGTTTATATAAAAATTTATTTGACCAAAATGTAGAAAAAGTGATACTATTACATATGATACAGTTGCAAGAATCTAAATGCAAAGTGTGGGTTTTATTCAGTTGCACAATTTGCTAGTGTATCTCCAGGGTAGTGTGGCACTTAATAAATAGGAGTGAGGGGCAGAGGATTCAGATAAGCTAGAAGCAGGGTGATTTTTTTTAAGTCAGAATTGTAAACTCGAGTTGGCCCCCACACTGCTGGGGAATGTGGAATGTTTCAGCTCTAAGATGTTAACTGAGAAAGCAGAAATATAACAAAATATAACACATTTTGTGCAGCCCTGTGTACAAAATACTCCATATCCAGTTTAATCAGGAGTTCTTGGTCATTTATTTACTTGGTCCTGAAGAAGGAATTAAAATTCTAGGTAAGTAAATCTCCAATTTGCCATTCTCTCGAGTATAGAGATGAAATTACGCCAGTTTTTTAGTTTTTACTTTGCTGTCTGAGAGGGCCATTCTGCGTAATATTTGTTCACAGAAAAACAGTCTTGCTCAATCACTGATGGTTTTGAAAAAGACTGCTTCTCTGAATAGTACTGACTTCTCCAACATTCATTCCTCCTGAGTGGATGGCCTCATATCAGAGCAGATAAGGGTGGGTCATTATTGGATTAAGACATCAGCTCCTCAGAGAACTTTAGAGTGAAAGAAACATAGAGAAGAGCATAATCAAGGATCTATCCAAAAACATTTGGGTAATTATTATGACTTTTTTCTAAGCGCTCTCATGCTGACCGCTCAGGTGGAGTGCGGAAAAGAGCCGGGATGATCAGGTTAACCTCTCTGTGGTTTATGACTTCCCACAGTACTGCTTTTGGCCTGGATGGAAAATCCCCACCCATTTTAATGTGAAAATCCCTGGCCGCCTACCACGTGACCAACGGTGGACATTCTTCAACGTTTTAAACTGACCCATGACTAGACATCAGAATCTGTGTTTTGAAAGTGTGGGGTTGTCTATTCTCCCAGGAACAAAATGCCCTCAGTCTTAAAAGAGAGTATGTATGCTCAATATGAAATATCCTGCCTACCTTAGGAATATATGAAATTTAAGGATAAAAATAGAGCTGAAAAAACTGGTGTCATTTTGAAAAAAAGGAAGGAACAGATTAACTGGTGCTCAAAGCTTCTCTGATATAAAATATTTGGTCATGTATTCATAATTTGCTTGACATTTCCAGCAAAGCGAAGAGGCAATAACAAAAGAAACTTCTTACAAGAGAAGAGAAAGACACGGCGCCCTGGAGTTTCTGTTGGAACAAGACTCTTCTGTTTTGGTTATATACAGTTTAGTTCGTTTAGTGTCTGATCCAGTGTCTGATGTAAGCCCACGTTCTCTTCTTTGGCCTGGGCAAGTTTTTCTTCCAGGTCATCAATTGTCTTTTCCAGTTTTGCAACTGTTCTCTCTGCAAATTCTGCACGGGTCTCAGCCTCTTTCAGTTTGTCGGACAGAAGTTTAATTTCTTCTTCATATTTGTCCTCCTTTTCAGAATACTTTTCAGACGCAGCCTCTAGTGACTTCAGGTTGTTAGTGACATTCTTGAGTTCTTCTTCCAGGTCACCACATTTTAGTTCGGACACCTCGGCACGCTCCTCTGCCCTCTCTAGCTCACCCTCCAGGATAACCAACTTACGAGCTACCTCCTCGTATTTGCGGTCGGCCTCCTCGGCGATGTGCCTGGCCTCTTTAAGCTGCATCTCCTGAATCTCCATCTTCTCCTCATCTTTCATGGCGCGGTTCTCTATCACCTTCATCCCTCTCTCACTCTCATCTGCAGCCTTTTCTGCCTCCTCTAGCTTCTGCAGGGCTGTGGCCAGTCGTTCCTGAGCCCTGTCCAACTCCTCCTCAACGAGCTGGATGCGTCGATTGAGAGCTGCCACATCACCTTCGGCAGTCTCGCGCCGCTCGCGCTCGCCGTCCAGCTCGCGCTGCAGGCCCTGCGCGCCGTCCTCCGCCTCATCCGCTTGCTGCTGCAGGGCCTGGATCTTGCGTTTCACCGCCTCCAGGGAGTTGAGGCCAGCCATGGCGCGGAGGCGCACGCAGCGGGCGGCGGGCAGCGGCGGGCGCTCGGTTCCGCTCGGCTCCGGCAAGAGCTGCAGCAGCCGCGCCCCCTCTTTTATACTTTAATGAAACTTTATTACACAAAAGCTCTGAGTGATCAAGCCTTGTCACTGGACCCAAATTGAATTTTTCTCCTCTAGAGGCCTAGAATCCTGGTGTCTTTCGTGGCTCAGCAACAACCTTTCAGTACTATCAATAGATACAGCTAAAATTACTGTGAATATATTCAAAGAATGATTGCTCTGCTTATGTTATTTTTAGTGTTCAGATAATAATTATAAGGAAGTACTTTTTACTTTGCTTTAATGTACCTGGATAAAATTTTTTTAAAATTCTTTTTGAAAATAGGTTTTGAGTAGAACTATTTCATAACAAAGCCAAATTTGGCTATGATAGAGCCAATTTGTTAGCCAGTAAAGAAATGTTTAAAATGATGTGATTTTGGTAATTTTCAACAGTTGTCTTCACTCTTAGCTGTGTCCCTGTTTGGATGGTAAATACAGTTCCTCCAAGCATATTTAGGAGTTCCCTGGTCTTTCCTTGTATACTGCTTTAAATTGACATTCCCAGGATCCTGCTGAAATTTTCTGCCTGAGTCCACCTCTACTCCATGAGCTGCACCCCTCTGTCAGATGCTCCTACCACCGGGTTCAAACCGTGGTGTCATGGCACTGGGCAGTGTGGTCCTGTAGCACAGTCTGGGATGCTGCTTTGCGATGCAGGTGCAGCCCCGCAGTGCTGGCCATGAATCCCTGAGGTCTTCCTTGACCTTGACTGGACCAAGGTTGACCTTCAGGTCAGAGGAGAAGTGGAAGAGACATGTTATCACCCCTTTGTCTCATGCTCTCTTAGAGGGTCCAAAAGCAGTGTGATTTGTGCTTCTACAATTGTAGTGCTTTTAGTGAGTTTGTGTTTTCAGTTTTTCTTGGTGTCTGTTTCTATGATGTGTGTAAGGACTTCTGTGGGGACAAAGTGCTCTATGGTGTACCCACAATCACTGTATCCCTCAGGCATTTAGAGTCAGTCTTCCTTTTAATTAGTTCCCTCCCAGGTCCCCTGCAAATAGCAACTTCTCTGGCCATCCCCCAGGTTTACCAGACATTTCCAGAAATGTCTCAGACTCAGCAGTGGCATAACTTGAGTTGTTTCCCAGGAGGCTCTTAGCTCCCTTGCAAACAGGCTTCTCTCAAATCTGTCTTAACAGCTAAAGTCTGAATCCCCACCGTGGGCACAGCCTAAACTCAAGATGAGTGTTCCACTATACAAAGAATTTAACGTGTAACAAAATATTTAGAACAGATCTGTATCTTGAGGGCATTCAGTAAGTATCTATCAGGTATCTACAATGGGACACACCTAGATATACAAAGATATCTAAGTTATAGTTCTCATCTTCAAGTAACCCAGTCTAACAGAAGGACTATATGCATATTAATGGGTAATTATAACACACTGTGGTAAGTTATGTAATAGGATACATGAAGCACAATGATAACATTATAACACATGGAAGGATTTGCATATACACAAAGAGACAGAGATACGAAAGAGGAAACTATGCCTTTGCATTTCTGGAATGTTGAGGTATGTTTATGGTGGAGAGAAGGGAGTCAAACTCCAATACTTTGGCCACCTGATGCAAAGAGCTGACTCATTTGAATAGACCCTGATGCTGGGAAAGATTGAGGGCAGAGGAGAAGGGGGCGACAGAGGATAAGATGGCTGGATGGCATCACTGACTCAATGGACATGGGTTTGGGTGGACTCTGGGGGTTGGTGATAGACAAGGAGGCCTGGCATGCTGCGGTTCATGGGATCGCAAAGAGTTGGACATGACTGAGTGACTGAACTGAATTGAAGGTAATGGCGTGGTATGTAGGCTGTAAGGGTGGACATAGGCCAAATATAAATACTATATTCCGTGCTAAAGAACTTCAACAATTTAGGATCCCTGAAAGATTGAAAATATATTAAGCAAAGTAAGTCAGGCAGAGAAAGACGAATATATGACATCACTTGCATGTGAAATAAAAAAAATGATATAAATGAACTTATTTATAAAACAGAAACAGGCTCACAGACATAGAAAACAAACTTATGGTTACCAAATGGGATAGCAAGTATTGGGGGGCTGGGGGAGATAAATTAGGAATTTGGGATTAACATATGCACATTACTGTATATAAAATTGATAAACAAGGGCCTACTGTATGGCACAGAGAATTATATTCAATATCTTATAATAACCTTTAATGAAAAATAATGTAGAAAAATATCTGAATCACTTGCCATACACTTGAGAGTAACACAACGTTGTAAATTAAATGGTTTAAAAAACATGACCTATATGTTTCAGAGAAATGACTCTTGTTGGAGGGAGTGGGTATGGAGCAGCTTGCACTCGTTACCCCATAGAATGGACACAGAAAGACAAATGGAGCGTTGTGATTATCTAGGCAAGAGTTGATGAATAGTGCAGAATGGTAATGGAGAGGATATTTCAGGAGGATGTTTTCATTATTTAGAAGGCAGAATAAATAGCACTCAGTGACTAGATTTAGGCATTATGTGTGAGAGAGGTAGGGGCCTATGAAGACCCCTCGATTTCGAATCTGGATACCTATATGGTGACATACTGAAAGCTACTGAAACAGGAAATACAGGATAGGAGAAATTTCAGCAAGGAGAAACAATGTATTCTCTGTTATAAATGACTAGCTAAAGTTAAGGCATGAATGGAGAAAGGAGATGAAAATGCAGGGAGAACAAGTAGAAGAGACAGAAAAGATAAATATGGGAATAGACAGGCATAGACAGAGACTGAAAAACAATACAAGGGAAAGTCAAAAAAGATGCAGAGTGACTCTTAGTTTTATATTTGAAAAGTAATTCCATTTTCAGTTCTTGGTAATATGGCATTTAAAAGTGGTGACTTTTATTATTGCTACTATAGGCATTGCTTTTTATTCATGATTAAAGGTTGAACAAGATAAAGATGTAATCTTTGGAGAAAGGTGACAAATGATAAGGAAAAGGGAGAGAAAAGTAAATAGAGACCAAACTTGTGTATTCTGCAGTAAAACGGGTTTATCAATGATGTCAGCTCTTGCAAAAAAATTTAAATCTTTAAGATTAGTATTCCATAAAAGCCAATTTAACTTTTTCACTAGGTTCATATTCAGGTAAGACATTGGAAACTGAGGTGTTGAAAGATAGGATACATCTTATGGCTGCTGTTGTTGTTTCTTTACAAGTAGTACCTACTGGATAGGCAGCCATATCTACTTGTAAAGGCACAAGTAAGACATAGAATCATACAAGACTGGAAAGAATCCACATAGGTTGGTTTTGCAAACACTGCTTCAATAATTGCTTCCACGTAAAAATAATCACTCAAGCTTGCCCGACCAAGTCTTCTCACATTCACAGAACTATTTTGGTAGGATAGTAAGATTGATTTTGGAGTGAATATAACACTTCTAAGTAAACAAACCAAGAAATATTTACAAAGAACTGGATTTTCTGTTCAGGGAATATATGACTTGTCAAAACTGTGAACCTTATTACAATCAACATTTAAAAACTGTTAAATAAAAATTGCTTTGATTTTTGCTGAAGAAGATCACTATGAACCAAACATATTCTCTCTGAATTTTACTATGAAATTACCAAGGGCAGATACATTTAAAAATATGATCTATATTAGGATATCCAGTCAACACGCAATTGATTTTCAGTTCCTGAAACTGTGGCTTAAAATTTAATCAATGCAGAGTAGAGGATCAGTAATTAAACAGTAATGATTTTTTCAAGTGGAAGTAGTTAATATTATTGTAAATTGCTTTGCTGTGAGTGGGTTCGGGCTCTTAATGATTTTGTAAATGATTCTGGGAAGAAAACCAAGCTTTCAATTACATTATTATTTCAGGCCTTATTATGTGTAGTTTAAACAAAGGTATGCATACCGATCACAGAAAGGGTTTGTGACAACCTGAGAATTACTTCACTAACTTGTGAGATAGCCTCTTCAGAAAAAGAAAGATCCCCTGATTATTTTGATCATTCACCTGTCAACTCATATGAGATGTATCAGGTTGGTGCAAACATAATTGCGGTTTCAGGCCATGAATTTTAAATCATTGTAACTAGGCTCAAACACATCTTTATTAATCAAAATAGGAACCATCACAATCATCATGTTTTTGCCAATGAGAAATAAGTCTGTTTATTCCTGTAGCACAAAAATCCATGCTTTTGGATTTGACAAACTCTTGGAAAACATTTTCTGCATCTTGCTGATTGTGGAAGCATTTTCCCTGCAAATAGTTGTCGAGATGCTTGAAGAAGTGGTAGTCATTTGGTGAGAGGTCAGGTGAATATGGCAGGTGAATGCCGTAGCTGGCAGGTAACAGACACTATGAATTCTTATTGTAGCAGTTAGGAAACACTAGGGAACAATATCCATAGTTATAGTCACCAGAAGGTAATTCTCAGGTTGTCTTTTTCTGAAGAGACTATCTCACAGCTCGTTCAACTTTTGAAGCATTGGTTGTGTCACGTGATTGGACATTGTCATGGAGAAGAACTGGGCTCTTTCTGTTGACAAATGCTGGCTGCAGGCATTGCAGTTTTTGGTGCATCCCATTGGTTTGCTGAGCATACTTCCCAGATGTAATGGTTTCACCAGGATTCAGAAAGCTCTAGTATATCAGACAGGCAGCAGACCACCGAACAGTGACCATGACCTTCTTTTGTGCAAATCTGGCTTTGGGAAGTGCTTTGAAGCTTCTTCCTGGTTCCACCACTGAGCTGGTCATCACTGGTTGTCACATAAAATTCACTTTTCATTCACATCACAATCTATTGAGAAACAGTCCATTGTTGCATAGAATAAGAGAGGACACTTCAAAACAATGCTTTTTAAAAATTTTTGATCAGTTCCTGAGGCACCCACTTACTGAGTTTTTTCACCTTTCTAATTTGAGTCAAATGTCGACCGACCATAGAATGGCTGATGTTGAGTTCTTTGGCAACGTCTCGTGTCGTTGTAAGAGGATCAGCTTCGATGATGGCTGTCAGCGACAAGGACTTCTGATGGCCACCACTGCACTCCTCATCTTCAAGGCTCTTGTCTTTTTTGCAAAACTTCTTGAACTACCACTGCCTTGTACATTCATTAGCAGTTTCTGGGCTAAATGCGTTGTTGATGTTGCGAGTTGTCTCCCCTGCTTTACAACTCCTTTTGAACTCAAATAAGAGTTTCCCTAGTCTAAAATAAACATAAAATACACAGCAAGTAATGTCATTAGCAGAAAAACATAAAGTGAGAAATGTACATTAAAATGATGTATAACATAACCATATTTATTTAAGAATGTATTCCAATATCAAACAGAAAAGTTCAACAATACAAAATCATAATTACTTTTGTGCCAACTTGTACTTGCATTTATTTACTCCATAGGGCTTCCCAGGTGGTGCTAGTGGTAAAGAACTCACCTGCCAATGCAGGAGACATAAGAAATGTGGGTTCGATCCCTGGGTCGGGAAGATCCCTTGGAGTAGGAAATGGAAACCCACTCCAGTATTCTTGCCTGGAGAATCCTGTGGACAGAGGAGCCTGGTGGACTACAGTCCATATGGTCACAAAGAGTCAGACACAACTGAAGCAACTTAGCACACAATACACGAAAAGCAAACAGTTGTGCTGGACAGAAGAACAAAAACAGGCAAGAAATGAGCAAACCTTCAACCAGATAGCTCTTCAACATAGCAGATACTATGGATTTTTACTGTAGCAGTTTGGAAACATTAGGGAACCATATCCATAGTTATAGTCACCAAAAGGTGGGGATTCCTTTCTTAATTTTGTGGTTATCTTGAGATGTTGGGCTAAAACCTGAAGGCTGTGGTGCTATAAAGGAACCTTGATGGTTCAGTGTCAGTCAAATTGTTCTGGAGGGAAGGATGGATTAATCTGTTAGTGACACACGGCTTCATATGCTCTCTGAACCTTATGTGGAGAAAATTTAAGAAGTCTTGGCAATCCAGTATGATTAAACTTTGCTGGTCACAGAGAGTGATGTGGTAAATAATGGAAAAAATTACCAGTGAGAGGGTTGGTTTCAATATCCCAAACAAGAGTCTCGAGTGGTCTGTACTTTTCAGACTGACGACCTAAGGAAATGATGGAGTGCGGTGGTGTTAATTCAGATAGAACTTTGCATTTCAGGCATGCTAGTTTCTGATAAGCCATGCATTACACACAGCTAGTGCAGAACTAGTTGCGGCCAGTTGAAATATGGTATGAAACATGGAAGACTGTGAGCTTTTTATGGTTGTTTAGCCTCTAAGTCATGCCTGACTCTTGTGACCCCATGAACTACTATAACTCACCAGTCTCCTTTGTCCATGGGATTTCCCAGGCAAGAATACTGGTGTGGGTTACAATTTCCTTCTCCAAGGGATCTTCCTGACCCAGGGATTGAATCTACTTCTCCTGCATTGGCAGGCAGATTTTTTCCATGAGGGAAGCCCCAAAATGGTCTATTTACCAAGACATTTACAATTTCTATTGTGTTTTCTTCATTGCTAAAGGTCTGACTTTCTCTTCTGTCTGAAAAACTTCCTTCAGCCATCCTTAGGATAGGTCTACCAGACATGAATTCTCTTAGTCATCTGAGTATGTCTTTATTTTGACTTCATTCCTGAAGGATATTCTTGCTAGATGTGGATTCTGTGTTGACAGTCATTTCTTGTTAGCACTTTGAAAATATTGTGCCACTTACTTCTTGTCTCCATATGTTTTCTGATTAGAAATTCACACTTATTCAAATTGTGTTGTTTTCCTCTGACTGCTTTAACATTATTTGTTTTTATTTTCCTGAAGTTAATTATGGTGTGGGTATGGATTTATTTGAGCTTATCTTCTTAGGGATTTATTTAGGTTTTTGAGGTCTGTACATTTGTCCTTCATTGGAAGGACTGATGTTGAAACTGAAACTCTAGTACTTTGGCCACCTGATGCGAAGAGCTGACTCAGTGGAAAAGACCCTGATGTTGGGAAAGATTGAGGGCAGGAGGAGAAGGGGACAGCAGAGGATGAAATGGCTGGATGGCGTCTTCGACTTGATGGTCATGGGTTTGGGTGGACTCTGGGAGTTGGTGATGGACAGGGAGGCCTGGGGTTCATGCACTGGGGTTCATGGGGTCACAAAGAGTCGGACACGGCTGAGTGACTGAACTGAACTGAACTGAAGATTAGGAATTTTTAGAGCCGTTGTTCTTAAAAGATTTTTTTCAGCATTCCATTCTTTAGTCATTCCTTCCAAGTCTCTGACAACATGAACATTAGACCTTTTGCTATTGTCTTAGTCATTCCTAAGGCTCTGATAATTTTTTCAGCCTTTATTCCTTCTGTAATTCCTACTGGATCATGTTTAATGATCTATTTTGTCTTCAAGTTTATAATCTCTTTCCTACATCATATCTGTCTGCTATTGAGTCCACTCAAAGTGATTTTTATTTTGGTTGTCATATTTTTCTTTTCTACAATTTCCATTTGGTCCTTTCCATTTCTATTTTGTTCTTTCTGTTTTTTCTTTCTTAACTGAAACTTTTATTTTACTGTATATCATAAGAATGCTTGTAATTGCATGTTCCAGCGTATGTTAAAGTCTTTGTCAGATAATTCCAGCATTTATGTTGGTAGTGTGGGTGTTGGTGTCTGTTGATTGTCTTTTACCACATGACTTTAAATATTTGTAGGTCTTCATATTCTGAGTAATTTTGGATTGTACCCTAAACATTTTGAACAGTTTGTTATGAGACTCTGTGTCTCATTTAAATTCGGTGGAGAAAGTTGACATTTTTGTTTTAGCAGGCAACAGACCTGGTTAGTGTCAGGCTGCGAGTTCCAACCTGAGTTTTATGGGTGATAGCTCCAGTGTCAGCACGCGTTTCAGTCTTTGCAGTGCTCTTTGGATCTGTCTTAGGTGTGTGCCATCCAGCAGTCAGTTTGTAACCCGGGTGTTAACGTATCTGTTAGCTTCTTTCTCAACATTACTGGCATGGTAATTAGGATTGGACCTATGTATCTTTAAGCTCCATTTGGTACTTTTGGATTTCTGGGACTCTCGTTTTTGTCCTCTGGCCAGAAACTTGGGACTCTAGTTACCCTGTTTATTGTGTTCTGCCAGTCGCCTTGGTGACTGAGTCTGGATCCTGGCCCATGCAGAGGGGAGAAAGTGGTGGGTGGGAGAGAGAGAAAGATAGAGAGAGAGAGTATCCATGAGAATTTGCCTCATACTTTTAGAACTGCAGCTCAACCTACCATAGAGGAGGGTGGCCTCCCTCGCCCTTGTGGGTTCTTGGGGCTCTTGTAGATTCCTATAGCTGTCACTGACTCCCCACCACAGGATTGCCTGGTGACTGGGGTTCTAGAGAAGGAGAAAGGGAGGAAAGACCCAGAGGATTTTCACATTGCCTTTGAGCATCAGAAGTACCTTTTTCCGATCCTCAAGCAAAAACCTGTAGGCTTCCTGTCTGTCTGCATCCCAGTGCTCACTTCTGGGTTTCTGGCTCTGGTGAGTTCAAGTAAGGGGATACCAGAAAAGAAAGCTGGTAAACTCACCATTGATTCTATGATTCTTTGAATTCTGGTAAAGCTGTTATTTAAAAAGTCTTCAAATATGTGCCTATGCATTCTGTCCAGGTTTTATAGTTATATTCAGTGGGAGGAAAGTCATGAAGCATGCTTATGCTATCTCAACTGGAACTCGAATCTCTTTATTTTGTTTTTAATTATGTAAAATATTATGTGGTTCCAAAGCCAAAACTATGAGCAGGATGAACACTTAACAAAACTATGAAGACTTAACATATATCAAGTTTCTGTTTGTATTCACCCCAGAGGTACTTTTAGTACTTTTAGTTTTGATTATCCTTTTAGTTTTGATGTTAAAAATAAACATTAAGAATTCCATAAAAATAAGCATTTTTAATATTAAAATAAGCATTTACTTTTAACATAAAAATAAGCATTTATATTTGTTTTCTTCTTCTTCTACTTCTTCTACAAAAGACAACATACTACAAATACTCTTCTGCAAAATGCAGAATTTTGTGGAATTATTTTCACTTAATTATGTATTATAATAACTCCATAACAATATATAAAGATTTTCCTTATTCTTTCTTAAGACTGCATAGGGTTACATTGCATCATGGTGTAATGCATTTTTTCTAGTTTCTCACTGGTAGAAATATTCATTATTTCTGGGCTTGGTTTTTACTAATCAGTATAGACTTTAAGCCTAGCTTTCTCATTCATTTTGTTTGGGAAAATGGGATATAATGAAAAGCCTTCACAGTGTTTTTTTATAACCTCAATCATTTTGCCTTCCAGATGTATAGCCAATGCCATAAGTCTTTTAGTAATAATTCTTAGATTCATTATGTGCAATAAGACTAAGATACTTGAATGCTGGAATATGCTCATGGACACTGTCTTTAATCACCAGGCCACTCTTGGTGGAAATGATTTGCAGAGAGCTTGAATTCCTTAAGCAGTTTCCCTACTGGTATTGCTGGGGAGGCCAAAATCCATCAGTTTGTCAGCACTGAAATGGTAACAGAAAATAGAACCTTTAGGAGAGAAAATAGCAGATATAATGGTGATGATTGGTAGTAGTTGCTTCACTAATTGGAGTATAGCATTACGGATGTTGGATGGGAAGACAGCTGAGGTCCAGTGAAGGAATCACTACATCTAAGAGGCAACATTCAGCAGGATGTGAGAAACTAGAAAGCAAAAGGTCTGGGATAAGCTGAAGGCAGCTCTCTGCTGCTGTAGTTCTTTTTCAAAAGTCTTTGATTCTACTCCCAGGGGCATATTTCAGCTGGCGTTTAAGGGGACAGTCCAATGTGTGGTGTTTCTTACCTTTCCATCTCTAGTTTAAATACAAGCTGATCTGAAAAGTAGGTTAATTTTTCTGTTTCATCATTCTGAAGATGTGAGTCAGAAGGTTGTTCCTCCATCCCTTTATTTTCTAATATTAATGCTTCTACTATAGGAAATAACAGGCTTCCCTGGTGGCTCAGAGGATAATGAATCCACCTGCAATGCAGGGATCCTGGGTTTGATCCCTGGGTCAGGAAGATCCCCTGGAGGAGGGAATGGCTACCCACTCCAGTATTCTTGCCTGAGAATTCCACGGACAGAGGAGCTGGGTGGGCTATAGTCCATGGAGTCACAAAGAATTGGACAGAAGTAAACAGCTGACATTTTCCCTTTTACAAAGGAAATGGTATAATCTGGGATTTTCAGGGGGCATGTAGTTCAGGATTTTTATATTCAGTATTTCTCTTAGGGTGACGGTTCATGGGGTTGCAAAGAGTCGGACACGACTGAGCAACTGAACTGAACTGAACTGATGGACAAATATGTAGGAGTAATATTTGAGCAGAAGACTCTCCAGCATAGCTTACCAAATGACGTTATTAGACGTAGTCATAGGACATTATGAGAAAGACGAGCCATACAAAACTCGTGACTAGCACACATTTTAAGTACTTAGCAGCAGAAGTAGTTGTGGGACTTGACTCCTGTAGTAACAATAGAGATTCCATTGTTGGCTTCTGATGGATTTTGATCCTTCGGTGACATAATTCTTGAGCAATGTCCATTCCTGCACACTTTAGACGTTTATAGCTAAGAACAGTTCTAACATTAAACTTGAGATATTTCCCATAAGATTGTGATTTGTATTCATCATAATGTTGTAGCTTAAGATCGAAAACCTTTAACTGCTTCCCATTTTGGAAGTGGAGCCTATTTTCTAGCATAAAGTAATTCAGCCAAGTCTACCTTTGGTTGAAGAAAAGAAAGTGATGCAAACTTAAGTAGTCTAAAGAAAGAGTGAAATTTCTGCTTTTGCTCTTAGAGTAGCATAAATCATAGCGGGCAAGTGTATATTCTTGCTTGAATAAATAATGTTACTGATAGGAACAGAGTGAAGTGAAAAATTGATGATTAAATAGTTAGCCCCACTAGGGGATTGTAAGTAAAGAAAAAAGTATATGAGATCCCTAAAAGTTAATGATCACTCAAGAAGGCAGGTTTGCTTAGCAACAAAAACACACAACAGAAGCACAAAGCATGCCTCCCCAAAACAGTAAAACAATGGTGGAATGAGACTCACATTCTGCCCACTGAGTTCAGTAACTTAATGATTCCTATGATACACTCCTCTGCATTCATTAAAGGCAAACATGTAAGGAAAAGGTGACATTATACTAAAACCGGAGATGATTGACCATTTTTAGCATATGTTCCCACCTTTTTTTCTCATTTCCATTGCACCTTCATAGTCCCAGCTTGACCACAGCAAGGATGAGAAAACTATCCCACCTGACATGAAGGAGGAACTGATGATGGAAGCTTGACATCTACTCAGGATTGAGGAAGAAGGTGGTTTTTTCTCTCTCTCCACTTTTCCTTTGATTATAAAACTGTAGTCCACTAAGTTCTTGGGGGCACAGCTCCCTCTTGCCCTTTTGCTTTTAAGCCTCACAAGCATCCTATTCTAATGAATCACTTCTTATTTTTCACTCTGCCTCTCGTGGAATCCTTTCTGAGCTGAGACATAAAGGGAGCTCAGAGCCCTCCAAGATGCATTTCAGTGGTTTCAGTACCTTTAAGATGGTGACACTGAAATGTTGATTTGGTATTTTGCTTTTATCATGTGGATACCTGAATGTTGTTCCTCTGGAAGTCATTCTCAGTTCTTTGGTAGTAGACTCTATAATGCCATATTTGTAGTCTTAGAAATCCAGGTCATTATGAAGTACTGAGAAATCGAGAGGTGCAAAGGTGTACAGAATCTCCAAGATGAAGGTAGTCAACTTGATATAACCATTAAGATGTAATGATCATTGGGTCACATCTTCAGGCATCTGGTGATGGTAGAGAGGGTGATGAAAGGGAATGAATGCTTATTGAACATTTGATGTTTGATGGGTAATCTGTTAAGTGATTTTCATAAATATGTAATATTCATAATAAACCTTTAGGGGTAGGTATTACTATATTAATTTCTAAACCAGGAAGTTGGAGTTCCAAAAGTCTAAATAAATTTCTTAGTGTTACACAGACAATAGGGATAGGGTAAGTGTTTAAATTCGTGTCTATTGGCTTGAGTTCCTCCCACTATGCCTCACTGAATTCTTAACTCAAGTAGGATTAGTTTCTAAAAGACCGTGAACCCACAGACATGATATTTGTTCTATATTAATCTGAGAAAAGGCTCCTGTATAGAATATTTTAAAAACCACAACAAATCAGTGTCAAAATGCAGACAGTCTGATAGAAAAAAAGTGAACAAAAGATTTGAACTGAGAAGGTATTCAAAGAGCTACTCAGTTCGGTTCATTCAGTCACTCAGTCATGTCCGACTCTTTGCAACCCCATGGACTGCAACACGCCAGGCCTCCCTGTCCATCACCAACTCCTGGAGTTTACTCAAATCCATGTCCAATGAGTCGGTGATGCCATCCAACCATCTCATCCTCTGTTGTCCCCTTCTCCTCCTGCCTTCAATCTTTCCCAACATCAGGGTCTTTTCAAATGAGTCAGTTCTTAACATCACGTGGCCAAAGTAGCGGAGTTTCAACTTCAGCATCAGTCCTTCCAATGAATATTCAGGACTGATCTCCTGTAGGATGGACTGGTTGGATCTACTTGCAGTCCAAGAGATTCTCAAGAGTCTTCTCCAACACCACAGTTCAAAAGCATCAGTACGTTGGCACTCAGCTTTCTTTATAGTCCAAATGTCACATGCATACATGACTACTAGAAAAACCATAGCTTTGACTAGACGAACCTTTGTCAGCAAAGTAATGTTTCTGCTTTTTAATATGCAGTCTAGGTTGGTCTTTTCTTCCAAGGAGTAAGTGTCTCTTAATTTCATGGCTGCAGTCACCATCTGCAGTGATTTTGGAGCCCAAGAAAATAAAGTCTGTCACTGTTTCCATTGTTTCTCGATCTATTTGCCATGAAGTGATGGGACCAGATGCCATGATCTTTGTTTTCTGAATGTTGAGTTTTAAGCCAACTTTTTCACTCTCCTCTTTCACTTTTATCAAGAGGCTCTTTAATTCTTCTTTGCTTTCTGCCATAAGGGTGGTATCATCTGTGTCTCTGAGGTTATTGGTATTTCTCCCGGCAATCTTAATTCCAGCTTGTGCTTCGTCCAGCCCAGTGTTTCTCATGATGTACTCTGCATATAAGTTAAATAGCTGGGAGACAACATACAGCCTTAATGTACTCCTTTCCTGGTATGGAACCTGTCTGTTGTTCCTTGTCCAGTTCTAACTGTCGCTTCTTGACCTGCATGCATATTTCTCAAGATGCAGGTCAGGTGGTCTGGTATTCCCATCTCTTTAAGAATTTTCCACAGTATATTGTGATCCACACAGTCAAAGGCTTTGGCATAGTCAGTAAAGCATCCTGGAATGAGAAGTCAAGTGGGCATTAGGAAGCATCACTATGAACAAAGCTAGTGGAGGTGATGGAATTCCAGTTGAGCTATTTCAAATCCTAAAATATAATGCTGTGAAAGCATTGCACTTAATATGCCAGCAAATTTGGAAAACTCAGCAGTGGCCACAGGACTGGAAAAGGTCAGTTTTCATTTGAATCCCAAAGAAAGGTAATGTCAAAGGATGCTCAAACTACTGCACAATTGTACTCATCTCACATGCTAGCAAAGTAATGCTGAAAATTCTCCAAGCCAGGCTTCAACATTACTTGAATCATGGACTTCCATATGTTCAAGCTGGATTTAGAAAAGACAGAGGAACCAGAGATCAAATTGCTAACATTCATTAGATATTTGAAAAAGGAAGAGAGTTCCAGAAAAACATCTACTTCTTTATTGACGACACCATAATCTTTGACTGTGTGGATCATAATAAAGAGCCAATAGAGATATGAAAAAGTGTTCAAATTCACTGGTTATCAGGAAAATGTAAAGTAAAACCAAGTGTAATTGCAAAGGAATAGGTAAAACAAAACTAGAAAATTCTAAGTATTGTCAAGAATGTAAAGCAATGGCAGTGCCTATCTACTGTTGTTGGGAGTGTAAATTAGTGTAATGACTTTGGAAAACTGGTTGGCAATATTGCTAAAGTTAAATATATGGTTGTTTTATACCCCAGCAATTCTACTTTTATATATCCAGCTAAGATGCATATATACAGTCACCAAAAGACAGGTGTTATAGATATGAATATATCAGCACTATTAGGACCCACAAACTGGAAAGAACTTAAACATTTATCAACAGTAGAATGGACAAAATGTGGTAAATCCACACAGTGAAATATAATAGCAATGAGAATAAACAAACTTGAACTACAAAGAATAGCAGGGGTAAAAACCACAAGTATAATTTTGAGCTATAACAGGCAGACACAAAGAGTACATAGTGAATGATTTGTGGGCCTTAGGAAGTATCACTACGAACAAAGCTAGTGGAGGTGATGGAATTCCAGTTGAGCTCTTTCAAATCCTAAAATATGATGCTGTGAAAGTGCTGCACTCAACATGCCAGCAAATATGGAAAACTCAGCAGTGGCCACAGGACTGGAAAAGGTCAGTTTTCATTCCAAACCCAAAGAAAGACAATGCCAAAGAATGCTCTATCTACTGCACAATTGCCCTCATCTCACATGCTAGTAAAGTAATGCTCAAAATTCTCCAAGCCAGGCTTCAGCAATACGTGAACCATGAAATTCCAGATGTTCAAGCTGGTTTTAGAAAAGGTAGAGGAACCAGAGATCAAATTGCCAACATCTGCTGGATCATCAAAAAACCAAGAGCGTTCTATAAAAACATCTATTTCCACTTTATTGACTATGCCAAAGCCTTTGATTGTGTGAATCACAATAAACTGGAAAAATTTGAAAGATATGGGAATACCAGACCATCTGACCTGCCTCTTGAGAGCCTGTATGCAGGTCAGGAAGTAATAGTTAGAAGTGGACATGGAACAACAGACTGGTTACAAATAGGAAAAGGAGTATGTCAAGGCTGTATATTGTCACTCTGCTTATTTAACTTATATGCAGAGTACATCATGAGAAATACTGAGCTGGAGGAAGCACAAGCTGGAATCAAGATTGCCGGGAGAAATATCAATAACCTCAGATACACAGACGACACCACCCTTATGGCTGAAAGTGAAAAAATACTAAAGAGCCTCTTGATGAAAGTGAAAAAGTTGGCTCAACATCCAGAAAACAAAGATCTTGGCATCTGGTCCCATCACTTCATGGGAAATAGATGTGGAAACAGTGTCAGACTTTATATTTTTGGGCTCCAAAATCACTGCAGATGGTGATCGCAGCCATGAAGTTAAAAGATGCTTACTCCTTGGAAAGTTATGACCAACCTAGACAGCGTATTGAAAAGCAGAGACTTGACTTTGTTGACAAAGGTCTGTCTAGTCAAGGCTATGGTTTTTCCAGTGGTCATGTATGGATGTGAGAGTTGGAGTATAAAGAAAGCTGAGCACCGAAGAATTGATGCTTTTGAACTGTGGTATTGGAGAAGACTCTTGAGAGTCCCTTGGACTGCAAGGAGATCCAACCAATCCATCCTAAGGGAATCAGTCCTGGGTGTTCATTGGAAGGACTGATGTTGAAGCTGAAATTCCAGTACTTTGGCCACCAGAGCTGACTCACTTGAAAAGGCCCTGATGTTGGGAAAGATTGAAGGCAGGAGGAGAAGGGGACGACAGAGGATGAGATGGTTAGATGGCATCATTGACTCAATGGACATGACTTTGGTAAACTGTGGGAATTGGTGATGGACAGGGAGGCCTGGCGTGCTGTGATTCATGGGGTCGCAAAGTGTCAGACACGACTGAGCAACTGAACTGAACTGAACAATGAATTTGTCATATTAGATATCAGGACAGTGTTTACTCTGGAAGGGGACTCAAAGAGGTTTCTGGGGTGCTGGTAATGGTTTTATTAGGGTGTTGGTTTTACTCTGTGAAAATTCATTGAGCAGTGTACTTATAATTTGACCTAGTTTTCTGAACTTTTAATGTACTAAAATAAAAGTATGCTTTGAAGGGCAGATATATTAAAACAAATAGTTACTTTAAAAAAGATTCTTAGATCTAGTCTCCAATGGAACACATTTTGGGAAATGCTGACCTATTCACACCCTGCTATTGATATATATTGTTCAAGTTATATTTTTTAATTGAAATAATATAAGATGAAAGGATATTCCTGGGAAAACATTAATGGACACTTTTATAATTAATATTCAAGCTTATTATTATTTATGTATTGAAGATAGCTTTAAGTGATAAATTATGGAGAAAACATTGAATGAACATTTAAAAACTGATCAAAGAAATAGATACATTTTAGTTAAATAAATTTTAAAACAAGGTCTAACCAAAATTGTTTTTTCAGTTTGGAGAAATAGAAAATACAAACTTTCAATAACCTCATAAGAAATGTATAGAAAAAATTCTTCAACAAATAGCCATTTTGTGGATTTACTTATTATAATTAAATCTTATATTTTGCTACATCACTGAAATATATGTTAATCTTAATTCACTCTAGTTTAGAAAATATCATCTACCTTCCAAGTCCCTTACTATGTGTTTTACTATTTCAGAGACATTTTTGATGGCAGAGTGTGCCTGGATGTTCATGTAGATGCTTTTCCCTTACACTAATTAAATAATTAAGTCACTTGCTCCAGAATGTTGAAATGCCAAATGTCCAGTGTTCTGCTTCCACAGACTCGTACTCTGACAACCAACAATTGCTCTATGTGTTTGACATTCAGAAATTCGAGAGAATAGGTCAGGACTATGGCGAGTTGGTTTGCATTTTAAATAGCTAGGAGTAAAAAGAGCAAGGGAATATGTCCGGTGGTAATTTCTGCTGGTTATTTTCTGCAAGTTCCCTTAAGACTTTTTGTTTTTTAAGATATATTAAATGCTACACTGATTGATCCTACCCTGACTTTATTTATCTGGTAGTGGTCCCTCTGGAAGATTATAGGAATCTAAAAGTCTGATTATTCAAAAATTATTTATATAATATAGTGAAATGAGATCATTATACTTATTATCATGGTGCCTATTTTTAAGAGAGTTAGACTCATTGATTATGACACATTTTTTTGTGGTAAGAGCTTTAGAACATCTCTGCTTAAATTACTTTTTATTTAGCAGATTTATAATTAGCAAATTCATTTTGCATAAAATGTAATATTTATAGTTCTTTTTACTTAGATTTACAAGAGAAAGACTGTTTAGACAAGTTAAAATATTAATTCAATCACAAATTTTATATTAGCCCATTATACATTAATTTTTCTCTTCAGTAGAAATGTTTACATTATATTTTCTATTCAGATTTTGTCACATGTACTTTTTCTCCTTACCTGTTGCAGAAAGTGCAAATGATGCGAGTAAAATGATCAAAAGCGAGAGAAGGAAGGAGAGGCAGCAAGGAGAAGCAGTGACAGTAATAAGGTGTCAGGCAAAATTAGCAAATTGAGTGGTTCATATCTGAATAATCAAGAGACAGGTCAACTCTCATACAGGGACCTCTGTGGGAATCCACCCTGTGGCTGCTGTACGGACATATCCAGAAATAAAAGACGAGGGCATTCTCACCCCTCGTCACTGACTTCCTGAGGCAGCAGCAGTAACTGATGGGGTTGAGTCTGTGTGATGACTTCATGGAGGGCAGTGATGATGGCTGTGAAGTGATGGCAGAGTGATGCTCACAAGCTGATGCCATCAGGATGCTTCATTGTGCCACCATTATGGGTCATCATCACAATAGGGAACAGAAGGGAGGTGTCTAGGCCTTCTTGAATGAAGGGGCCTCACTGGCTAAGAATCTTAATAATTAGAGCATTCAGAACTTGATCAGGACTCTACTGTGAGGTGTCAGCTATGCTTATGTAAATATTTATGACTTAGTTGAAGCCACTGTGTTACCAAATCCAAGTTTCTACTGCTTGCCCCATGATAGATCAGTAAATCAAGAGACAGTTTGTTTGGGCAAGGAATAGTGACTTTCTTTGGAAAACCAGCAGACTTTGAAAATGCTGAACTACTACTGTCCCAGAGAACCATCTTACCCAAGGTAGAATTCAGCCTTATTATTTTTTTTTATTTTATTTTTTATTTATTTATTTATTTTTTAATTGTTTTTGCCATACATTGTCATGATATCACCATGGGTTTACATATGCTTCCCCTCCGGAACCCCCCTCCCTCTTCCTTCCCCCCCCCGGGAAATCTCGCTGCACCAGCCCCGAGCATCAATCCTGGGCTGGCGATTGATTAGACATATGACAATTAACATGCTTCAATGCCCTTCTCCCATATCATCCCACCCTTACCCTCATCCACAAAGTCCACGAGTCTATTCTATACATCTGCGTTCCTTTTGCTGTCTCGTATGTTGGGTTCTCGTTACCGTCTTTCTAAATTCCATATATATGCGTTAATATACTGTATTGTTGTTTTTGCTTCTGGCTTACTTCACTCTGGATAATGGGCTCCAGTTTCGTCCATCTGAGTAGAATTGCTTCAAATGAATTTTTTTTTAATGCTGAGTAATATTCGATTGTGTATATGTACCACAGCTTTCTTATCCATTCGTCAGTTGATGGGCATCTAGGTTGCTTCCATGTCCTGGCTATTGTAAACAATGCAGCGATGAACATTGGGGTACACGTGGCTCTTTCAATTCTGGTTTCCTCGGTGTATATGCCCAGCAGTGGGATTGCTGGGTCATATGGCAGGTCTATTTGCAGCTTTTTAAGGAACCTCCACACTGTTTTCCATAG
>ML661902.1:10785128-10921924 GCA_007570785.1 Antilocapra americana
AACAGACAAACAATCTCAAAAATATACAAATAACTCCTGCAGCTCCATTCTAGAATTCAGCCTTATTTACACTAAGAGGGGAGAGGGTATGCAAACTTCTTGGTGTCAGAATCCTTTGCTCTTGAAGCTATCCACAGAGGTCAGGTCATGATGTTTCTGTAAACCTTCAACAAGACAGTTCAGTTCAGTTCAGTCGCTCAATTGTGTCCGACTCTTTGCGACCCCATGAACCGCAGCACGCCAGGCCTCCCTGTCCATCACCAACTCCCGGAGTCTACCCAAACCCATGTCCATGAGTCGGTGATGCCTTCCAGCCATCTCAACTTCTGTCATCCCCTTCTTCTCTTGCCCTCAACCTTTCTCAGCATCAGGGTCTTTTCAAATGAGTCAGCTCTTCGCATCAGGTGGCCAAAATACTGGCATTTGAGCTTCAACATCAGTCCTTCAAATGAACACCCAAGACTGATCTCCTTTAGGATGGACTGGTTGGATCTCCTTGCAGTCCAACGGACTCTCAAGAGTCTTCTCCAACACCACAGTTCAAAAGCATCAATTCTTCTGCCTTCAGTTTTCTTCACCATCCTACTCTCATATCCATACACGACCACTGGAAAAACCATAGCCTTGACTAGACAGACCTTTGTTGTCAAAGTAATGTCTCTGCTTTTTAATGTGGTGTCTAGGTTGATCATAACTTTCCTTCCAAGGAGTAAATATCTTTTAATCTCATGGCTTCAATCACCATCTGCAGTGATTTTTGAGCCCCACCCCACCTCCCCCGGAAAAAGTCAGCCATTGTTTCCACTGTTTCCCCATCTATTTGCCATGAAGTGATGGGACCAGATGCCATGATCTTAGTTTTCTGAATGTTGAGCTTTAAGCCAACTTTTTCACTCTTCTCTCTCACTTTTATCAAGAGGCTCTTTAGTGTTTCTTCACTTTCTGGCATAAGGGTAGTGTCATCTGCATATCTGAGGTTATTGATATTTCTCCCAACAATCTTGATTCCAGCTTGTGCTTCTTCCAGCCCAGTGTTTCTCTTGATGTACTCTGCATAGAAGTTAAATAAGCAGGGTGACAATATAGAGACTTGACATATTCCTTTTCCTATTTGGAGCCAGTCATTGTTCCATGTCCAGTTCTAACTGTTGCTTCCTGATCTGCGTAAAGGTTTCTCAAGAGGCAGGTCAGGTGGTCTGGTATTCCCATCTCTTTCAGAATTTTCCATAGTTTATTGTGATCCACACAGTCAAAGGCTTTGGCATAGTCAATAAAGCAGAAATAGATGTTTTTCTGGAACTCTCTTGCTTTTTCGATGATTAGCAGATATTGGCAATTTGATCTCTGGTTCCTCCACCTTTTCTAAAACCAGCTTGAACACAAGGTATCCTGTTTTGGAACTTTTTATCTGTATATGAAGGGAAAGGTGTTATAAAGTGTTATATCTTTAAAGAGCCTTGAGAATGGGTTATCCTGTATATTTCAGACTATAGATAATAGTCTTACAGTAAAGGCAATATAATACAAAGGTTAAAGAAAAAGAAAGAGATCTACTATGGAGTCATATTTGTTCTTTCATATTACAATTGTGTTGTGAATACACATCTCTTTTAGAGATTATAGTTAAATGTTTGCAAGCAAGCATGTTTGTCATTTTTATAAAATCCCTTAGTAAATGAATGTGCTAAGCATTATTTGTTTATGAATAATTTGGGTAGATTCTGTTGGAATATTATAGTCAAAATTCTGGTGCATGGAGTAGGAAAAATCAGTTAAGTAATTTTTCTGCAGAAACTCTCTAATGGGAGATTTCCTTCCTAGGTGAATGCTTGTTACTTTAATGTTTATCACTGTAATCTATTTTGTCATCTCAGAAGCACTTATGGATCTTCAAGACCCTGAATCAATATGAACAATCTTTACCATAGATTCTTTATGATTACTGTTTTTTTAAAAAGCTGTTGTGTAAGTTTTCACACCTCAAACCGACTTTTCTTGTTTCTTTGGAATTACATTACACAACTGACTGTCAGGCTAATGTATAATATTCACAGGCTCATTATCAATATTATATCATTGCAAAAAATAGGTAAGTGTTCCTACAGTTGTCCCTCAGTATCCACAGGGGATTGGTCGCAGGACCCCTCTGGATACCAAAATCCACAGATTCTTCAGTCCTTTACAGAGAGTGGCATAGCATGCATGGGTTCAACCAGCTACAGAAGGAACCACAAAATACAGTGGGGCTGACTGTGTGATGTTACATCCAGCCTTGTCTATATTATAATTAGCTTGTAATTGATAATGGAGAGCACCATGGAATTGAAAATATGATAAATCACCTTTGGGTTTAGGAGAGAGAATATAACCTTAAGGTTGGTATGAGCTAGGGTATAATTCTACTTCTCTTTCTTTTCTTGGAAAGTTATTAAATTTCTTTAAATTTTCTGTTTTTTCCCCAATCTAAAACAAATAAGAGTGTTGTGAAAATTAAGTTAACTACTGGATGAAGCACCTGGCACTCTATAGTTTCCTAAAATACTTTTTTTTTTTTTTTAGCAGTACAAAAACTAGGATTTATTTTACCAGAAGACAATGTCCAGGAGTCACACAGGTGGGCCCAGAGGTCCTGGTGGCAAAGGCCTGGAAAGACCGTGCACAGCTGTCCACAGTGGGGAGGGCGGCCCCGGGCCCAAGGCCCCACCTGAGGAAGAGCCAGAGGCGGCGCAGGCTGTGCCTGCAGAGGAGCTGCCCCACGCTGACCGAGGAAGGGCCAGGACACGAAGCCCTGCTCGCTGCCAACGTGACAGCCCAGCTCGGGTGCCAGTTCCCCGGGCTGACAGCTCCCCTCTCACACGTACTCCCCACAGTCGGAGATGATCACCTTCTGCTTGGGCTTCCCGTCCTTGCTGCCCTGGGCCTCAATCTGCCGCAAGACGTCCAGGCCATCCGTGATCTCCCCAAACACTACATGCTTGCCGTCCAGCCAATCCGTCTTGTCACACGTCAGGAAGAACTGGGAGCCATTGGTGTTCGGGCCGGAGTTGGCCATGGAGAGCAGGCCTGGTCCCGTGTGTTTGAGGATAAAGTTTTCATCGTCAAACTTCTTCCCGTAGATGGACTTGCCCCCGGTGCCGTTGTGGTTGGTGAAATCACTGCCCTGGCACATGAACTGGGGGATGATGCTGTGGAAGCTGCTGCCCTTGAAGCCAAAGCCCTTCTCGTGGGTGCACAGGCAGCGGAAATTCTCTGCTGTCATGGGCACGACGTCTGAACGCAGGAGCATCTGGATGCGGCCAGCTGGCTTGTTCCCAATCTTGATGTCCATGTACACCTGAGGGTTTGAGCGGGCCTTTTTTACAGCAGGCTCTCCCTCCTGCGTTTCCACTTTGGGGGGCTCTGACCCCTCTTCCTCTTTGTTCTCCTCAAGCGTCTTCCCAGAAAACTTCTTCAACCAGTCATCATCAGACCAAACTGGTCTGGAAGAGCCTTCCTTAATCCTCATGGGTTTGGCCAAATTGACACGAATTGTCCGTCCAAAGAGCTCAGATTCATTCATGTTGTCAATAGCTGCCGCAGCATCCTCTGCCAACTCAAATTCAACAAAAGCAAATCCTCGGTGCTTTTCTGTTTCATAATCCAGAGGAATCTGGATATCCGTGATGTCTCCAAAAGGGATAAAAGCTGCATGGAGAACTTTGTCATCCACCTCCTCTGCAAGTCCACCCACGTACAACACCCGCTTGGTAGTGGCCATCTTGCTCTCGCGCTCTTCCCCTAAAATACTTTTGAATACTTTCTTTCCCTCCATTCTGCTGGAAGAACTGCTGCTAGAATCTGGGGTAAGAATGAGTTATAATGCAGGTCTTGAGTCTGCAGCTGTGTGCAGAGGTGGAGGGCCAGAATTTGGGTACCAGTAAAGCAGTTCTGTATTAGGGATAACATATCTCAAATAGTTACACTTAAGATCTTCTCTGGGGGTTGCTGTTGTTGTTCTGTCTCTCAGTCATGTCCAATTTGTTGTGGCCCCATGGACAGTGGCGCACCCGGCTGCCCTGTCCATCACTATCTCCCAGAGTTTGTTCAAACTCATGTCCATTGAGTCAGTGATGCCATCCAACCATCTCATCCTCTGTCATCCCCTTCTCCTCCTGCTTTCAATCTTTCCCAGCATCAAGGTCTTTTCTAATGAGTTGGCTTTTTGCATCAGGTGGCCAGAGTTTTGGATTCGGCATCAGTCCTTCTAATGAATATTCAGGACTGATTTCCTTTAGGATTGACTGTTTGATTTCCTTGCAGTCCAAGAGACTCTCAAGGATCTTCTCCAGTACCAGTTTGAAGGCATGAATTCTTCAGCCTCAGCCTTTTTTATTGTCCAGGTCTCACATCTGTACATGACTGCTGGAAAAACCATAGCTTTGACTATATATGAACCTTTGTTGACAAAGTAATGTCTCTGCTTTTTAATACGCTGTCTAGGTTTGTCATTGCTTTTCTTCCAAGGAGAAAGCATCTTTTAATTTCACGTGTGCTGTCCACAGTGATTTTGGAGCCCAAGAAAATAAAGTCTGTGGGGGAAGCAAAGATAAAATCCTTGATGACAGAAGCCCCTCCCTGGCATTATGGTATCTCTGCCGAGGCAGGAATGGTACTACCTCTTCCCAGTTTAGAGAGCTGTGCTGAGCGGGTAAGAAGCCCAAGTCTGGGAAGTGGGAAACCCATGGGTGTGTTGAGTGAACCCTAGTACTGGATATCAAACTGATCGAGGCATGGGGTCTCCTAACAAGGATTGTTCCTGGCGAAGACAAGCCCTCCTTACGCAGTAGAGAAGTGAATAGGCCTGCAGGACATACTGTCCCAGATTCTGTTGAAGAAAAAAACTGTAAAATTTCAAACACACAGGGCAAACATCGTCTGGATAGAGCTTCCCATGTTAAGCACAATAGAAATAAAGCAACTAACAATGAGAACAAAAGAATTCTAACTATAGTAGACAACTAAAAACAAACATACAAAAGCCTATGCGGACATTCCAAGTGGAAGAGAGAGAAGTAAACTAGTATACAGAGCACAGAAAAAAACCCAGTCTAAAAGGAAACATTACCCAGAAAACACATTCCTGTTGATTCACTCTGCAGAGAAGCCTCCTAAAAATATGAATTCATTAAAACCAGGCCTCAATGATAATATGATTAAAGAGCAGAATGGGATAAAAAGAGGGATTGCTAAAATAAGAATATAAATTTAAAACCAAAGCAACACTATTACAGATATTATAAATAATAAATAACTTAGGAGAAAAGGGAATGAAAACAAACTTAAAATTTAATGTGAGGGATCGAGTCAAGGTTTGAGATAATTACAAATAATGCAAAAGAAAATGACTAAAGGGAATAAGCAGTCACAAAGATTTCTCAAAGAAGAGATCATCTTTTTGATTTCATGGTTTTCCTTCCAAAAAGAAGGAGAGTCTGTAAACACATAATCATTTCCATTTGCTTTTACCAAGACTGGAACAAGATGGAAAAGATGAAGGTGTGGTTCTTCACTGAAGTGACTTCTAACTGCCAAGGGATTCTAGAAATGTCTTTTTTAATGCAATGATGAAATTGTTTTATACATCTCCCTGGTTATATAAGGGAAAATAGTAATTCGGAGATTAGTGCAGCCTGGAAAAATTCTCATCTTTCCCAAATTTTGGTTAACAGTGTGTATCAGGATGGTGAGTGAGATTTCTTTGTTTGGAATTGTTGCTAAAAATGAAGACTATAGAAAAATAATGAGTGTTTCCATGTTTTGCAGAGGGCCATCAGTAAGCTCTGAGCATCTCTCTTTTGTATCCTAGTAAGAGATAATATGGACTAAAATACACTTTAAAGGCCCAAAGAATAAAACAAATTACATGAAATTTCATGAAATGGGTGAAGGGGGTCAATCGTTTCAGTTATAAAATGAGTAAGTCATGGGGATGTACTGTATAACATGGTAACTAGAGTTAATAATATTGTGTTGCATATTTAAAAGCTGCTGAAAGAGCAGATCTTAAAAAGTTCATCACGAGAAAAAAATTTGAAACTACATATGTTGATGCTAGCTCTTGTGATCATTTTGCAATACATAAATAGATTGAATCATTATGTTGTACACCAGAAATTAATATACATAGGTAAATTAACCTTAATCTTTTAAAAAAGCAAATCACATGAAAAGAGACAGCCCAAGGTAGTAAAGAATCCACCTGCAATGCAGGAGACACAGGTTTCATTCCTGGGTTGGGAAGGACATGGCAACCCACTCCAGTATTCTTGCCTTGAGAATCCCAGGGACAGAGGAGCCCAGTCCATGGGGTTGCAAAGAGTAGGACGTGACTGAGTGACAAACAAATTGGCCTTACTACTCCAACTCATTCCTAGTAGAGGAATTCCTCCTCCTCCTCTTTCCCAGTAGATAACAAAAGTTATAGGCTTCAAGGGTATTCACTGTAGTTCTCAGTTCTTCACCAATTAAGGAGTGCCCTGACTTTTCTCTCCTCACAGCCATCCCCTTACAAACCAAGATAAGTGGGTTTGGGGAGAAAGCCTCATAGGAATTGGGGGTGTCTGGAAGATGCCAGCATTGGTTTCTCAGTCATGGCTTAGATGTCTGTTCCCATGGCAGCCTTGCAGGTCTGCTCCACAGCTATGGAAGTCGTGGGTGAGGCAAACTGAGAGCAACTGCAAGCCTGAGAGGGAGCGGCAGGTGAGAAGCTCTTGCATCCATCGTTTAGGGCACAGAGAGGCAGAATTTTACATAGGGGGCTACCTACTGCAAAGGAACCACGTGTGCTTGATCACCAGTGATGGCGTTTGAGGCGAGGTTGGAAGCGCTGAGCCAAAACACGTGTGTCAATTAGGCAGTGGGGAGGGCTCCTCCGAGAGACACCCAATGGAATTCACGTGTGCTCTCCTCTATAAAGGAAGTGTTTCAGCCCTTACCAGAGAGAGAGCTTTTGGCTGAGAGAGGACGAGAACGGCGCGGTAGGTAATGTTTTTTGTTACTATTCTCTAAACTCTTCTTTCCGCCTCAATAAAGGAAAAGTTTAAGTCAGGAGAGAGAGGCAAGAAGGAGAATTACTAGTAGCCTTGGTTAGGAGAGGGGAATGTTTATTGGGTGCAAAATTGAAGTCTTAAACTTGTGCGGGATTAGACACTTGTAAGTCTCGTCTCAAATTTTTTTAAGAGGCAAGAAAAAAAAAAATCGCTCAGTTGTGTCCGACTCTTTGCGACTCCATGAACTACAATTCTCCAGGCCAGAATACTGGAGTGGGTTTCCCTTCTCTTCTCCAGGGGATCTTCCCAACCCGGGGATCCAGCCCAGGTCTCCTGCACTGCGGGTGGGTTCTTTACTCTCTGAAGCCACCAGGGAAGCACAAGAGACAAAAAAGGGAGATTCACAGTGGTGGTTATTAAAGACAAAACCATCCTGTTTGGACTGTGCTGAATGCAGACTCTTCAATTAATGTCAACTCTTGTATGCCATAAATTACTACTATAGACTTTGTATAGGCTGCTAATTTATCTTTGGTATGCCTGATACATTTACGGTTAGAAACCACATGGTTTTTTTTTTAATTGAGTTAAACCTCAGGACAGCGATGACTGGCTTTATAATTCTTATCACACTAGGAAGCATTTAACAACTTCTTTAGTGCCCAAAACTATTTGAAATGAGGAGTGTAAATTTTATTCCTGATTCTTTAAGAATCACACCCCTCATGTTTTAAAGTCAAATTAATTCAGGCATTTCGTCCCGCTTTTTGAGGACATACAAAAGCAATTATCAGCCATGTTTGGGGATTTGCGTACATATTATTAAAACTTTCAAAAGTCCTCTGGAGTGGCCCACTGTTTCCTCTGTGGTGCGGCCCTCTCCCCAAGCAGAGGTAGGCAGAACACAGAACACTTCTGAGCCGTAAGTGTTTGCTTGTTTGGAGCAAGGGGAAAATGTTAGTCTCTCAGTCCTGTCTGACTCTTTGCAACATCAGGGACTGTAGCTTGCCAGGCTCCTCTGTCCATGGGATTCTCCAGGCAAGAATACTGGAGAGGGTTGCCATTGCCTTCTCCAGGGGATCTTCCCGACCCAGAAATTTAACCTGGGTTTCCTGCATCCCAGGCAGATTCTTTACCATCTGAGCTACTGGGGAAGCCTGGAGCACAGGAAGACTGCTCTAAAAAATGTTTACACAATATTTGTGTATCATGGCTGGGGCCCTTTTATGCATTCCTGGCCTAGTAATTTTTGCCTTCTATCTATAGCTCTGTTGGTAGAAGTGGGTGGTCTGACCAACACACCAGTTTTTTCCTCTGCCTCTCTGAGGCTTCTTTCCTGTGAGTGCTGTTTTGGAATAGATTTCACCTGCTCTCTCCTAGATGGGCCTTCTTTCCTGTTGTAGTGGGGGAGGTGGTGGTGTAGCGGGGGGTGGGGGGGATGTTGCAGTGAGGGGGTGCTGACACAACCAGCTTTTTCTTACTACTTCATTGTGTCACACAAGCACTGCTTCTGGAATCCTTGACAGATATAATGAATAGGTAAGAGGGAAAAGAAAGTGGAGGGAAAATGATGCCAGTGAAACTGGGATGAACAAGAAAAGTAAAAAAAGAAAATGGGTTAACTTAAAAGAGTAAATAAATCAATCAGTGGTGGTGGAGTGACATCAGAAGTTGCTTCAAATTTCTGTCTGTGGAACTGGTATTTGTGGACAACCCTGCTCTCTGTTTCTGGTTTGCACAATTGAATGGAGCTATTTGAAAGGATGTATGAATGGCGTTACTATGATTTTATAACAGTCTAAGCCTCTCACTGCTGTGTGAAAATGAGGGAGCACTACATTTTACTAAACTGTTAGCCTGCTTTGGCAGCTGTTACACTGTGATAAATGATTGTGGAATTAATTAATTGAAGAGGTTATTATACTATTAAAATTATTTCCACCGAGGAGTAATGATGAAAATTCATTGTTAGCCAACGAGTGTCCACCATTTGCTAATGGATAATTTCTCTCCTAGTATCAGATTTTTTTTTAAACACATCTCTATTAGACCACATGTTAGAGCTTTATTTGAAGAAGTGCCAGTTTTTTTTTTATCATTCCATTAAAGAAGTGGTTGTAACGAAAAGAGGGTCAAGATCTCCCATTTTAAATTTGCCTTCTTTCCTTTCAGTACTATCTCATTTTCCCTCGTAAATTGTCAACTGATTCAGTTAGAGTTGAGCTGAATCTACCAGTTCACGGCTGTTAAGTTTCTTCATGTGCATAGAACAATTACTTATTAAAATGTGGGCATAAATTTTTATTGATATGAAGGCATCATCTTTCCTTCCTGTAGTTATTAGAGAAGTAAGTATTCCTATTAATTGCTATTCCATCAAGCATATTTTAAATGTTCTGGTGAGCTCAACTCTATTTCAGAATACCTGGAAATTATAGCAAGAAGACTTGGTAACTTATTCTCTTTTACTTATTCTTTAATAAGGTAAATTGTGATATGACAAGTGGAATTCTTTTTTTTCAATAGTATCTCATTTATTGTCTTCATTTTAATACAATAAATTCCTTTTATTCTTATAGAGCAGATTCCAATTGACACTCATTGTGAACCAACCTTCCTACTGTTTCTCATCCTAGTATCAACTTCTGAATCTTCATAAATGGAATTTTTAAACAACGACTCCATGAACTCACTTGGGTAGTCTGGACAGTGAGCCATTCCCCAGCAGGAGGGGCTATACCCGAAATTAGTATCCCACAGGACTGGTGGTTTCTTCTCCTTTGTTAGTAGGGGCTGTACCTGTAGACGTGGTCTCAGGTCGTGGGCAGCTTGCTTTCCCCAGACAATGCCTGTGAATAGCTGGCATCCCATAAGATTGTTCTAGTGTTTTCTAAGAGAAGTCACAGTGGGGTGGGGGTCCTTTCCCTGGACCATGAATGGATGTTGGAGTTGGATCAAAGCGCCTGGTCCTCCATCACTTCTCCATGAGGATGGTGGTAGGGTGGAGAATGGGGGTCCTTGCTCTTTAGACCCTGGTCTTCTGAGTTATCCAGTGCAGCCTGTGCATGCTGTAGAATGGAGGGAGCCCCCTTATGGGACAGAAAAACACAGTATATTGGTTCTTAGAAATTGTGACAATAGATGCTACTTCACTCTTCTGGTTTCTTGGAGAAATTTCCCCTAAACATGCCAGGTCTTATACTCCAAACCTTATTCTCTCCAGTCGGGTAAATGAATTATTGGGCTGGTAGAAATTGATCAATATTTATCAGTTGTTAGGAGCTAACCTATCAATAGTCTTAGATGAAAGGCATTCAGGTTTTTTTCCCCTTGCCCCTCTACTCTGGAGGAGGGAAAACAGTGACTTGTGTAAATGTCTTGCTCTACAGACTCAGACTTTCCAGAGGGGATCTGTTCTAGGGCTGGAGTTGGAGGGCAGAGAGTTTAAGCCTAGCTGGTGCTCACACTAAACTGTTCCTTCCAACTCGGCCTTTACCAGCGACAGGGATGGCAGTCTGGACTCCCATTTACCTTGTACACTTGTCTTATTTTGCAATTGGCTGCAGACCAAGCGAAGAGCATGGCGCTGGCTGGGCCCCCTTGGAGTCCAGCAGCTCCAGCATCTTCTCTAGTGGGGAGCTCCTGCAGGGCTGAAGCATCGCCTCCGCCTCCGGGGTTGTTCCTCTACACAGATGCTCTCTGCATTGACTGACTTACTATTAGTTGGAAGGTGGTGCTGTAGGGGGAGATTTCAAATCCCAAATGTTTGAAACCTAGCGTTTGGATCTGGTTAATTTGAAGATGACACCCCACTAGAAGCATTTTCCTTCCAGGCTAAATAAACAAGCTAATAGATCTTCTTTTCACAGCCCAAATGCTTTGCTCAGCCCCATTCTTACTAGGGCAAAGACAATCTATCTTGAAACAAATAATATTATCTGTGAAGTATAGTCATAGGTATTTCATGGTCAGTTAGCTTAACTCTATCCTGACTGTTGAGGAGCTCTTAAATGGTTTCAGGAGTTTTTGTGGAGATAAAACATAATTTAAAGATGTAACCAAGGATGTAAAATCTAGCATTAAAAATGTAAGTCAGACAGAAGGAGAAATATCACGACATCCCTTTAATGCATAGTCTAAAAGGAAATGCTACAAATGAATTTTATTTACGTAACAGAAAGAGACTCACAGAGAATGAACTTATGATTGCCAGGAGAAGAAACAAAGGGGTGACCTAGGTAGGGAGTTTGGGCTCGACATGCATGCTCTGCTGTGTTTAAAATGGGTAACCAACAAGGTCCTACTGTGCAGCACAGGGAGCTCTGCTCAGTGTTGTGTGGCAGCCTGGATGGGAGGGGAGTTTGGGAGCGAATGGATACATGTATATGTATGGCTGAGTCCCTTTGCTGTTCACCTGAAACTATCACAACTTTTGTTAATTGTTTATACTCCAAAATGAAATCAAAAGTTTAAAAAAAGTCTAAGCTGAAATTCTATTAAACTCTAAACATGCCATAAATAAATGACTTAATTACCAAGTTGGTTTGTTGGGCAGAGAATTCAGATAGAAGGATCTTTACAGTATCCTAAAAGATAGATTCTGCTTAAGATGGCTTGATATTAGTGACATCTAGCTGCTTCAGATTTAAATTCCTTGTGAGGGTAGTTCTAAGTAGTCTGGACACAGCTTCTTTGTGCATTGTTGGGCCTTAATGGATAATTATCTGTTTGACTATATTTTGAGCTTTGAAAGATGTGTTTTGAAGTTAGACTGAATAAACAGGAAAAATTCTGTTTTAAAATGAGCAAAAGTGTACAATGTGGTTTTTTTTTTAAGGCTTAAGTAAATCAAAGTAGTCTCTTGGTGACCCAGAGTTATCATTGAGTTCATTTTACTGAAATGCTTTTCATGCAAAAATAAAATCTTTTTATGACAATCTGATGGTTTTCCTCATAGGCGAATTTGTTATTATATTTGAATATACTGTTGGAAATCACATTGCCTGCCTATAGGAAATGTGGATAGATTAAATTTGTCCAGATTCTCTGTAGAGGATTGAACAAATTTGAGAAAGTGATATGAGAACAGTAAGGAGAAAGAGTCTCTCTCCTTTTCTCATTTCAGTGCCCTAGGAATTCAGTTAAGCCTTGAGAAGTCTTAAGTTTGCATTACACGTTATTATTTATGCCCTTTCTTTCATTTTACCTTTATTCTCTGACATTCTCATTTCTTCCTAAATATCAGCAGTTTTTATCCATAGCTTTATTGTGTCACATTTCATTTTTCTAGACTGTGACTCCTTAAAGGAATTAGAGTGTGATTGTTATATTCATTGAACAATGCCTGCACAGCATAGTACCCAATAATTATTTATTAGCTAAAAGTACTATTAGTATGTGAATAGGTAATTTGTTATACAGAAAACTTCTTTGTATTCTGCTTTATAATTTTATATTACAGAAGACTATTTTGCATATATTCTAGAGCAGAAACATCATCCTGATATTCTTTCCTCTTCAGCAAAATAGGTTTAATTGCAAGATCTGCTTCATTGCAAAGTTCCAGTGATGATTCACTGATTTTCATTATTGCACTGACACCTCACTGTACTTGCTCCGTTGCTCATGCCATCATCACTAATGAAGAAATACTTTCAAACAGTGGGATGGGCCATGTGATTTATCTAGTCAGCCTAACTGGAGACTGTTGAAAGGAAAGTAATTAGCTATTTCCTGGAAGTTTAGTAGAATTTTTTTTCCCCCTTTTTCACTAGGTGTAAAACATTGATACATCTACTTATAGTACTTTTAAAGGTTCTGGATAAATGTTTTCTATAAGGAATATAATTTGCATGTCTTGGAAATGACTCAGCCTAATATTTATAGGATTCAAATATATCTGGCAGAAATGTGGTTTATTTCTGAGAGGACAGAATTTCAGAGCATGGACAATGGCATAAAGATGCCATATGAGTGTAGTCAAATGTCCAGTATGGAAAGAAGGAGACACAACTATATCCATGTTAAGCATCCTCTAGGAGTTGGGTCTTTGCTGAATAACCTTCTTTAAAAATTCTGTCTTATAGAATTTCATTCCTGTACTTGAGAAGCCTCAATGATGTGAGAAAGGCTAAGGAGTATGTCTGTTGTTTGAGTTAAGAGCGAACTTGTTTACAAGTGTTTTCAAATATATAATTATCAGAAGTGATGGACTTCTGTTGTATTGATTCCTTTGCTGTGCCTCCTCAGGAACACATCCAGCCAGGAGTATTACTTCCTAGTTTAGGGAAGGTATAATTTCACTGTGGGAAGAAACATTTTGACATTTTAATAAATCCTATTAGAAAGCTGACATTTTGGCTTATAAATAAACTTGGGGTTTCCAAGGATATGATTTAACTGAAAAATACTGTATTTGAGCTTCTGTCAGGAAAATATGTTGAGAAAATGGCAGGTACATAAAGGTCTGGTGCTTTCCTCACTAAATACATTTTATTACCACCATGTTTGTGCTCTGATCTGCCTGTAAATATTCCCGCTCATTCCCAAGGCCTGAAAAGTATGCTATACAGAGGCTGCCGCTGGGCCAAGAGCCTTGGAGTCTTCAGATGCCTCTATGGAGCTGTGTGTAGTAAGAGAGGTCACGCATAGTCATGCAGAAATGCTGAGTAGTTTCCTCTTATGTATATACAGTTTGGGGCATTGCTATTCTTTGCTTAGAATTTATAACTCTGCTCTATCAAGATAATCTTTTAGTTAAGGGATACTTGGAAGCTTTTTATTTTAAAAAGCTTGGTCACTGTAATCAATAATTTAAAGAATTAATTTAGCAGTGAAATTCCTTTAAAAATACATGAAATTTTTTGGTGTGAAATTTATTTTCCCATTGTGGAAGGGCTGTTTTGCAGTAAGTGTAGTCAATAAATTTATCTCTGAAAGCACAAATGTGTGCATAAGAGCCTTCAAACATCTGGTGAAGTGGTTTCTTTGAGAAAAGCCAAAATAGAGTGCTTTGAGGCTGGTCAACTGGAAGAAATCGCCTTTTGATATGAAATTAAAGTGTTTTTATTATTACAGGAAAAAAAAATCCCTTTCAAATTTTGCTTGAAAAAACTTTTTGCAAATTAAAAAATTGGTAACAGTATGTTTCAGTTCTCAAAAGCCCTATGAAAATATTAGGGGTTATGTATAATCTAAACTAATAAACATGACAGATTAAATGTTATCCCAGAAGCCTCCTTTATATTTCATATTAGAGACAAAATATGAGGATTTTAAAAAATTGATAGTCATGTAAAGAATTTAAAAATGGTCATTAATGTTGCATAGTAAATATGAATTTTGTCAATATATGTTAAGTATATACATATTTAGTAAATAGCTGTTAGTATCTAAAATAGCCCCCTTCAAAATTTCTACGCATAAACTCTTCAGGGGCAGAATTAAATTAAGGATAAGTGAGTTTTCGCACCAGCAAGTGAACTATGAAGCAAAAAATCTTCTGCTCCTTCCTCTTTTTCTCTCCTTCCTTCTGCCTTTTTCCTTCCTCCTTTTTTCTTTCTCTTTTTCCTTTTCAGCCTCACATTTGTTATCAGTGATTATTCCCTGGGGATACACAGGTGAAAAGATAATGTTTCTGTCTTCCTGGAACTTGTGATTCAATGAGAAAGTACTAATCAGGCATCCATTAATCAATGTGATAAGTAACTTAATAGTACATGGAAATCATGGAGAAGAGACAGTGAAGAGTGTTAAGAGTGTTCTCATATTTAGGGTAACACAATCTGAAGCTAGAATACTTTGAAAGAAGGGAATGAACTAACTTGTCAAGGATTTGGGGAGGAAAATAGGGGATTTGAGAAAAGGGGGCATCATATGTTAAAATTTGCAAGTGTGAGATAGTATAACTTCAGGCCCTCCTCTTGGGTTTCAAATACAGATAGCAGAGTTTGGGATGCTAGCCTGAGTAGGTAGGCATGGGTGATACTTTAAAGGTCTTTTGTTTAGAAAGGGGTTGATACTTTATTGTACAGAGGTCAGCATACTTTTTCCAAACATTAAAAATGTAAAAACTATTCTCAGCTCACAAATTGTACAAATCGGACTCTAGTTCAGATCTGACCCACAGGCTGTAGTATGCTGACCCCTCCTACAGGAAATGATGAAATTCACTGAAGAATTTCATTCAGGATGGATGTATGATCCTATTGGTATTCTAGAAAGTTTTTTCCAGTATGGCATGTTTAAAGCCATCCTCTGAGGAATCATACAGGAAGTTGCTCTGTGTAGAATGGGTCCCAAGAGCCAGTAATCTTAGGAAGTACTCCAACTGTATTTTTTTCTTAGAGATTCACAAAGCACATTAGTGTGTTAAAGGCCCTGAGAAGGGATGTAGAGAACAACTTGTTTATGTTGTTAACTTGATGTTCACTACATTTATGGAAACGTCTTTGGAACATGACTTAGGAAATATTATTTTAGTGGAAATTAATAGAGAAGTGAAGTGAAGATCATAAGGAGCAATGAAGCAGAAATCCATTGCAAAATTTCCTGAAAAAAATATTGAGGGAACAAGGCAGGGAGTAACGGCAGAATGTACAAACTTCATTATTATCAAAGAAACACAAAATCTAGAGGAGAAAAGGGGGACAATCTTAAATATTTTTGTATAAAAATGGGAAAAAAAAAACCACATACACTTTATGTGTGTGGCTTCTTATACACAGTTTATAAAAACAGCACATTTAGAAAATAAAAACTAATGAAGAGTGAAGGAATAATTGAGCACTTGAGTTGAGCTCTTGGTTTTCTATTTTATCTACCAAGTACAATAGGGTAGAGCCTGTAGTGCCCAAACAGTCAAAGGAAGATGATTGAGGATCACCTCAATAACATTCCAACATGCAAAAAAGAAAACTACGAAGGATGATTTGAAAAAAAGGTAGATTGCTTTAGAAGACTGTCAATCAGGGTTCTTGGTTGCCAATAATAGAAATTGACTGGATAATTTAGGTTGAAGAGAAGCTTACTATAAATGTGTTAGCTCACAGATTCAATACAAAGGTAGGGTGCCTGGCTTAGAAAACAGGCAGTGAGCACCCAGAAGCAGCAGAAGCCACAATCTGGGTTGCCTCGTGGGACTGATTTCTAAACTTGTCTGGTGTCTTCACATTCTTCTCCCAAGATCCAAAGTCCTGAGGAAGAATACCAGATACCTGAGTAGCTAGCCTCCTTGCCGTGCTTTTGTTCTGCATCCCAGGACTAGGATACTGCCTCCTTCCTTAAGCGCTCATGTTAGAGGTGGGGTACTCTATCCTGCCAATCTTATAACCAACTGAGGATGCTCCACAGATAGGAAAGGTGTTTGTGTTGCCTCTCCCCAGATGACAAACATTTGCCTCAAAATGAAGAAAGGGAACTATTTGTGAACATATCTGAAATCTGAAGTATATTATTCTCATTATTGTACAGTCTAACTGTACTAGCTGGGTCATGGCACTTTTTAGAGGATAAATAAGCTAATATGAAAAATTAAATATCCAAATACAAATGTGACTTGATAAAACTTGAGCCTTTGGGACACAGTGGAATTAGAACAGTTTGGTTTTAATGAATAGAGTTCAGTGATTTTCTCAAATACCAGAGAATCAAAGAGTAACTATCAAAAATCTAATTATTTTAACTAAACTTCCTGAAAGAACCTAAGAATTAACATTAAGCTAAGTGCTATATAATTTTCTGTGGATTAAAAAACTAATGATATAAAACAAACATCATTATATTCTCGGGATTTAGGAAGTTTGACAAAATATTGATGTTCCTGAGATATTTTGAAACTATTTGTGTACCTTCATTTAGTTCTGATATTGTTTAACAGTAGTGTATTAAGTTTCACCCTGTTACTGTAAGTTGTAAGTTAATATCATCATTGCTTGTTGAGTTTTTCTTCTGGGATTTTGGAAGAAAATTTGAGTGCCAACTACCAAAATTAGTAAAATAGGTATCTGAAAATGAAAGTGTTATAGGTGACTGAGCTATCTTCCTTGGAGATTTATTTCAAGATAAATCTCTTATAAATAATAACTAAAGATTCAAAATTTAGTAATTTTTTTGCCCTTAACTCTGGCAATAAATGTTAGTCTCTATTTGTTTCCAAGCAAAATTACAGAGAGGAATAGGTAAGTTAAACCTGTAGTAGGAATAAAGACAGAATTGTTTCAGAGAAGTGTATGTACTGTTTGTATCTTTGCCCACTTAACCCTGGCATGAAAATCAAAGTCACTCAGTTGTGTCCGACTCTTTGTGACCCCATGGACTTTACAGTCCGCAGAATTCTCTAGGCCAGAATACTGGAGTGGATAGCCTTTCCCCTCTCCAGGGGGTCTTCCCAACCCAAGGATTGAACCTTGGTCTCCTGCCTTGTGAGCAGATTCTTTACCAGCTGAGCCACAAGGCAAGCCCAAGAATACTGGAGTGGGTAGCCTATCCCTTCTCCAGCGGATTTTCCCAACCCAGGAGTCGAACCACGTCTCCTGCATTGCAGGCCAATTCTTTACCAACTGAGCTATCAGTGGGAAGCAGGTTAGTAATATGTGAAGTGGTTAATTTAGCATCTTTAAGCTTAGCTGCACTCCAATGCAGGAACTGTTATCCTGGTTCATCAGCCTCTGGTGAACATGCACATCTGTTCCTCACTTCATCTCTAATGCACAACTGTTTAGTAGTTTAATATCTAGAAACTGTGGAACAGAACTTAGAATGAGGGTACAATGATATGACTGATTACTTTTAAGATACATTACAGCCAAATACTTAGTTGTCATCCTAACTCATCAGCTGATTTGCTATAGCAGTGAAAAAAGAACACAAGTTAATCAAACTTCTGAAAGGGTTTCATGCTATCCTCTAAAAGATGAGCTAAAGAAAGACTATAGAAATTTGTGAAGAATGTATTCTAATGAAGACATCTTCACATTGCCTATATAGATAATGATAGTTTTAGAGACAGTAAGTACATATTTCTAGGGTTAAAATTTCTTTATTGGTTTTCAAAAAGATTTTTAAAATTGGAAGATAATTACCTTACAACTTTGTGTTGGTCTCTGCCACACAGCAGTGTGACTCAGCCATAAGCATAGGTATGTCCCCTCCCTCTTGAACCTCTCTCCCACCCCATCCCACCCATCTAGGCTGTCAGAGCACTGTGCCCTGTGTTACACAGCAGTCTCCCACTGGCTAGCTGTTTCACACATGGTGATGTCTGTTTCAGTGGTACTCTCTTAATTCATCCACCCTGCTTCCCCTGCTGTGTCCACAAGTCTGTTTTCTCTGTCTGTGTCTCTACTCCTGCCCTGCAAATAGGTTCATCAGTACCCTTTTCTAGATTGCATATATATGCGTTAACATACAATATTTGTTTTCTTTACCTCACTCTGTATTAGGGTTACGTTTTAAGTCACATGGAACATTTATCAAGCGTCCAGTATTTGCAGAGCATGCTGCTGACTGTAAATGGAAGATCAGTGAGAATTAGTAGATAGAGACCTTGTCTTAAAAAACCATTCCATCCCTTCCTTCCTGCCTCCTTTTCTTTCTCCTCACCTGCTTGCTTTCTCTCTACCAGTCTCCTCAGGGAGTAAACCTGTTTCCCATCTTTTGGTTGCATTTTCACCCAGTGTAATCCTTGGGTTTCCCTTTTCCCACCGTGTTTGCTCCCCTCTGCTATTGTACTGCTGTTCCTTGTGCTTTAGAGAAACAGGAAGGAAGTAACGAATGAGAAATGACAAACGTTCCAGGATTTTTCAAAGGCCTTACAAATCCATTAGAAAAGAGCAACTAGAAATCGTATTGAATGGCTGCTCTTTATTTTCATTTCAGTGAGAGGACTAAATAACTCTTATTTCCTTTTCTCTGATGGTCAGTACCACTGGGGATCCAGGGAGGGAGAGGTGATGAACTTTGCTTGCAACACAGAATTAAGCAAATTAGTAAGGGGTCCATTTTCATTAAGGGGACAGTTTTCCTTTGTGAGAACTCCTAGACTGTGCCTTTATTCCTATGCTTCACACAGAATTAACAGTTTTGAGAAGTTGCTAATAGGACCTTCCTGGCGGATTATATTAGTACCTTTGCCTTCTTCAATGCACTTGACTCCAAGTAGCTTTGTCTGGATTTAAAAATCAAATACACATTTTTAGGATTGAGATTCAGTACGAAAATGCAAATTAAAAGCATGCTATGACTTTAAAAAATGTACTTTGAGTTCTGAACTCATTCTAGGAGGAGTAGTACCATACCAGTTTTTGCAGTATCAGAGGCACTGGCGGGAATATAGCTTTCTATAGTCAAATAGTGAGATGAACGGCACTCCTGTAGGCATGTTTTTCAAATGCTTGTCAAGCAAATGTATGATGTTTATAGATAAAGATCATGGGTTCAATTCCTAGGTCAGGAAGATCCCTGGAGGAGGAAATAGCAACCCACTCCAGTATTCTTGCCTGGAAAATCCCATGGACAGAGGAGTCTGGTGCTCTGCAGTCCAGAGGGTCACAAAGAGTCAGACATGAATGAACGATTGAGCTCATATGCATAGCTAATAAGAGGTCTGGAAAGTTCTTTAAAGATGGCATCTATTAATATATAAATTAAAATGAACTGTCTATCATTTCATTATATAAAAAGACTGAAAATGTTTTGACAACATTAGATATTGTACTTAGAGCAGTCTGACTCAGTATATTGGTTGGTTGCACACTCTGGCCAACATTGGGCAGGGCACCACTGAGAGACGGGCTGGCATTGTCCAGATGAATGATCATCTGGTCTCACATATGTGCAACCTCATGTTGTGCTCTGGAGTCATTTATATCTTTAAGAATGTTTTGTGCCTCCCAGAGCAATGTGGGGAGGTCAATCTAGAAGACTCTCAAATTTAATGCAGTGCCAATTCACTTTGATTTTTCTGCTCCTTCTTGAAGAAAGGATGAACGATTCTCAGTGATGTTGACTTTGGTTATTATGTAATTATTTGGAATGAATTACTTAATTGCATAAATAAAATAACTGGCTACTTCTATTGTGTAAATCATATTGTTACTATTATTTTGGTTCACCAAGGTAGAAATTAGAATACTTGCACTCAAATGACCCATACTTCAGCCCTAACTATTCTTAGTCTGGGGCACTTGACTATTTTTCTGAATTGAGATGGACTATAAATATTATTTCCTGTTTGCTTGGGAAATTACTAATACAAATTCTTCAAAAGTGAGTTTTATCATTTACAAAGTGATAATGACAATAACATCCTACCTCCTGGAATTTGTGAGAATGTCATGAAGTAACAAATGTTCTGCAAACTATAAGTAAAACTAAAGTACAAACCGTATGGTGTGTGGTCCTCACATCTTTGCCTTTGTTGGGTTCTTCAAGAAACAGATGCCGAGGTAGAAATTTATTTGCAGTGCTTTTGACAACAGGTTCTATGAGAGAAAGAAAAGGCTGGGATTGAGAGGAGGAAGAAATTGAACAGTGATACAGTTGGAGACCAGGCTTTAGCTAGCTGTAAAGGGGCACTGAATTTGAGTGCTGAAATGAGGCAAGGGGGCCAGCTAACACCTCTATTGGCCAGTTGGTTTACACTGTAAAGTCACCGAGTCCATTTCTGGGGACTGTTTTCTCAGAGTGCTTTCTTTACTTGTCCATTTACTGTCAAAACTGGACAAGAGAGTCTTGACCGGCATCTCAGTGGATTGTTGCATACCAGATGTGTTCTTCTCTGCTTCTATTCTGCAACTACCCTTGATGATCAGAATAACTTATCCCACCACGATGGTGACTCCTTTCCTTGCCTCTTGGTCTTTGGGCACAATAAACCCGCAAGACTGGGCAGAATATGTGGCTTGAAATTCAACGGAAGCCGTGTTATATCCCCAGGTGGAAGCGAGACGTATAAATCCAGACTCTGAAGTGGTAGCAGAGGAAGCACACATATTTCCTAAAGTAAGTCCCTGGGAATGATGGTAAGTGGGGTTCACGTCTGCTTTAATTTATTGTTCCCCTGACCCATGTTTTCTAAGAGCTGGGAACACAGCACCGTGTTGTTGCTAAGTTGTGTCCGACTCTTCATGACCCAGGGGATGTGGTGGGACTGGGTGCCATGATCTTAGTTTTTTGAATGTTGAGTTTAAGCCAGCTTTTTCACAGCACCATAGTAGTCATTTATTTATGGTACAGTTGTGTCTTGGATGATGGATCCATGTCTTATAGGTTATCTCTAAGATGGTACCACAGGTACTCCTTCAAAAGGTTCTTTCATTGTATTATTGAAAGTAATTTCTGGGTGGTTTAATATATGATAGGGTCAGTGGATATCTTGGCCACTTGTCCACTGCCTCCCTTTTTTGTCCATAAAGTGGGTTCTTTGGTCTGAGGTGGTTAAATGTGTAAAGTGTCAGTGAACCGGAATAGAAACCCTAGATAACCATGGTAGAAGATAGAACAGGTTCAGAGAAAGCAGGCATGCTGCTGTGAAGGTAGTACATAGAGTGAAAAAAGTCACCACTCAACTATGTTAGAGCAAGAGGCCCCAGAAGACACTCCGTTCAGCAAAGCAATCAAGAATATTCTGTTGAGAAGGGTACTAGCATCACTTAGAAGTTTTCTTCTCTCTGTGGGTCAGAGCTATTGGTAGGCAATGATGTTGATAGAACTGGGATTCTTGATGACAGTGGGGATAATAGGATCCTGAAATAAGAGGCTAAGTAAATGGAAGTTGCTTGCGTGTGGCTGTGGATGCAAATTTGTCTCAGGGAGGAGGGCATGACCTTGGGCAAGGAAGCATCTTTTGGCTGAGGATAATGCCTAAGTAAAGACTGGGCTGTGAGCTGTAAATAGTCAACAGGCAAAATCCCAACATCTGGGTAAATAAATGCATTGATTATGAAGGTTGAGGGAACTGTGCAGCTCAGCATAGCATCTGTTTCAGCCTTCAAAAACAGGTGGGCAATGCCACTTAGTCATTTTTAAGTAAAATGTGATAATGGCACAGCTAATACATAGGCAGCATAGGTTATTTGAGGTGCTTAGTGTCAAGATAAGCACATCTAAAATAATATATTGTGTTGCCTCTTGAAAACCTGATTAAAGCCCAAACCAAGCTGCTTTCTGTACAATTTAAGTGACAAAATGCAAAAGTTTTAAATAATTAAATGAAAATTATTAAAAAAATATAACCGCTGACCAGAGAGTTTACCTGTCCACCGTGTTGGAGAACAATGGTTAAATGGTTAAAGTGAGTCCAAACCAACTGACTTCAATGTGGAATGTGGTTTAAGAGAGGTTTGCAAAGAGGTTAGGTAAGAAAAAAATGAGTCCAAAGAGATACAGACTAGCCATTTACTATTAAATTCTGTGAGATACAAACAGAAGCAATGCTTGCTTATTTCTCCTTTCATGAATTAGAGGGGAAGCTGTATGATGAATGCATAGGCCAGAGAACAGACTGCTTGCAGGATATTTGGTAAGGTGACATTTGATTTTTAAGAAGTCAATGATTTTCATTATTTTAGATATTTTTAATTAAACGTTTTCTGGGACAAATATTTTTTTTCTCCCTGCCAGTGTTTTGAACGGCTAGCATTTCTTCAGACTATTGCATGCCATCTGAATATTCTTGTTTGCCAAACTTTTGCTATCACTAAGAAAGGATTATCTTTTTATCTCTGCCCTGTGTTTTCAAAACTTAGTGTCTCCCTTGATTAAAGTTCAGTGGTAAAGTAATGTGAGCAAAGTATAGTCTTATAGTAAGAAGATGCTGGTGTTAACTTGAAATGGGATTTAATTCCAAATACTTGGAAGTATTTTGCCTCTGACAGCATACTCTCTGACTCAAGTTATCACATTTTTGTGCTATTGACTTATTCATTCAACAAATATTGAAATATGAAACACTAGAGATGTGTCTGGCAGTCTTTTTTTATTCCCATTTGACTTAAAATGAACAAAATTTGAAAACCTTAACACAGATGATTCCATTTTACCACTTTCGAAACACATATATTCCTTCAAATATTCTGGTATTCACTCAGGGAGCAAACTTTTGATAGTCTTCTCTAATTTGATGTTTTTTTGAGGGCTCTGACATTTTCTCATAGCTCTTGTTTAATACTGACACCGTGCTTTTAATTATAGGAGAAGCCACAGGCAAGGAAATGTAATTATAATAAAATGAATTACAGACCCTAGACTATTTCACCTTTCACTGCCTGGTGAAGATTGTGTAGTCTCACTATCAAAGTATCTGATGCTTATTTCTAACCTCCCTATTTGAATGAGGCGAGGATAAAATCTGATTGCAAAATTACCTGTTGTGCTATCACAAGATGAATCTTTGAGACTGACATTCAGTATGTGAGATGGAGTGTGATGTGTTACCCTGCTTACTTCAACATGCAGCCACCTGCAGAGAAAGAACTGCCTGCCTGGCTTTTAAAGTACCATAGTTTTCCTTTTATTTTTTTTTCACATAAAGAAAATTTAAGAAGAAAGATGTAAATGCTTATATTGTTCAGTTGCTCAGTTGTGTCCGACTTTTTGCAACCTCATGGACTGCAGCATGCCAGGCTTTCCTGTCCTTCACTATCTCCCAGAGTCTGCTCAAATTCATGTCCATTGAGTCAGTGGTGCTATGTCACCATCTCATCCTCTGCCGCCCTTTTTTCCTTTTACCATCAGTGTTTCCCAGCATCAGGGTCTTATCCAATGAGCAAGCTCTTCGCATCAGGTGATCAAAGTATTGGAGCTTCAGCATCAGTCCTTTCAATTAATTATCAGGGTATATACATTTTTGTATATAGTTTTGAGTATATTTACTTATTCCAGTGATTAAGTGATTTTAGAAATTAGCAGTTAAATTCATATTTGAGTGCTACAACATAATTATTATCAATGTTTATGTGAAGTTCCACTGAATAGACCACTTGGACAAAAATGACAGTTAAAGACTACTACTTAAAATTTTCTTACTATAAAGAGCATTTATCCATTGTGAAAAATGGTTGCCTCTCGGATGAGGGAGTTCTGGAAATGATGCAACTTCTTACTTTCTTTAGACAATTCTCATTTGGCAGATTTTGGTGAGTGGATTTAGGTAGATATTGAAGCTAATTAACTGCCAAGTTACTTAATAGAACAATTTGTTCTCCTGATTACTCTGTAGTCACTAATCCATTCTTGAAGGATTAAATTTCATTATCTCATTTTTTTGGAGAAGCTGTTTAAAAGGTTTTGTCTTTGCAAGGACATTGAAATGTTCATATACTTTAGAGCATGTTTTAGCGTTTTACTTGCTCAACTTGGGACACATTTCCTTGTGGAGTTATATCAAAAACAAGGTCAGAAGCTTCAAGACGAGAGGAAACTCAGGAAGTAGGTGATGTTTCTCAACTGATGAAATGACAGATCTCACCCACTAAAGAGTCACTGTCTGGGGAAAAAGTAAGGGAGGCTGGCAAGATACAGGATTTATTTTTTTTTAATCAAAAAGAGAATAGCAGCAATTAGAGTAGAAAAGGAAAGATCTCTGGGGAGAGTGGGAGGTAAAGAGTAAGAAGCTGGAAAGGAAGAAGAGGAGAACCACTACCAGAGAATAATCACAAAAGCACTATTTATTTCTGTAGATTTTGAACCTTTTTGCTAGCTTGCCTCCTAAAAAAAATTAAAAAAAAAAAAAGAAACTATGTACTCTAGCATTTCAATTTAGGTTGAAGCCTAAATTTGTCAGCATAATTTTACATAGCTGCAAATAATTAATTTCCAAATTTGGTAAATGTTGACAATCCAGATTATCAATGCAAACTCAAAACTTACATGTATTCAATGCACATTTTCTGGTAGCTCAGCTGGTAAAGAATCCACCTTCAATGTGGGAGACCCTGATTTGATTCTTGGGTTGGAAAGATCCACTGGAGCAGAAATAGGCTACCCATGCCAGTATTCTTGGGCTTCCTTGGTGGCTCAGTTGGTAAGGAATACACCTGCAATGCGGGAGACCTGGGTTCAATCCATGTGTTGGGAAGATCCCTTGGAGAAGGGAATAGCTATCCGCTCTAGTGTTCTGGCCTGGAGAATCCCATGGACTGTATAGTTTCATGGGGTCACAAAGAGTTGGACATGACTGAGCAGCTTTCACAATGCATGTTTTTTGAGCATATCCAAAAACATTTTGAACTGTGGTGTTGGAGAAGACTCTTGAGAGTCCCTTGGACTGCAGGGAGATCCAACTGGTCCATCCTAAAGGAAATCAGTCTTGGATATTCATTGGAAGGACTGATGCTGAAGCAGAAACTCCAACACTTTGGCCACCTGATGCAAGGAACTGATCATTGGAAAAGATCCTGATGCTGGAAAAGATTGAAGGCAGGAGGAGAAGGGGATGACAGAGGATGAGATGGTTGGATGGCATCACCAACTTGATGGACGTGAGTTTGAGTAAGCTCCAGGAGTTGGTGATGGACAGGGAGGCCAGGTGTGCTGCAGTCCATGGGGTTGCAAAGAGTTGGACATGACTGAGTGATGGAACTGAATGGATCAGTTGGGAACTGACAATTTAATAGTGACTTCATTAAGAAAAAGAAAATTTAGTATTTACCATCCTATTGCCACTGGGAATTTAATTTCAACTTACACAAATATATTTCTTGGAGAAAATTCTTGAGTAATGAATGAAAGACTTCCAAGCACAAGAATAAATTATCTTTCAAAAAAACTCTGGGAAAAATGAAATACAAGTTCAAAACAGGAAAATAAATGAAAAAAATTTGACTTAAAGTAAAAATATTTATGCATTTTAAATTTATAGTTTATTGAAAGTTATTGTATTTAAATTTCTTTGTTGTTTAGTCACTCAGCCATGTCTTACTCTTTGTGACCACATGGACTGTAACACACCAGGCTTCCCTTTCCATCACCAACTCCTGGAGGTTGCTCAAACTCATGTTCATTGAGTTGGTTATGCCATCCAACCATCTCATCCTCTGTCATCCCCTTCTCCTGCCTTCAATTTTTCCCAGCATCAGAGTCTTTTCTAATGAGTCAAGCTCTTCACATCAGGTGGCCAAAGTATTGGAGTTTCAGCTTCAACATGAGTCCTTCCAGTGAACACCCAGGACTGATCTCCTTTAGAATGGACTTGTTGGATCTCCTTGCAGTCCAAGGGACTCTCAAGAGTCTTCTCCAACACCACAGTTAAAAAGCATCAATTCTTTGGTGCTCAGCTTTCTTTATAGTTCAACTCTCACATCCATACACGACTACTTGAAAAACCATGGATTTGACCCTATGGACATTTGTTGGCCAAGTAACGTCTCTGCTTTTTAATAAGCTGTCTAGGTCTTATATCTGAATAAATATTACTGCTAAAAGAAGAGACACTAGCATATTTTTTTTCTGTAGATGTGACAGCTGAGAACCTAGTTCATATAATAAAGTAAATTGGAATAGAGTTGTTATAACAGTGAGTGCTATTATTTCTTATTCCTAAACTCTCTCCTCTATTGTCCTGTGGGTTGCAGGGGGAAGCATTCAGAAAAGAGCATTTTCTAGCCCCCTCTGCCTGCTGAATTCCAGAGGGAGACTAAAAGTCAGGAAAAGGGAAAAGGATCATTACCTCCTGTTTTCTCTGTACTTCTCAGTGATTCACCAACTGAAGTTTGTTATTTCTTTTGCTTCTCTCAGAAGCAGCCCTGCAGTGCCCCTCTTCTTAGAGATACCACAGTGGTGGCAGAGTACCCCTTCTTTCTCAAAGGTTTGTGTACTGGCTCTACAAGGTCTCTCTTCTGAGGACTCAGTAAACTTATCTCTTCCCCTTTATCCCCCTAGTCCTTTGAGGTTGTAGCTGCTTTCTACAGTTATCTCTGAGTTACTTCATTTTTTCCCCCAATAGTGTTAACAGTGAAACCAGTTCCCTATAACAAATCTCCAGTCTCCTATTTGAAATGTCTAGTTTGGTTTTCCTTTTTGACTGGATTCTGACTGACATAACAGGTCATTTGATTCTTTGAACTCTTTGCAGATTATATGCTGAATATCACACAGCAATCCGTCATTATAAATTATTTTTAAATTGACAATTGGCTGACAATTTGATTAGGTTCTGCTTCAGTTCTTTTCTTTTTTTTTTGAAAATCAAGAACTGACTTAAAGAATTTGTTATTCAGTCATTAGGGCTATTCATTTTTTTCAGTTATTGGAAGGTTTTCACAATATAAATTTATCAAGACTAAATGACTATTAAATGTAGCTATATAACTAGTGGTACCTTATTATACATGTTCAAAAACATTGAGATCTGTTAATTTCAGTACATCTTTGTCACTATCATATTTTTGATAAATGCTTTTATCATGTCATGTACTCTAATTATAATTTTGACCGTAGATGAACAAAATTAAATTATAAATTTATGAAAAGTTTTTGCCATTAGCCTAAATGAGAAGTCAACATCTGCCAGTGAACCAAATCTGACCTATTTTTTTTTCTGTTAAAAACTGATTATTTTTCAGTTTTTATTAGTAAGAAATTGTTTTCAATTTTTTTCTGTTAACAAGTAATGTCAGGAAACACTTGTTTTCTACAATATGTGGAATATTTACTCTGTTTTGTTGATCAAGATCTCCAAGGAACTGTAATGGAAAATAAAATTGTTAATTCTCACACTGATCATTAAAAATGTAAAAGATGATGGTGGAAAAAAGAGAGGCAGCAAAATTATTTCAAGTTTCCTAAAGGGAATAGAATAATTTATTTTTCTCCATTTTCTACTTTGAAAATACTTCTTAGGGATTATCTCTCCTTTGATTGAAAGGATATTAAAAACTAAAAATTCTCAAAATAGAATTTTTTCATTTTGCAATGGTGTCCTTAAGGTGTCACAACTACTTTATTCAAGGGAAGAAATATACTTACTGGATTTTAAAATGTGGAAATGTAACATGTCACATTACTGTACATGCAAAATATTGCTCTACTTTAGTCTCTAAAGAGTATCAGGATATTCTGGGAGAATCCTGAGTACTGAAGTTAGTTAGATCACTAACTGAGTCTAAGTGGTGGTGGCACTACTTGATAGGAAATTCATTAAGTACTTCAAAATTCATGCCTTTTCTATACGTTGCTGTTCAGTCACTCAGTCATGTCCTACTCTTTGCGACCTGATGGACTGCAGCACACCAGGCTTCCCTGTCCTTCACGATCTCCTGGAGTTTGCTCAAATTCATGTCCATTGAGTCGGTGATGCCATCCAACCATCTCATCCTCTGTCTCTCCCTTTTCCTCCTGCCCTCAGTCTTTCCAAGCACCAGTGTCTTTCCCAATGACTCAGTTCTTTGCATCAGCTGGCCAAAATGTTGTTGCAGGATAATAGTTTTAAGGATAAAATGAAGAAATGTTTGTAAAGCACTTAGGATGGTGTTAGGCACATGGTAGACATTTTGCTAAGTGCTGGCTATTATTAGAAGTTGCTTCCTACCTGGTCTTTCACACTGTGGACATAGAATATGGATCATAATGATTGGGTATGGTATACCCCATTCATCTTAATATTCTGCTGGTCATCACTTTTGTCTTTACTGTTTCTGCCCTCTTGTGTTCTCCTTTGGGACAGATTTCACTTCCATTTGTCAGATGGGTCTTCATATAGTTAGCTTCTCATGGAAGTTTTTATCTACCTCCAACACAATCACTAACAGTCAGTCTTTCTCTGTTGTGTGTCTCTGCAGGCCTGTCCTGTTTCTTGCTCAAATACCTGTTATTTTCCTGGATGCTATTATCTTTCCTTTGTTTTTGCTGTTTAACGATTTCAAATCCACTAACCATTATGAAGTATAGATATCATTAGATTATCTAATTTTATCTAATATCTAATATGGCTGAAGGTGTCACTTCCCTCTTAAAAGAAGCGATTTGCTCTTAGTTTTTGTATGCAGTAAAATATTAGGATGTTCTCTTATCTGTGGATCTTTACTTGCATTATCACTTTTTCCATGGAAGCAGATGAAAAGATAAAGAAGTAAACTTGAATATTTTGTGCCTAAACACACTTATATTTAAAAACACAATTGAAAAATGACAAACTTTTTCAACTCAAATTGCTTTCCTGGGGTTAGGGCATAGGATGGCTTTTAGCTCTCTTTTAATTGCACCTCAAACATAGATATTTTGGAAATTTAAAATACTTCCATATTTCAGAATTGGGAAACCCTCAATACTTTGGTAATAAGAGTGACAGATGAAATTATATTTGTAATACCATCCTCATGCTGCTTTTGGACAAAAGATTCCTTCTGATCGCCTTCTGCCTAGACAGACCTCTTTCAGTAAGGACTGGCAGAGAGGATAGTAAAAAGCTTCACATAAAATGTCTCCCCTTAAAAAAAAAATGTCTCCCCTTAATTCAGAAACCACACCAGAGTACCCCTGGCTTTTGACTGTGACTGTAGTACCCCAATGGAGTTAGTTGCTTTTGAGGAAAAAAAATCCCCATGAGCATCACTAGGAAATAAAAGGTAAAGGAATAAAATTTGGGAGGAAATTATATAACCATCTATGTTGGTTATGAACCTAGGAGTTTTCAAAATTTGAAGCCTACTCTTTAGAATTACATTTTAAGAGACATCAAAGAAAGCCTATTTTTTTTCAGTTCTTGAAATAGCTCATGCGAATTTCTCTAACATCTTCTGAACTTGCAAGCTGATTCCTCTCCTCGCACATTTGCTAGGTATATAGATTATGTTTTCTCTTCAAAATGCAGTACAGCAAAAATGAAAATAATTACTATGAAAAGCTCTTTCTCTGTTTTGGTAGGATTACAAAGTTTCCATCTCCATAGTTTCTATTTCAATTTAGCTCTTGAAATTAAATGCTTTTCTTTTGAAATGCCAGGTTCCATTTGGGGGTAATAGTTTCTGACAGCTCTAAGCTTTTATCAAAACTTCTTGGTGAAAATGTGTTCGATGATTTCTTAGTTCTTAATAGCATTATTTAAAAATGGAAAACAAAGACAAGACAACATCTTATGAAGTCAACCAGAGCATTGACATTTTCTAGTGATGAGAACAGTGTCTTTCTTATAAATTTAATTAAGTTGATAAGATCTAAGTTTAAGTACGTTTTTGGTTATACATGTAGTACTACAATCACACTGAAAACATAAAATGAACACTTAAATGTGGATGATGACAATTAATTATAAGCCTGGTGTGTTTTCTTATAAGAAAGGATTAAAAAGTGCATTTTTTTAGGCCTAAGCAATTGTTATGGCTATAACAATTATTTGTTCCCTTTATTTGTGAAACTGTTGGTACAGCTCTCTGTTGGCCCTGGGCAAAGATTGAAGTATGAATTGAAGTGAAATTTCGGGCATCTAATGTCACTCTCTAAGATCCAGCATTCACAATTTAAAAAAAGTTTTAAAGTGGAAAAATATATATAACAATTTACCATTTAAATAATTTTTGATTCTACAATCAGTGGCTTTAAGTATATTCACATTGTACAACTATCCATTTCTAGGGTATTTTCATTATCCCAAACCCAAACTGTACCCATTAATCAGTAATTCTCTATTTTCCCTCCATATTATTGTACTTTGTCTCTATGAATCCGACTCTTCTCTGTACCTCATAAGTAGAGTCATATGATATTTGTCCTTTTGTGTCTGGCTTGTTTCATTAAGCATGATGTGTTCAAAGTTCATGTTTTAGCAAGTGTCAAAATTTCATTCCTTTTAAGGCTGAATAATGTTCCATTGTATGTAGCTAACAAGTTTTGCTTATTCATTCATACACTTATGGACACTGGGTTGTTTCCAAGTTTAGGCTATTATTAATAATGCCTCTATGAACACTGGTGTACAAATATCTTTTTGAGCCCCTATTTCAATTCTTTGAGATATATACCCAGAAGTGAAATTGCTGGATCATATGGTAATTCTATGTTTATTTTCTGAAGAACCTCAATACTATTTTCTCTATTGGTCAGACTATTTTCCATTCCCACAAACAAAGCAGAAAGATTCCAATTTCCCCATATTTTCATCAACACTTATTTTCTATGTATATATGCATGTGTGTGTTTATAATAGCTATCCTAATGGATGTGAAGTGATAGTTTGCAGTTTTGATTTCATTGTACTAATGATTAGTAATGTTGAGCATCTTCCGTGTGCTTACTGGACATTTGTATATTATCTTTGGAGAAATGTCTATCCAAGTCCTTTGTCAGTTTTTATTTTATTTTTGACTGTGCTGGGTCTGTTTCTGCAAGGGCTTTCCTTAGTTGCAGTGAGTGGGGGCTACTTTCTAGTTGCGGTACTGCTGCTAAGTCGCTTCAGTAGTGTCCAACTCTGTGACCCCATAGAGGGCTCCTCTATCCCTGGGATTCTCCAGGCAAGAACACTGGAGTGGGTTGCCATTTCCTCCTCCAATGCATGAAAGTGAAAATTGAAAGTGAAGTCGCTCAGTCATGCTCAACTCTTTGTGACCCGTGGACTGCAGCCTACCAGGATCCTCAGTCCATGGGATTTTCCAGGCAAGAGTACTGGAATGGGGTGCCATCGCCTTCTCGAGTTGTGGTGCAAGAGCCTCTTATTTTGTTGATTTTCTTGCTGCGGATCACAGGCTGTAGGGCACGTGGGTTTCAGTAGCTGCATCTCCTGGCTGTAGAGCACAGGGCTCAATACTTGCAGTGCAGGGGCTTAGTTGCTCCATGGCACGTCTTCCAGACCCAAGGATCAAAGATGTGTCTTCTGCACTAGCAGGTAGATTCTTTACCACTGAGCCACCGGGGAATCCTCACTTTTTATTTGTTTCTTTTCATTGAGTTGTAGTAGTTCTTTATGTACAGTTGACCCTTGAACAACACAAGGTTGAACTGTGTGGGTCCATTGATCTGCTGATTGTTTTTTTTTTCAATATGTGTACTGCAGTACTAAAGCGTTAGTCACTCGGTCATGTACAATTCTTTGCAACCCCATTGACTATAGCCAGCCAAGCTCCTTGGTCCATGGAATTGTTCGTGCAAGAATATTGGAGTGGGTTCCATGATCTTCTCCTGGGGAGTTTTCCTGACTGATCCAGGGATCAAACTCAGGTCTCCTGCATTGCAGACAGAATCATTACCATCTGAACCACCAGGGAAGCCAACTATAATACTACATGATCCACAATTGGCTGATTCCATGGATGCAGAACTGTGGATACAGAGAGCCTACTGTGAAGTTATAGGTAGAGTTTTGACCCCCACATTGTTCAAGTCAACTGTATTATAGCTATTAATCCCTTATCAGATATATGATTTTCAGATACCTTCTCCTATTCTATGGGTTTTCTGTCCACTCCTTAGATACTGTCCCTTGAAGCACAAAAGTTCTTAATATTGATCATCTAAAATATTTGTTTTTGTCTGTACTTTTGGTGTAATATTCAAGAAATCATTACTAAATCCAATGATATGAAGCTTTCCCCCTGTGTTTCCTTCAGTTCAGTTCAGTTGCTCAGTCGTGTCTGACTCTTTGCGAGCCTATGAACCACAGCACATCAGGCCTCCCTGTCCATCACCAACCCCCAGAGTCCACCCAAACCCATGGCCATCAAGTCAATGATACCATCCAGCCATCTCATCCTCTGCCATCCCCTTTTACTCCTGTCCTCAATCTTTTCCAGCATCAGGGTCTTTTGCAAAGAGTCAGCTCTTTGCATGAGGTGGCCAAAGTATTGGAGTTTCAGCTTCAACATGAGTCCTTCCAGTGAACACCCAGGACTGATCTCCTTTAGAATGGACTTGTTGGATCTCCTTGCAGTCCAAGGGACTCTCAAGAGTCTTCTCCAACACCACAGTTAAAAAGCATCAATTCTTTGGTGCTCAGCTTTCTTCACTGTCCAACTCTGAAATCCATACATGACTACTGGAAAAACCATAGCGTTGACTAGATGAACCTTTGTTGGTAAAGCAATGTCTCTGCTTTTGAATATGCTATCTCGGTTGGTCATAACTTTCCTTCCAAGGAGTAAGTGTCTTTTAATTTAATGGCTGCAGTCACCATCTGCAATGATTTTGGAGTCCAGAAAAATAAAGTCTATCTGCCATGAAGTGATGGGACCGGATGCCATGATCTTAGTTTTCTGAATGTTGAGTTTTAAGCCAACTTTATCATTCTCCTCTTTCACTTTCATCAAGAGGCTGTTTAGTTTCTCTTCACTTTCTGCCATAGGGTGGTGTCATCTGTATATCTGAGGTTATTGAGATTTCTCCCAGCAATCTGGATTCCAGCTTGTGCTGCCTGTGTTTCCTTAGCACAAATAATTTGAAGTGGGGAATTTATAACTGTGTGCCAATCAAGGAGTTTTGGACTGAGGCTAGTGTAATCCACAAAAATATATTCCAGGCAAGAGAAGAAGGAATTGAGCTGGGCAGGAAAGCAGGGCTTTCCCACAAGTCCTCAGAAGACTTCTGCTTCAATCTGTTGGTCAGAACAACAGACCACATTGCCACCTTTGCCTGCAAGAGAGGATGGTTGGGAAATAACACATAGGGATTTTGTTATTGTCTGTTTTTTAAGCTGGCCATATTGCCATCTAGAGTGAAGATGAAGAGAAGAATGAATAGCTAGGCAACATGATGACTGCTTATTTAACTTATATGCAAAGTACATCATGAGAAACACTGGGCTGAAGAAAGCACAAGCTGGAATCAAGATTGCCAGGAGAAATCTCAATAAACTCAGATATGCCGATGACACCACCCTTATGGCAGAAAGCAAAGAACTAAAGAGCCTCTTGATGAAAGTGAAAGGAGAGAGTGAAAAAGTTGACTTAAAACTCAACGTTCAGAAAACTAAGATTGTGGCATCTGGTCCCATCACTTCATGGTAAATAGATGGGGAAACAGTGTAAACAGTGTCAGACTTTATTTTTCTGGGCTCCAAAATCACTGCAGATGGTGACTGCAGCCATGAAATTAAAAGATACTTGCTCCTTGGAAGAAAAGCCATGACCAACCTAGACAGCATATTAAAAATCAGAGATGTTACTTTGCCAACAAAGGTCCACATAGTCAAAGCTTGGTTTTTCCAGTAGTCATGTATGGATGTGAGAGTTGGACTGTAAAGAAAGCTGAGCACTGAAGAATTGATGGTTTTGAACTGTTGGAGAAGACTCTTGAGAGTCCCTTGGACTGCAAGGAGATCCAACCAGTCCATCCTAAAGGAGATCAGTCCTGAATATTCATCGGAAGAACTGAAGCTGAAACTCCAATACTTTGGCCACCTCATGTGATGAACTGACTCTTTGGAAAAGACCCTGATGTTAGGAAAGATTGAAGGCAGGAAAAGAAGGGGACGAAAGAGGATGAGATAGTTGGATTGCATCACAGACTCAATGGCATGAGTTTGAGTAAACCCTGGGAGCTGGTGATGGACAGGGAGGCCTGGTGTGCTGCAGTCCATGGGGTCACACAGAGTCGGACACAACTGAGTGACTGACCTGAACTGATGATGTCTGCAACAAGTCTTTAATGTGTTGGTGTATTTGAAACTTTCTTTGCAGAATCATTTAAAAATTTGAGGCATATAGACTGTTTTTCTCTAGAGTCCAGTGTTGACATTTAATATAACCTGTTTCTATATTTAAGTCTTTCTGGAGGTGGGGTGGTGGCAAGGGTATGGTCCAGTGACACCTGGGACAGAATGGGTACTTATATCATGTTCTTTTCTGGACATCCGTAAAATGCACCTTTGGACCACACTGATGAATGGTGAATTTGCATTCTTTTTTCTAAGAAGAACAAATACTGCATTTTAAAATTTTTGTGTTTTTGGTTGAGTTTCTGTTGTAACTATGGGTATTGTGTAGAGCTCAGATGGTAAAGAATCTGCCTGCAACAATGGAGACCCAGGTTTGGTTCCTGGGTTGGAAAGCTCTCTTGGAGAAAGGATTGGCTACCCACTCCAGTATTCTCCCCTGGAGAATTCCATGGACAGAGGAACCTGGTGGGCTACAGTTCATGGGGTGGCAAAGTGTCAGACATGACTGAGCGACTAACAAAACACAAATTCTGTAGAACACCAAGCAACCTGCCTACGTTGCAACCAACACTTATACAGTTCTCTGGGTGCCGGCCCACTATTCTGGGGTCTCTCATACCAAACAGGATACACCTAATCAGACCAAGTGTAAAAAGCCTTTTTTTTTTTTTTTGGTACACAATACCTCAGGCTTTGCTCTATGCCTGCTTTCCTTGCAAATCCACTCTATTCCTCCTCAATCTGGTTTTGATGTTTAGGCATTGAATATAGCTGCTCATTGGGAAAGTGCTCATGTCTGACTCTGTTTTTCTATATAGAATCTTTGGATATGAATTTCCTTTCTCAGAGTTTGTATATTACCTTCTTTAAAATAATAGGTGTCCAATAACAAGATATTGTTGGAGTTTTTTTTACATTTATTGTTTGTATATTGAGTTATGAAGAAGAGAAGCTAAACAGAAAGAAATTCAAGGCAAGTGATAACAAGACATGGAGAAAAATAATGAATGTTTCTGTCCCAGGAATTTTTTTTTTTAAGAACTTGAGAGTAATTTATATTTTGAGGGTTTTCCTCATCTTTGGTCTTAAATGAAATGTATTCTACTACCTCTCTGTATGAAGAATCCTCACATATTTACAGTGAACTCTTACAGCCTTCAATTTTGTTCCACTTAATTTTCCTTTGAAGATCTTCCTGGACCTTTTTTGACTATTTTATAGTACCCTGAAGTTATCAGAATGATAACGTGTGCCTGCCTGGTCCTCACAACTGTGGCCACCACCTTTAAATGGAAACTTCAGTCTGCAGCCTCTGGCCTTGGGAACAATAGAGCCCTTATGAAAAGAAGCTCAAGAAATTGAAGTGTAGTAGCTCAGCCTATTTATCCTTTTGCCTTATTTTATTCTCATTTTTCACCTTAATCCTAAGACCTGGAACTTGGTTGCTTTTTCTTTATGCACAATGCCCCCATTTAAAACTGTTTCAAGAAAACGAGTCCCTGTTTCTCATCTTTCTTCCCAATGCACTGACGTCTCTGGGATTAAGTTCCTGTACTTAATTTCTGGGCCTCAGTCGGCTGATCCCCTGTCTCTCAGCAGACTTAATTTCTGTAAGTATTGTGGGAACGTAGAGAAAGCCTTAGAAAGATTAACCCCTTGTTGGTTTGAATCAGGCATTCCTTGAGAAACTGATTTGGGAGAGGAGCTCTTTCAATTCAGCCTTGCACATTCTGCAGAGGTTTGACCCAAGAGTACATGGAGTGATGAGTTAGTGCAGAGACGTTTGAAATTAACGAGTGGTTGTCTCATAAAGTATACATACCCCTTTCCTGTTGCTCTACCCCAACAAAAGCTGATGTGTATTCTTTTCACACAATGCAGTGGACAGTTTATGGTGCCATAATGTTGTGATTTGAAACCAAGTGTGGTTGAGTCTTCCCTATAAAATTATATATTCTGCCATACGTTACCTCAGTACATGCTTACATACAACTACTGTGAGTACTCTGCTGTGGAGTTTTCCCATCACTTTTTTTCCGCTTCACTTTGGACCTTTTAATTAGGGTGGCCAAAAGGTGTTTTTTTATTTTGTTCTGGCCTAGAATTCTCTATTCTCTGAAAAGTGATCACTCAGAGTTCCAGGTCCTAAGCTTTTATTTATTTTTCTACTATAGCATTACATCTGGTTTGTTTTGTTATATTTGGCTTCCCAAGCAGCACTGGTGGTAAAGTATCCACCTACCAATGCTGGAGACTCAAGAGACATGGGTTTGATTCCTCTGTCAGAAGGATGACCCTGGGGTAGCAAATGGGGATAGCATTCTAGTATTCTTGCCTGGAAAATTCCTTGGACAGTGAAGTCTGGTGGGCTGCAGTCCATGGGGTTGCAAATAGTTGGACATGACTGAGCACACACATACATGATAGCTTTATTTAGTTTAATTCTGAGTTTTTTTTTTAATCTTTAAGTTTTCTGGCTTTGAAATGTTGCTGTGATGATGAGGGAGTATTTCAAATATGTTTTAGTGAAAAAAGTCATGTCTACATTGTGTTCTGAGCTGGAAACAGATTTCCCATTGGACAGATGACAGATTTCCTCTCTATATCATCAAGCAAACCATTTTTAGGGTAACCTGGGGGTTTGTTTCTCTGCTCATCCTTTTATTTATTATTCATTCAATAAATATTTATGAAGTGTCAACTAGTGCCAGAAGTTGTTCTAGGCACTTGGGATTCAGCAGTGACCAAATTCCTACTTGTGTAGAGCTTACATTCTGGTTCAGTGGTGTTCAAACTTTGCTGCATATTACAATCACCTAGGGAGAATTTAAAACTCCTAAGTCTTGCCCCATGCCAGTTAAATCAGAATCTTTGGGGGTAGATACAGGCATATTTTTTTCTGATGATTCCAATGTATATCTATATTTGAGAACGATTAATCTACATCAGGAGTTATCACATTATAGCATATGCCATAATGTTCAGAAGGGTGTGTTACAGACGAGATTGAGCACATTCTATCTATGGTGGTATGGCCATCGACAGAAAGGCTTGTTATAATTCAGAATAGAGTTGGCCCTTGAGCAAGGCTGGGGTGAAGGACACTGACACAGCAGGCAGTTGAAAATAAACATAAAACATATAGTTGGCCCTTGGTACCCACCAGTTCTACCAACAGCAGATCTTAATTGCAATTACTACTGAAGAGAAATCCAAGTATAAGTGGATTCTTGGAGTTCAAAACCATGCTTTTCAAGAGTCCCCTGTAGTTTCTGATTCAGCAGTCTGGAGTTAGGCCTAGGAATTTTCATTTTTAATAAGTTCCCTGGTGAAGCTGATGCTCTTGGCTTTGTGGGCTAAACTTTGTGAATAACTGATACAGAGCCTTGGTGCTCAATGCATGGTAGTCGATCAGAGGTACAGGTTTTCCTGATGATTTGTCGGAAATGTAGAATCTCCAGTGCATCCAAGACCTCATGAATCAGTCTGTGTTTTGATAAAATCTCCTGGTGATTGAAATGCTCATTAAAGTTTCTGACCTGTTTCTCTGCACTCTGTCACCTGCGTGTCGTGTAAACTATAGACTTATTCCTTGACTCTCAGATATTTCCTTTATATAAGCTGATATTACACATGTTACATGCATGTGTACACATTTGTACACAAAGCACATACTGGTGATTTTAATGAAATAATATGCTTTTTCTTACGTTTTACTACTACAAAGAGCCTGTATTAATAATAGTAAATACAAATGAAAAATAACAGGCTTAATGCTCCCTGTTGAAAATAAGGAAATAAACTCCCCCACTTTTGTCTTAGATCATTTGCTTTAGAATACTGATAACTTCATTCTCCGTCTCTCTGAAATGTATGTAAAACTTGAAAGAAGCTAAATAAGCTTCTAACCAGGACCTGGTAACTGTATCTTTGAAATATAATCAAGAAAGCTATTTCCCTATCTTCTAGTCTGTGTGAGAGGAGCTTAACTTTGGTGGCCCCTTCCTCCAAGTTGCAAAACCACCTCTTGTCATAAAGAGAAGTTAATTTTTGGATAAAGCCACCTGACTAGCACAGATGGTCACCCCGACTTCCAAATGAGTTTTGAGATTATGTATGACAGTGAATCAGCTCTTTGCATCAGGTGGCCAAAATATTGGAGCTTCAGCATGAGTCCTTCCAATGAATATTCAGGGTTGATTCCCTTTAGGCTTGACTGGTGTGATCAGCTTGCAGTCCAAGGGACTCTTAAGAGTCTTCTCCAGCACCACAGCTTGAAAGCGTTAGTTCTTCAGCTCGCAGCTTTCTTTGTGGTCCCACCCTCTTATCCATACATGACTACTGGATCTTGATACTGGGAAGATTAAGGGCAGGAGGAGAAGAGGGTGGCAGAGGATGAGATAGTTAGATAACATCACAGACTCAATGCACATGAAGTTGGGAAAATTTCAGAAGAGTGAAGGACAGGCAAGCCTTGCATGTTACAGTCCATGGGGTTGGAGAGTTGAGCATGCCTTAGTGACAGAACAACAACGTGTACAACAGCGGTGCTATTAAATACTGTTACTTGAGGACTAATCACTGTTTCTGTTGAACATGTATGCAGTGGTTGTATCTGCTTGGCTACATGAAGGGTTAAAGTTGTGTGTATCTTCGCGATCTCTTAGTGGATTGCCTATGATGTGTATCACATTCTGACTTAATGTCTATCCAATGATAAATTATTTTTTATGAGATTTAAAAAATTTTATTGGACTATAGTTGCTTTACAATGTTGTGGATTTTTCTGCTATACAGCTAAGTGAATCAGCTATACCTGTTCCTTTCCATTTAGGTCACACAGAGCATTAAGCAGATCCCTGTGCTGTACAGTAGGTTTTCATTAGTTATATTATACATCATTTCCAATGATACATTTTTTTCCTCTTCTACCTTTGTGTAAAGTTTTTCTGGGTGGCAAAGAAATTATTTTTAGTAAGATTTCTCAGTAGGTTCTAGCCAGTATTAACTTTCCAGACTACTCTCATCCCCTCATCAGCCACAGCACTCATTAGGCATATGGCAGTTTTTGAGGGGAAAGGAGATGAGAGGGAGTACCAGTAGAATGTATTACAAAAACAGAAGATTAATTCACATTCTGTTTTTGAAACTTAAAAAACCCCACTTAATTATGGAATTTTAAAACTATATATAAGAGTAGAGAGATTAATATAACAAACCCCTCTTGCTCTTCTCCCAGCTTCAATAATTATTAAGATTTTTTCCAACCTTGTTTCATCCACATTTAGTGGTGTTTTTTGCCCATGGTGTTTTAAAGTGAAATCTAGATAGTTAACCTTGAAATACTTTAATATGTCTCTAATTATACAGCCATACCTATTCACAATAGCTAGAAGATAGAGTACAAATGTCCATCAATGGATGAAAGGAAAATAAATAAATGTGTATATATATATATATATACACACACACACATACAATAGAATAGCATTTAATCATAAAATGGACAAAGACTGCCTGCACAGTGTGGATGAACTTTCAAAACATGCCAAGTGAAAGAAGTTAGATACAAAAAGTTACATACTGTATGACCCCACTTATATGAACTATCCATAACTGATAGGAACTCAGGGGCAGAATGCAGGTTGGTGGTTTCCAGGGCCTAGGGGGAATGAAGAGACACTGCTTAATGGAAAAGGGGTTTCATATGAAGTGTTAGAACTGTTTTGGAACTAGTTGGAGGTGGTTTTACTACCCTTTAAATAGAACATTTCTAGTCCTTCAGGATCTCTTGCAGGATAATGACAAGTAAAAAGGTGATCTTTGAAGCAAGAAGTAATTACAAATGGTGAAAGTTTATAATGAGAACAAAGATTGTTTGGAGAGAGAAATATCTGGGAGATTCTTTACGTGGCAAGGTTGGGGAAGACCATTCCTACTTTATTTTCTAATCTAAGGTCTAGACATTAAAGAGAAGCTTCTAGCAGTCAAGAGTCTTGAAGCCAGAAGGGGGTTGGCATGTTTGAGTAACTGAAAGCAGGTGTGCGTCATGGACATGTTGGTGCAGGTTTTCCCTCCAAGTGGATTGGGCTTGAACAAATGGGAAGTAAATATTCAGTTCATGAAAGAATGAGTCGTCATCATCTACTCTTCCCTCAAATCATGGTGGAATGAGGATGTTTCTGTAGACTGGGGTAAAATGTAGACAATTACATTTTTTTTTCTTTATCACTCTGAGTATCCTTAACTAGATGAGACAAAGTATGAAAAATGTTTAATATTGGATATGTGTTAGGTGTGAATATACTAGGTATATCTATGCATATACCCAGTATATAGTATGGATATATACTAGGCATATGTCTAGTAAGTAATGTGGATAAATACTAGGATATAGTAATAAAACAACTTCTGAAGAGGAGAGGTTGGGGAAACTCTGCAAAGCATGAATATCACAGGAATCTAGGGTCTGAGAAGAAAAAGAAGGGATTGGAGGGAGAAAGATGGCAATACCAAGGGGAACAAAACCATCATCTCTAGTCTGTGGTGCATAGAAATGGGCAGGGTATCAACTCTGCCTGCTCTGTGTGCATATAAACAAATCATTTTACTCTGGAAGCATCAGCCCATGCTGATGTGAATTATAATGGGAATTCCAATCATACTTATCCTATAGGGTTTATGCGGGATTTAAATGAAATCATGATTGAAACTGGCTCAGTGGGGTGCCTGGCACAATGAAAACTCGAAATGCTTGCTTGCACTATGGATATTACAATTTCTGTCTGCTCAGTTTTCTAGACCACCTCAAATTTATGTTTTGGTCTCATGTTTTTATACCCTGAATTCATATTTTGGCTTTCTCCTTTCTAGGCTTTAAAAAATGCCCTATAGAAAAAATTGTGTATAACTTTCTGAATCATCAAGGTTTTGTTTTCAACCTCATAGTGCATTTAAGTAAATGAAAAGCTTCTTTGTTACTAAAACCTATGTTACTGACTGTAGTCAATACATTCATTCTGGTCATTCAAAGAGCAAAATGGTCATTGAATTTAACCATTATACAAAATATCTAGTTGTTTGACTGAATGAAATAGTATAGATGCTTTTGTGTGTGGAAGCCCTGCAATACTTAGCATTCATTAAGTACCAGTTGCAAGCAAAGCATGGTATTAGAGGCTTTTGAAGATATGGAGATCAATTACAGATAATGTAGGTTTAATATTTCTAGCACTTTCCCAACATTTTTAACCATTATCTCATTAGACTCATAGCACAGTTTACAAGTTATTACATTTTATGGATTTTTATTATATGCAAAAATAGAAGTTTGGAAAGGCAAAGTCGGTTGCCTATGAGTAGTAAATTGTGGTAATAGAATCTGAATTTAATTCTTTTTGTCTTTCAAACTCAGTGCTTTCTTCATTACATAAAAATCCAAGTAGATAGACCATATTCACTTAGCAACTGAAGCTAAGCATAACTTCTTAAGTAACAAATCTATAAGCGCTAAGCAACGGGAGATACTGAATATAGTACAAACTCACCAAGATTTTATAGTCTAAAGATACATGCTTAAGTCTCAGCTCTGCTGTTTACTATCTTTGGGGCCTTGGATGAATCTGTTGACCTTGCTGAGCTTTAATTCCCTCATCTCGGTGTGAAGATAAAATTATATGGTACAGTGAAGCCACTGATACGGCTAAAATGCTCACGAATGTAACAAAGATGTTGACTTGGTATTTAATCCTAATTTTTGAGAATTTTCATTATTTTTCTATATTACATTTAAAATATTTAAGAAATGTTTAATATAACTGATATAGGACACATTAAATATTTTCATAAAAGGCAGTTTTGCCACAAAATACTTTTATAGCATGCAAATAAATTATTTTTAAGGAAGACTGTTTATCCAGACCCATGCAATAAGAAAGCATGTTACAATTCTGCCCTAACCTGTGTATTGTTCTTTAGAGCTTTCATAAACTTCTCTCACTTTGCTGCTTCTTTGGATTATAGAGGTTAATTGATCTTCAATATGCTGAGTAGTTTCAAAAGACTATTTTTGTTAGGTCCTCAAATACTTATAAAGTGTTATTTCCCTCTGCCATTTGGGTACTTCAGTTACCAGAAACAGTCAATGAACTTCTAAAAGTGCTTGTTAGGGAATGTTCTGCTAATTGCTTTTGATCTGCCTTAAAAAAGAGCAATTAGCAACAACTCACATTTTATCTTTGGGGATATGAACATTCTCACGACCAAACTTGAGTTTTTAGTCCTAAAAGTGTATCATAGAGAAAATAATGCTTCTGATCCCATGAAACACATTTGAAGAGTTAGGCTGATGTTTTTCTCAGATCTTTTCCCCTTTGAGACATGTAGTATAGCATTCTTTCATGAGGGGTTAAATTTCACACATGTTTATATTTAGTACCTATGGGAGTCTAAGCTGATGATTAATAGTTGAGAATCATTTTAAAAAATGTATGACTGAAGGCAGAAAATAAAGTGCCGATTGGTTCATTAAGCAATTCAATCCCAAACTGTAAAAAGTTTAAGTTTAATCCTGCCAGAAAGCCTGACTGATCCTGTCATAAACACTTTTCATAAACCTTGCACTTAAACCTGATCTTGCAGTTTTATTAATCTAACAATAATTCAAAGTGACATTCCATGTAGCAATATAAATCTATAAGATGGATGTCATAAAACTTATACCATGACAAAACCATGGGTGATCATGTAAAAATGCAGGTTCTTTTAGTGAGGTATTCTCTCTGAATTGCTGCTTGTGCCTTGGTTGAACAGATGTGTTGACTGTAACACTGTCTTAATGTGTTGGTATGCCTGAAGGAAACGAAAGAAATTCAGAGAGACACTGCTGATCGAAAGTTCTGGAGTTTGGAGAGCCTTATTTGCAGAACTCAGGGAGCAAGTTAACAGAGACATATTTGTGGAGCTTACATTCTCTGGAAAGATTCCTTTTCTGTGTCGCTATGTGGAATTTTTAGCTCTTGGATTTAATGCCCACGTTGATATTCTGTGGATGTATGAGGGGCCCTGAGCAATAGGTACACTTTCAGAAACTCAAATGAAGTCCCAGCTGGCAGATTTTTGGTGTTCTTAGTTCTCAGTCTAGGGGTTAGGTGAACTCTCAAACTAAATCATAGCAGACTTAACCTTAGAAATATTATATTACTACAATCCTGTTACTTGGAACGGAAGAGTGCGTTTCTATTTTATATGGGGGAAGAGAGACATTTCCAAGGATAAGCTTTGAAGGAGTCTGTAAGAGCTAGTGGGTTTGTTTTCATATGCTTGCCGTAGTTGCTCACCAGCAGCAATCTGCTCTCAAATAAAAGTGAGCCTTGAAGGAGTGTTCAAACACCTGTTATGGAACCCATGAGACACTTAACACTTTTATAAGATAGGTGTTGGGCAAATATCTGAAGCCATAGGATGTTTTCCCCCTGACCATGCTTTGTTAATCTGTTGTCTACTCATGAGAATAAAACCCACTTTGATTTCATTTGACAGGAAATGAAAGCCAAGGTTGCATTATCCCTAGTGCTTTAACATTGTCAGAATTATAATTCAGTAAGAGGTTTGTGTAATTATTTGCGGATCTTTTCTCCTAGATTTTGACTTCCTCTAGTACTTGGTGAAGTGCTTAGCACCTGGTAGGTGCTCACTTAGCACATTTTGTGATTCAACCACTAAGGTCATGTCTATACAACTGAAAGGAGAAACACAAAATTTTGAATGTTATTCACTTTATTGACAAATAATTGACATTTAAATTTCATTCCCAAGCAGTTATTTTTTTAAAGGAGTGCGTGGTGTGTATGTGTGTGTACAGGGGGCATTTGTGTTACTTTATAGGGGCAATTAGTTGGAAGACAATAGGCAATGAATCTTTTATTTAGTAATTGATTAAAAATGTAATAAACAGAAATTTCACTTACCTGGAAGTTTAAGGCATTCACGTTCGCTTTTAAGTATTATGTATTTTCCTTATCAGATGTGTGTCGAAAGTTTGCATTCCTTTAGTCTTCCAAATATAGGAACACACAGCAATAATGTGAATTTGAATGTCACAGAGGATAGGCAATTGGCTCCAATTTTCTGCCCACCTTTGATATCAGACACAGCAGGTAGTATATGGGTGATGAACTAACATTCTTCATCAGCAGTGATGCTGAGTTTTGGGAAACATGGATGAGGATGAGACCCCCGTGGGGAATCTTCAGGCATCAGGTAATATCCTTCTTCCAAACCAGCAAAGTAGAAAATTAAGAATCCGTTTTCGTTTTTTGATAGTAGTCTCCTGACCTATTCTCCTTGGTTCAGGCTGAAATCCACCCCCACCCCAACCTCCCCATCCATAAACTGCCATATTATTGGAATCCCTGCTTCTGTCTTCTAAAGCTCTTTGATATTACATTGGAATCAAAGTGTTCTTTTTTTCTCTCTTAATTTATAGCCTTATGTTAGGGCTTTGCTGGAGTACAAGTAGCTTCATTTATATAGCAGACAAAATCATTTTGTCTAAACAATGAAAAAGTAAGTTTCAATGACTATTGACTATATAGCTGATTTTAAGTTGAAATTATATGATCTATTATCATTAAGAAGCAATTTTATAGTAAGTAAAAATGTAAGCTACGCCTAATGCAGAATTACTATAGCTATATAATATGGCCAGATCCCTAAACAAATAGGTATTTGCTATTTTCCTTCTGTCACATTCATGTGATATAATGACCTTTCTGAATTTGACTTCAAGGTATAGTGCAAACAATTCTCTTATTTACATTCACTTATGATATTTAAAGCTCTTTAGATGAGCATTGAACTACTAGAGAACCAACAAATATCAAAGCCAGAATCACAACTGAATTTATTTTCGCAATTAATTTGCTTTCCCTATAGGGAAACTTTTATTCAAATGAAAGGACAATTGTAATACACAATAATAAATACTCAATGCAGTAAATGCTTTCACTGCAACTATTATATTTACATAACCCATTTAGTTGAATGCAAACAGCTAACTAAAATAATTGGCTATTTTCCTTTTACCTTTAAAATATGACTGCTTGAGAATCAGATTCACAGACTCAGAACCAATTTATGGTTACTAGCAGGGGGGATGGTGGGAGGAAGGCATAGTTAGAATTTGTTATTGATATCACACTGTCATATTCAAAATGGATAATCAAAAGGGACCTACTGTATAGCACATAGAACTCTGCTCAATATTATGTAATAACCTAAATGGGAAAATAAGTTGCAAAAGAATAGATGTATGTATATGAATAACTGAATCACTTTGCTGTATACCTGAAACTATCACAACATTGTTAATCAACCATAATCTAATGTAAAATAAAAAGTTAAAATACGACTACTTGAATTTTTGTTTTTATCTGTTAATGGAGCCTGAATATCTGTTTGGCCTTTTCCTTTATCATTTTCATGTTAAAGGGGTAGGAGAGGGAAAACATGGACTCACCCTTAGGGCAAAAAAAAAAGTCTCACCATTCCTTTTTCTAGTGCTTTTGTTAAACCAGTATTAATTAGTAGAGAAAAGAAAGTTAACAGTTGGGAATCTTTAGAGTTTTTGAAGGAATAGGGCCATGCAGAAAGAACTTGCATTCATAAACAGAGTGGGACTTTTATAGTTCTCTTTTCATCATTGCTTTTGGATAAGAACACGAACTTGCCACCTGTCTTTCCAAATGGTGTTAAGGTAGGGAGGAGCAGTATTTATTCACAAAAATAGATTTGACTTGCAGTCAAAATTTAATATAGGAAAGCCTATTTAAATTAAAAAAATCTCAAAGGTCCTTAATACATTTTTTCCTGTTCTAAGGTCACAGATATTTGTAGAAATTTCTTATTGGTATTCTAATAGTTCCATCTGCCACCCATCTTCTGAGAGCAATAGAAAATTCTGATAACTTAACTTTGAACTGTTTATTAAACTTATATTTATGTACAAACTTGGGTCTTTTTGATGTACATTTCTAACAGTTTTTTCATTTGAAGACAGTCCTATAACCACCACCACCACCGTCAAGATATAGAAGAGTCCCATCACCACAAATTATTTCCTTACGTTGCCTCTGTTTAGCCAATCCTTCCTTCTACCTCAATCCCTGGCAACAGGGATCTTTATCTGTATTGTTCAACCTTGTCTGGAATGTGTTATAAATGGAATCATACAGTATGCAGCTTTTTCAGTCTGGCTTTTCTCACTTAATGTATTTCAGATTCATTTATGCTATTGCATGTCAGTAACTCAAACATTTTTATTGCTAATATGTCACATTCATTGGTTTAAAGATACTAGTGTTTTGTATTTTTTCCCCCAGCTTTGAGCAATTGTGAGGAAACTCACTATAAACTTCTTGTGTTGTGAATGACAGAGTATATTTCACTTGTGGGGTCTTTAAGGATCACTCCAATGTGATTGTAGGATTTACACTGAGGCATACGAAATGAAAAGATTGATTACACTCACAGGTACTAGAAGAGGGAACCAGGGGGCCTTATGGGAGGAGCTCCTAGGAAGAAGGCTCCACCAAGCAGACAGGGAGCCGAGAGGGGAGGACCCGTGGGTAAATGGCTTTGTCAAGGGTCAGGGTGGAGTACACAAAAGAAGGTGTGAGGGGTTTTAGAGGTGCACTGAATGTCACCGGGTCACGGTCCAGGGAGGGCAAAAAAGGGAGCTTGGGGCGGGGCCAGGTTTACCATCCTGGTCTGGTCGCCTAGGTAGGGTTCTCACACAGTCTGTTTGCGGGGCTGTGGAAGCACTGGGAAACATGAAGTTTTAAAAGTTTACAATATGCTTCTGCATACAGGTTCTGATATGACTACCACATAGGCAATTGACAAATTTTATATATAATATGTACATGTGGCATATGTACAAATTTTTTCAGATTATTTTCCACTGTAGGTGATTACAAGATACTGCATAAAGGAGCTTCCTTGACTGCCCAGTGGTTCAGATTCTGCACTTCCAATGCAAGGGGCACAGGTTCTATACCTGGTCGGGAAAATAAGATCCCACATACTCCACAGTTAGGCAAAAGAGAAGGAAAAAGATTGTGAGTATAGTTCTGTGTGCTCTGCAGTGAATCCTCCATGCTCCTAATTTTTCCTTTGCTCCTTGTCCTATTTGGTAACAATAAGTTTGTTTTCTATATTGATTCAATTGTATTATTTTTAAGATTCTACAAGTTATATAATCTTTGATTTAGTAGAAATTCTCTAGGTCCATCCATGTTGTTGCAAATGGCAATATTTTATTCATTTTTATGGTTGAGTAATATTCCATTGTATATATATGCCTCAACTTATACGTGTCATCTGTTGATGGGCATTTGAGTTGTTTCCATGTCTTGGTTGTTGTAAATAGTGCTGCCATAAACATTGGGGGACCTCTTTTTTTTCTCCTAAAAATAAAGTCCCTGTTTCTCCTAACATACTTTTCTTTGAACTGTACTTTGTCTAGTCTATAAAGAAAGCTGAGTGTCAAAGAATTGCTGCTTTTGAACTGTGGTGTTGGAGAAGACTCTTGAGAGTCCCTTGCACAGCAAGGAGATCTAGTCAGTCCATCTTAAAGGAAATCAGTCCTGAATATTCATTGGAAGGACTGATGCTGAAGCTGAAATTCCAATACTTTGGCCACCTGATGTGAAGAATAGACTCATTTATAAAGAGCCTGATGCTGGGAAAGATTGAAGGCAGGAGTAGAGGATGACAGAGGATGAGAAGGTTGGATGGCATCAATGACTCAGAATTTATTCAAACTCATGTCCACTGAGAGTTGGTGATGGACAGGGAGGCCTGGTGTGCTGTAGTCCATGGGGTTGCTAAGAGCTGGACATGACTGAGTGACTGAACTGAACTGAACTGCTTTCTTTTATTTAGTGCTGCATTTTCCCTTCTTTTACTTTTAACCTATTTATGTCATTATATTTGAGTTTCTTGTAGAGATAATTTAAAAAATCCTATATAACATGCTATCTTTTAATCGGTGTGTTTAGGCCAATTCTATGCAATGTAATTATGGATATGGTTGGATATAGATGCATCTTTTTAATGTTTATTCATCTACTGCTTTATTTTCTTCCTCGTTTTCTGCCACCTTTTAAATGATTTCAGTGTTTTTGTTGTTGTTCAGTCACTAAGTTGTGGCCAGCTCTTTGCGATCCTATGGACCGCAGCACACCAGGCTCCCCTGTCCTTCACTGTCTCCTGGAGTTTGCTCACACACATGTCCATCGAGTCAATGATGCCATCTTATCTTCTGTCACCCCCTTTTCCTCCTGCTCTCAATCTTTCCCATCTTAATTCATCTACCTTTTGATTATATTGCTTCCTATTTTTAATAGATTGTATTAGGGAATAAAGTGTAAACAACTTATCCTTTACAGTCTACATAGAACTGATATTTTATTATTAGTGGAAGCCTTGATGGATTTATTTATTTATTTTTTTGGTAAGATTATTCTTTATTATTTTCACGCTTTTTCTTTTTTTTTAATTTTAAACATTTTTGTTCCATATCATTGTCTTTACTTTTATTTCTTTTCTTTCTTTTTTTTTTTTAAATTTTCTTTACTTTATTGTGTTGGTTTTGCCATACAAGCCTTGATGGATTTAGAGATTATCATACTAAATGAAGTAAGCCAGAGAAAGACAACTATCGTATGATATCGCTTATATGTAGAACTGGAAAAAAGATACAAATGAACTTACTTACAAAACAAAAATAGATTCCCAGATGTAGAAAGCAAACTTCTGGTTCTTAATGTATACATACTACTATATTTAAAATAGGTAACCAATAAGATTTTAGATTTGTGTATATATATACATATAAATCGGAGAAGGCAATGGCACCCCATTCCAGTACTCTTGCCTGGAAAATCCCATGGACGGAGGAGCCTGGTGGGCTGCAGTCCATGGGGTTGCTGAGTCAGATATGACTGAGCAACTTCACTTTTGCTTTTTACTTTCATGCATTAGAGAAGGAAATGGCAACCCATTCCAGTGTTCTTGCCTTGAGAATCCCAGGGACGGAGGAGCCTGGTGGGCTGCCGACTATGGGGTCGCACAGAGTTGGACTCGACTGAAGTGACTTAGCAGCAGCACACATATAAATAATCTGAATCACTTTGCTATACACATGAAACTAACATGAATTGTAATTATCAAATGTTATTCAGTAAAAAAAATTAAATGTAGAAGACCTGCAGTCATATAGACCCCTTTATGCCTCCCCCATTGTCATATGTATTTCAACTATATGTATTGAAAACTCACCAGAAAATGTTATGATTGTTTTTTATCAAAAATACATATTTTTCCAAACTTAGGATAAAAACATTGTCCAAATATTTACCATTTCTGTTGCTTTTCACTCGTTTCTCAAGTTCTAAATTTCTCTTTGGTGACATTTTATGAATAGAGTTACAATGGCTGCTTTAAAATGTTAGGCTGATGATTCTAATATCTAAGTCATCTTGGGATTGCAATTAGTTGATTGTCTTTTCCACTGAGGATTGATCAAATTTTTATAGTTATTTAAAGGCTGAGCGATTTTTGACTGCAGTGCTATTGGTAATAATATTTTAAATGTTACATTGTTTCCCTTAGTCCTCCAAACAACGCTGCCTTTTGCATTCCCTCCCGCACCGCTTGACTTTTGCAGGCATTCAACCTACACCAGGTTAGATTCAGACCATCAGTTTTATCTCTGTTTCTGTCAGTGGAATTTATAATGTCAGTTCCGTTTTCAAAGCTTTTGCTAGGCTGCTTTCACTGTGTTCTGTGCATATGCGGCTCAGGGCTCATTTTGGTAAGTGGGTCATGTTTGTGTTATTTGGTGGTTGTGTAGCCTATGCTCTGCTAATCTGGGTTTGTGTTGTTCGTGCCACACATATATGTAGGGGTGAGTCTGACACTTGTGCTGGATCACAGGCAGAATTAGAGCATTCTCTCTTTTCTCTGCTTCACAGGAATTGGCCCTACTATCTTTGACATCCTGCTTCCTCTTTCCTTGTTCTCTTTTCAGAAAGACAAGAATTCTCTGAGATTCTTGATGTCTGTGTCCATTGCAGAGTTCTATAACTGGAGCCATCCTCAGGTCAAACTGGAAAAGGAAAGCTGGTGTATTAATTTGTACAGCTGCCATATACATCACCACAAAGCGAGTGGCTGAAACCACAGACATTTGTGTTTCACAGTTCTGGAGGTTAGAACTCTGAAATCAAGGTGTTGGCAGGGCCAGTGCTCCCTCTGGTGCCAATGAAGTATTGATTCCGAGCCTCTCTCCCAGCTTCTGGTAGCTGCTTGGTTGAAGCAATATCCCGCCAGTCTTCACGTGGCATTAGTCCTGTGTACATGGTTCTCTGTGACCTAATTTCCCCCTTTATCTGAGAACATCAATACTAACAGATTAGGGTCCACCCTAATGACCTCATTTTAACTTGATTACCTCTGAAGACATGCTTTATCCCAATAAAGTCACATCATGAAGTACTAGGGGTTAGGACCCCAACATAGCTTTTGAGGGGATAGACTTCAACCCATGACTGATGAGAGGGGAAGAAAACCTCCAGGAAATTAACCACTATAGTCACTTCAAGTTTTGACAACCCTTTTCAACTGACTTACCTGCCTTTCAGAATTTCCTGGTGGATATTTTTGGTATTTTGTCCAGAGATTTTATTTGTAATCAGTGGATAGATTGCTGTTGACTTCCAACTAGAAGCTGTAACTTTGAAAAAAACAAATAAAAGTTCTTTTAGTCTGTGCAAGTACTTCTAAGGATCAATCCAGTGTGGCAGCCATGAATGAGAACCAGAGTTGAAATGAGGGGCAGGTTGAATGTTTATTTGGAGGATAGTTTTGAGTTAGGAAGCCGGCTCAGGGTTGAGGTGAAGTTTATTCAAATCTCTGATATGTTATGACTTAGAGCAACTCATATTCATGCTCCCAATTCTTTAAGTCCTGCTGCTCTTGATTGATTTTCTTCGGCTAAGAATTTGGCAGTAGAATTAGGACTAGAAAAATAAGTTGCATGTTATTTCAAATGCTTCCAATTTATTGTAAAGGTCACTTCAATTTATCATATGCATATTTATTTACTACTTTCTGGTATTATAAAGATACATTAGAAATCATTCCTGAGTTTAAGGAGTCATAGTCTAGGAGTCGGAAATGTGGAAGGAGAAAGGTAATATTGCTGTGCTAAGTACTCTGACAGCGGGCAGGGGTAGGGTTGGGGGCTAGAATAGGTAATATCTAAACCATGAAATTAAAATGTGCTTGCTCCTTGTAAGCAAAGCTATAACAAACCTAGACAATGTATTAAAAAGCAGAGACATTACTTTGCTGACAAAGATCCATCTAGTCAACCTATGATTTTTCCAGTAGTCATGTACAGATGTGAGAATTGGACCAGAAAGAAAGCTGAGCACCGAAGAACTGAAGATTTCAAATTGTGGTGCTGGAAAAGACTCTTGAGAGTCAGCAAGGAGATCAAACCAGTCAATGCTAAGGAAATCAACCCTGAATATTCATTGGAAGGACTGAAGCTGAAGCTCTAATACTTTGGCCACCTGATGCGAAGAGCTGGCTCATTTGAAAAGACCCTGATGCTGGTAAAGATTCAAGGCAGGAGGAGAAGGGGACAATAGAGGATGAGATGGTTGGATGGCATCACTGACTCAATGGACATGAGTTTGAGCAAACTCCAGGAGATAGTGAAGGACAGGGAGGCCTGGTGTGCTGCAGTCCACGGGGTCGTAAAGAGTTGGGCATGACTTAGTGACTGAAAAACAACAACAAACCAAGAACTGAAGGCTTTCATTATGTGGAAGAAAAAAAAAAGGGAGGAAATAGAGAAACCAAAGTAAACAATGCAAATGAGCTTTAGGAGGATGAAGAGAGCTCTGGTACACATGTTTGAAAATATTGTTTATCATGAAGTGTTATGTAAGGCCCTAAGATTTTGTTGTTTTGTGGCCAAGACAGAGATAAACAGAAGCCTTAAAAAACCCTGAGTTGGAGGAAGTATATTTTAGGGAAAGGACTGAAGCATTTGCTAGTTTTGGAAGTTTTCTTTTAAGGATTGGGTTGAGAAAGATCACACAAGATAGAAATACAGAACAACCTCAGGAGAATGAACTTCTGTGCCCACTGGCACATTTCTATTTATTTGATTCATTACAGTCAATAATTCAGAATGGTTTATTCACAGTTTGATCAGCTCGTAATTGGGCAGGGGAGGGGAAGTCGTTTATAAATGCCAACCCAAATTAGGTTGTGCCCTCAAGTCTTTTAACTGGAAATATTTTGTTTTGAAGTTAGTTGAAGAAGAGTGTTGGATAAGGCTTTGGAGAAAGAATGGAAGTTTCTATGAAAGTTGGCACTCAGGACTTGAGTGAACCATATAGGATAGAATTTGCCTAATTTTGCTTTTGCCATTATTATCTAGTGAACCACAGTGATTGTTATTTATCATAAAATAAGTGTGCTTATAGAACTGTTTGAGCTGTTCTTTTCTAGCAAGCTCTTTAATACTGTTTGATAGCTTCAATTTCAGACACCGCATGCCAAAGTTTTATCAAATGATCATATCCAATCACCTTGAAAACAAAAAGGTTGTTTTTTTATAGCAGTGGTCTCCAACCATTTTGGGGCCAGTGGCTGATTTTGTGGAAGACAATTTTTCCATGGACCAGGGAGGAGTGGGTGGTTTCAGGGTTATTCAAACATATCACATTTATTGTACGAAAGTGAAAGTTGCTCAGTCATGTCCAACTCTTTGTGACCCCATGGACTATACACTCCATTGAATTCTCCAGGCCGGGATACTGGAGTTGGTAGCCTTTCCCTTCTCCAGGGGATCTTCCCAACCCAGTGTTTGAACCCAGGTATCCCACATTGCAGGAGGATTCTTTACCAGCTGAGCCACAAGCGAAGCCCAAGAATACTGGAGTGGGTAGCCTGTTCCTTTTCCAGGGGGATCTTCTCAACCCAAGAATTGAGTCGGCGTCTCCTGCATTGCAGGCTGATTCTTTACCAACTGAGCTATCAGGGAAGCCCATTTATTGTATCCTCTACTTCTATTATTATATCAGCTCCACCTCAGATCATCAGGCATTAGATCCTGGAGTTTGGGGACCCCTGCTCTATAGCAGCACAGTAACCTGTAGCCTCAGAAGAACAAGAAGGAATAAGTAAAATTGATTTGGGTTGGGGTACAGAGCCATTATTATCTCGTCTGTCATCTGGGCAGATGCTGATCTCTAGTTTCTCACTTAAAATAGCGTTCTTTAAAAATGTTCTCAGGTGTAGAATAAATCTCAGACCCTAGAATTACTGCGTGACTCTGATAGTGCTTCTGCTTTTGCCTACCACAGCTCTGTAACCTGGTCCACACAATTAATAATTCAGAATCTCTTATCAATCCCTACATGAAATATGCTACCATTAAAAAAAAATTCTCTGCTTTTGCATATATTGTTCCTTCTGCTGAAAATGCACTCTCCGACTTTGTCAGCCTACCTGGAAAATCTGATCATCCTTTATTCCTCAGTTCAAGCAAAATGTCACCGCTTTATCTAGCGGCCGTTTGGCTTTCAGAGGCAGGTTGCTTTATCTTCCCTGTAAACTTAGAGCAGTGTGGTCGTACCTCTAGTGTGGTCCTAATTAGATTGCATTTTAGTTAAAACTTTTAACTTCCTCTTGTGCCTTCTTGGCTCTCAGCTCCTTTGGGATTGTGTGTCTGTGTTTTCCTATTGTAGTAGAAACCAAGTTAATGCTGACAAATATTTCAACAAAATAATCTTTGTTGGAATGAATGAATGAATGAATGAATATATACCATACCTAAGACAAAAAAATTTCTGTTGAATAGACCTCAGATGTAGTATTAGTGTTCTGGGCATCTGCTAGTCCAGATCCACTCTTCACCATTTTATATTCTGCTCTGTGCCCAAGGAGGCTGAGCTTTATATACAGAATTAATGTGGTCTCTTGCTCTCTGGATTGGGTTGAGTTTAGCCAATGAGTGCCAGTGATAGACAGTCAGAGGATAATAAAAGAATGGAGCTAGGTATTTATTCCCCTAGCTTCCCTGTTACTGTGTCTCATTGACCTGGCTAGGTCCCTCTACCTAAGGTTACAGCTCTGTATAACAGTCAACTTTTTTGTGCCTAGTCTCCAGTCCTTCCTTGGTGTCCCTGGTAATGGTCCCTTGACATGACTAGAGCCTGGAAGATACACCATATCTTATTTCCTCCACCATATCTAAAACTGTAAACGGGCCTTTTATAAAATTCTCCCTAATTGTCCAGTTTGAGTGTGCCTACTAGTATAAAAATCTTTAGGTTAGATTTTCAAACGTTTCATGGAATAACTTCTCAGGTTATTAGTCACTAAATATGTGATAGAACACAACATGCCTATACTCATAGACATAGAAAACAAACAAGGCTTCCAAAGGGGAAAGGAAGGGGAATGAATTAGGTTTTGGGATTAACAGATAAAAACCACTGTATATAAAATAAGCAGCAAGGTCCTACTGTATAGCACAGGGAACTATATCAATATCTGTGAATAATCATAATGGAAAAGAATATGAAGAAGAATGTATATATTTGTATATATATTAAACTGCTTTTCTTTATACCAGAAACAAAACATTATAAATAAACTATACAAGATTTAAAAAAAAAATCAGAGACTAGGATGAAAATGAAGGGAAAATGTTAAATAACATCATTATGGATTTAGGACATAAAGACAAAAGATCTTGAATGTTACAAAAATTTTTTTGTTTGGTATTACAGTACTTTGCAAGCTTTATTTAAATGTTCTGAATGTGAGGTTTGGCAGAGTGTTCCCTAAATATATAGATAAATATGTATTTAACCACTTAGGAGTTTTCTTTGGTTGTCTTATTTTGTTTTGTAGCATAGGCATTAATGTCTTTCAAAACTGGGTGTTTTTATTTTTTGCAAAGTGAAGTTCCAAAAACTGCAGCCTTAACTCACCAAGGACAAACGGTGGTAAAATACCAACTTACACAAACATCAGTTTTCCTGTTTGTTGCGAAGAATATTTCAGTTCAGTTCAGTCGCTCAGTCATGTCCAACTCTTTGCGATCCATGAACTGCAGCATGCCAGGCCTCCCTGTCCATCACCAACTCCCAGAGTTCACCCAAACTCATGTCATTGAGTTGGTGATGCCATCCAACCATCTTATCCTCTGTCATCCCCTTCTCCTCCTGCTTTCAATCTTTCCTAAAATCAGGGTCTTTTCAAGTGAGTCAGCTCTTCACATCAGGTGGCCAAAATATTGGAGTGTCAGCTTCAACATCAGTCCTTCCAAAGAACACCCAGGACTAATCTCCTTTAGGATGGACTGGTTGGATCTTCTTGCAGTCCAAGGGACTCTCAAGAGTCTTATCCAACAGCACAGTTCAAAAGTATCAATTCTTCTGCTCTCAGCTTTCTTTATAGTTGAACTCTCACATCCATACATGACCACTGGAAAAACCATAGCCTTGACTAGATGGACCTTTGTTGCCAAAGTAATGTCTCTGCTTTTTAATATGTTGTCTAGGTTGGTCATAACTTTCCTTCCAAGGAGTAAGCATCATTTAATTTCATGGCTGCAGTCACCATCTGCAGTGATTTTGGAGCCCAGAAAAACAAAGTCAGCCACTGTTTCCATTGTTTCCCCATCTATTTGCCATGAAATGATGGGACCAGATGCCATGATCTTAGTTTTCTTAATGTTGAGCCTTAAGCCAACTTTTTCACTCTCCTCTTTCACTTTCATCAAGAAGCTCTTTAGTTCTTCTTCACTTTCTGCCAGAAGAATATTTACTTTATTCTAATAAAAATCTAGGACCTTATATCACCATTTGTATACTGAATTGATTACCTGCTTTTGTCTTTAGCATTAAATAATGTCTTAAACTAGTTTCTACTACATAACTGTAAGGATTGGAGATAAAATGATCATAAGTAAGAGTTATAAGGATGTAAATATAGAATCTTATAAGTTACTCCTTTTTGAAAGCAAAATAAATTGAGTACTATAAACTCCTTGTTAGCAGATGTGAACTTGAGAGACTCTGCTAATTTGTTTTACTGCCAAGCTCATAACTATATATATCAAGACTGACAATATTTGCAAGGGCGTTTATTACTTAGATTTTCTTAGCAGGAATTAAAAATCCACCTATATAGTAAATTATTTCCTCTTGGGCTGAGAAAATAATTTACTTTATAATAAGAGAGATTTATCAAACCTAACTAGATCATAAATTACAGATCTTGATCAAAGTGTCAAATTATTCTATGTTTGATAACCTAAATGGCCATTAATAGTGACAGTGATATTAAGCCATTTAATTTAGAAACTTTAACATACTGAGAAATAGTAGTAAATCTCATATTTATCAACATTACTTAAATGAATTCTTAGTAAACTTACTTATGTGCTCAAAAATTTCAAGTCCAAGCTTTTCAATTACTTTGATAACACTTTTGAAATTGTAATGCTCATAGTACAACATTTCTAAATTGTTTTCAACTGGAGTTATAAAAGGAACATTATTTCTTTTTTTTTGGCAAACCAAGAAGTACTTGTTTTGAAAATTTGTCAGCTATAGTAGAGCTAAAAGATGATAGATATGTGGGGCAAAGAACACAAAGATATTTTCTAGAATTATACAGTGTTCCTGATATGAGTAAGAACAACGTGATAGAAGCAATGATTAAAATCGTAAAGAAAACTTTTCAGCCAAGAAATAGTTGAATAGAACAAACTTGACTTGCATATTAAAGTGCTCATCATATTTGAGGCAAAATCCAAGTGATACCTAGAAACATTTTTTTTCCTGTTTTATAATTAAACTTTTTTATTTTTAATTGAAGGATGATCACTCTACAATATTGTGTCATTTCTGCCAAACATCAGCACGAGTCAGCCATAGGTATACCTCTCTCCCCTCCCTGTTGAACCTCCCTCCGCACCCCACCCCCAGGTTGTGACAGGACCACAGTCTGAGTTCCCTGAATCACCCAGCAAATTCCTATTGGCTCTCTGTTTTACGTGTGGTAGTGAGTGTGTCTCTATGCTACTCTCCCCACTCATCCCACTCTGTTCTCCCCCGCCTCCCCCATGTCATAAGTCTGTTCTCTATGTCTGTGTCTCCGTTGCTGCCCTTAAATAGGTTCATTAGGACCATCTTTCTAGGTTCCATATGTATGTGTTACTATACGATATTTGTTTTTCTCTTTCTGACTGACTTTACTCTGTATAATAGGCTCTGGGGTTCATCCACCTCATCAGAACTGACTCAAATGCATTCCTTTCTAGGGCTGAGTAATATTCCGCTGTGTGTATGTGCCACAGCTTCCTTATCCATTCATCTATCGATGGGCGTCTAGGTTGCTTCCATGTCCTGGCTGTTGTGAATAGTGCTGCAGTGAGCAGTGGGGTACGTGTGTCTTTTTCAGTTTTGGTTTCCTCAGGGTATATGCCTAGGAGTGGGATTGCTGGGCCATATGGTGGTTTTATTCCTGATTCTTTTTTTTTAAACTAATTTCCCTACTGTCCTCCATAGTGGCTGTATCAATTTACATTCCCACCAACAGTGCAAGAGGGTTGCCTTTTCTCCACACCCTCTCCAGCATTTATTGTTTGTAGATTTTTTGATGATGGCCATTCTGACTGGTGTGAGGTGATATCCCATAGTAGTTTTGACTTGCATTTCTCTAGTAATGAGCAAAGTTGAGCATCTTTTCATGTATTTATTAGCTATCTGTATACCTTTTTTGGAGAAATGTCTGTTTAGGTCTTTTGCTTACTTTTTGATTGGTTGTTTGTTTTTCTGATATTGAGTTGTATGAGCTGCTTGTATATTTTTGAAATTAGTCCTTCATCAGTTGGTTCAGTTCCTTCTGTTTTCTCACATTCTGAGAGTTGCAAGTGACACCTAGTAATGTTATAGCAAAATACTTATAGAGGTGTTTCTATAACTCTTAAAAAATATGTACCAAGAAATAAGAATCAGTTGGCTTCAGACTTCTCTGTCATAGTAAAACTGGACTTTTACACCCAGTCATTCAAAGGTTCAGAAAACAAATTACTTAACTACTTTTCTTAGAAATATTTCCTGAATAAATTTCTCGGTCAAGTGAGAGAGGACTCAAAATTAAGAATCAAGATGAGAACAGTGCTCTAAAATTTGTAACTAATAGTGCTGAATTCTACTGCACATACTCAGCGATAGGCATGTAGCCCCATAGATTGAGCATTTCAGAAGGAGATAGATAGGTACCACAGAATTTGTCATTACCTTTGGGTTGACTTTCCGTGTCAACACAGTGCACTGTTATCACAAGGCTCGGACTGTGTCATCAGGAATTACACACACAGCTCTGCAGAAAGAGGAAAGCTCAAGGAGCTTGAGAGAGTCTGCTGTCTTCTAGTACAGCGAACCAAACCAGCATCTGCCTCCAAACTGAGCTGAGATCAGTGCCTCGGTTTTATCACAAGATGCAGGGAATTAGTCTGTGTTGGACTAGAACATCTAACTTTGCTTGGGTGCCAAAGTAAGAGTACCATCTCCTTTCAGATATGTTTTATAAAACAAGAGCCACTTGCAGTCAATTGTATACAGACTCTGCTTCTACGATATGTAGAGGCTGTGGGTGTGTATGTGTGTCTGTATGTATGTACTCCAGAAGGAACATGTTGTTCTGGACAAAAACAGCTTCTTCCCTGAGAAATTCAAGTGTGGTAGAAAAGGCTAGTAAGAGAAGTTTCCATGAGTGCTGCTTTGAGTGTAAAACACTTTTAATCTTGAGAAGGAAATAAAACAGCAGCCACACCAACTAGATAAAACCAAAGAGCATAGGGAGAAGCTAACTGAACTCGAAACTACTTGGGGAGTTGGAATACTTTGTTTTTTGTTCCTCTCTCCTTTTTAAAAAACTTTTTTGAGTTGAGATATTAATAAAAGACATTATAATGGAGACTGCACCAGGAAGATGGCAGTACAAGTTTACCATGTTGTATCCATCCCAGGTGGAAGCAGTAAACTGATTCACTTTCTCCCATTCTATGACCTTTGGAAGAAGATCTCTCTAATCTAACCATATGTAAGACTCTAATGGATTTAAGCATGGTACAAAGAATGAATAAAAAAATGAAGGATGTCTATGTGCTATTGGGTATAGTTAGTTGAGGCAAGTCTAGCAGTATTCCAAAGGGCAATTGTTCCCACATTTCAATAGAGGAGAAAAATCACTTAGAGTGCCAATCATATTTATTTATTTTCTGAGATTTTGATTCAGAGGGCAAGGGTGGGATGATATGGGAGAACAGCATTGAAACATGTAAATTATCATATGTGAAATGAATCACCAGCCCAGGATTGATGCACGATACAGGGTGCTCAGGGCTGGTGCACCCGGATGACTCAGAGGGATGGAATCGGGAGGGAGGTGGGAGGGGGGTTCTGGAAGGAGAATACATGTATACCCATGGCGGGTTCATGTCAATGTAAGGCAAAATCAACACAATAATGTAAATAAAATAAATAAATAATAAATATAAAGTGGTTTTGGAATGGAAGTACAGAAGTCTGCATTTTTGATAAGCACCCCAGTTAATTTTATCACAGAATACATTTTAAAAAACTTTAGCAGGATGGTATTATCTTTATTTTATAGTTTCTCTATTTGTAAAACTAGGTCAATAATTACCTTAAATTTTCACAGTGAGGACAATAATTAAGTTTTAAAAATTATGATGTTAGTTACATTAAAAGAGGTGTGTTTTTGTGTGTGTGTGTGTTGCTCACTTGTGTCTGCCTCTTTGCAACCTCATGGACTGTGAATAAGGTTGATGACTGTATTACTAACTTGGAAAGAATATTTCTGAGTCTTGCAACCTTTTATTAATATTTTAAACTACTCTATAGACTCTAAAACAAGGAGAGCAAGAATTTACAGAAGGGAACATTCTGAAGACAATGAAATCTGTGAATTCTTTATAAATTTTATTTTTTATTCCTTTTGAGAAATAACAAACCTCTATCCTTTAAAAAGATGAATCCACGAGAAACCTTATGCAAAGGGAGCCCATTCCTCACTGGAGGAATATGTGCTCTATCGCTTGTATGGTTTGTATTACTTGCTGTCTTGAGAGATGCAGGTAGTTTGAAGGGGATGGGTGGTAAATTATCCAAGACTTTGAAAGTAATAAAAGAAACCATAGTCTAAAAACCGTGTTCTAGACGTGATTTGCAGATTTATTGTAGTCATTTTGAAAGCACTGAAATAGGCCAAATGTGTGGAGAAATTATTTCTAATGCACACTGAAATTTTAAAGACAATCAGATGGCTGAGGTTTGTGTTCCATGGAGAAACTGACTTTGAATACTAGATTTGGGAATTGGATAGGAAATGGAGGAGATTCATGTTTTGAGCAAGTTTGAGCAGCAGAAAAGCAGGATAAACTTGTAAAGAGGAAGGAAAGACCTAAGGAGATTAAACTGAGAACTAGCCGAATAGAAAAGTAAAATAGATCTTTTTTCATTACTTCTCTGAGAACAGAAAGGGCTCAAAAATCATTCATTGCAATTTGGGTAAAATTATCATTTGTTAAAATGTAAAACCAAAAACTACAGCTATGCACAGAGTATTGAAGTAAGAAGTAGGCATAGATATTTAATGGGAAAAAATCATACTGAAGAACTTGTTCTGTTTTCTTATTGTTTACTAAGAACTGTTGAACTCACATATTCTGAGTTTTCTGTAATATGTGGCCAGTGCTGTTTTATCTATAAATCTTAGAGTTCTTAATGGTATATGTAAGGCTTTTAGATTGGTTTCCATAATTCATGTCTTGCTTGTTTTGGACAACAAATGTAATTTAAATTTGATGGCAGCAGTGGTGGTAGGATATTATAAAGAAACCAGTGCATTGCAGTTTCAAATACTCTAGATCTTCTTCCCAGTAGAATCCCAAAAGAGTTAAAATGGAAGTAATTGATTAGCACCATATTGTAAAATAGCTTCCAAGTAAACCACAGTATATAAGGAATACAATCCCAGAAGGAATTTATGACCATCCGATTTTATTATGACTCAATGACTGTTACTTTTACAAAGGGACATAAACTAAATCAGCCTTTTTTGAGTACAAAGGAAGCACTACAGTTGCAAATATTGACCATTCATAAAACGCAACAGATTAAAACAAAATACCAAAATATGACCATTCTTATTTAGTTTCAAAAACTACTATAGGTTTTGGTTTAATTAAAAATCTTGACTGGTAGTTCCCTGGCAGTCTAGTGGACATGGCTCTGTGCTCCCACTGCAGGGAGTATGGGTTTGATCCCCGGTCGGGGAACTAAGATCTTGGATGCTGCGTGGCTCGGCGAAAACAGAAAAAACCTTTGACTCTTTGTTGGATAAAATCTCATCTTAAGTAATAAAATATTTATGCTACTGCCTAGACATAATGGACTTTCCTGGTGGCTCAGGCTGTAAAGAATTCACATCTAATGTTGGAGACCTGGTTTCAGTCCCTGGTCTGAAGATCCCCTGGAGAAGGGAATGGCTACTCACTCCAGTATCCTGACCCAGAGAATTCTATGGACAGAGAAGCCTGCTGGAGGTTGCAAAGAGTCAAACATGACTAAGCATGCACACGCACAGATATAATAAAACTAGTTTTTAAAAATCACTGTGTCTCAAGATGAACGGTTTGACATGCCATGACATTCTATCTTGTTTATGTTAAGGCACCATGGACTTTTGAGCCTTGATAAATTGTGTTTTTTACTTTATGTAGTTCAGTGAAAATAGCATATTTTAAATACTAGCCATAGGATTTCAAAATTTGTTTTTAGCAGGAAAATATACCTGAAATCCTGGTGTCCAGTTAACTAGTGATGACAGACATGAGTGAGCCTTCCTTTACTGTTGTAAATGACTGTTTCATAATTTGGTCACATAAATGCAGATTTCATTCAGTAGGAACTGTATAGTTTCCTTGTTTATATTTGATAACTCTACTGGCCTATGATTGTTTTCTTGGGAAATGTAATACTCTGTGTTCCCAATTTTCATTGGTAGCTATTATAGGAAAATAATTTACCCTGAAAGTAGAACTCCTCTTTTACATCAATAAAGGTGCATATATAATCCAGCAAATCAGATCTTATTTAAACTTTAGTGTGCCATTTAACATTATTTGCTTATGGGACAATTAGAGTCCATACAATCATCTGGATCAGATGTAGCTCTGGGGAGTGATTAGACATTGGTTGGTGTCCAACCTATGACAGAAAGCTGACTTTATCAGTGGACAGATGACTAGTTCTCAAGCTTTGGATACCCACTGGGCGGTCACTTCTGGAATCCTTTTATCACCAGTTAGAAATATCTATCAACTTCTAAAGAAAAATTCCGGAGGGGAAGCATATGTAAACCCATGGTGATATCATGACAATGTATGGCAAAAACAATTAAAAAAATAATAAAAAAAATAATAATAAAAAAAAAGAAAATGCTGTCTTGTAATTGAACAAATTATTTTCCTAACTTAGAAGTGGAGAATATGTAATATTTGTTCAGTTGCTAAGTGGCAAGTAAGAAGAATTGACATCCACTAAAATATATAAACATATAAATAGGAAGATCTGTCCAACTCTTTTTTTAAAAAAAAGCTTTTTATTTTGTATTGGTGCATAGCCGATTAACAAAGTTGTGATAGTTCCAGGTAAACAGTGAAGAGATTCAGTCATATATGTTCATATGGGATTTTCCAGGCAAGAACACTGGAGTGGGTTGCATTCCCTCCTCCAAGGGATCCTCCTGACCCAGGGATCAAACCCACATCTCTTTCGTCTCCTGCATTGGCAGGCAGGTTCTTTACCATTAGCACCACCTGGGAAAGCCCAAACATGTTTTCATTGTCCCCCAAACTCCCCTCCCATCTAGGTGCTGCATAACTTTAAGCAGAGTTCCATGTGCTACACAGCAGATCTTTGCTAGTTATCTGTTTTAAATATAGCAGCATATACATGTCCATCCCAAACTCCCTAAATATCCCTTCCCCCTAATATTCCCCTGGCAACTGCAAGTTTGTTTTCTGTGAGTCTCTCTGTTTTGTAAATAAGTTCATTTGTATGATTTCTTTTTAGATTCCATATAAGGGAGGCCATATGATAATTCTCCTCTGTCTGACGGACTTCACTCAGTATGACAATCTCTAGTTCATTCACGTTGCTGTGAATAGCATTATTTCACTCTTTTTTTGGCTGAGTAATATTTCATTGGGTATATGTACTACATCTTCTTTATCCATCCCTCTGTCAATGGACATTGAGGTTGCTTCCATATCCTGGTTGTACACAGTGCTGCAATGAACTTTGCGGTCCATGTGTCCTTTGGATCATGTTTTTCTCCAGACGTATGCCTGGAAGTGGGATAGCAGGGTCATAGGCTAGCTTTATTTTTAGTTTTTGAAGGAACCTCCATACTGTTCTCCATAGTGGTTGTACCAATCTACATTCCCTCCAACAATGTAGGAGGGTTCCTTTTTCTCCATACCATCTCCAGCATTTACAGTTTGTGGATTTTTTGATGATAGCCATTCTGGTTGCTGTGAGGTGATATCTCATTGTAGCTTTGATCTGCATTTCTCTAATAATTAGTGATATTGAACATCTTTTCATGTGTCTCTTGGCAATCTGTATGACTTGAAAAAAATTAGGGCTCCTGCCCATTTTTTGATTGGGTTGTTTGTTTTGATGCTGTTAAGCATCATGAGCTGTTTGTAAATTTTGAAGGCTAACTGTTCGTCAGTTACATCATCTGCAAACATTTTCTCCCAATCTGTGGGCTGCGTTTTCATTTTCTTTATTGTTTCCTTTGATGTGCAGAAGCTTTTGAATTTAAGCAGGTCCCATTTGTTTATTTTTGCTTTTATTTCAATTATTCTGGGAGATGGATCAAAAAAGATATTGCTGCGATTTATGTCAGAGTGTTCTGCTTATGTTCTCCTCCAGGAGTTTTGTAGTGTCCGGTCTCACATTTAGGCCTTTAATTCATTCTTACCTTATTTTTGTGTACAGTGTTAATGAATGATCTGATTTCACTTTATGTATAGCTGTCTGTTTTTCCCAGCAGCATTTGTTGAAAAGACTGTCTTTCCAACATTGTATAGTCTTGCTTCCTTTGTCATAGATTAATTGACCATAGGTTTATGGGTTTATTTCTAGATTTCTATCCTGTTCCATTGATCTATATTTCTATTTTTTTGTGCCAGTACCATACTGTCTAATGCTTAAATGGTCAGCCACACCTTATTCATGTCATTTTGACCCTCCTCTACCAATGATAACCTCTGTTTCTGTAGCACAGATTGGCCCAGAGTGAACCCTGGATAATCTGCCATTACTGCAATTCAAGAGCATAAGCAGATAATTAAAATTTCTTTACATGGAAGGAGTTATTTAAATGGAAACTCATTATTATTTTCCATAAACATTCAGAAACTTCTTAGAATAACTTGCTAATACTTCCAGTAAGGCTTCAGGATAGATAATTTTATGATCACGATCAGGAAAAGCACAGCTGCTGAGCCATCCTCAGGTTTCTTCTTAAGCTTTAACTACAATAAGATAACTTGGGTTAATTCCATGTCCTGGCTACTGTAAACAGTGTGGCTGTGTACACTGGGTGCATGCATCTTTCAAATTAGTGTTTTTGTTTTTTATTTCTGGATATGTACCCTGGACTGGGACTGCTTGATCACATCATAGCTCTATTTTCAGATTTTTAGGAAATTTCTCTATTGTTTTCCATAGTGCCTGCACTAATTTATGCCCCCATCAACAGTGTACAAGTGTATATGATGAACTATAACTCAGCCATAAAAAAGAAGGAAAATATTAACATTTATAGCAAAATGGATGAACATAGGGAATACTATGCTTACTGAAATGAATCAAAGACAAATATATTGATACCACTTATATACAACTATAAAATGTAATACAAATGAATGTGTATATAAAACAGAAACAGACTCACAGATACAGAAAACAAACTTGTAGTTATCAAAGGAGAGAGGAAAAGGAGGTGGGATGGATGAGGGGTTTGGGATTAACCTATACAAATTACTAAATATATAAAATAGATAAGCAATAAGGAATTGTACCCATTATCTCATAATAATCTATGATGGAATATCTGCAAAACTACTGAATCACTATGTTGTACACCTGAAACTATCACAATATTGTAAGTCAACTATACTTCAGTAAAAATATAAAGTAACATTTCAGTTTTATTAAGAAAAGGATTGTTAAAGTGTTCACAGAAAGAAGCAGATTTCAACTTTATTGCTGTCACACAACAGAGCATTACAAATACTCCCGCCCCCACACAAATTGTCTGTGTCTGCAGCCTGCTTTTCCATTGTTGAGCAATCACTGAGTTATTGGGCAGGTCCAGACCTGCTCTTTCAGTATAGACTTGCCCTCAAATTGCTTTTAAATTGCTTTGAAAGATCTGGTAAAATTTTGAAGGTGCCAAGATTTGGATTAAAATGAAGTATAAGTTGGCTTCAAAATTTTGTCCAACAGAACCAGTGAACAGGGTAATGAAAAAACAAATGGGGTACAGCAAGAATTCTGAGTACATCAGCCACCCTTGTGACTTGCTAAAAGGCTACACATTTTCGCAGTGCAACTGGCTGCTGCAAGAAATGAAAGCACAGTAAAACTAGATATTTCCCTTTATACTTTCAGAAAATATGCAGATAATCCAGTTGAAATGATTAGTTTATGATGCAAATCAAAAGACTCGATGGGATTCTTCCATATTGCAACTTGTTTGTACTTCCAAATGTCGAATAATTTCTTCTAGGTAGGTCCCTTTCTTTCTCAAAAGATACTCTTCCCTCAAGAGAGGTTCACAGAAGAGAAATGATGTTTAATTGTCTGAGTTGTCTAGTACATATGCTCTACTACAGAGGAATATATCTTCCGACAATTGTTTTTAGCCATGTCTTTATTTTCAAAGATTTAATTACCCTACTGATGGTTACAAAAGCCCTTGTTTTTACATTTCTTCCTCCTTTCTGTTGAATCACTGTTCATAGTCTATTTCCTCACTTCTGAGGGTGGGACAGAAGAGGAATATAATCTGGAAGGTGGGTATTTCTATGATTGTTAGTAGGTCTGTTGTGTCTGGATGAAATAATCCATTCTACCTTTGGTTACTGTTCTCTTTAGTCCTTACAAAGATCCATGCAAAGTGGGTACTGGTATACCAATATTTGAAAATAAAAACAGCTGAACATTATAAAGTTTACCTAACTTTCCCAATGCCCACTGGTAGTAAGTGGCAAATCCACATTTGACTAATTCTCAAGTCCTCCTTTTCTCCAGCCTGGAACATTGTATCTTTGGATATAATTAAAGTTGACTATACCATGGAATTTGCTCATTGGGATTAAATTGGAATATGATATTCGGGAAGCATGGCAAAGCCTTTGGAATCCAATGACTGGGTTTAAATCTCAGAACTTTATATCTGATGTCACTGAGCCTCTGTTTCCTAGTGGAGATGAAATACCTGACTTTATAGGGTTGTTGAAATAACTAAAATAGGTGAAAATTGATAGTACTCAACACAGATTTGGTGTTCAATAACTTGGGGTGGAGTTTCTTTCCTCCCCATAAATTGTTTAACCATATTTATTCAGTATCAGATATTTTTCTAAGCGTGAAGAGCATACAGATGAATAAGAAGCTTTGAATTTTTTGTGCTAATGGAAGAAACAGTCTTTTTAAAAATTTTTAATTTTTATTGGCATATGGTTTCTTCATGTTGTTGTGCCAGTTTCTATTGCTACTATGTATCTATGACTAAAATAGATAACTAGTGAGAAACTCAATCTTTTAGAGGATTGAGACACAAATATTTATAATGTAACCTGAAAAGCACATGGGTTTTATGTGAACCTAGGTGTAGTCAGGGAAGGTTTCCTAGATCAGAAACTGTTTGAGCTGAACTTTAAAGAATATTAACATTCCTAAGAGTGGACCAGGCATAAAAAGATAAGAAAGGTATACCTGGCAGAAAGGAAAGGGAGAGTTAAGGCATGGGGATGCAAAAAAGTTTTTACTGTTTTTGAATCCTAGAGTAAGAGATGGAGATAATGTTGCAGAGAGAGGCAGGAGTCATATGCTTTGAAGATCTTATACATCCTGGTAAGCGTGGGCATGAATGTTTTTGTTGGAAATGGGAAGATATAGAAGAGTTATACTTGAAATTTATAGCTCTCTCTGGCAGACTGATGTGTAGGGTGGATTTGAGAGGAATGGAATGAGTAAGGGGGTTAGAATCTACTGCAGTAGTCTCGGCCAGTAGTAGAGGGGGTCCAGTTGGACCAGGACCAACTGGAACAGGGGATAGAGAGGAGACAATGGCTCTGAGAAACACTTAGAAAGCAAATTTAATGGATTTGGGAGATAGGAGAGAAAGGAGTTAAGAGTGCCTGGTTCCTAGTTTAGATAAATTGGAAGGATGGTAGGACTATAACCTGAGAGAAAGTAAGGAACAGTTTGTGTGTAGTGGAGATGAGTTACACAGATGTCCCTCAAGAGTGCCTGTTACAGAATATGTAGTAACCCATCACTCCAACCATAGCACTTTTGGCTCTGCCATGGCAAAGGATCCCTGAGCTATCAGCCATTGCCTGCTCACTGTAGCACCTTCAGAGTTGGACTGTTCCTGTCTAGTATAAGGCATTTCCACAGGTAATTTTTGCTCAAGGACTAGCAATCGGTCTGGTCAGTACTTTCAGAACAGCACTGTGGTATGAGATTCTTCCTACTCGATTCTTCTTCCACTCTCTTTCACAGTGTCAGACCTGTACCGTGATCTGAGGGTCTTCCCCCCAACTCTAGCACTACCCATCTACCCATCCATCACACTGCTCATCCGCCAGAGATGTGTCTCCTGATGACGCTTTTCCATCTCGAACCGCAGTGTGGCATCTGCTGCTTGGAGGATACAAATTGACAATAGGAGCATTTACACATCGGTGGGGATGAAAGGGATGAAATGAGATCAGTAACAGAAATACTAAGCCTGATATGACAGAGAAATCTGGCTGGAAATCTTAGACATTTGGATAAGCAAGTTAGAAACTCAGACACAGAACCTATAGAACTGGGAGTCTTCAGCACGCTGGCGTTATGTAATCAGAACTGTGAGAGTAGAAGGCATCACTTGGGCAATAGAAATAACGTGAAAGCAGAAATGTTGTATTCATGCAAGTTAGGATGTCTTAGAGCACGCTCAGTTCACCCTGGGGACATCCCTTCCCCGTTCTCCATTTCCTTCATCCTCTCTGTGTTCCCCCCTCTTTCCTACTGGGCCTACTGCCTGTGCCAACCATCCCTGGAGAGCACTTAGCACATCTAAGGCTCTTCACAGCCAGGATTAGCATGCATTCTAGTGTTAGCTGTGTCTCGTCTCCCCATCTTTTTCAGAAAGGTGATAATTCTTAGCCCTGCTCTGGAGATCACTGCTCTGAGCCTCAAGTTCTAGGCCACTTGGGGTCTGATGCCCTTTCCCTTGCAGACAGTTGAAGGCCCCATCCTTTGCCTTAGGGCAGCAGGTCTACTGTGAATGCTTGATTTTATTCCCTAACTTCTTGGTTTTACTCTGTAGTTTCAACATTTTTAGTTTTGTTTTCACCGCATATGGGCAGAATTTCTATCAGCACTTCTGGTGATGACTCTAGGTTGATAACTAGGCATTTCTGGCAGGACACTTACCTCTATCTTTAGAGCTCCAGCTCTAGCCTGAAGCTCCAGCTTCTCTGTAATCTCATACGTGAGGAATCTCTCATAGCTCTTTCAGCCAGGATCCGTGGCTCTCTGGCTCTCTGTTTTCAGAAGGCCCTGGCATTCCAACGAGTCTTGTCCAAGCAGCTCTAAATGTGCAATGAATCCTGTAGCATTGCTTTGTCGGCATTCAGCACATGTCTGAATCCACTTATCTTTTCTCCTGACCTCATTTTCAGGGCATATTTCACCACAAAACTAAAAATATGGATAGGAATGCCCAGTGGAGGGATGGCATGAAAACATGCAGTGTCATCCGGTATGAACTTGTGCCCCCAGCTTTCAGAATTTCACCTTGAACAAAGGTGATTCTGGAAGAGAATAAATAAGCTAAATATTACATTCCCATGATACACTAATTGTGATTACTGCTTTTTAAGTGAGTGAGGTTTGGGTTTTGCAGAAGAATTATTTAGTCCCAAGTACGATATTACACGTGAATGCTCAGGGACAGGAGGTACATGTATACCAATTCAGAGGTGTCTTTCCACTTTGTCCAGGTGAACTGATTTAGTTGATAATACTTTTGGCTGTACACGTCTGGCCCCAATTTCAATTTTGATAATATGTCTATTTTCCTTGTAGATCAGTAGAATCTGCACTACACAAATCTTCTGTCAAAGACGCCATATGAAATTGCTCCCAAATGCAGTGCCTCTAAACTTGCAAAATTTTATGAACTTCCTCATGTCAGTATAATCAGTTTTGTGAAGCATTGATGGGCCCTTAATTTCTCACTACATGTTCTTCTGACAATATTTGAAAAATAAGGTGAGCACTTATATCACAGTGTCATATTGAGAAAGCTAATTAATAGAGAAAACTATATCATATCAATGTCAAGTATTAACTGAGTAAGAGGAAGCCAAGGAAAGATTTGAGAAAAGGTGAGAAGATTAGTGTAGGGAGAGTACGGTGAATCTGAGGAAGTAAAAGTCCGGAATCTTAATGAGTAGTGAGGATGATATGAGATTGTTTGGAGAGACTGAAGCTTTAAGCAATGTGATATAAAAGCAATTTGCAAGTAAGTTTCAGGTCAATAACAGACATTTGGCAGTTAGTAATGACATGAATTGGATGGTCTCAGATACAACACAGTTTCACCAACAATAACACATTTTGCAAATACTGGTGAAAGTGTTCAGTTCAGTTGCTCAGTCTTGTCTGACTCTTTGCGACCCCATGAACTGCAGCACACCAGGCCTGCCTGTCCATCACCAACTCCCTAAGTCCACCCAAACCCAGGTCCATCGAGTCGGTGATGAAATCCAACTATGTCATCCTCTGTCGTCCCCTTCTCCTCCTGCCCTCAATCTTTCCCAGCATCAGGGACTTTTCCAATGAGTCACCTCTTCGCATCAGGTGGCCAAAGTATTGGAGTTTCAGCTTCAACATCAGTCCTTCCAATGAACACCCGGGACTGATCTCCTTTAGGATGGACTGGCTGGATCTCCTTGCAGTCCAAGGAACTCTCAAGAGTCTTCTCCAACACCACAGTTCAGAAGCATCAATTCCTTGGTGCTCAGCTTTCTTTATAGTCCAACTCTCACATCCATACGTGACCACTGGAAATGTAAGAGCTATAGATTTTTAATTCATCTATGTTCATAAGTAATGGTCATAATGTTTCCTGGGATTGACTAATAATTTATAAACCTCCCTGTACTAAATTCTGTTACCATAATTTGGGTATATTTTTATTTGTGCTGATGGTTATGTTTAAGCTTAATTGTTAATTAACTGATGGTTATTATCCCTAGGTCTCTGTTGGTACATTAGAATACTCTTTGAACATGAAAAATTACTCTAGTATTTACTTTCCACTGGACTGCTTCCCTCCCCTTACATGCTTCCTCTGAAAATAATGGACAGGTTTTTAATGCCCCACTTATGGGATAGTATTAATCAATGGAGACAGTTAAACAGAACTTCAGGTTAGAAAAAGAAATTTAAGCATATGTATAATCTCATAATTTGCTCACTGTTGATGGCCATTATTCAGATAATCAACTTTACATTATATACTCTGAGTATATAATTATTTTAAAATTATCCAAATGTTCACCTGCTTTCACCTATTTTCTCTATGCGAAAGAGCCTCTATGACTCATAATTAAATCACCTTCTATTAACCTGGATTAGTTTAATCATTTCTTTGTCCAAAATCTCCTTTTGGTGAATTAAACTAATGGAAAATAACTGAGAGAACTGGAAAGAATGTGAATTTAGGCATGAGAGGTAAAAGGATTAAACGCATCTGTTTCAGTGGTCCTCTTAAACATTTCCTGTAATTATAAATGTAGCTTTGGCATAAGCAACTACTGAAGCTGTGTGAAGCCACAGAGAATATGGAGATGAGGCCAACATTTGAGCTCTATGAAATTTAGTTGTGATCTTGGGTTAAACCTTTGAATATCTGTTTCCACATAAAAACAATGAATCTTAGCAAGGGTTATTGAGGTCTCTCTATTGCAGTTCTGAAAATCACTGGTCTTAGTGATGGAGGCTCTTTTGCAGATATGTAGATGAAGCAGTTTAAAAAAGGTGTGCAGGATCTTTCCTACTCCATCCTTATCTTTTTCCCCTGGGAAAATAAGAGCATTTTTGTTTGAAATTAACTCTTGTATATGCCCAGTTCTGGAGTCACAGATTGACAACATGTCCTTTGGATATAGATAACAAAGCTTTACTTTCTGAGAGCTAACATGGTGGTTTAGCTTACTTGACAATTGCTTGGCTGAAGTAATCTTGTTGATAAGACTTTAATCTTGTACTTCATGCCTGCAAGTTAGATATTTTCCATATAACAAACAGTGTATGTTAAGCTCTAGAGCCAGGTGTCATTTGTCTTCTGGACAACTGGAATACAGAATAAACATAGATACTACCACTTTCTCTCACTAGAAACTCATTGAAAATGATCTAGAAAAGGGATTCTTATCAACTCTCCTTAAAATTATGTGAAACATTGTGATAAATATTTATATGTAATGTGTTTCTGTGTGTTTCAAAAGACAGGGTTTGTAGCTTTCCTCTGATATTTAAATAGGGCTTGTGGTGAATGTTTAGAATTACTGCTGTAGAATACAAGAAATACTAAGAGCAATAAAGGAAACAATGAAAAAATATACTGAAATTTGGTTCTTTCTTTAATCAGTAGTATTATAAATCTTCTATAAAGTCTGATATTTAATCCAAATTTTATTTTAGTCCAAATTTCTTTTTCCTTTCATTTATATGTGTAACCCTTCATGGCATGCTATAATTTCATTATATAAAGTTCCAAAACAAATAATGATATTCAAGATAGCTGTGTAAAGGGTATCAATTTCATACATTCAAGTTGAATAAATAGTATTATTTTATTGAAATTTCTAGGGGGAATAAGAAACATAAATTTTCTTTAGACTGATCCTAAACTCTAAAATTCTATAAATATGTTACCTATTGGCTTAGTTTTAAACATACAAAACTAGGCAGACTTTTTTGGTAGATGTTTTGGAAATGTTGTCTTACTATATATTATAGTTAAAACTATGGTATTTGATATCACTTAATGTCAAATTTCAGCCTTAGTCCTTACTGGTGATGTAACCCTTAGGCAAATAGTGTAAAGTATCATTCCAGTAAGTGAAGCGATGCACACAAAGCCTTTGTTCAGTGCCTGGTAAATGAAAATGCTTCATAAGTAGTAAAGTAGTAGTAATAGTAGTTCCTTTCATGGCGGGGGGAACACAGAGAGAAAATGTGTATAGTAAAATATTAGTGGCTGGTGAGGGTGAGCCACCTAGGAATGCAAGCAGGGTTTGAATCTAGCAAATTAGCAGGTACTGCCCCAAGAATCACTCCCTGCTTAGAGATAGTTATATCAAAACATTTACACATTTGATATCTTTGTAAGCTTGTGCAATGAACATAGGATGGCAAAACATTGAAATAACATACGGTGATATCTGATATATGAATTTAAATTAAAGATAGATCATTAGTGAATAGCCATAAAGAGATCCTAGGTGTATTTCATAGACTCAATGAGTAAGATATAAAATATCACATTATTCGGTGAAACATGCTAATGTACAAAACCCTGAGGATAATATGACTGACCCATATAGGCAGGAATTTTGTGAGACTATTCAAAGTTGTTAGTACTGTGTAACCACTGTTGTATCGATTGTATTCTGTCTAAAAAGAATTTATTCTGTTTGTCTCTGTACTCTTATATAAGAAAATTTCACCTATAAAATCTCTATGTATACCAGGGAGTTGTTATATTCACATGCTTTATTTTTGTTTGATTGTATATTTTGAAAAGTGGCCTTATTTTATTTTTTCTGGAATAGAACTTTTATTAGGGAAAATTTCAAAGTATACAAAAATAGAATAGTACAGTGAACTCCCATGTACCCACTACCCAGCTTTAACAGTGATCATTGCCAGTCTATAATCCTAATCATTTTCTCCCTATCCTCCAACTGGGAAACAATCCATTATATCATCCGTAAAAATTTTTGTAGTATCTCTAAAAACAGAAGAGATATAAGGGATATTTTAAAAATACAACCCCAGTACCATCATCACACTTAAAAATAAACGACAGTAATTCTTAAATGCCATCAAATATCCTGCTGATATTTTGTGATTATCTCATAAATTTTTAAAATAATTGATTTGTTCAAACTGACCTCCAGACAGGGACTATATATTGTTATCGACATGTCTTCAAGTTCCCTAATATATATATATATTTTTCTTATTTTTTAAATTTATTTTTTGCATTCATTTTATTTACATTAAAAATTTTTTTCAATGTTGTATTGGTTTTTGCCATATAATAATGCAGATCAGCAATAATTACACATACACCCCCCCGCCCCTTAACGTCCTTCCCCTCCCCCATCCCATCCCTCCAGGTCATCACAGAGCACCAGACTGGGATCCCTGTGCTACGGCTTTATTTTAAATGTAATTGTAATTTGATAATACCTCAAAAGATAGTCTTTTTCTTTCTCATCTTTTTCGCATTTCTATGTTGAAGTGTAGAGAGACCCCTATTACATGTTTCTTTCTGTGGAGCTCCAATTTGGTGAAATTTTTGAAGAACTTTTACACTTATAAGATGACTCATTCTAATTTGTTGAACTCTGAAAAGCTTGCTCACAAAGCACAGTTGAAGCCCATGACTATTCAGTGTTATTAGGGGCCTGGAACAGTGAATAATTTCTGTGCCTTCTGTTTAACAAAGTCTTTGTCCTGCTGAGATCATATGAGTTGGAATTTTAAATTTAAGAGCATTTTAACTTGGAAATCTGAAAGCTCGGGAAAATACAGGAAAGCAAGCTCCTGAGATACTGGAAAAAGCCAAAAGCAAAGTCTCAAGGTGGAAAACTATAGAGTTGGCAATGCGTAAGACCCTATTGACTGGTGTAGCTCTATGTTCTATTGAAAACTTCATTTCTGCTGTCACTTCAGTCGTGTCTGACTCTGTACGGCCCCCTGGACTGCAGCCCACCAGGCTCCCCCGTCCATGGGATTTTCCAGGCAAGAGTACTGGAGTGAGTTGCCATTGCCTTCTCCAGAAAACTTCATTATGTATGTGCTATTTTCTAAAACACCATCATAGTTAAAATAGTTACTTGATTAACACATTTAGCACTTAACAATTAATCAGGTAGTGGACTGTATACTTCATATATATATGTATATATATTTAATTGATTTAATATATGTAATTATATATAATCTATAAATATAGAAATTAACATGTAACCTGATTTAATGGTTATAACCACTTTAACAGGTACTATTACTGTCCTCAGCTTATAGACAGGGAAACTGTCAGTGTCCCACTTATGATGTGTAGTTGCTATGTATGGTCTGGTTGTTTATCTTCCCCAAAATTCATATGTTGAAATCCTAGCCCTCAAAGGTGATATTAGTAGGTGGGGATTTGGGGAGGGGATTAGGTAATAAGAGTGAAGCCAGCATGAGCGGTATAAAAGCTCTTGGAGGAGAGGTGACACTGAGCTCCCTAGCCCCTTCCACATTGTGTGGATACAAGAAGGTGTCTGCAGCAAAGAATAGGGCCCTCATCTGACCATTCTGGCACCCTAATCTTTGACTTCCAGCCTCTAGAGCTGTGAGAAATTTCTGTTGTTTATAAGCTGCACAGCTGTGGTATTTTTTGATAGCATCTTGAAATGGACAGGGACTAACAATTTTTTAGTTGTAGCTAAAAAATTTGAATTCAGGTAGCCTTACTCTAGAGTTCATACTTCTCATCACTAAGTTATACCGTCTCTCAGTAAATTACCTGCTTTTGTTTGTACATTAGACTGGTCAGTAATAGCTTACACCACTATCAGTTCAGTTCAGTTGCTCAGTCATGTCCGGCTCTTTGCGACCGCATGGACTGCAGCACGCCAGGCTTCCCTGTTCATCACCAACTCCCAGACCTTATTCAAACTCATGTCCATCAAGTCGGTGATGCCATCCAACCATCTCATCCTTTGTTGTTTCCTTTTCCTCCCACCTTGAAACTTTCCCAGCATTGGGGTTTTTTCAAATGAGTCAGTTCTTCGAATCAAGTGGCCAAAGGATTGGAGTTACAGTTTCAGCATCAGTCCTTCCAATGAACATTCAGGACTTATTCCTTTAGGATGGACTGGTTGGATCTCCTTGCAGTCCAAGGGACTCTCAAGAGTCTTCTCCAACACCACAGTTTAAAGGCATCAATTCTTTGGTGCTCAGCTTTCTTTATAGTCCAACTCTCACATCCATACATGACTACTGGAAAAACCATAGCCTTGACTAAACAGACCTATGTTGACAAAGGAATGTCTCTGCTTTTTAATATGCTCTCTAGGTTGGTCATAGCTTTTCTTCCAAGGAGCAAGCATCTTTTAGTTTCATGGCTGCAGTCACCATCTGCAGTGATTTTGAAACCCCCCAAAATAGTCTGTCACTGTTTCCACTGTTTCCCCATCTATTTGCCATGAAGTGATGGGACCGGATGCCATGTTCTTCGTTTTCTGAATGTTGAGCTTTAAGCCAACTTTTTCACGCTCCTCTTTCACTTTTATCAAGAGGCTCTCTAGTTCTTCTTCGCTTTCTGCCATAAGGGTGGTGTCATCTGCATATCTGAAATTATTGATATTTCTCCTGGCTGTCTTGATTCAAGCTTGTACTTCATCCAGCCCAGCACTTCACATGATGTACTCTGTGTATAAGTTAAATAAGCAGGGTGACAGTATACAGCCTTGATGTACTCCTTTCCTGATTTGGAACCAGTCTGTTGTTCCGTGTCCAGCTCTAACTTTTGTTTCTTGACCTGTATACAGATTTCTCAGCAGGCAGGTAAGGTGGTCTGGTATATCTCTTTAAGAATTTTCCACAGGTTGTTGTGGTCATGCTTTGGCATAGTCAATAAAGCAGCAGTAGATGCTTTTCTGGAACTCTTTTGCTTTTTTGATGATCCACCAGATGTTGGCAATTTGATCTCTGGTTCCTCTGGCTTTTCTAAATCCAGCTTGAACATCTGGAAGTTCACGGTTCACATACTGTTGAAGCTTGGATAGAAGAATTTTGAATATTATTTTGCTAGCATGTGAAATGAGTGCAATTATGCGGTAGTTTGAGCATTCTTTGGCATTGCCTTTCTTTGGGATTGGAATGAAAACTGACCTTTTCCAGTCCTGTGGCCACTATTGAGTTCTCCAAATTTGCTGGCATATTGAGTGCAACACTTTCACAGCATCATCTTTTAGGATTTGAAATAGCTCAATTGGAATTCTATCACCTTCACTAGCTTTGTTCATAGTGATGCTTCTTAAGGTCCACTCGATTTCACATATCACTTTATGCATACTTTGTTGTTACTTTGAAAAGAGCTGTTTTCTATTCTTTGGTAAAATGGTTCAAGAGAAAGCTGGCAAGTTAATTATTTGTATGCAGACTTAGATGCACCATTTAACTGGAAACCCAAAATCCAGTTTTGTTGCTCTGAGAGTAACTACTTTCTGTGCCATTAATTATTTTGGAAAATAGTTCCTTTATGAGGGAGTGTAGTATAGCAGTTAAACTTGAAAACTTCAGGTCACATTTTTAATGGGGCAAGGGAAATGAAAAATTTTGAGTAGTTCTCCATCAAAACATGGCATGTAGAGAGGACCTATAAGAAAATGGCAGAAGTCTTGGTCTACTCAGCTACACAGTGAGGTACTGCCAATCTAAGGACAGAAGACCTGGATTCTAGTCTAATCCCTTATTAGACGTGTAATAATACTCAAAGGAGAGAGATCTTGCCTTATAGAACCCTGCTATACAAATGTGGTCCAACAGTGTTGACATCACCAAATTCTGTATTAGAAATACAGAGTTCAGGCCCCATCCAACCTACTGAATCAGAACCTGCATTCTAGCTGAATCCCATGGTGATTCTATTGAACATTAAAGTTTGAGAAACATTGTAGTAAAAAGGATATGATTTTCAGGATTTTGATCTTCCTTAAAGGATAAGAAATGACCTTAAGAATCTTTAGCATAAATCTCATGTCCTTTTAAGAAGCCTCTGTCTCATTGGCAGATTTCATTTTTATGAAAAAAAGTTCTCTTTTCCTTTTTCAGTTAATAATGACACAAATCATGATTATGGTAATAACAGTAGCTAAGATTTAGTAAGTGCATTCTATGTGCCAGCCACTGTTCTAATTGCTTTATGATATCTCATTTAATCTTCACAGTTAACCAAAGCACTTGGTATTCTTACTCATCTTCCTTTTACAGATGAGGAAATTGAAATATAAAATGTAACTTGCCACAGTCATACAGCTAGCAGACTCTAAACCCAAATCTGAGTCCACAGCCAAGTGGCATTTTTAGCAGCCTGAACCTTCTCTAAGCCAATGAGGAGTATTCTACACTTCCTGTGATAGCTTCTTAATCGATCCTTCTGTTAAGATAGCTCCTGTGTGACATCCGTCCCTGAGGTAAACTGGGAGCAGTGTTTAGAGATATTTCTGAACAGCAGAATATTGCTTACAGTCAAATTCTTCAGAAACTGTCTCATTGATAAATAACTGGCATAATTATCTGGCATAGATGTAGACACACATCTGTATTGTAGCACATTTCTGAAAAAGGAAAAAAAAAAAGACTTTCACACTTAAACCCAGACACTGACACTTTGTTTTGGCGTTGGAAAGTATTACTTTAAAAAATTTCTTTGCTGTAATTTGGACCATTTGAATTATGGCGGCATTGTCCTGGAGGGCTGATGGAGGCTCCTAGGGGAAGGGTGGGAAACAGAAGAATCTTTTTTTTTTTTTTGCTAAAATTATTTTTTTATTGAACTATAATTTATGTATGAAGCTTCCTTGGTGGCTCAGAGGTGAAGAATCCACCTACCAATGCAGGAGATGTAGACTTGACCTTTCAGTTTGAAAAATCCCCTAGTGAAGGAAATGGTAACCCACTCCAGTATTCTTGCCTGGGAAATCCCATAGACAGAGGAGCCTGATGGTCTACAGTCCATGGGGTCGCAAAAGAATCAGACATGATTTAGCAACTAAACAACAACAGTTCATGTACAATATTATATGTTACAGGTATATGACTTAGTGATTCACAATTTTTAAAGGTTATATTCCATTTATAGTTACTATAAAATATTGGCTATATTCCCTGTGTTGTAGAGGTTTTTTATTTTAAAAATTACAAATCGTGATGAATATCTTTGTTTATAAAGCTGATTTCATTTTAAATGGTTTACTAGGACATATATCCTTAGGAGTGGAACTACAGAGTCAAATGATAAGAATCGTTTTGAATGCAACATAGCAGGTCTTACCTGTTAGCCTGAGTCTGTTGAACCTTTGAAGGCAATGCATCCTGGGGGACACCACCTGTGATGCCTCCCGAGGAGGCTGAGATGAAAAATATTTCCCAAATGGCTTGCTGTATATGCTTTGATCTGAGGCTTTAATCATGGGGGAGGGAGTGTTTTCCAAACCATTTACTACAGTTCAGTGAGAGACGTATCTAATGTTCTTTGAATAGTGGATTTTTTTTTCCCACACAAAAGACAGGATGAGTCTGTCGGCAACTGCTCTTCTTGTCTCATAGGTTTTCCCTATTCAGTGTTTCATTATGTGCTCTTTACTTGAAAGATCCTGACTCAATTAAAATATTCAAGCCACTTTAGCCTTGTACGTTAAAGACTAGCATTAATAAATTCAAATGGGATTAACCTTGGAGTGACATCTTCATTTCTGTGATAATGTACAGTATGTGAATCCTTTCATATCACTGGCCACATCATGATTGGGCTCTCATATGTAAAGACCTTGGAACTTTAAATAAGTTACTTATTCATCTTCAGCTGGTTCGATTCATTTATTTATAAATGGTTTATTTCAAATTCTTTCATTTGGCTCAAGCTGTTGATTGATGTTTCATGTGACCATTTTTCCTTTTCAGAAAGCAGGAAGATAGCTGGGACATAACTTCTTAGTAGCCTTTTAATATGAAAGCCTATTTTGTGTATGGCTGTTTCTGTAATCACTTGTGCATGACTGAGCTTAAATGGTTTGCTGACATTGCTGATGGATTATGGAACAAGCAATAAACTGACTTTTTTTTTTTTTCCTGTAGGGATGGGATGACTTTAAACAGTGGCAAATTATGCATTTTGTCCCTTGTTTCACCCTTCCTTCAGTGCTGTTTTGTGATTAATTTTATATGATATAACTGGAAATCCCCTAGATGAACTGTGTACAGTGGATGGTAGCTTCTGGCAAAAATGATATTCTTTTAGTGATGATGGACATGAGGTGGGAGCTGATGGTCTATTTGTGTTGTATGTATTTCTAAGAGGAAGGCTAAAGAACTCAGTTAAGGAGGAAGTAATTCCTTTCATTCTTTAACTGTGTTCTTTGAAAGTCCACTGAATATGTAGACATCTCTCAGACTGTATTGATGCCCACCAGTCAGGAGTGGCAAGCTCTGTACCCTTTTGTTTCATTAACTCATCTTATTTACAGTTTTTTTTTTCCTCTGGCTTTGTGTTAGTTGGTGGGTCTTTGAAGTCAAAGCTACAGTTAGAAGTTTGTCTAACAAAGGATTGATGATAATTTGAGTTCAGTATCTTAAAATAATAAGGAAAACAACAAACTTGGAAAGACTAGAGATCTCTTCAAGAAAATTAGATACCAAGGGAATATTTCATGCAAAGATAGGCTCAATAAAGGACAGAAATGGTATGAGCATAACTTTTCTTGAAAAGTTGGCAAGAAAACACAGAAGAACCATACAAAAAAGATCTTCATGACCCAGATAATCATGATGGTGAGATCACTCACCTAGAGCCAGACATCCTGGAATGTGAAGCCAAGTGGGTCTTAGGGAGCATCACTACAAACAAAGCTGGTGGAGGTGATGGAATTCCAGTTGAGCTATTTCAAATCCTAAAAGATGATGCTGTGGAAGTGCTGCACTCAATATGCCAGCAAATTTGGAAAGCTCAGCAGTGGCCACAGGTAGGAAAAGGTCAGTTTTCATTCCAGTCCCTAAGAAAGGCGATGTCAAAGAATGCCCAAACTACCTCACAATTGCACTCATCTCACATGCTAGCAAAATAATGTTCAAAATTCTCCAAGTCAGGCTTCAACAGTCTGTGAACTGTAGACTTCCAGATGTTCAAACTGGTTTTAGAAAAGCCAGAGGAACTAGAGATCAAATTGCCAACATCCACTGGATTACCTATTAAAAGCAAGAGAGTTCTGGAGAAACATCTACTTTATTGACTACGCCGAAGCCTTTGACTGTCAATAAACTGTGGAAAATTCTTCAAGAGATGGGGATACCAGACCACTTGACCTGCCTCTTGAGAGACCTGTATGCAGGTCAGGAAGCAACAGTTAGAATTGGACATGGAACAACAGACTGGTTCCAAATAGGAAAAAGCATACGTCAAGGCTATATATTGTCACCCTGCTTATTTAGCTTATATGCAGAGTATATCATGAGACATGCTGGGCTGGATGAAGAACAAGCTGTAATCAAGATTGCCAGGAGAAATATCAATAACCTCAGATATGTAGACGACACCACCCTTATGGCAGAAAGCAAAGAAGAAATAAAGAGCTTCTTGATGAAAATGAGAGGAGACTGAAAAAGTTGGCTTAAAACTTAACATTCAGAAAACAAAGATCATGGCATCCAGTCCCATCACTTCATGGCAAACAGATGGAGAAACAGTGGAAACAGTGGCAGACTTTATTTTTCTGGTCTCCAAAATCACTGCAGATGGTGACTACAGCCATGAAATTAAAAGACGCTTACTCCTTGGAGGAAAAGCTATGACCAACCTAGATAGCATATTAAAAAGCAGAGACATTACTTTGTCAACACAGGTCCGTCTAGTCAAGGCTATGGTTTTTCCAGTGGTCATGTATGGATGTGAGAGTTGGACTGTAAAGAAAGCTGAGCACCAAAGAATTGATGCTTTTGAACTGTGGTGTTGGAGAAGATTCTTGAGAGTTCCTTGGACTGCAAGGAGATCCAACCAGTCCATCCTAAAGGAAATCAATCCTGAATGTTCATTGGAAGGACTGATGCTGAAGCTGAAGCTCCAATACTTTGGCCACCTGATATGAAGAGCTGACTCATTGGAATAGACCCTGATGCTGAGAAAGATTGAAGGCGAGAGAAGGGGATGACAGAGGATGACATAGTTGGATTTCATCACCGACTCAATGGACGTGAGTTTTAGTAAACTGTGGGAATTGGTGATGGACAGGGAAGCCTGGCATGCTGCAGTCCATGGGGTTGCAAAGAGTCAAATACAACTGAGCGACTGAACTGAACTGATCTTAAAAATATGTGCTACTGGTCACAAGGGGGCAACAGAAGGCAATTTACAACATTTTATTTTGTTCCCCAAAAAGATAAAATTCCATATATATAATAAATATATCATATTTGATTTGATTTTTCTTTAACGGAGCCAGTCTTTGAATTCAAAATTTAATACTCTTAATGCTTCCTAAAATGTTTTATCAAGGGAAATAATTGAGTAATGAAGGGAAAGAGAGATTATCAATATAACAAAACAAATAATGAATAAAATTTAGCTTGCTTTCTTTTTTTCCATTTTTGGTAGAAGCAATGTTTTTTTGAGATCCAAGTTCTGGCTACTTGCTGTGAAAGGTGAGACAAGTTACAAGAGCTTTCAAAGCCCTTGCAAAATAGAGATAATAATGTACCTACCTCAAAACCTTATGGGACTATGAGGTTTGAATGAAATGATCCAAGTAAATTGCTATATGTAGTATGCAGTAAATTTTCTAGAAATGTTGGCTACTATTATATGTTCTTGAGACTATACCAAGTACAGTGTATGAATGAGCTTATTTTCTCTTGTATGAAGAGACAGATATTTTGAAAAGTTGAGTGAAATTTACAAGGTCACAGCAAATGGGCTCAGGCTGTCTCATATCAAAATAATATACCTTATGTATAACTTTATATCTAATGCTTTACGTAGTTGTTAGGTAATTCCCTACCCCGCCCACCCCCCACCCCCCCTATTTTACCAGAAAACTGACAGTCAGAGGGTTATTATAGTATGTTAAAGATCCTCAAGTTACTGAGTCACTCGCTGAGGTCTGAATGTTGTTCTGCCCAGACTTCAAATGTCCATCACCCTGCTTCTCAGAATATGAAGTGAGATTATGCTGTTTGAGGAAGGGGTTTATGTATCAATGCTTTTCCATTAGTTTTCTATTCTGTTGTGTTTAAAAAAAAAAAACTATATTCAGTGAACATTTAAGAAATAGACTTTAAATCAGCAAAAATACTAATGCAATGCGACTGCAGAATTACCCGGTTGGCTACAAACTTAAAAGACTGACAGTCACAAGTGCTGGCAAGGATGTGGAGTAACTGCAACTCCCACACATTGTTTGAGGAAATGGAAATGGTACCACTGTTTTGGAACAATGTCTGACAATTCCTCGTCAGTCTAGATACTTACCTACCCTGTGACCTGGCAATCCTAATCCTAGGTATTTACCCAAAAGACATAAAAATTTGTGTCCACAAAGAGACTTTATATTCATAGCGGCTTTATTCATAATGGGCCCAAACTGGAAAAAGCAGAAATGGTCATGAATAGAGACTAGACAAACTGAAGTATAGTCACAACAGCATGCTACTTAGTAATTAGAAGGAGTACACTGTTGTTAAATGTGACAATACAGATGAATCTCACATATCATGCTAAGTGAATGGGAATACACACTGTTTGATTACATTATATGATATTCTAGGACAGGAAAAATAAATCCATGATGTTGCTTCCCTCCCCAAGACACAGTGACCTGCTTCTCAGGAGTATTAAGAGACCTTCAGGTATTTAAGAAAATATCTGTGTATCACAGACAACTGTGAAGGTCTCTGACCTTGGTTTCTGTAGGGCGCTTTTGGCGCAAGTCATAAATGACTTGTCATTTATGTTTACCCTGCGGGCAGTTTTCCCTGGAACTTCTGACTCCTACAGTTAGAAAAACCAATAGGAAATTTGTTCCAGCATTAGCTGAAGTGATCCATGACGCCACTTCAGCCCTGGAAGGCATTCAGGCCAGCTTGAACTCAACTGGCCTGGGTTGTTCTGGATGATAAAATTGCTTTTGATTTCTTCCTTGTTGGCCAAGGCTGAGTCTCTGTAGTCACTAATACATCTTGCTATACATGGATTAATGCTTTGGGGCAAGCAGAAATGTCAATACAGAGAATTAAGGAGAAAGAAAGCTACCTGGCTAACTAAGGTAAACTCTGGTGGTTTATCAGAATTGTTTAGTTGACTGGATCTGGAATTCTGAGGATGGCATGATTAAAATCAATACTGCTTGAAATTCTGTTGTAAATAGCTTCAGTTAAATGCTGTGTTAGACAAATTGAATGGATTTGGACCCTTAGTGGCTGACAGAGTGGTGTACTAATGGGACAACTCATCAGAAGCTGGAATGGTGTCAAAATGAGTAGAGAGTAGAGATTGTAAGACAATTTTCCATGTGTCGCTTGTATTTCAGCATGTATTAAAAGTGAAACATCAACCTTCTTTGTTCCAGTTCATTTTTCAAGGATGTAACATAGCATGCTTACTGCCTATTAAAAAAGATTCAGGTTCCCTAAGGTTCCAGGATTAATCTTGACACCAGTTTTTTTCTTCTTTTTTTAAGGAGTAAACTGGAAAAGATTTGGGCATAGCCAAAAATTTGTTTTTTAACTTTCTTAATATAATAATAATACACAAAATAATGGGTAAAATGTCAAATATTATATTGTATAAAACCTCCAAGTAAAATATTTTTAGATTTTGAATTAAAATCTTGTGCTTGATTCCAAGAATACAGCTTTTGATACAGGCTTTATGCTTGAAATAGCAACATAAAATTCCTGATCAATGTTTTAAATGGTCTTGTTGAATTCTTGGTAGTCAGCCTTCACTAGAGACTTTGCTGGTATAGGTGGATAGTGGCAAATAAAGGTCAACATTCACTGCTTTTTTCTTTGATGAACCATCTTTTCTTGCCATTGAACAACATTTAGATAATCTAATCTCTAAATTGTTCTTTTCCCCCCATCTAACAGCTATCACTTTCCTTTCCAATGACAAATTTAATGTTAATATTTCTTATGATCATTTGAATAGATTTCAGATCCACCTGAGCTTTTTCATATTATGTATTTCAAAAATAATAAATCATTTCCTTAGGAATATGCAATTATTGCTCTACTGATCTTATAAATTTTTCTTAGGATTTAAACAATAAAATTACCAGTGAGTCATTTAACCTCATTTTCAAGGTTAAATTTTTGCTCTTAAATGGATAAACTGTGTCAGTACACTGTATATTTCACAGGGTCCTTGCAATTTTCAATTAACCTCATGTAGGATCTCAGCAAGATCCAGCATGTTTTGAAGCCAATGATTTATCCTTGGAAAAGTTTTTCAAAGTGAACATAATTCACAATTTTTTTTCAATTTAACTCTTAGCTCATAAACTCTTAGAAAAACTCCCCTTGAATAGTTAGCCTACTTGAGTGTGAAATGGCAGCGACAGGTCTTCTGAATCTAAACCTAAGAAGAGAAGGCGCTATGGAGGCTTGGATGTTATTGGGATCACTTTTTAAATAACAATCTTTGATGTCAAATTCAGACCAACAGATAAAGTTTTTATAACAAAGAATTTCTGCGTATAAATATTGCTTGAATCTCAGAATTTTCAGAATGAATTTGATAGCACAGTCTTTACACATTTTTTTGACACTAGTTCTTAAAATGAGGTAGAACTCAGGCTGATTGGTGAGAAAGTCATCCTACTCAAATGAGAGTCATTAAAATAGTCATGGGTACTATTTAAGCACCTGTATTTGAACCTACTTCCCCATTTCCCACCCTTAGTAAGTAATGCTTTGGAGGATTATTTATTTTCCCTAGACCATACAGTTTGATTAATGTATTCACTACTAATTCCTATATACTTCCCTCATATTTTGTTGTACAACATTATCCTCCCTGGAGGATAAGGATGGAGTGCTAAGATTTGTCAAAAGTATCAAAAATATAAAAGGTAAAAAAGTTTTTTACCCTACTTGAAAGCTAACAGCTTGGCACAGTTTCATGGTTGCTGGTAGAAGACATGAAATCACTTTGTCAGAGGACGGTTTGTTACCCACAGTAACAGCAATAGCCAGAATATCAGTACTTCTCTTGATCTCCAGAGTGAAGAGACCCAGATGATATCTAACATGCAGTAGGTTGCATTTTAGGAAAGAAATTCTGAGCTTAATCTTTTATAATGGAAAATCAACATGCTTGCTTTCTGCTCCAGAGGAAGACACCACCTCTGTCTTCCAAGGTTGTCGTTGATGTAAAAGTACTCAGAGATAGTCGAGAACAAAGAATAGTTCATACCTCATAATGTGTGTAGAAATGTGAGAGCTCTATGGAGAAATGTCTCCCAAGAAAATCATCCATACAGAGTTCCATGACTTGTTGACATCAGTGACCTTTGCCCCCTTTTGTTTTACCTCCCTCTCCTCAAAGCTCTCCATTTGACTTCAGTCTCATCTAGAAGTTTCCTTTCTGTAACATCTTTAACTCTTTAACATCAAACTCGGACCAAAATCTCCCCACCTCGTTCTTTCTCATCAAGATTAAACATTATGAAACTGTATCAGGCTTTCCCTGCCTTCAGCCATCCCTTATTTTCCTAGTCTTTCCTTCTGATCTCGATCCCTTCCCTTCTCAGCCTAAGCTGCACCTACCCTCTCACCAGAATCCTGTGTCTTTGCTTCTCTTTCTTCTGTTAATACTAGTTTGCCACTTGACAGCTCTGAGTTATCTGCCACTTCCTTTCTCTGTTTCTGATTCCAAGCTTTCAAACAAATCTCGAAAAAAATTGACCTTGTTGACAAAAGCATCAAGAATGATGATTTCTAATTTCAGCAGCTTCAGTCCATCTTCCTAGTTTGACTTCTTACTTGTAAAATATTTTGGAGAGACAGTTAAGCATCACAGCAATGAAAACTGGAATAGGCCTCAGATAATGGGCACAATAAAATGTTTATTATAATGCTAGCAATAAATATAAGGCACTTTTCTATCTTACATCCCTCTGGGTAATGGGCCAAAAGTATTTTAAGTTTACTAAAATGAAAATAATTAATCCTTTCTTGAAGGTAGATTAAAATAGCCCCAAATAACATGCTTGATCTATATTGTGGTTATCTTTACTGAATGTCAGCTGAAGTTCAGGGAAAAACTGTTGCAAGGTGACTTGCAAATTTTACTGTTTTTCATGTTGTTATTTTCCATTAGACAGTTGAACACATTCTGAGTGTCAGGAGCTTTGCCATTAAGATGGGTGATGAAAATATGACAGTGAATACTCTGATGGTTTTAGTTTATGATGCATTTTAAGCTGTGTCTCTCAGTGAAATCCTTCAGCATTTTTTAGTAGGGGTGAACCATCATGTGGTTTACAAAACTAAATTTCTGTTTGATAAGAGAAGAGTCATGCTTCATATCAGCTGGTGAAAGTAGAGAGTATGGGGGGTTTAGGAGGAAGACCTGAATTGTACTATGGATAAGCATTTGGACATTTTATTTCATCTCTCCCTGAGGGCAGTTCTCACTCAACATCAAATTTATACAACATCAAATTTCTTACTAAAAATCAAATAGGTAGATACTATCTAGTAGGCTTCCAATATTTACGTTCAGGATAATTAGTGAGTAAAAAATTGAAAGGTAATAAAATAGACATTGTGTCAAACTGGGGCAAAAAAAAAAAAAGAAAGTCACTAGCTAGAATGAACATGAGAAAACCTGTATGATTGACAAGAATGGGCCTAAAGGTGAGTTCTGTTAGGGCATTTTTGTTAGTAAGTTTTCTTGAAGTTTCTAAAGGTTTTTTTTTTTTTTCTTTTTCCTTTAGAAGCAATGTTAGAAGTGACAGCTTCCTAGTCTTGGAAACAAAAACCTGCTTAACTTGCTGTAAATCTGAACCATAAAAAATACAATATTATCAATTCAATGAGAGACCTTAAAATAATTGTGAGTGCTGCTCCCCATGACTGGGGAGCTTTAAGACTTGATTGCTATTCCTGACTCCTCTATTAGTTTAGGTGAGCTGCTTAATCTCTGTGGGTATTCTTAAAATAAAGAAGGTGGGTTTGATAATCTTTAAATTCACTTCCAGTTCTAAAAGTCTTTTGTATTCCTAACCCTATTCCTATTTTCTTCTCTTTTTAGAAACACGAAGACTTTACAGAATTCTTCAGAAGCAATTCTTTTTGTCTTCCTGCTGGCATTAGAAAAAAAAATTAGAAAGTCTCTCTTTTATCAGAATAGATTATACGTCCTCATTTTGTGAGCTATTATGTTTTTGGGTGGTATTCACCTTCTTTATGCTTCTGAAATAATGGCAAAGCCATGTTTGTGCGCACAGAGTTTCCTTTGATAAAGATAAAAGTAGGTTGCAGGAAGCCAGGATTATCTCAGTGACAGTCTCTTGAGTTTTTCTGCAGTAACTTATTTCAGAAAAGCGCAATGATTTAATGTGCATTAACTCACTGCTCACACAGGCCTGTCTGAAAAGTGGGAATGGCTGGTATTTTACCATTATGTGTCCTTACAGACAGGCAAGGAGGAAGCACCAGAGTGAAATGGAGTGAGTTTAATATGACTAAAAGGAGTCTTGGGTTTTCACTCCCTGCTTTGTGGGAAGAGAACCCCCAGAGCATATCCCCACACAGCTCTTAGCACATCGCATTGCTTTTACTTATTCGTGGGTCTTTCTCACCCAGTAGGCTGTGAGTTTTTGAAGGACACTGCCTTCACATGTGCCTAGCACATGATGAACCCTGCAGTGTTGTTTCCCCAAAATAACATGGACATTATCCTGTGTAGCCTAGATTCTTTATTGCAGACCTAGTTTCGCCAGATCTTTGATGTATTTACCGGGGATAGATCCCTGAGGCCTCCATCAAATCCCTAAATTTAAAAACCTAGGAATATCTGCACAAGTAATTGACTTACTTCAGACTCACATTTTTGTTCATTTTGTGCTACAACTTGGCCATCTTTTAAAAATTGATTAAATAAAGACTTCTCTCTTACTGGATGCCTATTTTCCCCAAAGTCACAAAATCTTTATTGCTTTGACAATAACTACAGGTGTGAAAAAATGTCAGGTTGAGATATATTGTGTACATCAGATTTTTAAATTCTTGGGATGATGGTGATGATATTAGTAATACTTGCTACTTCTTTCTTTGTGACGAGACTGTTGTTTTATGTGTATTTCTACTCATTTACTTCTCAAAATAATAACAGTAAGGGCAGGTATCATCCTCATTTTCCATATGAACAAACTGATAAACATAGATTTAATTTAATTTTGCACAAAATCAACAGCTAGTTAGAGGCAGTAGGCTTCAAACCCACATAGTCTACATTTAAAATCTGTGCTCATAACTGTTTAATTACTTCTTGTTTAAGTTATTTTCTTTTTTTTCCACATTAAACAGTTTGGAAGGAAAGCAATGAAATTTTAACAAAGAATTATTGAATCCTTTGACAGGAGCCCCTAATAAGCAGGCCAAAGTTTATTTGTGTAGATTATCATTTCTGAAGAGATGATACCAATGACATATTACAGACTTTTAGCATTCAAAATTTGAATACATACAGGGTTTTTTTTTTTATTATTTGCAGGCATACCATCATAGGTTTCTGATATGTAATTATTAGTCATTTGGTTGAGGCACGAATTTGAGTCCTATGTACTTTGTGATGTGTGGGAAAGAGTCAGGTGGATAGTAAATATTTACTGTTTTGGCTGCTGGGCATTTAATTCTTTTTGGTGAGGAATTCTAAGCTTCAACAGAGCCACTCCTGCCTCACTCGCAGCTCTGTACATTCAGTGAAGCAGCTCAAGTCCCTCTGCTCCTGCAGCACAGCATATAACCTTAGGTTATTCCAATCAGTCACTTCTGTTCTCCTCATTACAGCTACCATTTCAGAGACGAACAATGAAACACCTACCAGGGGGTCTTCACAGCTACACTAGTCATTTAAACTCACTTTCACACATCGCCCTGATACTAGTTTACTCAGAAGGATATAGGAGAGAAGACAGCTTGCCTGTGGCATCAGTCATGCTTTCTCTACAAAGGCTTGCAGTGGCCCAGCATAGCAATATGGCTCAAGGGCAAGGAAACAAGATCCATATTGTACAGGTGAGAAAGAGAGGCCCTGGAAGAGCCAGTATCTCTTGTAAGAAATCCAGAGGCCTGGTTCTCAGGGTCCTTGCAAGGGAAATATCAGTTTTAAGAGTCTCTGAATTCAGGGGAGCCCAAAGCATGGCAAGCTCATCAGCTGTTCAGTTGATAGAGTTTTTTTTACCAGGTCCTGATGCAAATTACTAATCAGGCATCATTTTTATTACAAGAAATGTTATTTAACAATGTAGCTGACTCTTGACTCTTACCAGATGTCTAGGAGAAGAGTGTTAGTCAGCTGACCCAAGGTCAGATTCTGACTCGGTGGAGTAAATGGTTTTCTTAACCCTTTACCATTGGCACTAAATTCTGGGACTATAAAACATGTATCAGGAAATCAGGCTCTGTCCTTGCTGTCAGACTTTAACCTGAAAGGATATATCGCAGGGAATTTCTGTAGCCACATTACTGACACCACAGAAGGGCTTCTCTTAGAATGGACCTAATCAGACAAAATAGAGCTTGGCAAGACGGGAAGAAAAACCCGATCCCAGTGGTTTTAGTAAGCACTAAAGGCTATTCCACTCCAGGCCTTTTCAGTCATTTAAGTCAATAATTTCACTTTTGGCTTAAGCCACTGTGTTGGGCAAATGGAATCCAATAAAAGATTATTAAATGAATATGTCTACATTGCTGATCACTTCTGTTTATTTTGTTTTGATTGGTGATAGAGGACAGATTTTTTTTGGCAAATTAAAAAAATAGCGTCTGTGAAAAATATTGCTCAGTAGGTGGCAGATATAATTCTGTTTAATCACATACTAAGGCTTAACAATAAAACAATCAAGTTGAATAAAAATTATAAGAGCTAAGAAATCTCAGCTGAATGGTGGCATTAGAGCTGGGTACCCTTTTAACTGATTAAATTGATTCACTCATTGCTGTATTCAACAGTTACTGAATATTCTGTGCAGAAAACAAAAGCTTTTTAGCCTTTAGAAATGACCTTTTCATAGGCTTTGTGTCACTCAGTCACATCAGACTCTGTGATCCCACGGACTGTAGCCTGTCAGGCTTCTCTGAGTTTGGAATTCTCCAGGCAAGAATACTGGAGTGGGTTGCCATTTCCTTTTCCAGGAGATCTTCCCGACCCAGGGATTGAACCTGAGCCTGTTGCATTGCAGGCAGACTCTCTGTCACCTGAGCCACCAGGGAAGCCCTTAGAAATGACCAGGTTAAACTTATTTGACAGAATGCTCCTCTGAGAAGTGGGGACTCAGTGCTTAGTCTTGACTTTGTAACTGGTTAAATAAGGGCAGAGCTGTGTGCTTAACCCTTCCCAGGTTGTTAGGAAATCATACCTGCAAAGCTCCTGGCATCCGGGCTGCTGGGCTGCCCAACTCCGGGGGTAGCTTTCAGACATGTCTCTTGTGCACACCCCTCCCCACCGCTAGCCACCCCCCCCACCCCAGTCTTCAGTTGTGTGGTTCTATCTAGCACAGCCTCTGCTTACCCGTGGTGTCAACCGCTTAGTGTACCTGGTATTTTGGACAAGTACAAATCATGGGATAGAGTCAGAAAGCGATTGTCTTCGTCTCTCTGGGCTGCAGTGTCTGACTAGGTGGCTTATAAACAACAAATTTATTCTTTAGAGTTCTGCGGGATGGGAACTGCAAGATTAAGGTGATGGCACATTTAGTGTCTGGTGAGAAGACTTTAAACATTGGTCAGTTAAAAAAAAGAAAGACCACAGCCACACGGAAGTCACAGGAAAGAGACAACCTCACTGCCCATTCCCTTCCCTGCTCCGGCCTGGGCCTCCCAGGGTGGGGTCCCGTGGCCAGACACTGGTTTGGAAGTGGCTTCATAGACTTGTTAGGGAAGAGTCCTTACCTGCCCATTCTGTTTGTGGTCATATGTAGGCTGTGTCCTGGCCTGGATTATTCTTGGAGGGCTAGAAGCTAGGCTGCTGTTTTTCCCAAACTTGCTGGCTCTCCTCCTGTTGTGTGGAACTCGGGTTTCCATCTTAAACAATAGAGAAAATGAGTATGTTTCGGGGGAGCCTTGATGATGCCCCTCTCATCCCAGAGGGAGAGCGGAGTGGAGGGGAACTGTTAATCTGCTTCCCAGATGTGCAGACTGCAAGTTTCTGGGAGGAGGCCCAGCTTTTCCACCCGTGACTTCAGTCCCAGACCCAATTTGTCTTGAGCCCAGACTCCCTTGGATCAGCTGGGAATAAATGCCTGTGTCTTTTTTAAGTCGGTTTTCCCAGCATACTCCTTGCTGTTCTTGAGAAAAATAGCAAGAGGCACTGGGCTTCCCAGTGGTTTCTTGGTACACAGATGGCTGTTTTATCACTGTGTCCTCAGATGCTAGAAGGGGCAAGGTATCTTTCCAGGGTTTATTTTATAAGGGCACTAATTCCACTCATGAGAGCTCTACCCCCTTGACCTCGTCATATCTCAAAGGCTCCCATCTCTAAATGCTGGGGGTTGGTTTTCACCATGTAAATTCCATGGGAGAGAGGAACATAAAGAGCCTGAAGGAGCAAATATACTTTCATCTTCCATATTCTTTTAAAATTGATTCATTGGAAATATTTCCCTGAAATTGTCCAAAAAGGAACTTTTCTGATTATTCATATGTAATAAAAACTTTATTGGCCTGGAAATTAAATTGCCTCATTCCATATGACTGTCAAAATTTTAGATGTAATTGAAAGTTAAAAGTTCTGTCCCTGGGATTGAACTTTCCATGGGTACTGCATGCAGTTAGAAAGGGAGTATATTGACAGCAGCCTCTTTCATTCCATGCCTTGAGTGTTTACTTTTCTCTAGATGCCTGATAACCATGATTTCTGACTCCTCTGGGATTTGAAGAGGGGTGATGGGTGAAGTGAAGATGTGAAAAGGGCAAGGAAGTTTTTTCTTTCTTGATGCCATGAAAATTACCCTCGTGTTCTTTGGAGTTTGAAAGTGAAGTGAAAATGTTACTCAGTTGTGTCCAGCTCTTTGTGACCCCATGGACTGTAGTCCACCAGGTTCCTCTGACCATGGAATTTTCCAGGCAAGAATACTGAAGTGGGTAGCCATTCCCTTCTCCAGGGGATCTTTCCGATCCAGGGGTCAAACCCAGGTTTCCCATGTTGCAGGCAGATTCTTTACCATCTGAGCCAGGGAGCTTGGTCAATGCTTAAGTGTAACTCTCTGGGCTGTGGGACTTAATATGTGGCTTCTTTAGAGGTGCTCCATTTTCCGGAGACCTCTTATCTAGAGCTACCTTGACAAAAGAAGGTGTCTCTTTATTATGCCTTGTTACTTACTGGTTCTTCAAGCCCTGAGAATTCAGCCATTCACATTTAGCTACTTTATGCTGGAGACTCATTATCTTTCTCTCCTATCCTCTTAGACAAGACCTAAAATAGCCCCACTCTAGTGTTCTGTTGCACATGGCTCCCAGAAAGCCCTCTAGAATCTTTTGTCCTGATGCATTCTAGGTGGGCAGGATAAGTCACCAAACTGCTGTCTCACTTTTGCTCTGCCACCAGTGCTTTCAGCTTTAGTTTTCTTAGACGTGAGTCAGATATTAATTCAATCTATCTCCCACTCTGAAATAGCAGTTATTAGGCTTTCTGAGTACTCCTGTTGAAGGTTTTTCACTAGATTGAAGGCAAGGAGAGACAAGTATTTCCATAATTTTAAAAAGGTTTTAAAAGGTTTGGGTTCAAATAACCCCATCAAAAAATTTTTTTGAAACTATCTTCACTTTTGATCTTTTACACCTTGAATGTGGGTGAGGGAGTGAAGAACTGTCTCATTCTAATGGTTTCAAACACATTTTTATGAACGTCAACTTTAATGAAGAATGTTATATTTGATTAAATGCACCTATTTTAAGTGTATAGTTCAGTGGGTTTTTGACAAATAGGTCCACTCGTATAATGTCCATCATAATAAATATATAGAACATTTCACCACCCTAAAAAATTCCCTCATGCTCTGATGAAGTTAACTCACTACCCCACCCTGGATTTAGGGTGATGTGATCTAATTTTGACACTGTAGTTTAGATTAGCCTTTTCTGAGGTCTCCTAAAAGTGAAATCATACAGTATATATCCTTTTATATCTTCTTTTGCCAAATATAATATTTTGGAAATTCAGCCACATTTAATTCATTTTTTTCTTCTGAATAGTACTATGTTGTATGGTTATGCCATGATTTTTTTGTGTATACATTTCTGTTTATAGCTATGTGGGCTGTTTTCATTTTTTTGCTATTACAAATAAAGTTGCTATGGCACAGTCTGAGGTAAAGGTATTCTCTCTATGGGATACATTCTAGTTTATCTTTGTTTGAAGCTTTTATTTGGTTTGAAAAAACATCAGTTTTTTACATCGTCATAGAAGATAAACTGTGACTTAATGCCCATCATGTAAATACCTTATTTTGTTTACTCATGTGCTGCTATGTTTAATATCCCTTTGCAATCCAGACAGTAATAATATAAATATATGGGTCACCTTTGGGATATTGGTCCATTAGTTGTGAATGAGTACTTTATAACCTTGTAGGAATGCCCTGGGATGTGTACCTCTCTTTCTTCATGTGGAGACTTTGATCTAGGTCTTCACAGGCACACACAGCTAGTTGATAAAGATGAGCCACCGGTACTCTAATGCCTTCCAGATCATCCCCCTGGGTGTCTCCAATCCACTGTGTCTGCCTGGCCATAGATTCTAGGCTATTGATCTTGCTATTAACTCTTCCTGCATTTCTAGACATATCCTTGCTGTTTGGTTGTCATAAGCTAGATTCCTAGCTGGTCTTCAAAGACTTGGCTCAGAACTTGCCTACCTATGGTCACCCAGTGTAGGTTACTGTCCCCTGGGTCAGTCCAGATTTTAAGTTCTTCTTGGTCCCCCAAAAGGTGGGTGTTTAGATATAGATGCTTGAAATTGCATCAAATAAAAAAAAATGGAAGGACATGGACATAATTAGCAAAATGGAACGAAAACTAGACATAGATAAGATCGCTCTCTTCAAATTTTTGAAGGCCTGATGAGAAAGAGTTTGAGTAACCTCTGGGAATTGGTGATGGACAGGGAGACCGGGCATGCTGCAGTCCATGGGGTGGCAAAGAGTTGGACATAACTGAGCGGCTGAACTGACTGACTGATGAGAAAGAATATGTTGATTTATACCCCTCTCCTTACTTTGGGGGAGTGCTCCAAAGTATACAACTAGGATCACTGGGCACAAGATTTGGGAATTACATTTTGTCGTGTTCATCAGAATCAACTAAAAATTGAACAAAATCAACTAAAAATGGAATGGGCTGTAATTGAGAAGTAGTAAGCTAATGTCATTGCAGGTGTTTTAAGGTTAGACGCTTGGTGAGGATTAATGGCGTGGTTGGATTAAACAAGCAAAGTTCCTTCTATTTCTGAGATTTTGTGAATCTCTTTTGAGAGTCTTTTTATAGGAAACTGCTCAAGCATACTAGTGGCTGATAAAATTTCTTTATTTCTTCAACTGCTAGGAGAGGACTGGTAGGACACTGGCAGAATTCATTTAGAGAACTAGAAAGAGGAAGAGGGACGGTATGAGATGGAAAGTTACAAAACAAGGAAATAAACCAACATTAAGTTTAAAAATGGCTATGTGTAGATGATTTCTCATCTTAGAGTGATGAGGTGGGCAGGTCAGAAAATAATCACTATAATAAACACACAAACTTAGAAGAAAAGTGTTAGATGAGTAGATTTCTCACTTCAGAGCCTGGAACAGAGAGGTATCTGAAGTATTGTACTATCAGTAGAATCTGATGGCTTTCACTGGAAGATCAGATTTGGTGTCTGTTTCTTCTTTTGTTTATTTTATTTTGGTAACCCAAGGTCACCCTTTCCACTAAAATGCAGAGCAGAGTTTCTATTATGAGCTGTCCCACAGCAATGTGATGGCTTAACAACAATGAAAAGACATTCCTTGTTTTTACCAAAAGAGCTCCAGGCTAATCAGATTCTAGGGAAATGCTGTAGTAACTGACTTGGTAATCAACATGCAGTCACTAAATTGCTTAAGTAGATGAGAAACAGCTTGTTTTCTCTGCTTCCTAGAGTATTCCCAGGTCAATTTTTTGAAGCTTCATTAACTGATTTTACACTGTGACAGTTACTTGACACAGAGTTGGTGTACAAATGCTTATTTAACAGCACAATGCTGTTAGCAATATGCTTTTAAAAATCACTTTTCAGGAGATGTGCTGTACTTTATTAGTTTTAAGCAGTCAATAACGTATTTTCATGATTACAAGTGACATCTATTTTCTAGTTAAGCAAGTTGTGCTTTCTATTCTAAATGCTGCTTTATAGGGATTTCTTTCTTTTCTCCTCTTATGTTAAAGGATGGTTTCTTCCTAATGAGCTGAGTTTGGAATTTCATAGTTTATATGTAGCTCAGCACAATTTTTGTGGGCATAGCTAATTAATAAAATTAGTGGTTGGGCTTCCTAGTTCTGATATTTTACAAGAGGGTGCATTTCATTAGCAGAATATCCTCAAGCATGGTACATAAAGAACCTCGCCAAATGATGCATTAGGGAATCAAGTAATAGCTTACAGATCAACCTTTGGGCCAGATGTTGTGTTAGGACTCCTCTTGGACTTCATCAGGGGTGGAAAGACATGTTGGGCCAGCACTTTGAGACAGTGAGCTTTTTTATTCCCCAGTAGGGAGAGGTAGACATTCACTCTCTTGAGCACTGTGGACAGGCTTTCAAATAGGATATGAGCTGTTCTCAGGCCTTCACTCAAAACGGTATTGCTTAGAGTAGCAGCAATGGCACCACGTGTGTTTATGGTTCAGTTCCGTCATGAAAAATACCCATTAATCTCAGATGACTACAGTGAAAATTTGGTTACTTTACACGTCTGTTTGAAAAATACATTAAAGAATAAAGACTAGTCATAGGGAAAAACGTCTTTAGTTTAAAGTTGCTTTTGGTGCTAACTCTACTGATATTTTCGTAAGTCCTCCTAGTAGTTAAATAATAAACTCCCCTGAACAGGTGGGAAATCTCTGAGGTATTAGAACTTCTTGTGACCTGGGGCTGTATTTCATTTGCCTTTTCAGTCCTTGGGAGAAAGGGAGAGAGCTTGCATGCACAGGCTTTAAAATGAATCTCAAGCTGGTGACTATAAAGCTACTGCTATGGTGGATCTAGATTGGAATATAGGAGAAAGTCCAAATTCTTACCAAAGGTGGGGCTATGATTTATGTGTGTCTGTTGGGAGTTTGGTGGAGATGGTTGTGGGTGGGGTTAGAAGAAATTACTCAATGAAAACAAATATTTTCTTCATCTATCATCATTGTGGTTATCTTTGAATTTTATCAAGGGCAGAAATTTTATATTACATTTATTACTCCAAATACCAAGCACATATCTCTTGAATAGAACTGAATATAGCCAAGTGTATCTTTCTTAAATTCCTAGATAATGCTTCCATTCATTAGGGAAACTTTTACAGATGAAGGGTTGGGCTCATACTATACTTGTTTCAGATGTGTGTGAATATGTATGTAGCAGAGGCATGAAAAAATTAAAAAGGAAAAAATATATTATGTGTCTTTAAAAAAGCTTTCTCCTACCTTGCAGATTTATACATAAACATATATATTCTTTAGTTCAAAAGATAGAATTTGGTGTTCATTGTTTAGTTCTAAGGTCCATTATTTTAAAGGGATTTCTCCAAATTCTTGCTCACTAATACTTTCTGAAGCACTTATTCTTTGAACAAAATACCTTTTGAATCTTTTCACTGAATGTTAATCCTTCTTAAAATTGAAATTGACCTTTTGTTAAGTCATTTAATTGGGATCTCTAATAAGTCATAACTTTGGATTTTAAATACAAGAGAAATATTTCTCTGAGAAACATTGCATTTCACATTATGAGACATTATTTCAAAAATAACTTCATGAACATTAAATTAGTTATTTTTAATTATCCTTTATGTGAGAGAGGATTTGTGTCTCATTTATTCAAGGATATCTACAGAATCATTGGGGATAATAGCCCTTCTCATTTTGACAGGTTGTTTTAGGGATTCTGTCAATGCAAAGAATGCTAATATCAAGAACATTTTCTCAGAATCTATTTCTTTGTAAAGGAATATGATTTAATACCCAAAAGTGGTACAATGAAACTGATATGTGCAATAGCTTTATCTTATCCAGTAATAGGGGCTTCCCGAGTAGCTTGGCTGGTAAAGAATCCACCTGCAATGCAGGAGACCCCAGTTTGATTCCTGGGTCAGGATATTCCCCTGGAGAAGGGATTGACTACCCACTCCAGTGTTCTTGGGCTTCCCTGGTGGCTCAGATGGTAAAGAATCTACCTGCAACGTGGGAGACATGGGTCTGATCCCTGGGTTGGGAAGATCCCCTAAAGGAGGGCTTGGCAACCCACTTCAGTTTTCTTGTCCATGGAGAATCCCCATGGACAGAGGTGCCTGGTGGGTTACAGTCCATAGCGTCACAAAGAGTTGGACATGACTGAGCAACTTAACACACACACATCCAATGATAGAACATATATATAAAAGATACTGTTGTAACAAAGGCCTGTTATTTAGGGGAGAGACATTCCTATCAATATGAGGTTAGTTGGATAATTAATTACCTAAATCAAAGTCACTGCAGATGGTGATTGCAACCATGAAATTAAAAGACACTCCTTGGAAGGAAAGTTATGACCAACCTAGACAGCATATTAAAAAGCAGAGACATTACTTTGCCAACAAAGGTCCGTCTAGTTGAGGCTTATGGTTTTTCCAGTGGTCATGGATGGATGTGAAAGTTGGACTATAAAGAAAGCTGAGCGCAGAAGAATTGATGCTTATGAACTGTGACGTTGGAGAAGACTCTTGAGAGTCCCTTGGACTGTAAGGAGATCCAACCAGTCCATCCTAAAGGAGATCACTCCTGGGTGTTTATTGGAAGGACTGATGTTGAAGCTGAAACTCTGATACTTTGGCCACCTGATGTAAAGGGCTGACTCATTGGAAAAGACCCCAATGCTGGGAAAGACTGAGGGCAGGAGGAGAAGGGGATGATGGAGGATGAGATGGTTGGATGGCATTACTGGCTCAATGGACATGAGTTTGGGTGGATTCCGGGAGTTGGTGATGGACAGGGAGGCCTGGCGTGCTGCAATTCATGGGGTCGCAAAGAGTCAGACATGACTGAGCAACTGAACTGAACGATATCAAAATATGGCAATCCTACCAATAATCAGAAATGCAGTAAATGCCGAGTGGTTCAGACGGCTGCTCACTAAAACCTCATTCATGTCTACAGTGAAGAGATTGCAATTTGTGCAGACTGCCTCACAGTTGATAATAGCACACCTTCTCTCAGAGCCTCCTTTCTTTTCAACGTTCTTCCACATTAAGAACTAATCCTGCATTGTGTTGGATGAAAGAACACGAAACCAGAGAGCTCAGAGAATGCTACCAGAAATCATTAGAGATTTTGACCTTTTCTTTTTTTAAAGATTTTTTTTTAAAAAAATACTTGTTTTTGGTTGCACTGGCTCTCATGGCCGCACACAGGCTTTCTCTAGTTGTGACAAGCAGGGGCTACTCTTCGTGGCAGTGCACAGGCTTCTCATTGAGGTGGCTTCTCATTGCAGAGCATGGGCTCAGTAGTTGAAATACATGGGCATCCTGTGTCCCCTCATTGACAGGCAGATTCTTTTCCACTGGACCACCAGGGAAGTCCTCTTGACTTGTTTTTCCCTACTTTCTCACCCTGACCCCCAACCCCACCCAGGGAAAAGGCCACATACAGTGCTTGGAGATGTTTGGTATAAAGTAGTTGTAATTTCTTCCTGGTTTGAGGTGATAATCCGTGAATGTTTCAGTAGGCTTGGCTTGAGGCTAATGTATAGGAGGGGAGAGATTAGGAGAGTAGGCCTGAAAGCTGATTCACAGTGAATGCTAGAAAGGATGCCTTTGGCTCTGGCAGCAAATGGATCTCGAGGGAGAAGATAACTTTTTCAAGAGAGGCTGCAGTTTTTGTTATTTAGTGTTGATGGAGCATGGGAAATTCTAATTTACATATTGAATTAGTACTGAAGAAATGAAAGAGATGCAGCATTGCATAGTAAGAAGAGCCTTATGTCACTCTAGCTAACATTAGTTTGATCTTTAACTACTTTAGTAATCCCAGGAAAGTGCACACTGAGCCTCGAGTGCCTTGTCTGTTAAATGAGTGCTAGTCTATACAGTGATCTTAATGTATTTAGGAGGTATTTAGGAAATCTGCAGGGATGTTTTTACTTGTCAAAATGATTTGGAGAACTCAGTTGACACTTACTGGAAAAAATTAGAAATACCTAACCTCCTGAAATGGGTAAAAGAGTCCAGCACAACAAGAAATTGTCTTGTGTACAATAAAACTTTTATATATTCCAGGGGATGTTCATATAGATGAAGATAACCTGTTTATAATGTTCTGAGCCAAGAAATAAATTCATTTTACACACATAACAAAATATGTTCTGTATGGCTTTAAGAAATATAGGTTCAAAATTTAATAGACTTTGTGTTTTACAGGAGTCAGTAGGTGTTTATTGGAAGAAAATTTTGTTTTCTTTGGAATCTTCAAAGAGTTGTTTACCACCAAGGAAATGATGTTCCAGCAGCATGTTTCTCATGGAATATGAGTTGCTGATACTCACGTCAGTCTGCATTTATAGCAGTGGCAGTCACAGTGATTTATATAGAGCTTGTGTCTGCTTTGTGATTTTCTAGCATAGTTTTGCCTAAGTACCTACAATTTGGAGTAATATTATTTAAATTGATTTCTCTGTCACTCTCCTTTTATTATAGTATGCAATTATACACACATATTTGAAATTATGTGCAGGCTGGTTACCTTTGAATTTAAATTTCAGAAAAATAAAGGGGCCATGACTAAACATTTGATATAAAAAGAGGCATTGGACCCGATGGGGTTGAGAGTCAGTGGTTTAGATGATCTTCAAAATTGCTTTCATTTTTACCAACCTGTGTTCCTAAATAGGCTTCCCAGATGGCTTAGTGGGGAAGAATCTACCTGCCAGTGCAGGAGACTCAGAGACATGCATTTGATTCCTGGGTCGGGAAGATCCTCTAGAGGAAATGACAATATGATCCAGTATTATTGTCAGGATTATCCCACAGTCCATGGGGTCGCAAAGAGTCGAACATGACTGAGCAACTGAGCGTGCACACACATCTGTAAATAATCTATGGCACATGCTTTATGATCAGTAGATGCCAAGCTGCATTTGCCCTATTTTAATGGGAAAAGATAACTTCCTGAAAAGAACCAAAACAATGATGAGGAAATGACCTGGAATCAGATGAGATGAGAGAGCAAAAAAGAAGAGTTTCTCTTCTTTGCTCACATTTCATAAATATTAAAATTCCCATGATGTGCTTGCTAATTATTACTAACTGGAGTTTAAGACCAAGTAATATATGGTTTTGAATATTATTATTGAATATATACAGTTTCCCAAGTGACTCAGTGGTAAAGAATCTGCCTGCAAAACCAGGAGACATGAGTTCGATCCCTGGGTTGGAAAGAGCCCCTGGAGAAGGAAGTGGCACCTTGCTCCACTGTTTTTGCCTGGAAAATCCCATGGACAATTGAATATATACTAAAAAACAGTTCTCAAAGTTTTTACATTTCATGAAAGTTTAATGTGTCATTCACACACACAAGATCATAGCCTTTTAGGTACATTATTTCTAATCTATTAAACTGTAACTGCGAATCTTAATACCACTATTGGAATAATTCTCCAGAACTTAAAATGTTAATATAAAATATTTTTAATACAAATTAGTTTGGGGAATTATAAAAGAAATATTACATTATGAATAGTTTGGATTAGAGAAGGTGATACTTTCTCATGCTGCATGTCTCTGTTTAAACACAATTTTTTGGGGGGAGCTTCTTCTCTTCCCTAATGGTCCTATCTATTTGGGTCCCTTGTGGCACCATTTTTACAAACTTTTTACTTTGGACTAATTCTAGACTTACCAAAGAGTTAAATAGAGAACACATTTTTTCACTTGCCTTTTACCAAGCTTCTTCTGATAGCAGCATTGCATATAACCAATGAATTAAAACAAGAAATTAATATTGATATGCCGCTAACGCATAGACTAAATTTTTGTATTTCAGCACTTTTTCCACTAATGTCTTTGTTTTGTTCCTGTGTCCAATCAGAATGGCAAATTGCATTTAGTTTTGTTTTGTTCCTGTGTCCAATCAGAATGGCAGATTGCATTTAGTTGTCATAACTCTTTAGTTGTCTTTGATTTAAGACAGTCCCTGTCTTTTCCTATCTTTCTTGATCTTGGCAGGACTGGTGAGGTGTTTGGTGGAATGTTCCTCAGTTGAATTTATGTTTTCCCATAATTGAGGTTATGGATATTGGGGAGGAATGACACAGAAGTGAGATGCACTTCTCAGTGTATCATATCAGAGATACATGATACCATGCCTTATTACTGGGGAGATACCCTTGATCATTTGATCAAGGTGGTGCCTGCCATGTTCTTCCACTGTAAATTTCCTGTTTTACTTTTTGATAAAAAAAACCCATGTAGTTATTTATTTTTGGCTGTGCTGGCTCTTTATTGCCGTGAAGGGCTTTCTCTAGTTGCAGAGAGTGGATCTCTCGTGGTGGTGGCTTCTCTTGTCATGGAGCACGGCTTGCGGGGCACACGGGCTTCGGGAGTTGCTGCAGGTGGCTCAGCAGTTGTGGCACACAGGCTTAGTTGCCCCACGGCACGTGGCATCTTCCTGGACCAGGGGTTGAACCCGTGTGCCTTGCATTTCAAGCCAGATTCTTAACCACTGGGCCACAGGAAAACCTTGTGTTCTACTTTTAAAGAGTCTCACCCCAAATATTTATAAATTTAAGGCTATGCAAATATATCCAGCTTCTCCTTAAGCTTTCAGCAACTAAATCTAGTGTTCTAGAGTGGAACTTGCCTGGAGCAGGTTTTACTGTGGTTGTGTAATGTTAACTTTTGATTTCTCTTACTTTTCTAAATTTATTAATTGGAATTGTTCTGAAGGAATAGTCCCTTGTTTTCTTTATTCAATCATTTCTATCAATTTGGACTCATTTATTTTGGCTATTTATTTTATTCTTTAGCATTTAATACTGTCATTATGTATATTTTTGCTCACATTGGTCCAGCTTTGACCATGTGAGCCTTCACTTCAATTCTTGGTCCTTTGTAATATTTTCTTCACATATTTGCTCTTTCCTTTAAGCATTTCCCTGTGTTTAGGTATCATAAGATGTGCCAGGCTCTTTTTGTACTTTTCCCTACTCTTACAGTGGAATCAACCAACTTCTTCAAGGAGCTCCGTTATTTAAAAGCATTCTTTTAGCTACCAAACTACCATAACATGATGCCTGTATCAAGAAGCATGTATTTTTATCAATAGTTACTTGCCTTGAACTTGACGATTACTTTTCTGCAGTGAAAAAGATGCGTAATTTGTTTTATCCGTATAGGCAATTTCAGTTCAGTTCAGTCGCTCATTCGTGTCTGACTCTTTGTGACCCCATAGACTGCAACATGCCAGGCTTCACTGTCCATCACTAACTCCTGGAGCTTGCTCAAACTCATGTCCATCGAGTTGGTGATACCATCCAATCATCTCATCTCCTGTCATCCCCTTCTCCTCCCGCCTTCAGTCTTTCCCAGGATCGGGGTCTTTTCAAATGAGTCAGTTCTTTGGCCATCAGGTGGCCAAAGTATTGGCGTTTCAGCTTCAGCATAAGTCCTTCCAATGAATATTCAGGACTGATTTCCTTTAGGATGGACTGGTTGGATCTCCTTGCAGTCCAAGGAACTCTCAAGAGTATTATCCAAAACCGCAGTTCAAAAGCATCAATTCTTCAGCACTCAGCTTTCTTTATAGTCCAACTCTCACATTCATACATGACTACTAGAAAAACCATAGCTTTGACTACATGGAGTTTTGTTGGCAAAGTAACATCTCTGCTTTTTAATATGTTGTCTAGGTTGATCATAGCTTTTCTTCCAAGGAGGAAGCATTTTAATTTCATGGCTACAGTTATCATCTTGAGTGATTTTGGGCCTCCCCAAAATAAAGTCTCTCACTGTTTCCATTGTTTCCCCATCTATTTACCATGATGTTTCCCCATCTATTTGCTCATCATGATGGGACCAGATGCCATGATCTTAGTTTTCTGAATGTTGAGCTTTAAGTCAACTTTTTCACTCTCCTCTTTCACTTTCATCAAGAGGCTGTTTGGTGGTTCTTTGCTTTCTGGCAAAAGGGTAGTGTTACTTGCGTATCTAGGTTGATATTTTTCCCTGCAATCTTGATTCCAGCTTGTGCTTCATTCAGTCCAGCATTTCTCATGATGTGCTCTGCATATAAGTTAAATAAGCAGGGTGACAAAATACAGCCTTGACGTACTCCTTTCCTGATTTGAAACCAGTCTGTTGTTCCATGTCCGATTCTAACTGTTGCTTCTTGCCCTGCATAGAGATTTCTCAAGAGGCAGGTCAGGTGGTCTGGTATTTCCATCTCTTTAAGAATTTTCCACAGTTTGTTGTGATCCACACAGTCAAAGGCTTTGGCATAGTTAATAAAGCAGAAGTAGATGTTTTTTCTGGAACTCTTTGTCAAATGGCTGTCTGACTGTTTAAATATATAGTAGTTTATACTCTGTTACCCTCCTTTTTGCAGTTATTTTTGTTTCTCCCTCTTTGAATTATTATTTGGAATTTATTTCACTCATTCAATGAAGACCAATATTCTAGGCACTGGAGAGAACAGACATACATGCCACAGAATAGTCTCTGCTCCCATGAAGTATCAATTACATTAATGGCTCTAATAAAAACTAAAACCCCAACTCTCTTAATATAAAGTAACATGTACTTTTTCTAGAAAATATATGATTATATTTTATAAGCTCTTCTGAAAGTACCAGAATTTGTGGATCATAAAAGCTTCTGAAATAGACTTTGAAGAAATATGGGGACTTCCCTGGTGGTCCAGTGATTAATACTCTGCCTTGCAGTGCAGGGAACCTGGGTTTGATCCCTAATCAGGGAACTAAGATCCCATATGCCTCGGAGCAACTACGTACCTGAGCCACAGCTAGAGTCCATGTGCCACGGTGAAAGATCCCAGGTACTGCAAGTAAGACCCAACACAGCCAAATAAATACGTAATTTTTTTTAAAGAGAAAAAAATAAACATGCTTGTTTACATCTTATAAAGAGAGCTGATTGAGAACTACTATTCAGTCTAAACCCTAATATAAACATCACCCTTTTTAAACTTTCAAAAAGTCTAAGACTTCCTGGCTGTCTCCCAGTGCTCTGCTGAATGACCACACCCAGGCCTGTGCTCCCAGGCGTGTTGGTGGGATGCTGGCATGGGCATCACCGGTTCATAGGATTTGCCTGGAGACCTAGTTATGCTGCCTGTTAGCTGCACGACTTGAGGTCACTTAGTTTGGTTTTCTTCTCTATTTGCTCATTTCCAAATGTAAGTCTAATTCTCATAATAGTTATGGGAGTTAATGACAGAAAATTCATACAGCTATTCCCTAGAGAAACAAAAATTAACATTAGTAAAATCTCAGTGGATATTATATAAGCCTTTTATGAAGTAGCTCTAATTGGAAAGTTTTGGGAAATAGGTGGACTCTTTAAAAATTTCCCAGTTCATGACGTGTGGTTGAGGCCAGCTGTAGCCAAAGCTGCAGCTCCTTCATAACCTTATCTCTTCAGTTGCACTTTTGAATGCGGTTTTGTAACAATAGAGAAGGAATTGCATCATATTTCTTTTATAAAATCTGAAGTACCGTTAATATATGGCTAATGATATTGTACTAAGTAAATGTTGAATGAAAGCTCTTTCTTCCTTGCAAATACAAGTGAAATAATTTTTATTTCCATAACCATAGAGTATATATAGGGGTGTATATGTATATGTAAGGGAAGGAGTGGGAATAGGGGGTGACCTGTGTCTCCCTTCAAGTTTCCAGAGGAGGAAAAAAATTAACTGAGATTTGACACACCTGTCGCAAGTACAGGAAATTAACAAATTGTGAAACCATTTTAGTTATGTCATACTTATGCATCTTAAGTAATTGTGGTTTTTTTGGTAATTTTAAAGAATTACTTGTCTATGCTTATTAAACATATTTATATGTTAGGATAATGAATTCAGATTATTTAGTTTAGAAGGATACATAAATTTGTTGATGTCCATTTTCACATTGTGCTAATTATGATTTTTGTAATCAATTTCTGGTTTTCCTCATTAATCTGAGAGATCAAATTATAGACTGTAGATTGATAAAACAAGTAATGATTATCTCCTTTATTAAAACACAGATTAGCTCATTTTTACTTAGTGAAAGAGTGCTTCCATTCCTGGTTCATGTTGATTCAATAAACAAATCAGAAAGGCAGCAATAAACAAATGGCAAAATAGTTGAAACAAAGCCATGTGATTATAATTTGCTTTTTAATTCTAAGGTGTTCATGAGTGATGCTGTAGGGAGATTTTCTGTAAAGCAATAAGTCTATACTGTTTGAAAATCTGGCTGTATAAATCAGAGTATTCAGAATATGCTGAGGGGCTGGAGAAGGCAGTGTTTATTTACATGAGACTCTCTTACTTCCATCTAGATCTTCCTCTTGATTGTGCTTAATATTTCATTTGAATAAAGCATTCTGGGGGGAAAAAAGGTTTAAAGCATTATGTAAGTGTGCTTGTATTCAATAGGAGTTATGAACAGAAGATATTCAAGATTTTAAAAGAACCACTCAAGAAGATCTGAAACTACATTCTGCATGTCTTCTGAGATCAGCTCTGCAGGATGCAAATAAAAGGACAAATCAGCGATAAGTAAGTAAGCTCACTCTTATCTTCCAGTGTTGTCATGGATATGCAGTGAGTAAAATGCGCCCTTCTGCTTGTCATCTGTTGATGTCAAAAGCTATGGTACTCTTAGTGATTTTTCTCATGGCCTAACCTTTCTGAGTCTTCAGTGTAAGCCAGTGGCAAGATACAAAGATGCTCACAGGGGTGAGATAGTATCGACGCTGTTTAGGTATAATGGAAGGCCACAGTGTTCGGAAGCATTGCCATGCACCAAACAGCCATATCCTCTTGGGTCATTGGTGACTGAGGTCTGAAACAATGCATTGTGCAGCATGGTGTCTTGGCTGGCTTCTAGCTCTAAATTTCTTTAGTTTCTAGATAAGCTGGAATGAGATTACCAGTGATGGGTTTTGGGTACTGTTATGCAGTACATGTCAATCATATCCAAACTGTCAGGCTTAGTATCCACCAGTCTTAAGTATCTACCTATGTTTAAGGATTTCACTGTTTTTTTTTTTTTTTTAATTTGAGTGATGAGCTGAAATGATTTGGTACTGAGGAGGGTAAAGTGGTGTATTGGGAGACTGCTGACCTCTAAACTCCTCTCAGATTATTCAAGAGAGAGAAAAACCCAAAAGTCAATAGTAATGATAATGACTAGGGGGGAAGAGACTCTATTATAAAATCTCTGACATTTTCTAGTACCCAGGTATCCTGGGGCCAGGTGATGTTGAAGTCCTTCCTTGGCCAGTTAGATAAAAGACTCCAGCTGCAGAGTCAACATTAGCTCAGTAGCTTTCCCATGCCCTTATCTGTGCTTCAGTTCTGACCACTGGTTACCATCAAGGCTTAGAGGGTAAGATTGTTATAACAATCGATGGGCACTGCGTTCTCTCTGGTGGTTCTCTATTTGTCCATATCTTCATAAATTATCCCTTTATTGAATTCCCTCAAATTTCCCTACTTGTGTGTGCTATCTGTTCTGCTGATGCTGATATTGAACAAAGTGAGGTTGAGAAAGGATGGCTTTTACTCATGAGGTCCAGATTCTCAATTGAGATGATGATTTAGGTAAAAATCACACCACAAGGAAGAACGAGGTATACTAAACTGAAGATGGAACTCAAAGATGTTTGGTACTGATCCCTAGAAACTGGGACTGTTATCTTATATGGTAAGAAATTTTAAGGTGTGATTAAGTTAGGTTATCTTGAGATGGAATGGTTATCCTGAATTATCCAGGTGAGTCTAATGTAATCATAAGTTCTTATAAGATGGGGAAGCAAGAGTGTTAGAGTTTGAGAAAGTGATGTGACAACGGAGGCAGAGGGTAAGTGATGCTACTGCAAGAAGTGGAGCTTGGACCAAAGAAGACAGGACAATCTCTAGATGCTGCTCCTACAGAAGGAATGCTGACAGCTTGATTTTAGAGCTTCTGACCTCTGGATCTGTAAGTAAAACATTTGTGTTGTTTTAATCCACTAAATTTGCAGTGATGTATTACAGCAGTAATAGTAAATGAATATACCAGAGAATGAGATCAACAGTTGGTTAGTTTCCACAGAAGTATTCACTTAAAAACCTTTTAGACATGTGCAAAAATAGAATAGTATAATGATGTCTTCTGTTATTATTTAAAAAAAATTCTCCTAACATCTCCTAAGACCCAGCCTCTCTTCATTTGTGGTGAGTATTCATCATTTTGTATATATATATATATATATATACACGCATGTGTGTATGTATGTATTCATATTTTGGTTTTCCAGCATCTGAACCACTTTGCCATGTTTTGAAGGCTTTCTCATCTTATGTATTCTTGGTAGGGGTAGAACCTTCTTCCTAGTATCAAGGCCGGAAATCCCAGGTACTTGACTTCCTGGTTGCTGGGCTACAAGCCTTAAGCCCTGGACTCTACCACGTAGATGCATGCGCTATGCCGTTCCTTAGAATCAGCCACAGAGGCGTTCTCAGCAGTGGCCACAGAGGTAACTGCAGCAAGACTGAGTTTCTCTGTGACCTAGCATTTCTTCCACTGCACCAGGTCTGTGGATGACTGAGAGCTTTGTTGTTAGTTACATACCTTTGAGCCCAAATTTTCCAGATTCTGAATGATTTGACAAATTATCTTTGTCCTTAAATCAGCCTGAGTTGGTGTATGGGTTTGTGTCCCTTGAAACTAAGAACCTGATTACTACATAATTTTCTGTTCTGCCATCCTCACTGTGTCAGCTTTCACTTCAGGCAAGGTTCCTTTTGACGTCACGATAGCTGTAACTGTGGCCAGAATTGTAGGCAGACACATTATCCCCCAGAGGGGGAGGAAATCACCTGGTTTATGTTTCTCTCTCAGGAGTGGAGGCCCCTTTACTTCCAAGCCTCTTAGCAGATTTTTCTCTCACCTCACATCTGGTGCTGGTACCTAATACCAGTCAAATCACTTTGTCAGCCACAAAGTTTCTCTGAAGAGTACATAAGACAATACGTGTAAACCTTTTTGCCCTGTACCTGGCATATTTGAAGGATTCAAAAGAAGACTTCTAATTCTCATAACAAAATCCCTTGGGGAGTTGTGTAGCATCCCTGTAACTCAGGATTCACCTCAGATTTAATGAAATGCAATATTTAGATGCAGGGCCTAGTTATCAATATTTTATTAACTTCCTCAGGACATTTTCAATATATCCTTGGTTAAGCATCACCAGAGAGGAATGACTGAAGCATTTGCCCTGAGGTGTTTATCCAGGTGTTTTATCCTTCTTCGTACATGAAATTTCCTACTGCCGCTTTCTCTTAGGTTATGGGTTAACGTTAAATGGTTGGCAAATTTAAGGACTAATTAGTAAAAGGTATCTGTCCTCCTAAAGAGCTGTTGACACCAGAGAAAACAAAGGCTTGATTTCCCTTAGACTGGGCTGCTTGCCTCCACTCTGTGGAAAGTGGATTGCGTTTCTGTCTCTTCTGAGTTACTCAGCTCAGTGGATTTTAACTAAACTGGTACCTTTTTGATTGGCTGACAGCACTGTTGAGGTTTTTACCTGGAGGTCTGGTGCAGGGGTCTGGTATGTGGCATTACAGCACCAGCTGGAAAAAATGCACTTGACTGTATATGCTTGAGGGCGGGATAACCCTGTACTTACGGCTATCACTAAATAAGTAAAAGAAGTGATCACAATCGGTGAGAAGTGAGAGAAGATGAAAATGGATACAATGACAAAAGCAATCACATCAAAGGCTCTCTAGTTTGGAGATAATATGCTTATGTGAGGGCAACAAGTGTTCACACAGCGGTTGTGGAGTATTCAGGATAGAAGTCAGGGGGTGAGTTAGGGGTTACTGGGCCAGAAGTTAATAGGAAATGGATACAGTAATCCTAAACAGTTTTATTAAAATTTTAAAGTTAGAAATGAAGCAAGATAAGGTGATTATTTGAGAAGTAAAAGTGTCTCCCCTTCGACCTCCCCTTAAGATGTGAGAAGCTTAAGGAAGTTTAAAGCTCCTGACAAGGATTCATTAGAGTGGTATAAACTGCAGATACAGAATATCAAAGGAATTATTTTTAGTAAAGTTCTGGTAATGGTTGGAGGAGCAGGGATATCAAGTACCTGGGGAGGAGTGAGTCTTAGCTGGGAGGAAGAGAACCTCGTCTCAGGTCACTGTATATGAACGCTCTTAGATTTTCCTGTTTTATGTGAAGTTGAGGGAGTGTCTCCATGAAAGTTTGTATTTTCTCTGTGAGGCAGAGCGAGGGATCGTTTGCTGGGTCTAAAGGGAGAGGGAGGGGAAACTTGAGATTTCAAGATGCTGGAGAAATTCTGAAATATCTTTAGGGTGATGGGGAAAACGTTAACCGAAGAAAGGTATCTGGTTTAAAGGTTGTGTTGAGGGCTCAGGTGAACTGAGGACCACATATTTATGGTGACATCAATTTTGCCCATCACTTATTGTGTGATTTCTTTCAGCAGGACTCAGGTCCCTGGGGAGAGGCAGTCAGCGAGGCATATTTGGGTTCATGCAGTTTTGAGGAAAGAATAAAAGGCTGAGTTTAGGGTGTTGAAATGATGTAATGTAAGCAGGGTAAGGAAAGGCCTGAAAAGTAGAGTAGGCAAAAGAACAAGAAAGAGGAAGCTCTGCTGTGGATCAAGCGGAGATAGATGTGCAGCAAGAAATGTGGAAAACTGTAGTTGGAAGGTGAAATACTCAAACCCATGATTTTGCTGGTGATAACCAGATTCACAGTGCACTTATGGGAATGAGTGACTGAGATGTCACTGAAGATGAGGTGCTCAAGAGACCAACTGTTCATGATGTTGTACCTTCAGTTTTCCTGGGATAATGTAAGATTTGGGCTGGAAGTGAGGATTACTAGAAAAGACCAACTGGAAACTTTTCAGTAAGTAAGGGGAAAGTTCTCGGTGGTAGGTAGATGACTGCAAATAGGAAGATGGGAGCATGTTTTAGTAAAAAAAAAAAAAAAAAGTGAGCATCAGAGGAGCAGGAGTTTCAATAAAAGTAATAGTCTGGAAGTGGAAATAAGGAACATGGATGACTCTGAATCACTGCTGGACTCTAAGGGGGTGTGAAGATTAACAGCCTCCTCTTGATGGCTATTTGTTAAGTGTATCAGTTGTCCACACCTGAATCCAGAGTAAAACTCTTGGCGTCTCTCTCACTTCAGCTTTCAATCTTGCCTCAAGCCTTGCTGATTCTATTTCCTGAATCTATTTAATCACAGTCCCACAACTTCTGAGACACAACTTGTTTTTTTTCTTTTCTGAATTACTTTCGAAGCCTTCTCAGTGGTATCTACATCTAGATTTTTCTCTGTTCCATTCTCCACAGCTAAAGTCAGAGTGGTATTCCATAAACACAAATCCCATCATGTTACTAATCAGCTTAAAGCTACCTGTGGCTTTAAGATATGTGAGGTATTTTAGTCTAATTTTTGGTATTAAGTCTTTGATATCTAGTGTGTGTCTGACATGTACAACTCATGTCATTTTGGACTTACCACATTTCAAGCGTTCAATAGCCATAAAAGACTAAAGGCAACCATATTGAATAGTTATACTCTTTAAACCAATATACCAACTCTTACCTCACTTGGCTCCAAAAATGGCTTCTTTTTGGGCTTTTCCTCCCTCATACTCTTTGTCCAGCCATATTAAGTTATATGTTCTCAGAACTCTCAGTTTTGTACTTGCGGTTCCCTGTGTGGAATTTATTTGTTTTTTCAGAGTATTTTAGCTTACATTTTCTAGAACATAAGTCTGAAGCAAAGATAATGAGTTCCTGTGAGGGACAAGGAGGGTGAAAGCAGAGAAGGAAAGAGAGAGTCAGATAAGGATGTGAGGTGGAGTTTTTGTTCAGGAACCTGCTTGCTCAAAAACTGACTCCTTCCAGAACAGCCCATAGGCTTGAAGAGGAGGAAATCTTTATTCACAATTCTTTCTTTTTCATTGGTCAAATGTTCACCTCACCTGCTTTTAAATCCCTCACACTTCAGTGCACACAAGTAGTCACTGGTAGAGTTCTGAGGGATCAGCAGGGAAGCCCTGGGGTGGGAGCTGAGACCCAGGCAAGACTGAGCTGAAGCAGTTCAAGGCTGGCTGCCAAGAGGTGGTCATCTCTGTGGCAACTGGAACAAGAACTGGGTGAGGTTGAGAACATCTCAAGTTGTGCATAAGAGGGTCTGACACAGTCAGTAACCTCTATTTATCTCATAGGGATCAACTTACATGTTATGTCCACAGGGTACATTTCCTTGATTCTAAGACAAAATTAGGTCCTTCCAGTATGTTCTCATGGTCTCCTGCACTTACTCTCCTCTAATAAAACATCATATTTTTAAAAATTGTAAATTGTAGTATTGATGACTTGTCTTCCCCATAAAATTCTAAGTCCTCTGAATGACTATCTTTTACCATGAGATCCCCACCTCCTGTCTTGCAGTATTTCATGCAGCTCTCTCTGATACAGTGAAAGTTTTGAATAAGTACTTGTAGCATGAATGAATGAACAAATGAATGAAAAGTTCAAGTTGATAAAATATCATTTTTTTTTTTTTCAGAGCAGGCCTCTTTGTCAGAAGTACTTTTAGAATATAAACTGATCACTAAAGGTTAGCTTACCTTGTTCAGCCTTTTATGGGCTGTCAGGCTGTAATCCGGGATAATAACACGGGTGGGCGGTTCACTCTGACCAATGAGACTTTGCGTGCCTTTAGGTTCACTTGTTTTGCAAATTAGATTTGTCAGATTAGAACTTCAAATGAAAGCCCTCTCTCTCTCTTTTTTAACTACTGCTCTTTGGCACATGCTAATGAGAGCTGTAGCTCCTGAGCTGTTGCTTCAGCATTTGTATCTGACATGAAAGACATTGAAAGCAAAAATGAAACCTCAGGACTCTAAAACAGCAGCACTCCCAGCCCTGTTCTTAGCTGTGTCTTCAATGAGAAAAGTCTGTGACTATGGCATTGTGCCTGGCGTGGAAAGCTTGGGTAAAGATGTCATGACGGGAAACAGCATCAGCCTTCATTCTGAAATTTGCTGTGCCATCTTCAGTCAACTTCTGTCATAGGGAAGTGGTGCTGTCTGCTAATGACCTTCCCACCTGGGGACCCCATCGTGAGTGATGTCCTTGATGCCAGCTTGCACATTCTAGCTAATTCCAGACCTATTAAATATTCAGTATCTTTCTGAGAACCAATTAAATGAATGGGAGACATAAAATAGAACTTGCCTTTACCCAAGGAGTGATTCAACCAGAATTTTTATGATAAATAAGGGACTGGAAACTAAACAAAATAGTGAGAGCTTTTAAATGCATATCAAAGTGAACAAATCTGAAATCGCTTGATTCTCACCTTACTGTAGAGAGGACTAACTTATGAAGAAATTATTTGTTTAAACTGGTAGCCTTCATTTGCCCAGCAAGGGTATTGTATTTTATTGCTCTCTAGATATTTTGAATTTTAAATCAAGGCAAAAAAAACAAATTAAAAAATATACTGAAATAATGATAAAAATTATAGAACTTTTTTCTGAATGCTATAGAAAACTGAAAGTTTGTGAAGTGGGAATCACTACCTCATGCATGAAAAGAGAATGTGACAGTCATCATGAAAATAAAGTGTAGATAGATTATAGGACTTAAAGTTTATAAGCAAGTATTAAGTTATTGAGTTGGAAAATCCTTCTTTTTTCACTAGATCATCAGGACTGAAAATTCTAGCCATAAGCACTGAACAAACCTGCCCTCCCAGACGCATCCATTTAGCAGGTGCTCGATAAACATTATTGACCAGTTTATTGGCCTGATGAACTTGTTTATAAAAAATAGCCTGAAAAGGAAATTCTCAGATAATGAATTTCAGTTGTTAGCAGTGTTTTTGTCTGTAATAGTTTTATGAGATCTTAATCAAGGCAGACTTGCTAATGAACTTCCTCTTCAGGAGGTTCTCATGGACAACAAACAAAGAGTGTGAAAAGATAATAAACTCACATTTTAATATTGGTTGTCACACACTAAAAAAGTCTCATCCTTTGGTTTTTAAGAGAAAAGGTTCTTTTCCTCCAGAAGGAAAATGTATTTTATTTTTAAGAGAGACATTTTTTATGTAGTAAAAGTTTGGGATACAAACACGTCTTTGGGACTCAGAGGCAGGTTATTGACTTAAAGCCTCCTGTCTGACATTCTCTACCATGGGAAGCTTGTTTCTGTGCAATGGGTAAAATGATGAGTTTATTGTGAATGTATCAGAGCATGTCAAGGGCCTATTTTGGACTCTGTTTCGCACATGGTTGATATTTAATAAGTACTAAGTGTTTATGGTTATGATTGATGATTGCTAGCTATCATATGGTAAGAGGAGAAAAAGAACCAAAACGTTCTGTCCTCTGTCATTCACTCCATGTGACATTTGCTGATTGTACCACTCCCATTTGCTTTGCACTAAGCAGATGACAGGCATGATGCTGCAGGCCTTATGAGCATGCTAGCATGTGATCAGCCCAGCTACATTAGGAGAGGATCTTTTTCTCATTGTTCTGTGAATGAGGGAGCTACTTGGAGAGGTAGTGAGACTCACCGTGGGCACAGGGCCAGGAAAGAGCAGAGCATAGCCTGATTCTGGAGATTTCAAATGTGGACACTGGGTTGTATCCCTGGAGATTCTGTGTCGGTAGTTCTGCGTTTTAAACAAGTTTTCCTGGAAGATTTGAAATGAAGGCCACATGTGAAAATTGCTCAGTCGTGTCAGACTCTCTGTACCCCATGGACTGTGCAGTCCATGGAATTCCCCAGGCCAGAATACTAGAGTGGGTAGCCATTCCCTTCTATAGGGGAATCTTCCCAACCCAGGGATCGAACCCAGGTCTCCCACATTGCAGGTAGATTCTTTACCCGCTGAGCCATGAGTTAAAGTGTAAAAATACTTATGTCTAATTATCTGATCATTTATTTATTAATTAAATATCACTGAGGTTCTACTATACAGTAAGTATATAAAATGCAAATGTTAGACGAGTGACATTTAAATGCTCCTCTCTTGGTGTTTTGGGGTCTGTAATCTCCATAGTGAGGGAGAAAAGTTATTTTAAGCCAGAAGCATTCTGTTAAATCCTAGAGTATTAATAGCAGTATCAGTTAGTTGCACCCACCTGATTCATATGTCTTTTTATTTTGTATCTGGAGGATTTTTTCTAAACGAAGACAGCTAAAAGCTATATTTAAATAACTTTACGAATAGGATTCTGATGACTCACATCAATTTTTCTTTCTCCAAGCTCTGTTAAGAGAATGTCCAGTTGCATTCAGAATAATCTGAATCAGACCACTTCTGTAGGTCTGACTCAGAGAACAGTCTGTTGTATTTAGAGCTGGTTTTCTTTCCTGGCTTTGTCCAAATGTTGCTAATTTTGCATTTCTTGCTTTTACACCAGTTTTCCCAGGTATATAACATCTTGGAGATTTTAGTCTCATTCTTGGTTGCTGTGTTTACTGAGAATTGTCTTTAAGCATGATTCCTTAGGCCCTCAGGATCCTACCACCAAGTGATGACTTAAAAGTGGCCTTTTTTGCTCTTTTTACCTCTGCTTTAGAGCCGAGTGCATGGTGTAGTCCCCTGGGTGTACTTCCCACACACTCTCTCTTCTCTGCCTAGGATGACATGAAGGGTCAGGTCCTCTCCATTCTAAGACTTCAGGGTTACCTTGCTGCTCCCTGTGTTATGCAGTAAACATTCTCATGCCTGAAGAGAACTTAAAACTCAAAAGGTATGGGCTATATCACTACAGTAAAATCTAACATCTTTTAATACATGTTTTTCCATTACCAAGAAACATATAAGTGAGAATATATAGATTTAAACTAGCTTGTCATTTTCAGGAAAAGTTTTTGTCTGTTCCAAGAGGAGCATTAAATTGCCTTAGATTTTACTTTCTATTTTCTTATCCAGAGAGATGTCATTGAGATTCATTGGTCCCTGAATCAATTTATACATTTCTTTACTTTACATTTCCCCACTGCATCTTGTGGAATAGTCTCCACACCAAAGACACTCACAAATTTTATTGACCCATTGACTGACTTTTGGGAACATGACACAGGCTGACAGATGTTTTACCAGCCATCTTGGGATTGTATACCACTGACAGAAATTATTAACTTGCAGGAATCAATAGCTGGAGTGTGCCATAAGCATTTACATTCAAGCACAGGTTTTATTGAGAGGAATTACATGAATTTACTTCAGATGGAGGAACAATTTACTTTTCATTACTTTATTTTATAAACATGAACTTTATAGTTTTCATCGCTATCTTTTTATTGCTTCAAAACACACATTTTATGTGCTACTGACACAAAATTAGCTACACTCCCAGTTGCCTAAAGCTCAATGAATTTGAGACAGACTACTAAGATTTTCTGATCTCTTCTTCAAACTTCTTTACCATGAAGACTGGGGGTAGTATTAGGAGAATGATGACAGGTAATTTTTCTTTTTTCTTAAGGGAAAAGCTTTCCATAATTTATCATCTGGAAAAATAAATAATTCTAGGTAAGATTTTAGAATTAACAATTAAAGAAATGGGTTGGTGAACCACCAACAAAGAAAGCAATGATTCAATGTTCAGAAGAAACATCAAACTAACCCAGTTTACTTCTTTGTAGGGTTGTTAAATTAGTAGCTTAGGGAAATGCACAAAACCACGTATCTGAGCTAAAGCAAGGCATTGTCCAAGTCTTTCAAGATACCTTTGGGTTAATATGGTGGTTGATTTAGCTGAGTGTTAAGGATATTAGGTGAAGGCTTGAAAGGCTGTATCCATCAGGCAGTTTTCATAAAGGCATGCCTTATGATTCTGTCCTTATCCCTACTAAATCCATTTTTTAATGACTGACAGAGGCAATGCAATATAATGCGGTTACAGTGACTGGGGCTCAGACTGAAGTCAAATCCTGCTTCTACCACTTCTTGGAATGCCATCTTGGGCAAGTTACTGAATCTTTGTAAGCCACAGTTCCCTCATCCTTAAAATGGTGGTAGTAACTGCCTCATTGAATTCTTGTGAAGGTTAGTGGGATAAATAATGTAAGGAAGTGTCAAAGCATGCTCCAAAATGTTAGTTATTGCTGTTAACTTGGATATGGTATAGAATGCTCAGTCATCAAACTTGAGAGCAGAATAAGTTAGAAGAAAGAGAACAGATACTGCATGGCAGGACCCTGACAAGTGGCAAATGTCTGTCCTTGTACTTTTGCCCCCTCTCCTTAAATCCCAGTATTCCCGTGGGTGACATTTAACAATGTGAGGTATTATCAGGAATTCTTTTAAGGTCCTAGATGCATATCCCCAAACTCAAAGAACTGAGTATGTATGAGTATATATGTAGGACATATAAAAAAGGATGTGTAAGAAAGATGTGTAAGAATTTTAATTACCAGAAAGCTCAATATGGAGTGTGGTGTAGCCACAAATAAATGAGCAATACTATAACGCAAGGCCACATTAACACAAGTTGCTTCCCAGGTATGGAAACAGAAAGGTTACTAGTTACACCACTCAAAGTGTTCTACTTCCTTCTTGAGCATCTCAGTTTAAGTTGACAGATAATCTGGAGTGTGTTCATAGAATAGTGGCTGAAATGGCAAAAGAACTCAGAACTATGCCACAAAAGGAATATTTGAAATTAAAGGATTTTTACTTCAAGACAGAGAGACCTGACGGGCTTACATTGGTTTTTTTCAAAACTGTTCATTTTTTGATTCAATGGAAGTTTTTGATGAAAATAATCCCCAATGCATTCAGTTTAGGGTTAAGTATCACATTTGTAGCAAACTTGTTGAATCTTTTCATAAGAATATTCATCACCCATGTAATCCCATCATGACATCACTTTTCTGAGCCTCTGCAGTATGTGATTGGGGTTGTTTACATGGACACATCCAGAATTTAAATGTGAATGTTAATACTGGTTTCCCCATTCCACCTCTCCAGCTGCCACACACACACTGAGAAATTAATGAAAATGTGGAGTAGCTCTTATTACAGTACTGAGTTCACTGTTACTCTACTATGTTCAAGTTCAGACTAAATAACCATTTTGAAACTACAGAGGACATTTAAAGTTAACTTGAGTTAGTGGATCAAATAACCTGTAAGATCTCTTCCAATCATCTTGTCCTAAAATATTTATTAATCGTAGACTATTGTCTATTTTAACTAAATGATATTTCACACTTTATGCTGGGGATAGGTTGGTATAGAGGCAAAAATGTATATTTTGGACTAAATGGTCTAGTTTTAGATGGATATTAGATGTGGAACTCTTTGGTTTAAAAACTCTTTCCTATTTTACCCAAGTTTTAAAGTGTGCAGATTTATCATCAGTAATTAAAGAGGGTAAGACTATTTTTTGTTGATTATGACCAGCTTTTCGAATTCTGGGAACAAATTTTGCATCTTTCCTGAATTTTGTCCTATGACCAAGAGGTCTAATGTTTGTGTTCACGATATCATATTTTACATTAATTTGGCACATTAACTTTTGTGCATATATTTCCACACACATTATCTTATTTAAAAATTCTCCCAGCTGACCACTTAAGCAGATCATGAAGCTGAGACTCAGTTTGGTGACTGCCTGGAGTTTCATGGCCAGCAAGGGGCAAAGCCGAGACCAAGCCCTCCTCATTCCTCTTACCAGGACTTTAATTCTTTTCCTTTCTTTGAGTTAATGGCTTTAGATGTCAGCAGCTTTATCAGTGAGAAGGGGCTTTTCCTTTGAGTTGGAGAGAATTGCCTTTCCCTTTCACACCGTCCTTTTGCTTTATCGTGAAGTCTATTTGTAGAAGAATGCCAACTTTGAAATGTCATTTACTCCAGGTGCAGGAGTTGTGCCTTCCTTGAAGAGTTGTCATGATGTTTACCTGAGGAAGTGCATGTCACTGCTTGGGTTATGGAGGCGGTGTGTTGAGCCCAACCATGTGGGTTGTATGGGGTGGCTGCCCAGATAACATGAGGCTTGTTGTGCTCTCAAATAATGAGGCTTTGCTAGCCTATAACCTAAGGGACACTTCAGAAACAATGGTTCGGCTTGAGTGAGTTAGGATTATCAGTGGGCATGGGGATTGGGATGGAGTATTGTATCTGGGACATCTGATGGTGGGTGTGGTCTAATCACAGATACTGTTATTTAGAATCATATCCTGGGGTATCGCAAGTGGGACTCAGAAAGTGTACTGGGAATTGAGAATTGAGGAAAGAAGATCAAGAGAGAGACCAATGTTGAAATTTACAAGTCGAGACACTCCGTTTGGTTGTTTTTATTTTATTTATTTTTTCTTTCTTTTCTTTACATTATCGTGTTGGTTTTGAGACATTCAGTTTGGAAAAGAATCCTCAAGAAGGTGAAGAGGTTTCAGTGTGATGAGTGACAGCTACGTGACATCAGTAGAACAGAATTGGAAGAGTGCAGGCTCAGGAGGTTAGATGGGCCATTTTAGCTAAAAAATAACAAAGTAATTGATAAATGTGGATTTTTAGGTTTTTACATTGTTTCTATGTTTTTAATGTGTATTTAAAACTATAAAACTCAATATTAAATAATATTTTACCTTTGTGTTTTTTCAAAAATTCCAAGTTAAAAATTAAATGGGGAGAATATCAGGGAAAAAGCAGACAATGTATTTAAACATATTGCTTTTTTTAGTAAAATCATTTTTTCAGTTTGAACATGGTAAAATATTAAAATACTGGTGCCTGGTGAGTCAGACTATAATCTGCCTGCAATGGTAGAGACAGGGGTTCGATTCCTGGTTCAGGAAGACCCCCTGGAGAAGGGAATGGCTACCCACTCCAGTATTCTTGCCTGGAGATTCCATGGACAGAGAAACCTGGACTTTAGTCCATGGGGTCACAAAGAGTCGGACACGACTGAACGACTAACACACACATAGGCGTTTCTAGGTTTAAACTGAGATAAATAATACACAAAAATTTTCCAAATTCATGGCCTAGATATGCTGAATAAACACTCCAAAAATTTCCTTAAATTCATAGCTGAGCATTCAATCCCCAGCCACCATAAATGAAGAGAGAACCAGAGTGGAATGTGTGAACTAGGGCTAAATCTGCTCTGTGAGGAGGCCTTGGAAGCAAGGTCCCAGCAGAGAAATGTAATTCTCTGGGAAAATTCCTGGGAATCTCATCTCTGCCTGGGTTATGGGTGGCAAAAAAGTCTTGCCTGAAAAATCTAAACTTCAAGACTATGTTTTGAGCATAATTCCTTTTCTATGAATTGATTTTACCAATCTCACTATCTTTGTCAAGTCAATAAAGTATAAAACTACTTTTGAGTTTTTGGCATAAATGTCTATATAAATATGAATACATACACAATATAAAAAGAAAAACATGTTCTTTGGCCAGTTTCAATGTTCAAAGGGCACGTTTGAAGATCTGTTAGGTGTGTGGCTCTTAATCTGAACTCTTGGGGCTCCTTAACAGGTGTGTGTGTGAGCGGGGGTGGGGAGAGGTAATGTTTGAGCTATCTTTAGCACTCCAAATTATGGTTCTGTACTTAAAATGGCTTATACACTAGAGGTAAAGATGCATGGGTTATTGAATCGAATTTTAAAAGTAATTAGCCAACATCAAAACATTGGTTTCATCAAAAAATACTTACTTGGAAGCATGCTTCCGAGTCGAAAGCCTTTAAATAATGAATTAGTTGATATTAAGCATCTTTACAGGCCAACACAGAGCAAATCTTACTGTTTCTCTATCATAAAAGTTAATAGCACACACAGTCTCTGTAATACGAAGGAAGCCACTGGGTGATGCTTAGTTTGAAGAAGTGAAAATATACATAGCTGTATAAAATGAGTAGTGAGTTGATGATAGAGTTATACCCATCATTTCTGCAACTCTCGTACTGTACTCTTCAGATAATGAAAGGTCCACCAATGAGCTGTCAGTCAGTGGTTGAGTCCATACAACTGCTAGGACTATCACCTGACAATGAAATCTGACTAGTGTCAGGCATGCCTAAGGCTCCCTTACCTTGCTTATCCTCTGCTCTTTTTTTTTTTTTGACAGCTCCAAAATGGAGCTTATTTCCTACATTTAATGGATTTGTCATAAACCTTAATTGAATCTTCCTGATAAAAGAAATCGAGGACAACTTCAACAGTATAGCTTGTAGTCTTGCTGGATTCCTCAAGACCTGAATATCCATCAGGGCACTCAGAAGATGGGCTGGCATAATTGCAAATCATCCTTATCAGGTCCAAAGTGTAAACCCTTTTTGGTCTTTCTAAAGGTGCAGGCTTATGATTTTAGGAAGGAAAGGATTTTAGTAAAAGAATTTGTAGTTGGAGGAGCAAATTTTCTAACCACTTTTTTTTTTCTCCAGAAGAATATCAGATAACATTTAACATCAAATTTACTTGGACACATACTCCTTAAGCAAAAACCATCTTGCAGATATAATATCACTTTTTAAATGACAACCAATACATTTGCTTATTTTTTAGCTTTTCAAGGTTATGATAACCCCATACGTGCATATTCAAGATATTATCTTCTGAATCATGTAAATCTTTAAACCTAGGCCGGATATTTAGGATGTTACCTGCTTTGAAAATACATATAGGCCATTTTATCTCTAACTTCAAGTGTTTAATCAAATATGAACTGACCAGAGAGGATTTGGATTCATATGTTAGGATTTAAAAATGTATCAAAGAGCACCTGCATCTCAGAACCCAATACATTCTATTATTTCTTTCCTTTGGTCAGTGTCTTTCCTATTAAGAGTAAGAATAAAAATAGAAGATGACATTGGAAGTTTATAAAGTGAACTATTTCTATAAACTGCTTGTTTATTCAGTCTTAGAAACTATGAGTATAATCAGATCCGTTGTATGTTGTATATTTTGACAGTTGTTTCTGAAGTCTTATTATGCAAAAGCAAGATTTCTGGGGAATGGGGAAAAACACTATAGAGGAATATTAGTTTTCTAGCAAAATAGTGATGATTGATATAGAAAATTGATACCTAAAGATACAGGGATGTTTTGCTCTTATTTATGACGTTCAGAATAGGCAATTTCATTAGTGCCCTTCTGCTTCAAATAAAATAGTTGTGCAAAGCATTCAGTTTTGAGACCAACTTCCCCTGATGTTTAAAAGAAATCCGTTTGTCAAAGTTTTGGTACTTTTATATATTTTTGAAATTAGACTCCTAACTCTACAATTGAGGTATCTCATTTCTGTCCTTTATTGATGTTGGGCTTTCATTTTCTGTTTTCCTATTTCCCTAGGAGGTATTGAAGTTATTTCTAAGCAGAGATACTTGGAGATTTTAATAAAAGTATGAATTAATAAGACTTGCTTGCTTGCAAACCTGCTTTGTCTATTTTGCAAAAGTTATCTTATTTTAGTCTCCATCATAAATTAGTAACATGGCATTGTAATTATCTATGGATATATACTTCTGTTACTAGACTGTGACCTTCTCATTAGCAGGTTACATGTTTTAAAATCTTTAAATCCCAACATAAGCATGGTATCTGGTCCACAGAAAATGCTTAATGTTTGTTGACTAACGATACACAAATGAATGATAAGGAAGCAAGATTACTTATTGTTAGTAGATTCTTAGAACTACTTATACTCGTTATAGTATTAGGAATTGGCTAAGGTACATGAGCATAGTAGAATTAACTCAGAAAAAAATGGCTTATTTCTAATTTTAGGTCCTGAGTTAGAAGGAAATTTCTAAGTAGAATATATTCTCATGTATTTTTAAATTTGAATGGTCTGGACTGTTGGTAACAGTGACATAATTAATCATGAGCAATAACAGTAAAAACTGAGGAAACTTTTTAATGTACTGCCAGGATTATTTGGTCATTCAAATATGTGACATAGTTATTAGTATAACATGCTGGATCAGTGAGAATTTGAGAATAAGTAATAAATAACCTGACTCAAATAAGGAACAGTAAGGAAATATAATATTTCTCATAATTGGAAGTCCAGAGGTAAGATGGATCCCATACATCAATAATATCAAGACATTTTTCCTTTAATCTTTTGATTCTTTTTTTTAAGTTTATTTTTAATTGAAGGATAATTGCTTTACAATGTTTATTAATTTCTGTCATACATCAACATGAATCAGCCATAGGCATACATATGTTCCCTCCCTCTTGGACCTCCCTCCCACCCCTCTAGATTGTTACAGAGCCCTGGTTTTTTCATTCTCTTGCCATCAACATTACCTTACAACTGTTTTTTAGGAAGCAAGATGTTTGCTGTAGTTCTGTATATCATGTCCAGACATGACATGATATCCAAAAGAAGAGGAACTATATCTTTCCTTGATTTCTGTTTTTAAGATCCGGGAAGAATTTCCCAGAGGTGCTCCAAAATATTTTCTCTCATGTTTCATTGGCCAGTGTTGGGTCTCTTGCCCATTCTTAAAGCAACCACTGGCTATGCAATGGGGTTATCTTGATTGGGTTGGTTCAATGGTTCTCAACCCTGAATGTTCTTTAGCATATGAAGAGCTTTGAAAATTATCAGTGCTTGGACCACAGCAAGATTAACTGCTTCAGAATCTCTGGAAGTGTGTCCTAAGCATCAAATAATTTTTAAAAGCCCTCAGGTGATTTTAGTACATAGTGAGGATTTAGAACTATGCATAGTCTGAGGTGGACTGGCGACCATGGTCTCCACAGTTACTTCTATACACAGAACGAGGGTTTTGACCTCCCTCAGGTGGCTTTGAACTGGCATGAAGAAACTGCTTGTTAGCATTCACCCTCCCCCAACTTTCCTTGTGAGTATCAGTATATATGTACAATATAGCTGGCCAGAGTTAGAATCTGTGAGCTATGAAGACAGTTGGAGTAAGCAAAACTTAAATCTAGAGCTTATCTTGGGTTAGCAAGGAATGCTAAAATGAATCAGTTACTTGAGGATGTCCTTAAAAGATTTACTAAAAATCTATGTTCTCATTCTTACTTGGTCTATTTTAGGAGACCATATAGATCAAATCTTCAGGTAATGTCATTAGGCCCTTCTCTCAGTCATATATATTCTCTTGCAACAGAGATGAATACCTTGCATGTGTCAGGTGTTAAACACTTGGGTTGTTCTTTCCCTATTACATATTTTTCTTCCTTTGTCATAAATTAATTCAGCTATATTGATCTATTTTAATGCTGATAATACCATTTTGATTATGATAGCTTTGTAATATACTTTGAAATCAGAGAGTATGATATCTGCAGCTTTGTAATTCTTTCTCAAGATTGATTGAGCTGTTTGGGACATTTGTGTTTCCTTACAAATTTTAGGGTTGTTCCATTTCTGTGAACAATTACATTGAAATTTTGATAGGGGTTAAATTGAACTTGTAGATTGCCTTAGGGAATATGGAAGTTTTGAAAATATTAATTCTTCCCATATGTGAATGCAGAATATTTTTCCATTTATGTCATCTTCAGTGTCTTTCATCAATGTCTTGTGGTTTTCAGTGTACAGATTTTTCATCTTCCTGCTTAAACTTATTCCTGTCTATTCTTTTTCGATGCAATTGTAAATAGGATTGTTTTATTAATTTGTCTTTGATAGTTGTTAGTGTATAAAAAGGCAACAGAAATTTGTATAACAATTTTGCATCCAGCAACTTTACCAAATATTTTTATCCTTTTTTTGGGGGGGGGAGAGGGTAAAGTCTGTAAAGTTTTCCATGTATAAAATCATGTCATGCAGTTTTACTTCTTCCTTTCCAGTTTGGATGCCTTTTACTTTTTTCTAGTTTAATTGCTCCAGCTAGAATCCCCAATAACATGTTGAAGGGGAAAAAAAAAAAAAGAATGATCATTCTTGTTTCTGATCTCAGAGGAAAAACTTTCAGCTTTTTAGTGTTGAATACGGTGTTATCAGTTATTATACACTTGAAACTAATACAGTGCTACATGTCAATTATATCCAATGAAAAAGAAACACTTGGACAACCTGGGGCAAATTTTATACATTCTCTGAATCTCATTTTATCTATTAAACTGGGATAGTATTCCTATTTCAGAATTATTTTAAACAATTAGTTTGTGAAGGGAAAGAATTCGGAATAAAACACAGAAAATGAGATAATTAATTATCTGCTCTACATTAGTAGGTGATGACTAACCCAATGGACATATTTATGTATTCTCTGTCCCTCCTGATGCTTCATTCCTATAACCCTCTGCCTGCTGTTATTATCCATGTCTCTACTACATATATGCTGTTCTTTGCAGCTCCATGGACTGCAGCCCACCAAGGGATCTTCACAATCCAGGGATTGAACCTGCATGTCCCTCTTTGGCAGGCAAATTCTTTACTGCTGAGTCACCAGGGAAGCCTATTCTAGGCTTTGAATTTATATATTCAAATCATATTTAAATTAAGAAATTTTCTCTTTCCAATTTACATTTTATAAAATTTACTATTCAAATTTAATTTGTATGCCTGTGTTTTCTCGCTCTCTGTTTCCCTGATGGGACTTGTGTGGGCGTATGGTGTTTTGCTTTGGGTTTTGGTTCTTTTGATTAACTGTGTTTATAGACAACATTTCCATTTTACTCTTTTTCTTCATTTAATGCTTTATTATTTTTTTGTTTACATCAAGCATTTTCAAGTTGACTTGAATGTATGTTTTCAGCATATAGTCTAAGAGGTCCCAATTTTAAAAAAAAAAAAACTGCATTTTTATCAGTACCAAAGTGATGCAGTTTGAAAAATATGCAAAAAACAGGAGTTCCAGTTTCCAGAGGACTTTTCTTTCTGCTCCCCAACAATGTGCTTGCTACTCCTGGAAATGCTGGACTCTTTTTACTCCTTTGAGCCCTCTGCCCTTTCTTATTTCTGGCCCTTCACAGGCAGTACCCACCTTCTAACTATTCTTTCTCCCCTTAGCTTCTGCTTCCCAGGGGAAAAGTTTATCCTGACCTCATGCCTCTGGATAAAGCATCTCTTCTAATGATTTCTGTAACTCCTTGTATCACTCTCACATTGTTATACCACATTCTACTGCGTAACCATTCCCTTCTCTGGACTTCACACTCAGGGTGTCGTTATGGTTCAGTGCATAGCACGGTACTGGGCACATTCCCACTTCAAATGAAAGCTCTCAATTCCCTCTAATGACTATGTACATATCAAAGGCCTTTAGGATTAAGGGTAGATGATCATATATCTTTAGCGTATTCTGTTTGCTTTTAGACTTATTCCCCTAACAGCAAGCGTCCATCTGATTTTACTTAAAAAAAAAAAAAAAAACCTTTTCTGTGTTACTGATGTAAACCGTATTTTTGTTCTCTTAAATTCAAGACACTAGTATATTCTTTCCCTTGTTTCAGGAGGCATGGGTTTTTTTTTTTCCCCCTGGCTGGAGGAATTGAATTTCTTGCTTTTTTAATACCACTATTTTAATCCCAGTCTGCTTTGGGGAGATTTGTCTTGTGTTTCCCTGCTGAATGGTGTCTTTTCAACATGTTGCTATAAGACACAGTAACTTGATTTTGAGATTTCAAGTAGAGCGTTTTAATCTTATGTACTGGACTTAGCAGTATAACCCTAGAAAGCTTTAGCCACTTTTTAATGCCTTGACTTTTCTCTGTTCTTTTCTTGCTGAAGGCCTGCAGATTTTAAAATATATTGGGCCTTTGAACAGAATCCTCCAAGCAAGCATTCTGTTGGATGTACTTGAGATATGATCATTCTGGATTAATAAAATAGGATCTTTGCTACTTTCTTAATTGTTTTTCCTTTTACAGCTCTTCCCTTTTTTGTATAAATTGTATTTTTATATGTATTTTTATTTGTTTCTCAATAGATATTCTATTTTTAAAGTTTATCACTTATTTCTGGGTTTCCCCTTTTATAGGACGTTGTTATCTTCAAAATCTTTTGATTACTGCCTCTTACCATTTCAGAAGAGTTGGAAAAAAGGAGGCCGAAAAGAGTAAACCAGCATTTAATCCAGATTATTTTTTTGACAGAACACACAAACTGGTGAATTAAGAAAGTGTACTTGGGAGTATTGATTTTCAGTAAAGTAACTGGTAGATGGTCTCATGAAATTTTATTTGATAAATTAATTAACTTGGCTAGAAACACAAACATTTTGATTGAAAACTGGCCCAAAGGTTACAAGCCAGATAATAACAACATATATTGTGTGTTGTGGTAGGTAGCTAAGATTGTAGTTAGTAGAAATGCTTAACTTTGGATTTTTCATAGCTTTTTTAAAATTGAAGTCATGGAACTGGAAATAATTGATAAAAGTTTCAGTTTATATAATTGAATAGCAATAGAAGTATCATGAAAATCTTGATCTTGTGAAGTTTTATGGACAGTTATAAATATGGTTACAGACAATAAGAAAGTCAACTTGGAAAAAATGGAATTAAAATGAAGAGGATAAACATTGGGGTACACGTGGCTCTTTCAATTCTGGTTTTCTCGGTGTATATGCCCAGCAGTGGGATTGCTGGGTCATATGGCAGGTCTATTTGCAGTTTATCGCTGCTTTGTTTACAATAGCCAGGACATGGAAGCAACCTAGATGCCCATCAACTGACGAATGGATAAGAAAGCTGTGGTACATATACACAGTAGAATTTACTCAGCATTAAAAAAAAATTCATCTGAATCAGTTCTACTCAGATGGACGAAACTGGAGCCCATTATCCAGAGTGAAGTAAGTCAGAAGCAAAAACAACAATACAGTATATTAACGCATATATATGGAATTTAGAAAGACGGTAATGAGAACCCAGCATGCGAGACAGCAAAAGGAACGCAGATGTATAGAATAGACTTGTGGACTCTGTGGATGAGGAAAAGGGTGGGATGATATGGGAGAATGGCATTGAAACATGTTAATTACCATATGTCTAATCAATTGCCAGCCCAGGATTGATGCTCGGGGCTGGTGCAACGAGATTTCCCGGGGGGGGGGGGGGGAGAGGGGGGGGGGTCCTGGAGGGGGAGCATATGTAAACCCATGGTGATATCATGTCATTGTATGGCAAAACTAATAAAAAAAAAGATATTGATAAATAAACAATTTTGGATGAGGAAAATAATAAAATACAATGAGAGCAAAAAAAATTAAAAAAAATAAAATGAAGAAGATAAAATATCAGTTATGACCACAAATGATAATTCAAAGGAAAATGAAAATTAGTACATGAAACAGCTCAGGTTTCTTCTTTTATCTTCACCTTTGTGATTCCAAATGAGAATGCAGGTCTTAGTCCAGTGCCCTCTCCTCTTGCCTCTCCTAGAGGAACCGTCTGCTCTAGAGGCTTTAGAGAACACATCTGGTTTTGATGACTTGCTCTCAGATCTCCAACTCCAAGCTAAGAATTTGGTCCATTATCTCCACTAACAGGGTATTTACTTTTGTAGGATTCTTCATTTCAAACACACAATTCTTGTGTGAGTGCATGCTCAGTCATGCTTGACTCTTTGCGACCCCATGGACTGCAGTCTGCCAAGCTCTTCTGTCCATTGGCTTCTCCAGGCAAGAATACTGGAGTGGGTTGCCATTTCCTCCTCCAGGGGATCTTCCTGACCCAGAAATTGAACCCATGTCTCCTGCATTAGCAGGCAGATTCTTTACCACTGTGCCACCTGGGAAGCCCTTCACAACTCTTAAGATCCCTTAATATTTCTAGTTCACACTAAGGGTTTCCCTCTGCCACCACAGACTTACCTATTTCTTAAAGTGTCCAAAGGACTGAAATCTTAAATTTGTTTTTGATTTCTTCTTAATTATTCCACTTTATTTGTTTAATGAATCCAGGAATCTCTTCCACAGTATATATTTCTCATCTGAGATATCCTCAATTTAGTAGACGTTGCTTATGTGTGAATCCCTGTGATAGTCTTCTAGCAGTTCTCTCTGCTCCAGGTTGTCATTGACCTCTTTAACCTTTCCAAACCTTTGGAGTTATATTTTCCTTGTCCTCCAGAATATGCGGTGGACATCTTTGTTTCAGTCTAATTATTTGAAGCTGCTTCCCCCCACCAGATGAAATGATCAAATTTGTGTGTGAATAGGTATGTATATATGTGTTTACCTATGTACTCATATGTGTTAAAACTACATAAAATGTGCTAGAATAGAAGCAGTTTTGAGGAATTAATGGAAAATATAGTGACGATGGAATTGGGCTGAAAAAAGTACTATTTAGCATATGATTCAATAGAGGTAATGGGAAAAGAACAGTCAAAGCAATTGGCTTTCCAGAGAGAATGTAGTGAACCACTAAAGTCAGACTATCAAAGGCTGGGAGTATGGAGTTGAAAAAGCAGGAAGCAAACCAAGGACTTTGGGGACTTTGGAGGACTTTGGGGACTTTGGGGACTTTACTAGAGCCCAACCTTTGAGTGGGAGGTGCGGGACGATGCTTACCATGAAGCCTTATTTGGCAATGAAGGTAGGAATGTATGCCGGATATTCTCCCCTGTCTTCCTTCCATTTGCCATTATGTTGGGACAACATGGCCCCTCTGAGATGGAAGAGAGGCTGGAAACCACGTGTATCACCTTTTCAGTTTCTGTAGTGGTATGAGAAAGGGAATGTGGGTGAGACAACTGACACTCTCCGTCCCTACAGGAATCCAGACTAAAGCAATAACAGGGAAGGAGATGGAGAAATTTGCCTGAGAAATGTCCCCTTTAATCTCCAAGATTAAAAGATCAGAATTTCCCTGATATACCTTTTAAAGAAATGCTTCCAATTCTTATCACAGTCTTCTAAAACATATAGAAATGATGTTAAATATCCAATTTATTTTATAAAAGCCAGGCAGAAAATAGAAAACTACATACTGTTATAAATTATGACTATAGTTCCAGATGTTAAAATTATTTTAATTCAAATAGAATTTGGCAGTATACATTTTTTATTGATGTGATACTCACATAACATGGTCAATTTGGTGTTTAAGGTAAATTTAAGGTGTCTAAGGTATTGATTTGATGCATTTATGTACTGCAATATGATGACTACCGTAGAGTAAGCTAACACCTGTATCATGTCATGTTTGTTCATTTTGTGTTGAGAAGAATTAATATTTAGTATCTTAGCAACTTTGAAGTTAATAGTTTGGCTGCTTATTAAAGAAATATTATAATGAGATCAAGCAGAATTCAGTATAGTGATATAATGGTATGCAGTTTTAGATTTCTACAAAAATTTTCTAAGGACTAAAGAGTAGACTGATACACTTGAGGACTGTGAAATGTGTAGAATAAACTTAACCTTCTTTTGGTATGTTTTTAAATAGTCCCTTTGTGGCAATACTTAAGGAAACACAAACATTTGCTGTGCATGTTCCTTGTACCAGAGACTTCACAGGTACAGCATCGTCCAGCCTTCTTAAAAATTCTCAGCATGCATGTTATCAGGTGTCCTTCCCCTCCGCCCGATAATGTAAGTGAAGCTTAGAGAGGTTAATTAATCTTCTCTTAAGCAATCTTTGTCAGATCTTGAATTTGATTTTTCCCTCTTTAGATGTTATATTATCAAGTTAGTATTAATGTTTTATAGATTTTGGCAGAAAATGAGTGACTCCTGGGTCCAAGATCAAAGGCCTCATTACTTGTGGCTCATGGGCATCAGTGTCTTTGTATTGGTTCCTCTTCAACTGAAGTCCCATGTGGGTGATATATAAGTGGCATAGTAGGTTTGGGTTGCACGTGAGTAACACTGAGTGTGAGGAACCCACCACTTCTACAACAAGGGTAACCAAGACTATTATTTGTTGGAACTGTGGAGAAGGAGACATTCCTTTATCTTTCAAAGTTATCAGCTATGCAGCAACCCTGAGTAATGGGTTGAGTAAAAGGTGATCAGTTTTGCCTGGTGGCTCCATGGTAATATACCTGCCTGCAATCCAGGAGACGAAGAGTCTCAGGTTCTAATCCCTAGATTGGGAAGGTCTCCTGGAGGAAGGCATGATAGCCCATTCCAGTGTTCTTGCTGGGAAAATTCCATGGAGCCTGATGGGCTATGGTCCATGGGGTCACAAAGAGTTGGACATGGCTGAAATGACTGAGCATGCACCCATGCAAAAGGGTGGTCAGGGGCTTGCAACCTTTGGCATACCCAGCAAAATGTGTCAAAAAGCAAGAGGTCCAAAGATGCCTGTCTCTTCCAATAACTTTTCCCTCTAAGATCACTCAGCTCTTAACCATCATGTCTTTGACTAATATCTCATGCTTGTTATGGAAATAACTTTTATTTCAATATATTGATTTTTTAAATGAAAAAATAGTCTTATCTTTCCCTGAATTTGTATTGCAATATTTGTACACATTGATTTGTAAAGTCAGAAATCAATTGAAATATAGAAAAAATTTGAAAGTTCCTCGGCATTTCCAGATGCTGAGTCTAAAAGGGACATCCGGTGGTGGTGGTTTAGTCACTAAATCATGTCTGACTCTTGCGACCCCATGGAACGTAGCCCATCAGGCTCCTCTGTCCACATGATTCTCCAGGCAAAAATACTGGAATGGGCTGCCATTTCCTTCTCCAAAAAAGGAACATCTAGGATGTATTAATCATGATAGTGCTCATTTCAAAGGAGAAAAACATTTTGAAGAAAGATAGGAAATTCATTTTATACTTTTTTGAAATGATACACAAATTCTAAACCAATGGCTGTATCACAATATTTAAGAATAAGTAGGCATGGGACATTGTCTAGGTTTAGTAATTCACTTTTTATACAGGTGATATATATATACATTAGTGAGCAATACACACTCTGACACCTTTCCTAATACCATGTCCAAGAAGCTTTTCCTTCCTATGGGTTCAAATTTATGCAGCTTCTCTAATTTATTAAAAATACACCACACACACACCTATTCCCTTTCTTTTGAAAGAAAGTATCAAACTAGCAACTGAGAACTGGCATAGCCACAGAAAAATGTTTTGTTGTTGGAAAACTATCCAAGATAATGTTGAGAGCTGAGATTTGGCTATTGGAAGGGTTCTTAGAAACAGGAGTATTGAAATGGCTCTTTCTCTCCATTTTGAGTGAGAAGCAGCAGTGTATATCCTGCCATTGAATAGAGAGACTTGTTAGATGATGGCATGGCTCGAGTGCCCAGATAAGGCCCTTTGCTGAGGCAGGAGTTTGTCTGCTTGTCGTTTCCACTCTGCGTCCAGCCTCAGTCCTTTACCTACTCTCCACTTTCTAGGTGCTAGCTCTTGATGGCTTGGGTAACAACTCAAATGTGATTTCTGGGTTGCTGTTTGCATTTAGTAGGTATTAAATGAAATGTGCAGTTGGTCAACTGGAGATAAAAGTATCATTGAGCTTTTGGCAAAAAAAAAACTGAAACATATATTACATTCCAATGCGGAAACCATTAGCTTTAATAACTGGATATGACTTGTTGGCATTTATTATCCTTGTCAGTATGCTAATGCTCATTAGATTTTTAATGAGAGAATGGTAATAAAAACATGACATGGAGTTAAAAATGGATATTAATTAGGGTATTAAAATGTCCTTATTTATGTAGTTGTGAAGAAGAAAGCTGGTAACTGAAGAAAGTCTTTTATAATGAAAAATGTCCTCACTCCATTTCTTTTCCCTTCTACCTCTATTATTAAAATAGAGGAACAGAAAAGGAAGTTACATATATAACCACAGAAGGTTGAGGTTTTAAGACACAGCCTTTGTGACACTTAGGTAATGTGTATATGACACCAGACAAATACAAATTTTAGCTGTGGATAGACAGAACTATATTATAGCACTATATAATTTTATAAATGAAAAAGCATACTTACTATAAGCACTCTTTTCTTAAGAGGCTATATAGTGTAGGTTTAGAGTAGTAAAAAGCAATAATTTGCCAGGATTTAAATCCCAGCTTCCTTGCTTACTGGTTATGTTGCTTAAACTCTCAACTTTCTGAACTGTCATTCTCATTTTACTGATAAGTGCAATTGGTCAAGCTTTTAGTATACACCCTAACACAGGTTTATCTGTTGTTATTTCTAAGCAAGTAAACTGGTAATGGTGGCATATTTAAAAATTCAGCTTCAGTCTCTACATCTTTTAACCACCTTTGGCAAATCTGTTCACTGTGGCATATTTTGCTCAAGTCTGCAGAACCTAGATGCCCATATTTTGTGCATGTCTTTTCAGTGCTCTTTTAAATAAATTAAACTCAGTGACCTTTATCAAGTGCCATGCCTCAGGACTTGTGCCAGGTGCATAGGATACAAAGATGAATAAGAAACAGCCTCTCCTTTCAAGGAGACCATTACAACAATTAGCAGAATCCATAGTTTGGAGTTTTTTCAGATTTTACTGAAAACTAGGACTTGTTTAAATGAAAAAAATGTCTTTATCAGTCACAACTGCCTAGCAATAGATAGATATGTAATAATATATTCCTACATTTTCCTTTTCTTTTCACTGTGGCACATTTAAAAGGGCAAATATCGAATGAAACTAGCAAGTTCTTATTCTTCCAGATACAGTGATGAATGGGGGAATATTTTTAATAGTCAATTTTTTTAGAGCAGAAAATGTTTCATAGCAAAATTGAACAGAAGATATTTGCCAGGCTCCTCTGTTCACAGGGTTTTCCTGGCAAGAATAGTGAAGTGGGTTGCCATTTCCTACTCCAGAGGATCTTCCCAACCCAGGGATCAAACCCATGTCTCCTGCATCTCTTGCACTGCAGATGAATTTTTCCCACTGAGCCACCAGGGAAGACCCATATTAATAGTATTGTACAATACTGCCCTAAAAAACATTCTGTGCTCTGCCTGTTCATCCATTCCTGCTCCCAGTTCCTGATCTTATTGCTGTCTGCATTGTTCTGCCTTTTCTAGAATGTAATATAGTTGTACTTATACAGGATTATACAGTCATATTTTCAGACTGGCTTCTTTCACTTAGTACTATGTATGTAAGTTTCTTCCATGTTTTTTTTTTTTTCATGGCTCATTACCGCTTTTTTTTTTTCTAGCTCTGAAAAATATTCCATTGTCTGATTCACCATTCATCGTGTACACATTCACCTATGAAGAATATCTTCTTTGCTTCCAAGTTTGGGCAATTATGAACTAAGCTGCTGTAAATATCCCTGTGTAGGTTTTTGTGTGGACATAAGTTTTCAACTCCTTTGGGTAAATACCAAAGTGTGCCTGCTGGATTGCATGGTAAGAGTACATTTAGTTTTGTAAGAAACTGCCAAAGTGTCTTCCAATATGACTACAACATTTTGCATTCCCATTGGCAATGAATGAAAATTCCTGTTACTCTACATCCTTGCCATCATTTGGGTTCGGTGTTTTGGATTCGGGCCATTTTGATAGGTGTGTAGTGGGATCTCGTTGTTGTTTTTATTGCATTTTCCTGATCACGTATGAAATGGAATATCTTTTCATATGCTTTTTTTTTTTAACCATCTGTATATCTTCTCTAGTGAGGATGAATGGGGAAATTTTGAATGCTTATACAGTTATGCCGTTGTTAACAGCTTTAGCCTAAGCTAAGCTTTAGCTCTGGTCTGTGCACAGATGGGGCATCCCTGGTGGCTCAGACGGTAAAGAATCTGCCTGCAATGCAGGAGACCCAGGTTTGATCCATGGGTTGGAAAGATCCCCCGCAGAAGGGAATGGCTACCAACTCCAGTACTTTTGCCTGGAGAATTTAGCTACTCACAGTATCAACTGCATAAGCCCACATTCTGGAGTCAGACATACCTATATTAAATCAGGCTCTTCCATTTATAGCTGGGCATTGAACACCTTGTCTAACTTAGTAGCCCTTGGTTTCTATATCTGTAAAATGGAATAATAGCTCCCAAAGTGGGTATGAGAGTTTGATAAGATGATGTGAAAAAGGTGCTTGCCGCAATCCCTGGCACATAGTAAAATGCTGAGAAAGTCCATTTAAAAATTGATTCTCTTTTTACATTTAGAAGATGTAATGAGCAAAGTTTCAATTATTAAAGGGTCTTTCTCAGAAATTATTTATTTTTAATTCTTCACTCTTAAGATCAATTTAAGCTTCCTTTGTGGCTCAGAGGGTAAAGGATCTGCCTGCAAGGCATGAGACTGGGTTCTATCCCTGGGTCGGGAAGATCCCCTGGAGAAGGGAATGGCAACCCACTCTGGTACTCTGCCTGGAAAATCCCATGGATGGAGAAGCCTGGTGCAGGCTATAGTCCATGGGGTCACAAAGAGTTGGACATGACTGAGTGACTTCACTTTGTTTTAAGATCAATTTAGAAGACTTTCAAGGAGATAGCATAATAGTATGAATTATAGAAATGTTTATTAAAATGTAGTATTGAATGATCTTCTCACTAAGGCCATGATTTACACTGCATGGTTTTTAAGTTGCATAGGAATCTTAACAAATAGTACTGAAATCTGGAAAGACTAAAGTGTGAAACATCTCTGGAAGTGTATGTTTTTGTTCAGTCACAAAGTCATGTCTGACTCATTGTGACCCCATGGACTACAGCACGCTAGGCTTCCCTGTCCTTCAACATCTCCCGGAGTTTGCTCATGCTCATTGAGTCGGTGATGGCATCCAAACATTTCATCTCTTTCGCCTCCCTTCTGCTCTCAATGTTTCCCAGCATCAGGGTCTTTTCCAATGAGTCAGCTCTTCACATCAGATGGTCAAAGTATTGGGGCTTTTCCTTTAGGATTGACTTGTTTGATCTCCTTGCTGTTGAGGGGACCCTCAAGAGTCTTCTCCAACACCACAGTTCAAAAGCATCAATTCTTTGGTGTTCAGCCTTCTTTATGGTCCAACACTCACATCCATACTAGAACAATCATAGCTTTGACTAGATTGACCTTTGTTGGCAAAGTGATGTTTCTGCTTTTTTTTTTTT
>ML661902.1:10926924-11000813 GCA_007570785.1 Antilocapra americana
AATAAAGACCAAAAGAAAGCAGGAGTGGCAATACTCATATCAGATAAAATAGACTTTAAAATAAAGGCAGTAAAAAGAGATAAAGATGGACATTACATAATGATCAAAGGATCAATCCAAGAAGAAGAAATATCAATCATAAATATTTATGCACCCAACATAGGAGCTCCACAATATGTAAGGCAAATGCTAACAAGTATCAAAGGGGAAATTAACAACAACACAATAATTGTGGGAGACTTTAATACACCACTCACACCATTGGATAGATCAACTAGACAGAAGAGTAACAAGGAAATTCAAACTTTAAATGATACAATAGACCAACTAGACCTAATTGATATCTATAGGTCATTCCACCCCAAAACAAGGAATTTCACCTTTTTCTCAAGTGCACACGGGACCTTCCCCAGGATAGATCACATCCTGGGCCATAAATCTAACCTTGATAAATTCAAAAATATTGAAATCATCCCAAGCATCTTTTCTGACCACAATGTAGTGAGAGTAGATATCAACTACCGGAGAAAACCATTCAAAACTTCCAACATATGGAGGCTCAACAACACACTGCTGAATAACCAACAAATCACAGAAGAAGTTCCCAACCAATCTTTTTAAATACTTTCTGGAAGCCTTAGCTGATACATTACTCTTATACTTCCTCACAGAATTTTGGTATAATTTCACTTCTACCTTGTACATGCCCCTATTGTAGCAGTGATAATAATCGCTCCTAAAGTACTCCAGACTTACTGCCAGTACGTAGTACCAGGCATTGCATTCAGGATTTCATATATTTTCTCTTTATTCCTTATAATAAGATCTTCAAGAGCAACCTAAAGTCAGGGCTAGAGTGATCCATTCTGGATAATTATAATCTTGTAAAGAACACTGACCTTTTCTTTTGGGTGTATAAAGAATGGTTGAGTCAAACTAGTATACTTCTTCAGGGGTAGAGAGACCCTTATGGGCATATAATTTATGCAAATAAAAATGAGGTACAGTCCCTGCCTGTGAAGAACTCGTGTTCTAGGAAGAGATCCAGACAAATAAACTGTTAAGTTGGATCATAAAAATTGCCATTTCCCTGGACCAAGATGAGTCAGATATAATCTCATATGATTTGAATTCACATTATATGTATATAACTCTGGATGCAGAGGCATCTGAATGTCTTGCTTTAGCAATTTAATGAAAAGAAAGATTTCTATAGTTGATAATGCAGTTATCTGTTTTACAAATATATGAATTTAGTGCTAGCAAAGATTTATTGAGTATTATGAGAAATAATATTTATTTTAAGAGAATATAAAGTTCCAAAATTATAGTGTTTAGATTTTATAAAGGTGGAAAATAAACTAAAATAAACATTGATCCATGTCAAATATTTCTGTTGCAAAAGGTAAATAGATTGAAATTGTCATTTGTTGTTCATATTTGTTCCTAATATGCTACATATTGAATTTTAGTGAATTCCAGAGGAATCTCAAAAACTATTACTTCACACACACACATTTCACATATATGTATAAATGTATATATATAAATATACATTTAATAAATATGCATTTATACATATATAAATTTAGGGTTGAAAGAAAGATAGTTTGTGATATTCCATGGGTGAAAATGTAGGCTAAGTATTCAAATAAGGTGTTATGATTAATATATTTACAACCATATTTTTCTCACATATCAATAATTCTTTAGCTTCATTAAAATTACCTTAGGTAAGGATAATATTTAAATAAAAAGACAGTACAATGGTAAAAAGAGAAATGAATTGCTCTACTTCTAATTGAAGTAGAAACAAGTTGAAACAAAACTTGACCAGGGCAATATCAGAACATCTATGGGGCATACTAAATGTCAGTAAAGTGGCAGGAAACAAATAGACTGTCCAAAGGTTAAAATGTTACAAAAGTAGTAGTAATCTACTCTTTCAAAATAGTATCCATGCTGAGGATATATTATGTAACAGATGAGATTCTGCTCATAAGGTCAAAAACTGTATTTCTGTGTTTGAGGTTATAACCCTAGTGCCCAGCAAAGGCTTATACAAAAAATTTGCTCAGCCAGTAATTGTTGCATGAATAAGTTAACAGATGAAATATATCAAAGCATGGACTTTAAAATATAATGGTTAATCTTTGTAAAAATTAGAAAATCTTCATAGGCATAAAAGCATTTATTATATTTGTAGAAACAAGTCAGTGAAGATGAAAATTCTTGTACAGGAAGGAATTAAAGAACAGAAGTCCAAGATTAAATTCTTAGTTTTATTCCAGTGCACATTAATGAATATGAGCAGATTCATATTAAAGATTGCACATTTTATTAGATGATTAAAAAGTTGATAAACAGGTCTTTAATCTCTTGTAGTTTATGGATATGCTAAGTAAATAACTTTTGAGGGAAACCAGGCACCTTTTCAGGTTTTAGCTATAGCAGATGAAACAAATTTAGAGGGAAAGTCAGAGATAGAAAATCAGTGAAATGAGAGTGGAAAGAACTTGGCTTCACTTCATCTTTCTTTTGATTTAACTTTGGGATATTGGGCAAGCAGCTTAAAATCTAAACTCTGTAAGCTACCTACATACTGACCTTAATCCACATATTACAAAGACAAATGTAACATAATTTTATAATTAAATTTACCGTAAGAAGAAGATTTCTTTATTAAACTAGGAACATGCAAAAGAAGTGAAATTCAAATTTGGCTAAGAAAGAGTCTAAGTAGGTGGTAAATTTTCAACTGTTCATTATACCAAATTAGTAATAGTCTCCTGGACCAGAAGGTTTCAGCCATATGTAAATTCAGCAGCAGGCTTAGTGAGAAAAGATAAACAGCCAGGAGTGGAGGGAAATGGGTTTGCCGTAACCCAGCTCTGGGCTAACCCTTCCAAGAGCTGCCGTCAACTGGAATCACAAGATTAAGGTTGACAAATTATAGAGGAGGCTTAGGTTTGAACCAGGTTATATAGTCAATATCAAAAGGATGAGGCTAGAGGACTCTTGGTCTAGGGCAGAAATCAATACTATGATTCTCAGGATTTCCAGCCATTTGTCAAAAATGTAGAAATCATGGACTGTGCCTTTGAGTAAGGGAACTGACAAGATCCAGGTAGAGGATCAAGGACTCAGCCAGATGTGCACTGAATAAGTGTAGCTGCCCCACTGAAGCTGGGCTTGGTTACATGCCTCACTTTGGCTAATGAAATCTCGACAGACATGACATAAGCAGAGGCTTTTTAACTTCTAGCCCCATTTTGTGCACTTTGTTGTTGTTCAGTCACTAAGTCATGTCCCACTCTTTGCAATCCCATGAACTGCAGCACACTAGGCCTCCCTGTCCCTCATTATCTCCTGGAGTTCCCCCCCAGGTTCATGTCCATTGACTCAGTGATGCCATCCAACCATCTCATCCTCTATCGCCCCCTTCTCCTCTTGCCCTCAATTTTTCCCAGCATCAAGGTCTTTTCTAGTGTATTGGCTCTTCGCATCAGGTGGCCAAAGTATTGGGGCTTCAGTTTTCAGCATCAGTCCTTCCAAAGAGTATTTAGGGCTGATTTCCTTTAGGATTGACTGATTTGATCTCCTTGCTGTCCAAGGAAGTCTCCAAGTCTTCTTTAGCACCACAGTTGGAAAGCATCAATTCTTTGGCACTCACTCTACTTTATTTTGCTCTCTACTGATCTATAAGGTTCCCAGGTAGTGCTAGATTCATCAGCCTGGACCTCCCATTGAACATAGGTAGTGTAGATCTGAGTTCAACTCACAGCTTAGGGCTAAGACTAACTGACCCCACTGTCTGAGCAGAGCTGCTCAGCCCACTGAGCCTCGCCCAAGTCTGCAGAACCACAGCAGACCCTCAGACTCATACAGTTAGGAATCCATCTCTGTGGTTGTAGGCCACCAAGTATTTGATAGCCTTTTTTGCAGCATATTATGGCAATTTTCAAAGTGTGTGTGTGTGTGTGTGTATATTTAATTTCCTTTCAAAATCTTAAGCATTATCCCCACACATTAATGCTTATTAATATGCATTTTTTCAGAAATAATTTTTTATTGTCAGCTCTTCAGCCTGTGGCTTTATCTTAAAGGTGCTCAGTTGCAGTTCACCTGGTGGAAACACCAGGGAAAATGGTTTTAATTTAACCCCCCTTTAGTTAGATCTCTTGCTGTTTTTAAAAGATTTTGTCAAAACAGAAATGCACTTGTTCACTCCATAAATCCCAAATGTGATTAGTTCATATATATGCCTTTTGGAGAAAAGGACCATTCAACCCACATGTTTTAATAAAAGCACCTGAGAAATTTATTTCTGAGAACATCCACCGAACAATCTTTCCTCCAGATAATTTATACCCAGAAGATATTTTTATACTAGTATAAGAAGCAATTTTGTTCCATAGAAAAGGGTAGTAATCAAAACTGTTTAGTATAATCTATAAGGCCTGTCCAATATGTGGATCCTGGGGATGTATTTGAACTTAGCAACACTGTCTGATATACTGATGTGTTTGCTTGCTCACTTGTTTTAGAAGACTGATTCTGAATTGAAAAACTTTGTAAAACATGAATTTCTATGTGATGGTGAGGAGAGGTCAATTTTAAAGTCCCTTGGCATTTTTGTTTCTGTAAATTAAATGTCTACCCACAGTGGGATTTTTAAAATCTTTTGACTTCAAGCTAGTTAACTGTACAAGCTGCTTTGTAATAATGCAGTGACCTTTCCCCCCTAATTTCTAGAGTAAGGCCCATCATCATTCATGTAATCCTTACTGTATCTGAAGTTTGTGGGTTTTTTTTTCTAAAGAAATTTTAAAAATTGTATTCATTTTAGCTAACATTTTTAAACTACTTTCTTTTGACAAAAAAATATAATCTCAAGGCAAAACACTGAATATTCCACAGAAATAATTAGCAAAAATTTATTGAGAGCCTACTATGTGTTATATATTCTTTTAAGAGTTTTACTTGTATTAGCTTAATTATCCTTCCCTGTACTAGATAGACACTATAATTATTCTGTCTTGTAGATAAGAAAAATAGGTAGAGTTTAATTAATTTTCTAGTGTCGCACAGGAAGTAGGTAATAAAAGCAAGATTCCAACCTAGGCAATCAAGTTTTAGAGCCTGGATTCTTAGCTATTTATATTGGTCAATTACTAATGTTATAACTCTAAAGATGGAGCTAATTAGGATGCTTATTGGTCATAATTTCCCTTTCAGATCACTGGAGCTACTAAAATCCATCTTCCTCTTACTGGCAAAGATAGTTTTATTGGCATAGTAAAAGGGCAGAATATTGGCAGATGATAAAATATACTCAGAGGTTGGTAACTTAAATCTTAAGACACCCAGGACTTTGAACCTTACTATTTTTTCAGAAACCTTTTAGAGAGAATAATCAGAAAAATGGCAGAGCCTCAATTTTGAATGAAGTACTTTAAATTAAAAATTTTTACATTCCTGTATTTTAATGATTTTATATTACTACCAAAATTTATAATTTTATAAAGGAACTGAATGATCAAGTTACAGTTGAAGGAATTGGATGATCAAGTAATAATCTCAAAACTACGTTCTTTGTAGGGCTTCCCAGGTGGCACTAGTGGTAGAGGACCAGCCTGCCAATGAGACATAAGAGACAAGGGTTTGATCCCTGGGTCAGGAAGATCCCCTCGAGGAGGAAATGGGAACCCACTCCAGTATTCTTGCCTGGAGAATCCCATGGACAGAGGAGCCTGGTAGGCTCCAGTCCATGGTCGCAAAGAGTCAGGCACAAAGAAAGAGTCGGACACAGCTGAGGCAACTTAGCATGCACACATATGTTCTTGGTGGTTTTCTAACAGAAATAAATATGTTGCATACTTGGTTGATCAAACATTTGTTCTGGCCTCATGCTATCAGCTGTTAAGGGGATAGTCAACGTAAACTCCTCCATATTCTTTCTGGAGAAGCTTTGGAAATAGATTCATCTTATCAAATGTTGTGGTTAATGCCATTTTGGAAGCGAGTACTTCAAAGCATGAAGTCCTTTATTGGAAAGGTAGATCTTGGCACATTATTGAAACATAGCCCATGTTATATGAAGACTTAAACTCAACACAAAATAATGATGGAACTTCTTAGTTCTCTTTTCAGAGATCCAAAAATTCTGCAAAGCAAAATAATGGGATCAGAGAAGTCTATTTACAATCAAGTCTTGACCTGAAATAAAACTGGGCATTTTGAATATGGCAGAATTCCATCAGGGGTTAAGCACAAGTACAATTACCCTTTCTCAGAATATCAGATGCCTTAATTTACAGGAAAGAGAATGATAAAATTAGATGCTTAAGACTAATCAAGAGTCTTGAAAAAAGATAGGTCAGTAAGTTAATAGAGTGTTGAATCATAATATATATCTCATTATGGATAACTATCTCAGTTTGCTTGGGTTAGATGTGAGGGCCTTCTGGGGATATGAGGTTTCAGTGTATGTTATAATGCATAATTAGCATGAAAATCTCTGAAAAGTTCCATGTATTGTATCCCCCTCCATCCTGCACCTTTTTCATTTTCTGTTGACTGTATAAAAGAAAGGGAGGGAGTACTTCTATGGATACTTATTTATTTATTTATTTTGGGGCTTTTTTTTTTTTTTTTGGTGCAGGGCCCAGTCATGACAATAACTAAGTCCTTACATTCATAACCTAGATTAATTGAAAATTTGAGACAATTGTGAAATAAACCAAATGTATATGCACAATCCATAAAACTTAGCACTAAGTATAAAACTTCACAAATCTGACTGTTGATATTTTAAAATAATGTCTTTCCCCTTGATACTTTTCTATTGATGCCCATTGAATAGCATGGTAGATTATAACCATTTTATGTGTCGTTTTTCCACTTGGTTACCTCAGTCTCAGTGAATTCATTTAACTTGAGTTTTAGTTTTCCAGATCAGGTTCAGTCATTTTTTTTAGCTGTTTTGTTTTAGTGAATTCTTATTCTACTCAAGATAATCTGGCAGGCTTTTTGCTAGCTTATTTTTAGAGCTTCACCACTTGACATGCTGAATGTTATGATCAAGGAAATAGATGTATTAGATAAGATAGATGTAATGGATAAGATTACTTATAAAATGTTGAGTTTGGAAGAAATACATTCTTACAAACACAGTAGTATCTTCATAGATGGTCTTCGGGGTGGATCGTGTGCTAAGCTTTCAGCAGGGCATGATGGCGTGAGATGGCTATGACAGGCTGAAACAAAATCCACTGCTCTGTGAGCACTGGAATTTTCTGCTTGCTTATTCTCATGGGTTTGGGTAGACTCCAGGAGTTGGTCAGAGAAGGCGATGGCAACCCACTCCAGTACTCTTGCTTGGAAAATCCCATGGATGGAGGAGCCTCCAGGCTGCAGTCCATGGGGTCGCTAGGAGTCGGACACGACTGAGTGACTTCACTTTCACCTTTCACTTTCATGCATTGGAGAAGGAAATGGCAACCCACTCCAGTGTTCTTGCCTGGAGAATCCCAGGGATGGGGGAGTCTGGTGGGCTGTCATCTATGGGGTCGCAAAGAGTCAGACACAACTGAGCAACTGAACTGAACTGATTCTCAGGGCACTCATTGTGCTGTGAGTGCTATGGTGTTACTGTTCCATGGCTTATTTTTCATGTGCAGATTGTATCTTAGAATACAATATATGTCAAAATGTAGGGGATATTCATCCTCAGTTGGCTAAAATACTTATCTCTTGGCTTTATAGGGCTAAGTTGCTTCAGTCATGTCTGACTCTTTGTGACCCTATGGACTGTAGCCCACCAAGCTCCTCTGTCCATGGGGTTCTCCCAGGCAAGAATACTGGAGTGGGTTGCCATGCCCTCCTCCAGGGGCTCTTCCCAACCCAGGGATTGAATCTGCATCTCTTAAGTCTTCTGCATTGTCTGGCAGATTTTTTATCTCTAGTGCCACCTGGGAAGCCCTTTGGCTTTAAAAGGTCAAGGTAAATTTAATTGACCCCCAGAAAGGGAGTTAAAGGACTTCCCTGGTGGCTTGACTGGTAAAGAACCCACCTGCCAATTTCAGGAGATGTTAAGAGATGCAGATTCAATCCCTGGATCAGGAATATCTTTTGGAGAAGGGAATGGCAACCAACTTCAGTATTCTTGCCTGGAGAATCCCATGGACAGAGGGGCCTGGCAGGCTACAGTTCATGGGATCACAAAGAGTCAGACATGACCGAGTGACTAACACCTTAGATAGGGAGTTATGATTTTCTCTCCCACAGGTATTCTTTTGTAATAAACAGTTTTAACCCAACTGGAACAAGTTATTTTCCACCTTTCTTCCTCTCATGAATAAAGTTTACAATGTTTTGGGAAAAGTACTATGGAACTTCTTAAAGATTCCAATGGCTTTTGTAAGGAAACTAAATAGTTACTTTCTTACTACATGTTAAGTATTGTCCCCTGAGAGGATTCAGTTATATCCAGATATATTTGGTATATTGATATATTGTAAATATATCATTGCAACTATGCTAAAATTCTACCTTTAATTTTTTTTTTAAATTCTACCTTTTAAAAGCAAAGATTGGATGGTAATTGCAGTGGCAAAGATGATGAGAATAATAACCATAATTTATTGAGTACTTACTAAATATCATCCATTCTTCAAAGTATACTTCTCATACATTATCATATTTAATTGTGACAGCAATCTAAGAGGTAACTGCTATTATTATTTCTACTCCATAAATGATGAAACTGAGGCTTGCCAAGATGAAGTGAGTCTCTCAAGACTGCACATCCAATGTGGGCCTGCTTAAGAGCCCAGGTAGAGAGAGGAGCCTCTGGGAAGGCAACCACTTCCCAGACACAGGGATGTATGTGTGGATGGGGCAGCTTCCACTTGGAATGTGGAAGCAGAATCCTAGGAAGCAGAACCCTCAGGGTGCATTATCAGCTCAGAAGGTAAAGCAACGTTCACTGAAGAGTAAATGTTGACCATAGAACAAGTCCTCCAGAAGGCATAAGGGAGAGTTCTGAGAGAAAGGCGGTAAGTGGGAAGTTGAGTCAAGGGGTTGGAAAGAAAGCAGTGTTTTGTGGATGTTGTTATCTACCAGAGGAGACTTCATGTGTGATGAGTAAGGGCATCAGGAGTCCAAAGCAAGATGTGTTGAGCTGGCCTTGAGTTTTCCAAGAGAAGTGTGTAGTGGAAGTGAGTAGGGAGAACTTAAAACTTCCCAGGGTTCACTTTAGCCTGATGGGCTTCTGGATCTTCAATTCTAGAGCAGGGGTCAGAAGCCTGATCTTTAGTGCTATTGCTGGTTGAAGAAGGCCCTGTTCGAATCTGGGCCTCTAGAAGCAGGGCACCCTGGCTCAAGGGTTGCAAATCCTCACTATAGGTTGTGTTTCTGGGTAATGGTGTGTTCTCATGGAATTGCATGAGCCTAGTTGTGTGTTTGGAGTTTGTACTTTCCTAGGGATAGAGTTATCCCCTAAGGAGGATAAATAAATTTGAAAGCAAGGGAAAGTAAAATCACCATTTAAACAAGGGAAGGCAAGTTGGGGAAGAAAAGTGAAAAAGTTTTGATTTGCAACCTAAATGTCAGAAACTTTACATGCATAATTTATTTTAATCTGCAGACATTTTGCTGGTTTGATATTATTTCTGTTTTATAGTGAAGAATAAAACTTGTGGTTTGGAGAGATTAAAAAAAAAAAGCCCATGGTCACATAAATAGTAGGTAGATCTGGGACTAAAATTCAGTTCATCTAACTTCGAATATTTTTCTTTTTACATTATAGCATATGGCAAGACATTTTTAGTAGTAGGCAGTCTATTGCCTGAGTCTGCTAATATGGAATATAAACATGTGTTCATTTCTGAAGCTTGTCTACTGGTCCAGACCTTCTGCCAATATGTATAGACAACATCTGTGACCTATAAAGGTTTTTCATTTCCCTGAAGTTTGCTCTAGTGTTTTATGAAATCAGGGATTGTACATTTACAGCCAGCGTTCATTCAAGGTTTTCTTCTATCAGTAGTAGATCAATGATGGAAGGAAGCATAAATAGTGGGATTGAAACGGAAGTTCAGTTTCTTTGGGGGAAGATCTTGACTTTCCTTTACTGAGAAATAAGTTGGGAAACATTTGGTGTCATCTGATCTGCTCTGAGGGCTTCCCAGGTAGCTTAGCTGGTAAAGAATCTGCCTGCAATGCAGGAGATCCTGGTTCAATCCTTGGGTTGGGAAGATCCCCTGGAGAAGGAAAGGCTACCCACTCCAGTATTCTGGCCTGGAGAATTTCATGGACTGTATAGTCCATTGGGTTGCAAAAAGTCGGATGCAACTACGCGACTTTCACTTCACTATCTGCTCTGACTTTAAGAACATTCCTCCATCCTACCCACCCAAGTCATCCACACAGCCTGAGTCAAGGGCAACCCCTTAAACTAGAAGCAGTGAACAAGGAGGCTGAAGAAAGGGCAGTACTGGGTGTTTTATCAATGCAAGGGAGGACTTTCTAGGTCTACAATCATTTGCTGCATGGCTGCAGTAATTGTTACAAGGACCTAGCACAGCACTTTCTATACCACATTATTAATCTGTTTTATCCCATGCAGAAAACGGGAGCACTGTTTTCATTGCTATACAGTCCCATTATTTTCACAGGTATGTAGTAAGTCTCCATTGAGATGAGCAATCAGAGATTAAAAGGTGAAATTTGCCAAGAAAGTCAGAAAGTCCCAGTGGAAGGCTCTTTCATTTGCAGGCACTCTCTTGGCTTCCCCAGTAGCTCAGAAGATAAAAAGTCTGCCTGCAATGCAGAAGACCTGGGTCCAATCCCTGGGTTGGGAAGATCCCCTGGAGGAGGGCATGGCAACCCACTCTGGTATTCTTGCCTGGAGAATCCCCATGGACAGAGGAGCCTGGCGGGCAACAGTCTTTGGGTCACAAACAGTTGGACACATCTGAGTGATTGACACTTCCTTCCTTACTTACTCTGATGAGACGTGATTATGTTTCTAGGTAGAGATGATAAAGCTTGGGCAGGAAGAGATGTTGGCAAAGAATGTTGTAAAGATCCTTTCTCAATTTAGAATGCTCATTTCAGAGTCTAACTGCTTGACCCACCTCTGTCACTGTAAATCTGCACAAAACCCTTATATAACTGTTTGGTTCTGTTTACTACATGACCAGAGAATGCTTAATAATCTATAAAATCATTTATATTTTGAGAATTCTTTGACATTTTTGAAGTACTCTATAAACAGTGGATATATTGCTTAAAATGAGTGCAGTCTCTTTAGAAAGAAGTATGTCTTCAAAACCCAAACCTAACTAATCTAAATCGTAATGAACACATTGGAAACAACTGGGACACTGGGAATCCATTTACTTCAATTTTAATGTCTGGCAGTATTTTTAAAAATTTTCATTTCAGTAGTAGCAGTTTGCCTTGAAATGTTATTAAAAAACCTTCACACTAAATAATCACATATGCCTGCTACATTCTAATGAAAATAAACATCAGTATTTCTTTTGGCACTTTCATCCCCAAAGAAAAGTCCTTAGAAATAAATGCATTCATTCAATTATATAAGATAACTGGCTTTCTGTATCCTGATAGACAGTGAACTGGAGGGGAAGAAGAATATGGAGGAAATGGGAAATAAGAAATGAATGACATAGTCTTCAGTATGATTTTTATTTTTTAATCTCTGTCTGAAATAGCCTCTTTCACTCTGGTCCTGAGCTGAACAATAGCATAGTCTCCACCTGGCTTTGAATCTTTTATCTTTCAAGATTAACTTGCCTGTGTATCAGTTCCTGTGTCATAGAATGGGCATAACAGTAGATCTTTCTCACAGGGTTGTTGAGAGTTTTCAATTAAAAAATACTCATAAAGTGCTTAGAAGAGTGCCTGGCATATAGTAGGCATTTAATAAATGTTAGCAATTATATTTATTGTCATTGTTGTTAACGTATTCTGGGCTGGAGTTAGAATAGCAGGGCCAGAGCAATTCATCTGCTACACTTTTTTTTTTGTTTTTGGAAAATGTCTCAGAGTTATCACTCATCTTCTGTTGAGTGAAAATCCTACCAAGTTCTGCTAATTACTTTTAAACTGCCTGCCACTTCCACTTCAAAGTTTTCACATGCTTGCTTCAAACCTTCACATTGCTTGTGCTATGAGGTCATTCTCTTAATTGGACCTGAAAGTCCTTATTTCTCTAGTTCACCTCCCATGTTGACCGCAAATATATCTTTTTGGATTGCAAAGCTGACATCTGCTTGAAATTCACTCCAGCACATAGTAAGTCTTCAACAAAAATATTTATTCTATTTTCGTTCTAGTGATGTTACAGGCAGCTTATGAATGAGCAAGCTCTCCAGAATTGGTGACAGGTAGCTGCTGAATTCTATGTTTCAGGGATTCCATAGCAGCAGTTCTCAGAGTGTGTTGAATAGTGAACTAAACAATTAATTTGTTTTCTAGTTATGGGGACTCAGTAATTATATGGCATAGACAGAGACTGATTCTAAGAGAATCATCAGTCATTTTGAAAGAGTCATAACATTTAGATATATTTGTTAGGTCCCACTTAGATGGCTCCCTATTTTTAAAAAATCCATATTAATACTTCAACTAGAATATAAAATTTTAAAGAATACTCAGCATTAAAAAAAAATTCATTTGAATCAGTTCTACTCAGGTGGAGGGAACTGGAGCCTATTATCCAGAGTGAAGTAAGCCAGAAGGAAAAACAACAATACAGTATACTAATGCCTATATATGGAATTTAGAAAGATGGAAATGAGAACCCTGCGTGCGAGACAGCAAAAGGAACGCAGATGTATAGAATGGACACGTGGACTCTGTGGAAGAGGGCAAGGGTGGGATGATATGGGAGAATGACATTGAAACATGTTAATTACCATATGTGAAATCAATCGCCAGCCCAGGGTTGATGCTCGGGGCTGGTGCACCAGGATGTCCCATGGGGAGGGAGTCGGGAGGGGGGAGGGAGGGGGCTTCTGGAGGGGGAGCATGTGTAGATCCATGGCGGATTCATGTTACTGTATGGCAAAACCAACACAATAAAGTAAAGAAAATTAAAAAAAAAGAATAAACCTTAATATATATAGAATTTTCTTATAGTTTTATACTTGATGCTTTAGGAAACCCTTTATGATAATTTAAAAGTGTTTTTTTTTCCTTTTTCTTTAAAATGTGCTAAAGAGAAGATAAAAAAGGAACATTGCTTAATATTGGTATTTTGATTATTCTGATGTTGTAAAGAAATCATAACTAAGGCACATGATACTTTCAAAGTTTAGATTTTACATTATTTATATTCCATGGGAAATATCATTTGAGAAAATGGAAACAAAACAAAATACTGTGTTGGCTACACATTGAATTGGTGTGATAATGAAAGTCCTGCGTTCTATCGTTTCTTTGGTCTGCATACTTTTTTATGATAAGAGATTTTTGCCATATTGTTCAGCCTGGAATTACAGTCAGACCCATCCCTCCATAGGGCAGGCTGAGACCTACCCCAAGAATCAGGTGCTCATGGGCTGCAGTTCACCTAGAAGAGAAGCTTGTCCCTCAGACCAGAAGCTAGAAAGGAATAGGAGGGCACTGCTTGGGTGTTAATCTTCCTTGGACTTTGAAGACATCACAGTGATTGAAATCATCACTGCTGGATCCTAGAAGTATTCTTTGCATGAGACAGCCTGAGATCAGGGAGGAAAGAAACCTAGAGTGGAGTTGGTGGCTCTGAGTCAGCCCTTTAAGACTTAGAGCTGGATATTGTCTTTTCTCTGGGTCAGAAATTGGAAGGGGCCATTTTTTAAGAACATGCTATATACAGCAGAGTTCAGCAATGATGACAGTAACTTACATTTCCCTAAACTGAACTGTTGATGTAAGTGACTTTTGCTTATTTCCTCCCATTCTTACTTAGCATCTGTTAGGGGCTGAGTTGTGTCCCCCACTCCAAATTTCTATATTAAAACCCTAAGCCTCAGTAGCTCAGAGTATGACCATATTTGGAGACGAGGCCTTTACAAAGGTGACAGAATTAAAAAGAGGCCATTAGAGTGAGACCTAATTACTTAATCTGACTGGTATCCTTAGAAGAAGAGGAAATTCAGACACACAAAGGACGCCAGGGACTCAGGGATGTGTGTGCACAGAGGAGAGCCGGCATCAGAGTGGAGGCTGCCATCTGAGCAAGGGAGGGAGAGGGACTTGGGAAGAAACCCTGCTGACCTTGCATTTCTGCCCTCCGGAACCGTGAGAAATAAATTCCTTTTGTTTAAGCTTCCCAGTCTGTGTTACTTTGTTATGGCAACCCTAGCAACTAATGTAGCATCTAACAAAGCATCTCTTTGAAGCATCAACTGGGTTCATCAGAGCTGAAGGGAACCCACAGAAGGGATTTTTCACCCCATCTTGGGAAAAGCTTCAGTGTAGCCCTGGGACAACCCAGGGCACAGTATTCAGTGGGAAGAATACCAAGGAGCAGGTAAAATGTGTGACCTGTGTCTTGTTGCTTTTGCTCACTAGGCGTGGGGATTCTCTTTTATTATTTAATAAAGCAGGCAGTTCCCCTCTAATTACCAATTAAAGACTGAACTGTGAAAGAAAGGAAAGGGGGAGGATTCGAATGAATTGTGTGAACCAAATCATTCCCCCCTTGTGTACTTTCAAAGACAGTTGTTTAAAAATCTACGTGTGATTTATTTTTCAAAGAAAAACTGCTTTTAAATTATGGGAAAAAAGGTTTCTTACCAACTGTTACAATCTGAGAAGTCAGCTTTTCCTTTAGCAGATATTTTTAGAAACCAGGAGCTGAAACGAAACAAACTATTCTGGAAACACAGACACACAGATAGATGGTCCTATGATCTAGAGATCTATACTGCCCTGGGCTGAAACTATATGGTAAATTAATGCTATTAAAATATTATAGCCTCATAATTGGAGAATAATTTCAAACAAAAGGAAATATGTTTTTAGTTTGTACCCAGAAAAGAATTATGTGAGATGTCTATACCACTTACAGTTATTAGAAGATAGCTTTATTTTATTGTATTTTATAATATTCTGATGACTTCTCTGTATTTTAATATAATTGTCTTTGATCCTCTGAATTTTTAGATCTCTGAATTATTAAGCAATAAAATTTTAAAGCGCTTCTGTTTTCATACAAACCTAGATTTTAAATTTATTAATAGTTTAATTTTTTTCCTTGTGCCAATCAGAGGAAAGAAATAAATGATCCAGAAAAAAATCACATGTCTTTTGTGATATATTACTTTGTCCCCCCGCTTCAAATCAGGAAAAGATCTCCAGAGGGAGTTCCAGAGGGAAATACTTTTTCATACCTTAAAGAAAAGTCTGTTATTGGCTTAGTCTAGTTAAACATTGGTGGTTAACGTTGGCACTTCTATCCTAACTGCTTTTCCCATTGTATGAATTTTCAATTACTGCTATAACAAATTACCACAATCTCGGTGGCTTAAATCAACACCAATATATTCTTTTACAGTTCTGGAGGTCAGAAGTCTGAAGTTGGTATTGCTGAGTTAAAATAAAGTTGTCTGCCTGTCCATATTCTTTCTAGATGCTCTAGGAGAGGATTCATTTCCTTGGTCTTCCCAGCTTCCAGAGTCTGCCTGTATTCCTTGGCTTGTGGGTCCTTCCTGTATCTTTAAAGCCAGGAGTGCAGCATCTTCAAATCTCTCTCTCCCCTCTGCTTCTGTCATCACATCTCATTCTCTGGCTCTTGCCTTTCTCTTATAAGGATCCTTGTTATTACATTTGACCCAATGGATAATGCAAGAGAATCTTTTATCTCAGGATTCTTTACTTAATCATATATGCAAAGTTTGTTTTGCTATTTAAGATAACATATTTACAGGTCTGGGTATTAGGATGTGGATATTTTGGGGGGAACCATTATTTTGCATACAACACTCACACAACTGGAAGCCCTTCTGATTCTGGAATAACTCTGCCAGAGCCCATATAGAGTGGGTTAACTGTCTCTGAAATTTTAAAGGTCAGAGTTATAGAATGCATGGTAAGTCGCTTCAATCATGTCTGACTCTCTGTGTCCCTATGGACTCTCTAGGCTCCTCTGTCCATGCGATTCACCAGGCAAGAATACCAGAGTGGGTTGCCATGTTCTTCTCCAGGGATCTTTTCGACTGAGGTATCAAACGCATGTCTTTGATGTCTCCTGCATTGGAAGGTGGTTTCTTTACCACTAGCACCACCTGGAAAGCCGCAGAATTATAGAATACTTGCATGTAAAATCTGACTACTGTGCTTACTCTCTCAGTTGTATCCAACTCTTGAGACCCCACAGACAGCTCACCAGGGTCCTCTGTCTATAGGGATTCTCCAGGCAAGAATACTGGAGTGGGTTGCCATTGTCTCCTCCAGGGGAATCTTCCCAATTCAGGGATCAAACTCAGGTCTCTGCATTGCAGGCGGATTCTTTACCATCTGAGTCACCAGAGAAGCCCGACTATAGTTGCATACAAATACAGAGAGTTATAGAATAGTTGTATGCAATTGTAGTCAGATTTAATATGTGTCTCTAATTTAGTGGAGAACTGCTGTTGGTGTGAAAACTGGGCCTGTTAAGTGAGCGTTGTTAGAAGAAATACAGGTCCACAACCCATTATCTGGAACTCTTAAGACTAGTTGTGTCTCAGATTTTTGAAAGATATTGTGGTTTATGACTGTATATTATATAATGTTCCCAGTGGTGTCTGTAACTAGATTAATTACTATTTCTGCAGTGAATCATGAATATTCATACTGAGATAAAGACCATAAATAGCCTTACATCAGTTCATATCACATTTTTACCACTTCTTGAGTTACTAAAAATGATCAGTTTCTAGAGCCCTTTTGATTTTGGAATTGTGCACAGTATCACTATATAGAGAAGAGAAAGAACCAGAAAACACACCTGTACACATTCACACACAGACGTGTACACATATACACAAAAGACTGGATATTATTGGCTATCAAGTGAGGATTGGGTTGAATATTGCATGTGGAAATGAATAGAAAAAAGGCCAAGTCGAATATAAACAAAAGTTTAGTAGGCATTCTATCATAGATTAAATTTCTTTTCCTCCTTGAGCAAAAGGAACTATTCTTGTATAGACAAAGCAAAGTGATTAAACTATTTGAACTTTTCTTTGGAGCAGACCTCTAAGTTATGCCAACATATATCTGGCAGAGACTCTATCCTGGGGAGAGGAGACTTTGTTTTATACTATGGAAACCAGCTTCTCCATGTCTTATAGATCTCTGATAGGAGTGGGGAAGGGTGATCCATCAATATGGTTTAAGGAGTCTCTGAACAAATCCCCATAAGAGGCAACAAAATGGGGTCTCTGATGATGTTACCAGAGCAAAGAAAAACATTGGACTTAGTCCTGACTAGGCTAGTAGGCTAGTTCTGACTGAGCCCAGAATTAAGATGAGGAAGAGTAGGTGACCTTAAGTCTAAGAGGCAGTAGGTGCTAAAAATTTACTGACTCAGACCTCTAACTATTGCCTTGAATATGGGACGTGACTGAGTATGTGAACTGAATAATGCGTCTCTTGGGATAAAGGTATTGTAAGATATAGAACACCTTCAACTGAGCTTAATATATATAGAAAAATTTCCCTCAGGATCAGTAAGGAAAGTGAAGCCACACAGCAGTGGCTCACCTGAGATGGTCCCCAAGTCTCAAAACAATAAGATAAAATCTCCCCTTTATTCTCTGTGTCTGCCTTCTCACTTGCATTACTGGTCATCTTGAAAGAGGGGAACAGAGCTCTGAGAATGGCACACTGGCGATTAAATGCTCTTCCCTAGAGATGACACATGCCACTCCCCCTACCCACCGACCCAAAGTAGTCACGTGGTAGTGCGAACAACAACAGGGGCAGGAAGTGTCGTCACACCGTGTACTCAGAAGGCAGCAGGAGCAGAATGCTTTGACAAACTGTGGCTGTCGTTCAGTCACTAAGTCATGCCTGACTCTTTCTGACACCCTGGACAGCACCACGTCAGGCTTCCTGTCCTTCATTATCCCCCTGTGCTTGCTCCAACTCATGTCCATTGAGTCAGTGAGGCTGTCCAATCATCTCATCCTCTTCTCCTCCTGCCCTCAATCTTTCCCACTATCAGGGTCTTTTCCAATGAGTTGGCTCTTCACATCAGGTGGTGAAAGTATTGGAGCTTCAGCTTTAGCATCAGTCCTTCTGATGAATATTTAGGACTGACTTCCTTAAGGTTTGACAAACCCATGGTGATATCATGTCATTGTATGACAAAACTAATAAAAAAAAAAGGTTTGACTGGTTTGACCTCCTTGCAGTCCAAGGGACTTGTAAGTGTCTTCTTCAACACCATAATTCAAAGGCATCAATTCTTCAGCACGTAGCCTTCTTTACAGTTCAACACTCATATCTGCACGAGACCACTGGAAAAACCATAGCTTTGATTATATGGTCCTTTGTTGGCAAAGTGACGTCTCTGCCTTTTAATACACTGTCTAGGTTTGTTATAGCTTTCCTTTCAAGGAGCAAGTACATTTTAATTTCATGGTTGTAGTCAATGTCCACAGTGATTTTAGATTCCAAGAAAATAAAATCTGTCTATTTCCCCTTCTATTTGCCATGAAGTGATGGGACTGAATGCTGTGATCTTGGGCTTTTGGATACTGAGTTTGAAGCCAGCTCTTGTGCTTTCGTCTTTCACCTTCATCAAGAGGCTCTTTAGTTCCTCTTCGCTTTCTGCCATTAGAGTGGCACCATCTGCATATCTGAGGTTGTTGATATTTCGGCCAGCAACCTTGATTCCAGCTTGTGACTCATCCAGCCCGGCATTTCACATGGTATGCTCTGCATATAAGTTGGGCATATGGATAAGAATCCATGGGATTCTCCAGGCAAGAGTACTGAAGTGGGTAGTCGTTCCCTTCTCTAGGAGATCTTCCCACTTAGGGATCAAACCTGGGTCTCCTGCATTGCAGGCAGATTCTTTATTATTTGAGCCATGAGGAAAGCCCTTGGCAGACTCTGCCAATGATGAATACCTTTTCTGAAGAATTCGTGTATCTACAAGTGTTCTCTATATCAGCCAGACTAGATGACTAGGGCTCGATCTTTAGGTCAGTTATTTTTACCAGCAAGAGTGGTGCCTTATCTCCACAACTCCTACTTCTCTGGGAGAAGAATCAACCCCTGCTACTTCTACCTGATTTTCACCAGGCCAGCAACCTGGAATCAGAAACCTAGTCTGACCCCTGCCCTGGGGCAATGTTATACAAATGGCATAATCCAGAAATCAAAACAGTTTCTACCCCAAGGATTAAACTTTGGAAGGAGAGTTTTCCGTTAACTAGAGGACATGACACATGATTGTCCTCACTCCTAGTACTTAGCTGAATGATCACACTTCAGACATAGCCCAAAATGCTTAACAGCAATTCCCTTCTCATACATGCAGTGCTTTGAACTGTTTCCTTTCTTCACAGCATACCCATCTCTTCTCCTGTCCCTTCACCACTCCCATATGTCACAACTTTGCAGGGAATCCCTGGGTGTGTATAAAGAGGATGAAGCTGGGACTTCAGGAATGTGAATGAAGCTCTTTTTCTTTTTCATCACAAACTGTAAAATGACACAATCAGCAGTTCAGGCAAACTTCCCCAGTTCTCATTTACAAAAAAGCACTGACATTTTCTTGACTGTCTTGAATGGTATTAGAATTGCCCATATTATGCTCTCCCTTTTAACTGCTGAATATGGATGCCCTGGAACTGGCTTGTAACAAGCAATAGCAAAATGTGAAGGATTGTTGCCTGCAAATGTATTAGATTAAAACAGTCTATTGCACATGCAAGGAAATATTATATTTATGAGTTGTGCAGTGTTTCAAGTTTATTTAACAGTAAGGATCTGTGTGGTTGGAGTCAAATGTTAAGTGGTTAAATAAAGTATGCATTACCAGCTCACTATATCCAATTGGTATTGATTAATACACTGCTACTGAGTGTTTTCCTCTTACAGATGGTCACAAAATAGCTTTCTTTTCTGTTATCGCTGTCCTTGGATTATCATCTGCAGGTGAGAAATTCTTCTTTCCGTAGTACGATTGTGTAAAGTGCTTCATCTCACTTTGGTAAGACAAATGGGGGCTTGTTAGAGATGATTGCTGTAAGCTCCACACTGCCCTATCTCTCTACTGTTTCCTTGATTTGGGCATTAAGTAGGATGAATAAATAACATTTCTCAGTTGCTCCTTCCTCTCGCAACTAGTCATCTGGTTTGCCACATTTTCAACTCACTGAATTTTAATCTACAAAAATATTTGTTCCAGTAATCATTTAATAATCAAGCAGGGATGCTAATGGCCAAGAAGTCAGGAGACTTAGAGTTGAGCTCCAGTTCTGTTACTAAGTAATTTTAACACCTGATGTCAGTGAGCATTGGTGAGCCCTGTTTTTGTCTATAAAGTCAATATCTTAAATAATTCTAAGATTCACTTTGAAAATGGTCTAACTTGATATATTCATTATCAGTTAAAAGTACGAGGTTAGAGTTTACTGTAACTATTTGGAATCTGACTTTCAGTCATTCAAAATTTTTATTTTTTGTCAACATAATTGAGATAATTGCTTCCTTTGGAAAACATATACATTTTATAATTTTGTACATTTATATGATGTTTAATATAACATGGTATGTAATATGTCATATATATTGAATATATGTATATAATATGTATGCAAGACTAGTGTATTTATGAATCTATTTACTTTTTATGTATAAGCATATGCTTTTTGATTCTCTACTATATATAAGATACATATAAACCCAAATTAATAACTTATTGAATTAGTATAAAGAACAAATAGAAAAGAGATGTAATCATTCACTGTAGAAAAAAAATTAATGTAAACATATTTCTTGTTTACATTAGGGCACTGAATTGTTTGTCCACAAATCAGTTCTTTAGCATTGATGCTTAAAAGGAGGAGGAACCCCTGAGAAAATTTAACCTTTAAGAGTTGAGAGTCATTCTCCAATGAAGTCTAACCAGATTTAAAAGACAGGGTGGAAATTTAGAGTTTCCTCTTCAATTACATAAAGAGTTATTACATAGAAGAATGATAAGTTTATTCAGTGTGGCTCTTGAGGAGGGAAGGGGGCCCACTGCTGTTTGTTCTTTTGTCCAATAAACATTTATTGCATGCTTCTTTAGTGAGGTGCTGTGGATGCAGAACCATGCCCTGCTTTCTAGAGTGCTCACTGTCCCTGACAGTTAGGGTAAGGTGATTCTATTTACAACAGGAAAAAGAATGAATGATAACTTTTGCATCTTGATAGGCTATAAGCTCTCTTCACAGGCAGTATTTTGGAAGAGAAGGACTTGAGCTTTGGTAAGAATATGATCTGGGCTTCCCAGGTGGCGCTAGTCATAAAGAACCCGCCTGCTAATGCAGGGGACATGAGTGACATAGGTTCCATCGCTGGGTGGGGAAGATCCCCTGGACCAGGGCATGGCAACCCGCTCCAGTGTTCTTGCCTGGAGAATCCCATGGACAGAGGAGCCTGGTGGGCTACAGTCTGTGGGGTTGCAAAGAGAAGGACACAACTGAAGTGACTCAGCATATACTCACAAGAATATTACAGGAGGAAATTCTTGGCTCTTAAAGGAAGAGATACTAGTCCGTCTTTGATTCAGTAGGGCTTCTTAGGGAGGAAGAGTACAAATGGTTTAATTTGATTTACAGTTCAAAGAATGCCTTTCCACTGAATACTTCACATAGGCTTTTGTTGAGATAAGCTGAGGTAAATTAATATACCTACCCTTTCCTATGAATTAACCCTAAAAAAAAAAAGAAAAAAACAATCACAATTGGCTTGTGGGGAAGGCAAAAGCGGGCTTCCCAGGTGGCATTAGTGGTAAAGAGTCTGCCTGTCAATGTAGGAGACACAGGAGATGGAATCTGGAATGCCAAACTATGGCCCGTTTGGCCTATATTAAGAATCTCTGATTCCAATATCAGTTAAAAATATAAGAGTAATGAGACTGGATTGATGCTCGGGGCTGGTGCAGCGAGATTTCCCGGGGGGGGGGAAGAGGGAGGGGGGCTCCGGAGGGGAAGCATATGTAAACCCATGGTGATATCATGACAATGTATGGCAAAAACAATTAAAAAATAAAAAAAAAAAGAAAAAAAAAGAGTAATGAGACTGGAAACAGCAACAACTTGAGTTTTTCTAAGTACAATAGTTTAAATGTTTTTATGCTTTAGTAAAATATCCAGATGTTCTGTATCTGTTTTACATAGCTTTTTCTGAAATGTTAGACAAGAATAGTGCTCTGTAGGAGAGGATGCATATCTATTTATCCATTAATACTGAAGTATAGATTTTGTTATTTAGATACTTTATACTGTGTGCTCAATCACTCAGTCACGTCTAACTCTGTGACCTGATGAGCTGTAACCTGCCAGGCTCCTCTGTCCATGGGATTTTTCAGGCAAGGATACTGGAGTGGGTTCTTCCTGATCCAAGGATTGAACCCTTGTCCCCTGCATTGGTAGGCATATTCTTTACCACTGAGCCATCTGGGAAACCGCTTATAGTCATTATAAAGTTTTGCTCAAATATAGTACTTACTAAGCCTTTTATTCTGATCCTCATTTGAACTTTATATCCAGGTTTCCATACAGGCTGTGGATAATAATACACTCTCCATAATATTATCACAAGGAGTGAATTATATAATAGATTCTTAGTTCATCCTTTCAAACAAAAGTGATTTTTGTCTTTAAATAGTAATATAAAAACATTTTATAAGTAGCATTTTAATGTTGCATCAACCCAAGGAATCAATTTAAGCTTATTATTTATGTCAAATTCTTTGGAACATATTTACATGGATGTTTAGGGTTTAATTAGGCCTTTTTTTTTTTTTTTTTTTTACTGTAACTACCATCAGAATATTCTGTCTTCCAGACACAAATCCACTAATAACAGTCATGGCACTTCCATAAAAGTAGGGTATTCATTTTAGGTGAGAATTAATGACTGTGTCTAGGTGAACAATGGAGAAGTCTTCCATTTTCATCAGAAGCAGAAATGGAATCTGAGGTAGAGAGGGGTGGTGGTGAAGAGCTTATATTCTAGAGAAAAGCAAAAATAGGTTTGCATCCAAGCTCTGCCATTTAAAAATAATGATGACTATATTACTTAATATCTTGAGTCTGTTACCTCATTTGTAAAATGGCAAAATAACAATTTCTTCATAGTTTCCTATAGGAATCAAATGAGATGATGCTCAAAACTTGCTTGATACTTACTTAATGTCTTGACAAATGATGGCATGCTGCACAACTACAGCTGTAAATCTTACGGAGTGGGCTTGAATCTCAGCTCTAAAATTCAGAGATGTAAGAAATATAATTTCATTTTTCTAAAACAAATAAACAAACCTTGAAATCTTAACTACAGCCCTCTTTCTACCAGGGTGGAAGTTCTCCTATTCTGGATTTTCATTCCTTGCTTGCTGACATTTAAATGCTGTTACCAGTGGCCAAGACTATAGGAAGACATTTCTTGATCTTTAGCTCCCATCTGCACCCAGGTTACCATCACTCTGCTTGCTTTGGCCCTTTATGTTGGGTCATGTCTCTGCAACTTCTGTGCAAACCGTAGGACATAAGACACTGTGAATGAGCCATCTGCCTGGAATGCAGCCATTTTAACTCTTGGGTCTGATCTTGAAGTTCTTAGGTGTATTAGGTGTCTCAGCAAAAGGTTCCTTTTTGTATCCACAGATTTCTCTGATCCTATCTCCTTTCCTCCTTCTTTCTCTCAGAAGAACTAGAGATATTTCTTCTTTTAGTCCTACAGTGTTGAGAATTTCTCACTTAAGTTGGTTTTATATAAATTAAATACATTCCTGAATTCCAGATATATATGCATCCCAAACTCTTGAAATAACTATAGTCCTTTAAGAGTTTAAGATTTGGGGAAAATAAGATCTAACAAACCTGTTAAGCAAGTTTTTAGTTTTCCATACTTGAAGTCAAGAGCAAGGAAGCAGGAGCAGAGAATCACTGAGGGAAAAATAGCAATAGCATTGATTGGTTATCAAAAAATATTAACCTTATACTTTCAAATTGATATTTATGTGATATTAATGTACATCACTATATAGAATTTCATGTGCTACATACTTAATGAATTCCAGGTCTTTTATTTACTTGTTGTATTGTTCTTCAGTCACTAAAACATGTCCGACTCTTTGTGACCCCATGGACTGCAGCACACCAGGCTTCCCTGTCCCTCACCATCTCCCAGCATTTGCCCAAGTTCATGTCCACTGAATCGGTGATGCCATCCAACCATCTCGTTCTCTGTCACCCTCTTCTCCCTCTGCCTTCAATCTTTCCCAGAATCAGGGTCTTTTCCAATGAGTCTGCTGTTCACATCAGGTGGCCAAAGTATTAGAGCTTCAGCACTGGTCCTTTCAGTTGATCTATTTCCAGTTGATCTATTTCCTTAGGATTCTTCTGACTGTGGTTAGAGAAATTGCAAAAGCAGAAAGTTCTGCTACTGACGAGCTTGCAGACTTAGTGGGGAAAGGTAAAGTGTATAGACATAGGAAAAAGATGACATGGAGAGATGAAAATTGAACAAGGGGTTCTATTCAGTTGGGTGGCTGATATGGTCTACCATTTAGAAGAGGTAAAGGAGTTAAAGGATGAGGAGCAATTCCTGTGGGTAGACTGGGCACTGGTAGAGCTGAGAGTGGGATGGCCTTCCACCTGCCTGTGGCTGCAGTGGAAGTGGTCCTGGAATTAATGAGCCATCTGTGTGTCCATGCTCCTTCGTTTCATGCTGGAATTCTGTTCTAACATCTTTGATCTTTTATTTCCAGTTTTGGAGCTTATCTTAAGTTTAGAGTTGGGTTCTGAATTCTTCGTTTTTCTATCAAAAGTGTGAAATCAGTGTCTGATCTTCATCTGTGCTTGAACTCTGGGTCCACACCAAGGCAGCAGACAAGCTCTTGATGGAAGAAGAGAGTGTCTGTATAGTTTAACTGAAGTTTCCTGGAGATTCTATTTTGACATTCTTTCTTCACTTTGGAATTGCTGCATAAAAGGCTAACATAGATTTCACCATGTACTAATAAGAGAGAGAGGAGGTTTGTAAAAATAAGGACTACTTGGAGTTCCTATTGAGAATTTCACGCAATATGATTGAAAGTGATCATTTAGCTTGGAGATACTATTGAGAGTTTCAAGTAATATGATGGAAAGTAATAATTTAGCTGGAGTTAGCTGGCACTAGGGTCCACTCAGGTTCTAATGGAAGAGGAAGACGCTGACGTTAGGGAGAACCAAATTACAGGCCATTATAAATATGAGATGGGAAGGGTGAACTTGGGGGCGGGAGTAGTGAGTGAGATTAAGGAGCAGGAATCTAAGGAATAGTCATCTGAGCCAACATTTTTACAGACCTTTTGGGTGGTAGGCACTGTTCGGAGCACGTCTGTCATAATCACTCATCGAATCCTCACAACTCTATGAGGTAAATACTCCTATCCTCACTTTACAGATGAGGAGACTGAAACAGGCAGTGAAAATCCCTTGAAGCACACAGGTAAACGCAGCGTGGGAGAGAACTGGAACCTGGGTAGTGTGGCTCCATAGCTTATGCTTTTACCAACTTACTTCATAAACAATTCCAGGGTAAATAAAAATAACTCACATCAGATTAAATCTAGATTGTAAAGGAGCAGAAGTCAAGGCAGGTTCCCTGGTTTTAATCATAAATGACTAAAAGAACTGTTGAAATAATGAGGCAGAAAAAGGGAGATGGAAAGGAGGCTATTTCATTCTTTAGTTACCTGGGTAGGCAAAGGTATATATAGATAGGTTTGTTGTTTGTATAATTAATCTGTGTATAGATTTGGTAAAACCTCAGTTTAGAGATGTCTTCTCTCCCTAAAATATACCCCTAGCCTCTGGGAATATGGTACCTTGATGAGAACACAGGTTCTCCAGTAATCTAGGGCAGTGGTACCCAACTCTTTGGGTACCAGGGATAAATTTTGTAGAAGACCATTGTTCCATGGACCAGTGCTAGGGGATGCTTTTGGGATGATTCAAATGCATTACATTTGTTGTGCACTTTATATCTATTATTATTACATCAGCTACATTATATTATCGGGTATTAGATCCTAGAGGTTGGGGACCCATCATCTCGGAGATAGCTTAGAAAATGAAGTGTAAGTTTCTTGTCCTAGATTCTTTCTGTTTATTCACAGCATTTAATTTTGTCCCTGTAATGAAGTGATTTTTTTTTTTTTGCTTCTTCTCTAGCCATTTTATTATTGGGTGTTAATTTGAAAATATTTTCAGGAAGATTTCTAGGACTTGATTAACAGAGAATACTTCACCCATGTGTCTTAAGGTCATGAGTTTTAAGGTGAATGTGTTTTGGCTTGATCCTTTTTGTCTTGAGAAATAATTGTCATATAGTATATAAGTTTAAGGGGTACAGCATACAAATTTAAGGTTTGATTTACATATATTGTGAAATGAATACCACAACAGGTTCAGTTAACATTCATGTTCTAATAGATAAAGTGAAAACAACAGGAAGAAAAATTTTTAGTTGTGATGAGAACTGACAGGATTTTCTCTTATTAACATTTATATATATCATACAACAGTGTTAGCTATAGACATCATTATATCATATATATTACATTCCTAGTACTTAGTTAATTATCATTAAAAGTGTAAGTATGTTTACTGTCTTCCTATTCCCCTTCTTTCTGCCTTGGCCTTGTTTTTGGTAACCACAAGCCTGGCTGACCTGTTTTTCTATGTTTTTGTTTTTTTTTTAATTCCATATGTGAGATTATATGGTATTTCTCTTTCTTTGTCTGACTTTTTCCATTTTCCTTGTGCTTTCAGTGCCCACCTATGTTTTCACAAATAAGGTAATTTCTTTATTTTTTAATGGCTGAATAATATTCCACTGTGTTTGTGTGTACACATCTTCTTTATCCATTCATTCATCTAAGTGGTCAACTTAGATTGTTCCCATATTTAGGGTATTGTAAATAATGCTTCTGTGAACATGGGGGTTCAGATATCTTTTCAAGTTAGTGTTTTTGTTTCCTTTTGATACAGTCCCAGAAGTAGAATTGCTGGACCACGTGTAGTTCCACTTTAATTTTTTGAGGATCCTCCATATCATTGTCCACAGTGGCTGTACCAACAAATGATCCCACTGACAACGAGCAAAGGTTTCCTTTTCTCCACATCCACACCAATGTTAGCTGTCATTGCCTTTTTGATCATGGCCATTCCAACAGGAATGAGGTGATACCTCATTGTAGTTCTGATTTGCATTTCCCTAACGGTCAGTGATGTTTAGCATCTTTTCATGTACCTTTTGGCCTTTTGTATATCTTCTTTGAAAAAATGCCCATTTGCCCACTCTTTGATTGTTATTTATTTTTTGTTATTGAGTTGTCTGAGTTCTTCATGTATTTTGGGTATTATCCTCTTGCCAGACACATGGTTTCCAAATATTTTCTTCCATTCAGTAGGCTGCTTTTTCATTTTGATGATTTCCTTTGCTGTGTAGTTTCCTTTGCTTTTTAGTTTGACGTTGTCCTATTTAATTTTGCTTTTGTTATCTTCGCTTTGGGGGTCAGATGTAAAACATCACCAGGATCAGTGTTGAGTTTATTGCCTGTGGTTTCTTCTAGGAGTTTATGGTTTCAGGTCTTATGTTCAAGTCTTTAATCCACTTTGAGTTAAATTTTCTAATGGTATAAGATACCAGCCCAGCTTAGTTCTTTTACATGTGAATATCCAGTTATCCCCGAACCATTTTTTGAAAAGATTATCTTTTCTTCATTTCATATTCTTGTGTCAAATAATTGATTTTATATGTTTAGGCTTACTTCTGGGCTCTCAGTTCTGTTCCATCGGTCTATTTGTCTGTTTTTATGCCAGTATTGTATTCTTTTCATGACTATAGCTTTAAAGTGTTGGCTTGATCCTTGATTCTGTTTTGTTTCTACTATTTTTCTGAACTTCAGATGATTAATGGTGGTATTTGAAACTTCCTATAATGACACTCTAATAATAGCAGAATTTTGAATTACTTTAATGAAAAAGGTTCATTGAGTGTCTGAATTTGGTTAGTTTGACATGTAGGATAATAGATACGTGTTGAGTGAGAACCACTTATGGCAGACTTTCCTTTGCTGAAATGACCTATTTTTGCTACTCTCCTGAAATCAATACCACTTTGAAAAGTCATTTAGGTGGGAACAGACCATTTTTAAAAAAGCACATCATTTTGTGTGCCTCTAATTGCTTAATAGTCATACAAAAAATACATAGTGGTTAATTACAGTTGACAAAAGAACAGCTATGCAATTCTCCAGGAGATTGCAGATCACAGTTAGAAGTGCTTTAATATATACAAATGCTTGAAGTGAGTGCAAAGGTGCTTTTGATGCCTTAATCTTTCACAGAACTGGGTTTTGTAGCTTGAAAAAAAATTGTTTCTTTTTTAAAAAAATGCAAGCTATAAGTTAGAACATTTGGTGAAAAATTTGTGAGACTCTAAGCAAAATGAAATCAGAGACAATGTTTGTCCTCTGAATTCCTGTGTTTCTGGAGCTTAGTTCCTGTGACTAGCAGAATTGAGCATTTAATAAATGTTGAATGAGTGAGGTAAAGACACATTGCAAATGAATTTGGAGAAGACTTGTGAATTAAACAAGAAGTCATAAACTGAGCTAAAAGATGATGACAAGCTCATATGAATAACAGGATCTCACTTATTAAATTTGGCCTTTAAGTTGTAAAACATTTTATTGTAGCTTTTAGGATATGCTACTCAAGTCAGGTTTTAGGAGATAACATATTTTGCCACTTGGTGGCATCATTGTAGTTATGATGGAGTTTCAACTACAAGCTGAAGGAATTTGTTTTTGACATGTATCATTAAATGCTCATCTTTTGATGAAATGCATGAGGCAGTATTCAATTGGATTATAAAAGTATGGCAAAACATTGAATGTGTATTTTTTTCCTGTGAAAATTCAAGAATAACTCTGAAATTAAAAATAACTCCTCTGTTTGTAATGATTGCTCATTTTTCTTCACCATAAGTTTTCTCCAATGTGATGCAATAAATTAAAGATAAAGGTAGATTAATAAAGAGGTAGTTGAAGTAATTTGGAAAAGGAAAATTATATAATATTACTAAATTTTAATGAGAAATTTTATTTATCATAAACATTAGAGGTTTGTAGGCTTAAACTGTTTGTTCTGAGCTATTCTAAAATGTTTACTATTGATGGGAAATTATATACTTTTTCTCTGACATTTCCATCATTTTTTATTCATAGTAATCTTTGTCTATAGTCACTATTATTTTAGATTGAAATCTGTTTGGTCACCACTGGATTGCTCAACCTTCTCTTAACACTTCCTATAAAGATCTCAGACAAACAATAAAATGGTCTCTCATGTTGGATTCTTGCTTTAATTGGAAGAGAAGCTGATAATTTTCATTCAATACCCTTTTCCTCCTATTTTTATACTTTAGGTGAAAAGTTAATTAGAATAATACATTACTGTTTAGGGGCTTACCAGGTGGCTCAATGGTAACGAATCCTCCTGCTAAGCAGGAGACTTGGGTTCAGTCCTTGGGTTGGGAAGATCCCCTGGAGAAGGAAATGGCAACCCACTCCAGAATTCTTGCCTGGGAAATCCTATGGACAGAAGAGGCTGACACGCTACAGTCCACGGGGTTGCAAAGAGTCGGACATAAGTTAGCTACTAAACAACAAAAATAATTACTGTTTAATACAGGGAGAAGTCATTATTTAAAAATGTAAATTCAATGGACATTTCTTAGGAAAGCATAAAATGTCATCTTTGTGCAGAATGGGTCTTTTCTTTAGTAAGAGATTAAGCCTTCTGGCTTCTTCCTTGATTGATACATTTATACATTAAAATCTCTCTTGGTGAAGAAGTACAGGATTAAAAACAAAATGAGCTCCAATGACATTAAATCATATTTTGGACTGCCTAATCAATGTTATCTGGTCCAAAACATATTTACTCAAAATATTCCATATCTTCCATGCCTTGCTTGTGAAAGACAGGCTGGCCTAGATTATAGAAATTTCTTTAGCCTTGTCCTTTGTTTTAAATGTTGAATATTCTCCAGAGAATTTCATGTAATGGAAAGGTAATTAATCTTCCCATTTCCTCTTGTCTACACTTTAGAAGATATTGGTTAAATACTTAAAAACCAATAACTCTTGAAATTTTATGTTTCAGATTTGCAGTTCAGTTTTTTCAAAAGCATTTGTATTTTATCCAGAAAGTTAGCAAAAGAGGTAAACACATCAATTAAGGAGGCATGAGGATTCTTAGGCTGTGATTTGGGGAGAATTAAATGGATTATGGTCACATTGCTTTTCCTGGGGCAGCTCGAAAAAGTCTTTTAGCCCTTGAAGAAACAGTGTGTGACTTTCTAGGAGGCCACATAGATACTTCATTGTGTAGAAACAGAAGAAACCTCGGAATAGAATATGAATTCTGCTTCAGGGGGAATTTTGTCTCAGCAATTTGCTAGAGGCCACATATGTTAGATATTATCTTTATCCTCTCAAAGTTTATAAGAACTACTTGGTTGGACTTGGTAATTATTGTCAAGTGGATCTTCAAAATACAAATTGTGACCTAGAGCCTAAAGTTCCATTTTTAACTTTAGTCGCTCAAAAGTTGATTAGCTATACAGTCCCTTGCTTAAACACGAATTCAAAGGATATATTCTTGTGAAGCAGTTAAATCTAACTTGGAGTTTAGATAATACTGCACTTAGTGTAAGATCGTGTTGGAAATACGTGTCAACTATCACTTGGGTCTTATCACCAAGAAGAATTCAGAGCTATAAATGTATGGCAGTGTTCTTTATCCAGAGGACAAGTTCAAGGAAGTTCCTCTAGTTTTGGGGTTACAATGATTACTCTGAGAAGCAGTTATAAAAAATAAATGTTCTGATTTCTGTGTGTATTAGAACAGTCACATTCGACTGAAAATACGTGTCCTCATTTAAATCCAACCATAGGAAGAAAGAATAGAAGGGCAATAAGCTGAGCATTTTGATGTTCTCCATAATGTTGTTTTGCCATTAAGCGATGATGAACCTACATATCTCTTCAAGTCTTTCCATTTCAACAGCTATCCACATTTCAGCTAAAAACAACCATATGCTTCACAGTATCCTAACAAGAGTCTCAAATTATTTAAGAGCAAGGAAGATGACTGGAGAGGGATACAGAAACATCCTTGTTTTCTTGACTAAGTTGAGTCCTTAACTATTTCTTCAGTGTCCATTCACCAAAACAGAACTGTTCTTATCTTGGCCAACAATGACACAACCCTAATGCATCCACTTGGTCAACGTTTTATGAAATAAACTTGGAAAATCTAGGTAGTTCATTATAAATTTTTTTCTCCTTTTAAGTAAAGGAGCACTTAAAATAGAAACACTTCAAATGTGTTTTTGTGTGAGATGGGTCTAGTTCAGTGAAAGCAGCACCCAAAGGAACACAGGTGGATATGAGAAGGCAGGCTGGGAGCAGGACACTTTGAACATTTATTCTGATACAAACTATTAGAAAATTGAATTATGATGACTACATTTTAAGAAAGATATGTTTAAAAATTGTACCTAAGGAAATGTCAAAATGGATCTCCTGAGTGCCTCTGTTACCTTGTCACTGTTTATAATTTATCATTCTTTTTTTATTGGTGGTAGCTTTGTGTTATTTTTACCTGAGTGGTGCTTGAAAAATGAACAGTGTGAAGATGTTAATGGAAGGGCTTGGTAAGATCTGTGTTGCAGGGTCTGCTGGAACAGGGTGAAAGGTGAACCAAAAAGGGTTAAGTCTGAAATGCCAGTTTAGTAACAGGCAAGCAATGCTGGGACATATTTGAAATAATCCAGCAGATTTAAACTGATAGCAGATATGACAGTTTTTTAGTATGTTTATTGGCCCAGGATGTTTGTGTGTTTAAGTATCATGACTCAAAGACCTTTGATTCTGTACTCAGAGTCTTTTTAGGATCTCAGTCTACTTCTATAATGACATCTATCCTAACCTTGTGCAGCGCATATGATCCTTGAAAACTGATGAATCTTGCTAAGTGTTGAGAGGATAAAATACCTACCAGGATACCCACTCACTTTCCTCGGGAGCTGTGGGACTGCTTTTACAGAGAGGAAGTGCCCGCATTGTGCTAAGCCAGCAGAAACATTAGAAACCAGTTAGTTAAGGTCATTCCATGTGCTTAGGGTAATTCAGACAGACGAGATGCCTCAGCTCTTTTGATCTTCTTTCTATATGCTTTGAAAAAAGATATATATGTATATGTATATATTACATAAGGATATTAAAGAAAATATTTAAGAAGGATATTAAAGAAAATAATGCTCTTCGGTCAGTTAAATCAAAGGCAGTTCTAAAGCAGCTAAACTAGAGAGGTGACTCCCCCATGTAGGCACTGGACCCTGAACAGCTGTTTGCAGTCAGCTTATGCAACCTTGGTGCTGTGCTGTGCTTGTAACTGAAGTTCATCGTTATGAGATTTCAGCAGAGCTGGTCAAAGAGGTTGGTCGTTAAAGGCAGGAAGCACAGTGACTTTAGTAAATATAGTAGAAAAAAATGCAATTTTCTTTAGCAAGGTGTTATGCAGAGAGCTTTGAAATGTATCTTAATTTAGCCTTAGAAAGATATGACCTTGCGCCTACATCTTGCTGTAGAGTTGCTTTTTGATGTACTTGCTTTACATACTAAGGGAGATGACTGTGTTCCCTTAATTGAGTTTTTCTGTTCTATTGCTTACTTGGTAAAGTCTATTTTAGGAGCTTTATAAATTGACCAAAAAGACCTCCCCTAGACTGAAATTTCAGGGACCTAGGAGAAAACTATGTCTTTTATTTATATAATATTCAAGGTCATTCAAGTATTAATTTTCTTGTTAACTCTTCTAGTTTATTAGTTTTTATCTTCAGAAAATAATATTCTCCAACTTTCAGTAAAAGAACGTAGGTTATAGGTTAGATAAGCATGGGATATATAATAGTATAAGAATCACAGAAATCTGATTTCAGAAACCCTGGCGAGAAGCAGTGACTTGAGAGCCTGAGAAGTATAGCAATCTGCCAGGAGATTGGGCTTTCATGGGATACATGATGTGTTTGGATACAGTTCTAGTTCAGATACAAGTGAAAATTTCATAATTAAGTGAAAATTATGACAGTTGTCCAGCTAGGAACTGAAGATAGCTTGATGAAAAGAAAACATAATGTCAACACATGTGGATTCGCTTCTTTATTTCTTTGAAAATCTCGTATCATTTTGTCTTTTTGTTTGTTTGTTTTTGTTTTTTTGCCACTGTTTCAGGGCAGATGCTAGTGGGTGCATTGTCTCATTATATATATTCTTCCAAGTTCTACGCCTCTCCTCTGTTCAGTCTCACTTCCTTGCGGTCCTCTTTTCCCTCTCACCCTTTCTAGATGCCCACATGCTGGACGTCCATGTTAGCTGAAGTCCGCAATTGAACATGGCTATGGTCTGTGGTGCCAGCGGATAATCACATGAAGACAGGATAAAGTAAAGCACAAGCGCCCTCTCCTGCTGCTCATGCGTCTAAGTTGCTGAACAGTGACCAGTCTTAGAAAGGCATTTGCTTCTCCATTTACAGGTCCCATTCCTTCCCACTCCTGTTTTTTTTTTTTTTTTTTCTTTTTTTAAAACCTGACCTTAGGGTTGTGGTTTTTTTGGATATTCCAATCAGTATACTTTTATGTATATAATTATACTTCTTACTGACACACAAGGGAAATTTGACAGACAGAAGAGGAAGAGGCAATGTGTAGGTGGTTCAAAGATAAGAATGATGTGGCCACAAGCTAAGGGAAACATGGATTCTGAAAGGCACAGTAAGCTGGATAAGGCAAGAAGTGTTCTCCCACAGGGAGCATGCTCCTGCTGTAAACTTAACTTTGCACTTGGCCTCCAAAGCTATGAGAGTGTGCAATTATTTTGCTTTAATCCATCAAATTGGTAATAGTTTGTTGTAGCATCCTTAAGAAACGAATACAGATTTTGGTTGTGGGAAGTGGGTGTTGCTGTAGAAAAATGCCTAAAAGCATGGAAGAGGTTTTAAAATGAGATAATGGACAAAGCCTGGGAGAATTTTGAGGTGCATGATGGAAAAAGCCTGGATTCTAGTGAGTACTGAGAATGAAGTGAGGAGCATGAATAAGAACAATTCTGTCATCTTAGAGAATATATATATTTATATTGTCACGAGCAGTGTGTTGATAGAAATATGAATGTTAAGGGTGTTTCTTGAGAGGACTCAGAAGGCAGTGAAGAGCCTTTTATTCTAAAATAGAGCAAGCGTGATTCTTGTTGTATAGGTTAAAAATAGACCTTATAAGTGAAGGCCTCAGATATTTAGCTGAGGAGATTTCCAAGTCAACAGTTGAATATATGGCCTGGGTTCTTTTTTCTGATTACAGTACAATGCAAGAGGAAAGATTTAAATTAAAGAAGGAACTATTAAGGCAAAAGAAACCAGGACTTGATATTTTGAGAAAATTTGCAGCCTATCCAGGTTACAAAAATTGCTGATGTTGGGAGTTTGCTGTTACAAAAGCATTCTCTGGAGAGAAAGCAAAGGTGAAGCTGGACAGCCTTTTGCTTGAAGAGATTGCACGTGGATTCACAGAGCAGTCTCAGCAGAAGTCAAGAATAAAGATGGAGTCATCCAGGAAAGATATATGGAGGCTCCATTCCTAATGATAAGAATTCCCTTGATAAACACAGGAGATCCACCAGCTTTATGAGAGTAATATATCAGCAGACACATTACAGGCCTGGACTAAAAGGGACAGGGACAGGATAAAATGAAAGAAAGCCATTGGACCCCCCAGGACTTGACAGGCAGGGAATGAGCTGATAGAGCTACTTGTCTGCAAACATCGTGGTACCCTTCAATCAAAGGAAGATGACTCCAAGGGCAGAGTAGTGATCCTACAGGCAGAGGCTTACAAAGCTTCAGGCAGCAGAGATCTACAAAGCTGCTACAGAGGCCTACCTAGAAGCTGTGGGCCCAAAGGGCAAAGCTGTAGGCTTTGAATGGATGCCAGATAAAAGCCTGAATCACAAGGGATTATTCTCAGGCCTTGAAACCTCATGAAATTTCCTCTGTTGCATTTCACATATTTTTGGGAATAGGTAACCCATTTGTTCCTTTCCATTTCTCCCTACTTGAATGGAAATGTCTAACACTCTTATCCTATGTTTTTTATATCATTGTATTTTGAGAGCAGGTAACTTGCTTTTCAGTTCAGTTCAGTCGCTTAGTTGTGTCTGACTCTTTGTGACCCCATGAACCATGCACGCCAGACCTCCCTGTCCATCACTAACTGCCGGAGTCTACTCAAACCCATGTCTACTGAGTCGGTGATGCTATCCAGCCATCTCATCCTCAGTTGTCCCCTTCTCCTCCTGCCCTCAATCTTTCCCAGCATCAGGGTCTTTTCAAATGAGTCAGCTCTTAACATCAGGTGGCCAAAGTATGGGAGTTTCAGCTTCAACATCAGTCCTTCCAATGAACACCCAGGACTGATTTCCTTTAGGATGGACTGGCTGAATCTCCTTGGAGTCCAAAGGACTCTCAAGAGACTTCTCCAACACCACAGTTCAAAAGCATCTATTCTTTGGCACTCAGCTTTCTTTATAGTCCAACTGTCACATCCATACATGACTACTGGAGAAACCATAGCCTTGACTAGATGGACCTTTGTTGGCAATGTAGTGTCTCTGCTTTTCAGTATGCTGTCTGGGTTGGTCATGACTTTCCTTCCAAGCAGTAAGTGTCTTTTAATTTCATGGCTTAATTCAACATCTGCAGTGATGTTGGAGCCCCCCAAAATAAAGTCAGCCACTGTTTCCCCATTTATTTGTCATGAAGTGATGGGACCAGATGCCATGATCTTACCATATTTAGATGCAATTTTATACTTATAGTTGATGCTGTAATAGGTGGGGTGGGGGGAGTTAGGATGCATTGAGTGCATTTTTTACATGGAGCAGACATGAATTTGGGGCTCAGAGGATGGACTATAGCAGTTTAAACTCTGGCCCTCCAAAACATATGCCTATATCCAAATCCCTAGAACCTGTGAATATTCTTTTATTTGGAAAAATAGTCTTTGAAGGATCTGGGGATGAGATTATCCTGATTACTCAGTTGGACCCTAAATCCATTTACAAGAGTCTTTATAAGAGACAAAAGAGAAGACAAGGATAGAGCAGAAAGCAATGTGAAGACAGAAGCAGAGTTTGGAGGGATGTGGCCAGAAGTCAAGGGATGTCAGCATCCACCAGGAGCTGAAACAGCCAAGGAAGGACTCTCCCCTAGAGTCTCGAGAAATAGTGCAGCTCTGCTGACACCTTAATTTTGCGTTTCTCATGTCCAAAACCATGAGAATAAATTTCTCTACTTTAAGTCTCCAGGTTTGTGGTGATTTATTATGGCATCCCTCAGAAACTAACAGTATTGCACCTTGAAACTACTTTGTCTGGCGAACTGAAACTTTCTTGGCCATGGTTCTAATTTATCCCTTTGGATCATTGTGACAACCAGGCTGACTTCTTGCCCTCCCCTCTAAGTCAGCCAGCATCTCCTGGCATCCCCAGAGGAGCTAATTCCCTGTAGGAGGACACATTTTCTCTCCCTCTCTATCAACTGTCCATTCCTGAGTTGTTGGGAGCATCTCTTGGGTAGCTTCTACTTTCACTTTTTCTTTCTTCTCAAAACACACACCAGCTTAGTACAGCACCTCCTACTCTTTGGCCTCATTGCTGTCATTTCATCACAAGGATCTTACTGCTGCTCTCCACACTCTGCAGCCCATTTCTCTTTGTAATATACCACTGCAGGAACTCAATGCACATTTGCATTTTAATGGAAATATAATTGACTTCCACTCAACATTTAAATAATTAAGACTTCACATTTACATTTTAATCTAGATATTTTCTAGCCCTATTTCCCCTAACTTTGGGGGAAGACATCTTTCCTGACATGTGACAACTGTAGCTATCATGCTCTCAGCACCTACTGTGTGCCAAGCATCAGGATAGTTACTCTGTAGCTCTCAGTTGAATCCTCACAATAGTCTTTATTTCATCCCCAGTTTGCAGACTAGGACAAAGAAAACAGGAGAATGAAACAAACTCATGTGCTTTATAGAACTACAGTATAGACTGGGGAACCCAAGATATTTCCTGTCTTATACTTATGTTTTTGATTTTATAGGCAAGTTTTCTCAACCTCTTTTCTCCTGTTTTTCTCAATGACAGAAATAAGAGTAACTCACAGTTGACTTCACTGAGTTCTTACCACTGTCTAGAGTGCTAGACTCTGCATTCGTTATCATGTATGAATTTTACAGTAACCTTATTAGGTGGGTATCAGATGCTTGAGTACAGATGAAAAAACTAAATCTTAAGTTGAATATCTTATCTCAAAATACACAGCTATTTTGATATAGCATATGTATTTGAACCCAGATATGTCTGAATACAGAGAATGAGTCCTTAACTACTTAGAAGAGTACAGTAACTCCATTCATCAAAGATCAGTACAGTCTCTTAGTACATGTAAGACCCCAAGTTAGAGAAAAATAGTGTAACTTTGTGGTCCTGCTCAATCATGTCCAACTCTTTGTGATCCCATGGATTGTAGCCTTTTACATCTGTCCATGGGATTTTGCAGGCAAGAATTCTGGAGTGGGTAGCCATTTCCTCCTCCAAAGGATCTTCCTGACCCAGTGATCAAACCCATGTCTCCCATGTTGCAGGTGAAGTCTTTACTGCTGAGTCCTCTGGGAACTTTGTAGTACTTAGATATATATGTTCAGAAGATAATTTCTGGTCATATATGTATCAATCATTGTTGATCAAAATAAATGTAAGAGTGATACTTATATATCATGACCTTCTGAAAGTCATTTGAAACAGCTTTCAGTTAAAAGGTAACTAAAAACTAAATCCAAACTCCTGAAACAGGAGTAATAAGAATAGATCCCAAAATTTTAAAGCATGTTAAGAATAAGATCACAGGTCCAAAATGGAGTTGCTATGTTAAGCCCCACCCCACATCAAATTGAGAGTTAGCTTAATTACAGTTTTGCCTATTCCAGAAATGGAATCTTTAATCCGTCAATCAGGAATCAGCACATTGCTACTAATAGTCTGCCTAACAGACCCTTGCCATCCCCTAAAGTGTAGTAACTTTGTGATGTTACTGCTGTTTGGTCTAGTATAACTTTCTTGTTCCTGCTCCTTTCTACATGTAAAAGTCTTTCATTTGTGGAGTTCCTCAAGCTTCTTTCTATCTGTTAGATTAGATGTTGCCTAATTCAAATCGATTTTTGCTCAAATTTAAAGATTTTAATATGCCTTAGTTTACCTCTTAACAAGCATAAATGGGAATGGAGAATGTTTACATGTACTGAAGCTTGGTTAAATGGTCACAACCTGTTGTTGCTATTCAGTTACCTAGTTGTGTCCAACTCTGTGACCCCATGGACTGCAGTAGGCCAGGCCTCCTGATCCCTCACCATCTCCCAGAGATTGCCTAAGTTCATGTCCATTGCATTGGTGACATCATCCAACCATCTCATCCTCTGATGCCTTCTCCTTCTGCCCTCAATCTTATTCAACATAAGGGACTTTTCCAATGAGTCAGCTGTTCACATCAGATGACCAAAATTCTGGAGTTTCAACTTCAGCGCCAGTCCTTCCAACAAGCATTCAGGGTTGATTTCCGTTACGATTGACTGATTTGATATCCTTGCTGTCCCAAGGACTTTCAGGAGTCTTCTCCAGCACCACAGTTCAAAGGCATCAATTCTCTGGTGCTCTCCCTTGCTTACAGTCCAGCTTTCACAACTGTATGTGACCATTGGGAAGACCATAGCCCTGACTGTACAGGCCTTTGTTGACAGAATAATTTCTCTGGTTTTCACCTCACTGTCTAGGTTTGTCATAGCTTTCCTGCCAAGAAGAAATTGTCTTCTGATTTCATAGCTGTAGTCACCATCTGCAGTGATTTTAAAGCCCAAGAAGAGGAAATCTTTAGCTACTTCCAGATTTTTCCCTTCTATCTGCCATGAAATAATGAGGCTGGATGCCATGATCTTAGTTTTTTTAATATTTAGTTTTAAGCTGGCTCTTTCACTTTCCTCCTTCACCCTCATCAAGAGGCTCTTTAGATCCTCTTCACTTTCTGCCCATATTCCACTGTGTATATGTATCACAGCTTTCTTAGCCATACCTGAGGTTGTTGATGTTTCTCTCACCTAGCTTGACTCTAGCTTGTAACTCACCCAGCCTGGCATTTCTGATGATGTGCTCAGCGTATAGGTTAAACAAACAAGGTGACAGCAGATAGTCCTGTCATACGTTTTTCTCAATCTTGAACCAATCACTTGTTCCATAAAGGGTTCTAAACTGTTGCTTCTTGATCTACATACAGCTTTCTCAGGAGATAGGTAAGCCGGTCTGGTATTCCCATCTCTTTAAGATATTTCCACAGTTTGATCATAGAGGATCCTGCTGTGATTTATGTCAGAGAATGTTTTGTCTATGTTTCCCTCTAGGAGTTTAATAGTTTCTGTTCTTACATTTAGATCTTTAATCCATTTTGAGTTTATTTTTGCGTGTGATGTTAGGAAGTGTTCTAGTTTCATTCTTTTATGGGTGGTTGACCAGGTTTCCCAGGTCCACTTGTTAAAGAGATTGTCTTTTCTTCATTGTATATTCTTGCCTCCTTTGTCAAAGATAAGGTGTCCATAGGTGTGTGGATTTATCTCTGGGCTTTCTGTTTTGTTCCATTGATCTATATTTCTGTCTTTGTGCCAGTACCATACTGTCTTAATGACTGTGGATTTGTAGTATAGCCTAAAGTCAGGTAGGTTGATTCCTCCAGTTCCATTCTTCTTTCTCAAGATTGCTTTGGCTATACGAGGTTTTTTGTATTTCCATACAAATTGTTAAATAATTTGCTTTAGTTCTGTGAAAAATACCGTTGGTAGCTTGATGGGGATTGCATTGAATCTATAGATTACTTTGGGTAATATACTCATTTTCACTATATTGATTCTTCCGATCCATGAACATGGAATATTTCTCCATCTATTTGTGTCCTCTTTGATTTCTTTCATCAGTGTTTTAGTTTTCTATATATAGGTCTTTTGTTTCTTTAGGTAGATTTATTCCTAAGTATTTTATTCTTTTCGTTGCAGTGGTGAATAGAATTGTTTCCTTAATTTATCTTTCTGTTTCCTCATTGTTAGTGTATTGGAATGCAAGGGATTTCTGTGTATTAATTTTATATCTTGCAATTTTACTATATTAATTGATTAGCTCTAGTAATTTTCTGGTGGAATCTTCAGGGTTTTCTATGTAGAGGATCATGTCATCTGCAAACAGTGAGAGTTTTACTTCTTTTCCAATCTGGATTCCTTTCATCTCTTTTTATTTTCTGGTTGCTGTTGCTAAAACTTCCAAAACTATGTTGAATAGTAGTGGTGAGAGTGGGCACCCTTGTCTTGTTCCTGACTTTAGGAGAAATGCTTTCAGTTTTTCACCATTGAGGATAATGTTTGCTGTGAGTTTATCATATATGGCTTTTATTATGCTGAGGTATGTTCCTTCTATGCCTGCTTTCTGGAGGGTTTTTAATCATAAATGGATGTTGAATTTTGTCAAAGGATTTCTCTGCATCTATTGAGATAATCATATGGTTTTTATCTTTCAATTGGTTAATGTGGTGTATCACATTGATTGATTTGTGAATACTGAAGGATCCTTGCATCCCTGGGATAAAGCCCACTTGGTCATGATGTATGAGCTTTTTAATAAGTTGTTGGATTCTGTTTGCTAGAGTTTTGTTGAGGATTTTTGCATCTATGTTCATCAGTGATATTGACCTGTAGCTTTCTTTTACTGTGGCATCTTTGTCTGGTTTTGGAATTAGGGTGATGGTGGACTCACAGAATGAGTTTGGAAGTTTACCTTCCCCTGCAATTTTCTAGAAGAGTTTGAGTAAGATAGGTGTTAGCTCTTCTCTAAACTTTTGGTAGAATTCACCTGTGAAGCCATCTGATCCTAGGCTTTTGTTTATTAGAAGAATTTTATTACAGTTTCAATTTCCATGCTTGTGATGGGTCTGTTAACATTTTCTATTTCATCCTGGTTAAGTTTTGAAAGGTTATACTTTCTAAGAATTTGTCCATTTCTTCCCAGTTGTCCAGTTTATTTGCATATAGTTGCTGATAGTAGTCTCTTATGATCCTTTGTATTTCTGTGTTGTCTGTTGTGATTTCTCCATTTTCATTTCTAATTTTGTTGATTTGATTCTTCTCCCTTTTTTTCTTTCTGGAGTCTGGCTAATGGTTTGTCTATTTTATTTATCTTCACAAAGAACCAGCTTTTAGTTTTATTGATTTTTGCTATAGTCTCCTTTGTTTCTTTTTCATGGATTTCTGCACTAATTTTTATGATTTCTTTCCTTCTGCTAACCCAGGGTTCTTCATTTCTTCTTTTTCTAGTTGCTTTAGGTGTAAAGTTAGGTTATTTATTTGACTTTTCTCTTGTTTCTTGAGGTAAGCTTGTATTGCTATGAACCTTCCCCTTAGCACTGCTTTTAATGAATCCCATAGAATTTTGGGTTGTTGTGCTTTCATTTTCTCATGTTTCTATGCATATTTTGATTTCTTCTGTGATTTGTTGATTATTCGGAAGTATGTTGTTTAGCCTCCATATGTTTGTATTTTTAATAGTTTCTTTTATCCTGTAGTTGACATCTAACCTTACTGCATTGTAATCAGAAATGATACTTGAAATGATTTCAATTTTTTTGAATTTACCAAGGCTAGATTTATGGCCCAGGATGTGATCTCTCCTGGAGAATGTTCCATGCACACTTGATAAAAATGTGAAATACATTGTTTTGTGGTGAAATGTCCTACAGATATCAATTAGGTCTAACTGGTCCATTCATTGTATCATTTAAAGTTTATGTTTCCTTGCTAATTTTCTTTTTGGTTGATGTATCCAAACGTGTGAGTGGGCTATTAAAGTATCCCACTATTACTGTGTTACTGTTAATTTCCCCTTTCATACTCGTTAGCATTTGCTTTACATGTTGCTATGTTGGGTACATATATGTTTATAATTGTTATATCTTCTTCTTGGATTGAACCTTTGATCATTATGTAGTGTCCTTCTTTGTCTCTTTTCATGGCCTTTATTTCAAAATCTATTTTATCTGATATGAGTATTGCTACTCCTGCTTTCTTTTGGTCTCCCTTTGCATGAAATATCTTGTTTCAGCCCTTCACTTTCAGTCTGTATGCGTCCCTTGTTTTGAGGTGGGTCTTTTGTAGACAGCATATGTAGGGGTTTTGTTTTTGTATCCATTCAACCAGTCTTTGTCTTTTGGTTAGGGCATTCAACCCACTTACATTTAAGGTAATTAGTGATAAGTATAATCCCATTGCCATTTACTTTGTTGTTTTGGGTTTGAGTTTATACGCCCTTTCAGTGTTTCCTGTCTAGAGAAGATCCTTTAGCATTTGTTGAAGAGCTGGTTTGGTGGTGCTGAATTCTCTCAGCTTTTGCTTGTCTGTAAAGCTTTTGATTTCTCCTTCACATTTGAATGAGATGCTTCCTGGATATAGTAATCTGGGTTGTGGGTTTTTCTCTTTCATCATTTTAAGTATATCCTGCCTTTCCCTTCTGGCCTGAAGATTTTCTATCAAAAGATCAGCTTATGGGAATTCCTTTGTGTGTTATTTGTTGCTTTTCCCTTTCAGCTCTTAATATTTGCTCTTTGTGTTTGATCTTCATTAATTTGATTAAAATATGTCTTGGGGTATTTCACCTTGGGTTTATCCTGTTTGGGACTCTTTGGGTTTCTTGAACTTGGATGGCTATATCCTTTCCCATTTTATAGACGTTTTCAACTATTATCTCCTCAAGTATTTTCTCATGCCCTTTCTTTTTATCTTGTTTTTCTGGGACTCCTATGATTCGAATATTGGGGCATTTAACATTGTCCCAGAGTTCTCTGAGGTTTTCCTCATTTCTTTTAATTCTTTTTCCTCTCTGTTTCATTTATTTCCACCATTTTATCTTCCACCCCCTTATACTATGTTCTGCCTCGGTTATTCTACTGTTGATTCCCTCCAGAGTGCTTTTGATATCAGTTATTGCATTATTCATTACTGATTGACTCTTTTTTATTTTTTGTATATCCTTGTTAAACATTTCTTGCATCTTCTCAATCCTTGTCGCTTGTCTATTTATCTGTAACTCCATTTTGTTTTCAAAATTTTGGATCATCTTTACTATCATTATTCTGAATTCTTTTTCAGGTAGACTCCCTATTGCCTCCTCTTTGGTTTGGTTTGGTGGGCATTTATCATGTTCATTTACCTGCTGAATATTTCTCTGCCTTTTCATTTTGTTTAGATTGCTGTGTTTGGGGTGGGCTTCCTGTAGGCTGGAAGTTTGTGGTTCCTCTTTGTTGTGGACATTGCTCCCTATGGTGGCATTGGAATAGTGGCTTGTCAATGTTCCCTGGTTAGGGAAGCTTGAGTCTGTGTTCTGGTGGGTGGAGCTGGATCTCTTCTCTCTGGAGTGCAATGAAGTGTCCAGTAGTGAGTTTTGGGGTGTCTGTGAGTTTGTTGTGACTTCGGGCAGCCTGTACTTTAATGCTCAGGGCTGTGTTCCTGCATTGTTGGAGAATTAGCATGGTATGTCTTGCTCTGGAACTTGTTGGCTCTTGGGTGGAGCTTGGTTTCAGTGTAGGTATGGAGGCTTTTGGATGAGCCCTTGTTTACTAATGATCCCTGGAGTCAGGAGTTTTCTGGTGTTCTCAGGTTTTGGATTTAAGCCTGCCTCTGGCTTTCAGTCCTATTCTTATAGTAGCCTCAAGGCTTTTACATCCACACAGCACAGATGATAAAACTTCTAGGTTAATGGTCAAAAGCTTCTCCACAGTGAGGGACACCCAGAGAGGTTCACAGAGTTACATAGAGAAGAGAAGAGGGAGGAAGGAGATAGAGGTGACCAGCAGGAGAAGAGGGGGAGTCAAAAGAGAAGAGACAAATCTAGCCAGTAATCAGTTCCCTAAGTCTTCTCCACAGCCKGRACMCCCAGAGAGATTCACAGAGTTAAGTAGAGAAGAAAAAGGGGATGGAGGAGATAGAGGTGACCTGGGGGAGAAAAGGGAGAGTCAAAAGGGGAGTAATCAATCACACCCCTAGGTTAAAATGGGTACTGAAGATAAGATTTTTAAAGGTACAAAATTGATAACAAATACCAAAAAGCAAATATTAAAAAATCAATGTAGAGATAAGACTCTCAAAAATACAATATTAAAAATACAAAACAAAATCAATCACAAAAATTATAAAACATATATATGAAATTTCCTTTAAAAATAGGTTTTTTTCAAGGTAATAGTAGGTTATAAAAATGAAAATTAAAAGGGTAATAAACAATGTAAAAATAAAATTAAAAAATGATAATAGTTAAAATATATATGTAAAAATGTATACAGTAACTGTAAAAATGTATACAGTCAGAAAAACAAGACTGGGAGCTGACTGTGGCTCAGATCATGAACTCCTTATTGCCAAATTCAGACTTAAATTTAAGAAAGTAGGAAAAACCACTAGACCATTCAGGTATGACATAAATCAAATCCCTTATGATTATGCAGTGAAAGTGACAAATAGATTTAAGGGACTGGATCTGATAGAGTGCTTGAGGAACTATGGATGGAGGTTTATGACACTGTACAGGAGACAGGGATCAAGACCATCCCCAAGAAAAGGAAATGCAAAAAGGCAAAATGGTTGTCTGAGGAGGCCTTACAAATAGCTGTGAAAAGAAGAGAAATGAAAAGCAAAGGAGAAAAGGAAAGATATACCCTTTTGAAAGCAGAGTTCCAAAGAATAGCAAGGAGAGATAAGAAAGCCTTCATCAATGATCAGTGCAAATATTAATAGAGGAAAACAATAGAATGGGAAAGACTAGAGATCTCTTCAAGAAAATTAGAGATACCAAGGGAACATTTCATGCAAAGATGGGCTCAATAAAGGACAGAAATGGTATGGACCTAACAGAAGCAGAAGATATTAATAAGAGGTGGCAAGAATACACAGAAGACCTATACAAAAAAGATCTTCACAATCCAGATAATCAGGATCGTGGATCAGTCACCTAGAGCCAGACATCCTGGAATGCAAAATCAAGTGGGTCTTGACTACGAACAATATTAGAGGAGGTCATGGAATTTCAGTAGAGCTATTTCAAATCCTGAAAGATGATGCTGTGAAAATGTTGCGCTCAATATGCCAGCAAATTAGGGAAAATGTAGCAGTGGCCACAGGACTGGAAAAGTTCAGTTCTCATTCCAACCCCAAAGAAAGGCAATGCCAAAGAATGCTCTAACTATCGCACAATTGCACTTAGCTCACACACTAGCAAAGAAATGTTCCAAATTCTCCAAGCCAAGCTTCAACAGTATGTGAACTGTGGACTTCCAGATGTTCAAGCTGGATTTAGAAAAGGCAGAGGAACTAGAGACCAAATTGCCAACAACTGTTGGCTCATCGAAAAAGCAAGAGAGTTCCAGAAAAACATCTACTTCTGCTTTATTGACTATGCTAAAGCCTTTGACTTGTGGATCTCAATAAACTGTGAAAAATTCTTAGAGTTGGGAATAGCACATCACCTGACTTGCCTCTTAAGAAATCTGTATGCAGTTCAGGAAGCAACAGTTAGAACTGGACATGGAACAACAGACTGATTTCAAATTGGGAAAGGAGTACGTCAAGGCTGCATATTGTCATCCTGCTTATTTAACTTTTATGTAGAGTACATTACGTGAAATGCCGGGCTGGATGGAGCACAAGCTGGAATCAAGATTTCCAGGAGAAATAAGTTCAGATATGCAGATGACACCACCCTTATGGCAGAAAGCAAAGAACTAAAGAGCCTCTTGATGAAAGTGAAAGAGGAGAGTGAAAAAGTTGGCTTAAAGTTCAACATTCAGAAAACTGAGATTGTGGCCTCCAGTCCTGTCACTTCATGGCAAATAAACGGGAAAGCAGTGGCTGACTTCAGTTTTCTGGGCTCCAAAATCACTGCAAATGGTGACTGCAGCCATGAAATAAAAGACGCTTACTCCTTGAAAGGAAAGTTATGACCAACCTAGACAGCATATTAAAAAGCAGAGACATTACTTTGCCAACAAAGGTCTGTCTAGTCAAGGCAATGGTTTTTCCAGTAGTCATGTATGGATGTGAGAGTTGGACTGTAAAGAAAGCTAAGCACGAAATAATTGATGCTTTTGAAGTGTGGTATTGGAGAAGACTATTGAGAGCCCTTTGGACTGCAAGGAGTTCCAACCAGTCCATCCTAGAAGTAGTCAGTCCCGAATATTCACTGGAAGGACTGATGTTGAAGCTGTAACTGCAATACTTTGGCCATCTGATGGGAAGAACTGATTTATTGGAAAAGACCCTGATGCTAAAAAAGATTGAGGGCAGGAGGAGCCTGGGATGACAGAGGATGAGATGGTTGGATGGCATCACCGACTCAATGGACTTGAGTTTAAGTAAAGTCCGGGAGTAGGTGATGGACATGGAGGCCTTGCATGCTGCAGTCCATGAGGTCACAAAGAATTAGACAGTACTGAGCGACTAAACTGAAATAGTTCCTTGCTCTAGCTTGTACTTCTTCTCCATGTCTATAGGCCCCTTCCAATGCTTATCCATTATTAACTAAAGAGTTTAAATCTGTTGCACCTGTCACTTACAGAGCAGTTCCTTCTTTGTTTTGGCTTTCTCTGTTTGCAAGTCTTTTCAGTGTCTAATTTCTCCCCTGACACAAGGGGGAGAAGACGGTCACTTATTTAGGCTCACTTGTTCAGTTATGTTGTGGGGAGGGAGGAACCTTGCGAACAAATATCACTGGTATGTGTTGGGAGTGCTCGCAGTTTATCCACCACACTGGGTTTGCCCCAGCTCACAATGAGGTGTGTGCTTTCCTGGTCTACACTGCTCAGACTCCAGATTGCTCTGCAGGGGAACTGTCCAAAGCGAGCCCTGCATTTCATGTACTTCCCAGGTCTAAGCTGCTCAGGTTCTGGTTTTGGGTACTCCACTAAAGCACAGACTCAGCTGGGTGTGCATTTCATGCCCTTCCCAGGTCCAAGTAGCTCAGGCATGAGGTGCTTGGTGAGCGCACTGTCCCAGGTGGCCCATGCCTCTTAACCACCTCCCCTGTCCTGGCCGCTCAGTTTCCCTGGTGCGTCATAAGAGTACCATCTCGGGTGTGCCTTATGTTGCCTCCAGGGGGCAACCCTCCTGGCAGATGTCAACTGTCCAGGATCCCAGAAAGAATTGGTTAGTAACTGGGAGCCTGCTCACAGTTTGGTGGAGGATGCCATATCTGAGCCCGAGGTTGTCCCTTGCCTTCTAGCTCTGGCTGTCGCCTGCCTGCCTCTCTGCCTCCCGTGTGGGCAGTGGCTGGTCTGTAGCCAGCTATCTCTTCTTTGGTGTTCATTCAATCCTTTGTTCTGGGCCAGGCTGCACTTTAGGTTAGAGCTTTTCAGGGAAAGTTCTCTCTCTCTCTCTTTTCTTTCTCTCTGGCTATCCCACAGTTTGGGTTGCTATCTCATGTTAGCTAGCTCAGATTGTTCTCGAGGCTTTCTGGGCTGGTCCTTACCCTAAGCATGCAACCTGTGCCTCCCTGTTCAGCCCCGCTTGCTGTTGGTGGATGCGAGTGTCTGGGCTACTTCTCCCCTGGGAGTTGTGGTTAGGCACGTATTCTGTGGGGTTTTTTTTTCCCTCCTGGTTATGTTGCCCTCTGAGATTCCAAAACTCCCCAAAGACCCCTGATGAGTGGGTTTCCTGATGTTTGGAAACTTCTCCTTCACGACTCCCTCCCCAGGACGGGTCTCTGTCCCTACTCTTTGTCTCTCTTTTTGTCTTTCATATATTGTCCTACCTTCTTTTGAAGAGAATGGGCTGCCTTTCTGGGTGCTTGGTATCCCACACCAACACTGAGAAGTTGTTTTGTGGAAGGGTCTCAGCATTCAAATGATCTTTTGATGAATTTGTGGGGGAGAAAGTGATCACCCTGTCCTATTCCTCTGCCATCTTAGGATGGCCCACCTCCACTAGCTTTATTAACAGCAGTGCTTCCTAAGTCCCACCTGACCTCAGACTCCAGAATGTCTGGCTGTGGGTGGCTGACCGCAGCATTGTACTGGTCCAGTTCATTAAGATCTTTTTATACAGTTCTTCCATGTATTCTTTCCATCTCTTCTTGATCTCTTCTGTGTCTACTAGGTCTCTACCATTTCTGCCCTTTATTGTGCCCATCTTTGGGCAAAATGTTCCCATGATGTTTCCAATTTTTCTGAAAAATCTATAGGCTTTTCCCTTCTGTTGCTTCTTCTTCTAGATTTATGCACTGTCCACCGAAGGAGGCCTCATCTTTCCTTGTTCTTTGGAACTCTGTGTTTAGTTGGTTGTGCCATTGCCTTTCTCCCTTGCTTTTCACTTTTGTTCTTTATTCAGCTATTTGTAAAGCCTCCTCAGACAACCACTTTGCCTTCTTGCCTTTCTTTTTCTTTGGGATGGTTTCGTTCACTGCCTCCTGTACAATATTACGAGCCTCTGTCCATAGTTCTTCAGGCACCCTGTTTACTAGGTCTAATCCCTTGAATCTATTCTTGGTTAAATGGTCACAACCTAGATGTGGGCAAATGTGAAGTGTTCTTATTCAAAACTTTCCCCAAACTTCAGGTGACCTTGAAACACCTAAGCTTCCTTAAGAAGACAGTTCACATTTCAATTTAAATATCAACCCAATCTTGTGACTTTTTTTCTTTTTGATAGCCAAATCTTAGCCACTTTCTAATTTATAAGATCAATCTCAGTTTCAGCAGTGTAAATGGATGTAAGGGTGAGTTTCTGGAAGGTGTAAATTTGCAAGGTTCAAGCTTACTTTCTCACACATTCCTTTCCTCCTGGTCCTGTTTTCCCATCCTTGCCCTGGGCTGAGGATGTGTGACTGTATGACTAGACTGTGACTGTCCACTGTTGGGGTGGGGACTGGATATATCCGCATACACACGGACACAAATTATTAGGAGGTGAGTTTGCTATACAGCCCCTCTTGGTCCTTGTTGCACTTGCGTGAAACTGGCTATTGATTCTCCAAGTGGCCAGAGTCTGTGTTCTGATTCTTCAGTGTATTTATTGATCCCCTGGGGTCTCTGCTCAGCTCTGTGTTCACATCTTCAGTTGTCTAACTACCAAATATTAGAAAGACGAGTCCTTTGGCTTCTAGGGCCCTCTTGCACAGTTGAGCACCCACACTACTTACTCTTGATTGAAGAGACTCTCATCAATCTTAGCCATGCCTGCTCTCAGCTTTGCTTGCTTTCACTTGTGTGGTTTCCCACTCCTGGCTGCTTTAGTGACTTAGCAAATCAAGAGGAGTGCTACCATTTCCTTCATAGTGGATAGTAGGGAACCATGCAAGGGCCTCCACTCTGCCCCTTACTGAGGGAGTGAGTCGAATGACTCCCTCCTCCATAGCAGCTGACGATGCTTTACACTCGGCTGCACCAAAATGCAGCGTCCTTTATGCCGTCTAGATGCTGTATATAAAAACATACACAGCATATACACACACATATTTAAAAGTGTATACACCATACTATATAAAAGCATCGTGTGCATAGACTGATCTTTAGAATTTTATAGAACACAATTTTTTTTTCCTTTTAGCAAAACAAGACAGTTTGCTACATAGTGGGCTTTTGATGGCTTCACTCCCCACCTTTTTTTTTTTCTCAATTGAAACTCTTCTGTAGCAATCCTAGTGCCTTCTGTTTAGCTCTGGTGCTGAGCTGAGAGGACTGTGTTTATAGTTCTAGGTCCTGGCTGGACGTTAGTCTCATCTGGAAGCATTCAGAAGTTGTAACTCCTCAGTGTCCATCCCAAACTAATATGTCAGTATTTTGGGGTATGGGTATTTTCCCAGTATAGCATTTTTAAACCAGTGGGCTAGAGGGAAGCCTAGTGAAGATGAATGAAAATGAAAAGTGAAAGAGTTAGTTTCTCAGTCGTATCTGACTCTTTGTGCCCTCATGTATTGCAGCCCACCAGGTTCCTCTGTCCATGGAATTCTCCAGGTAAGAATACTCGAGTAGGTTGCAATTTCCTTCTCCAGGGAATCTTCCCAACCAGGGATTGAACCCAGATCTCCCACATTACAGGCAGATTCTTTACCATCTAAGCCAAGTGAAGATAGATGAATATTCCATTAACTCATTACAATCTCAGAATAAGATAATATACTAGGAAACAAACTGAAGAAGGTAAGATGGTTGAATTAAGGATCTTAAGTTGTTAACTTTCAGGCAGTTAAGCAAAAAGGGAAACAGATTATATAACACAGCTTTCGGTATCTAATAAAGGACACATTAATAGTTCAGGGTTAAAACTTCTCTGTATAGATGGCATTGATTGTATAAGTCATAATCTAAGAGACATTCAAAGACATAATGGTTCATATCATTGATAACACTTTTATGATATAAAAATGTTTACATATATTGTTACTGTTTTTCTTTATTGTGAAAAGGAAACATTACTCTCTGTTCATGGGCTTTTCAATCTACCAGCACTACTACAAACATCACAATATTGTAACTTCATAAATATTGTTCCTTTATAGCACAATTCATGCTTCTACACATTATGCAGGCTGTACCCTTTATGGATTACACTGCTGAGACAGCACATACGTGGTTAAACATCCCATAGTTCCACAACACGTATACAAATTCTGCTCATGTATGGCTGGGTTTTGTGTTCCAAGGATTCAGAAATTCAGGGGAGGGGGCATTGTTTGTTGCAAAAAATAGCAGAAGTATAACAAATGTAGGTATTTGTTTCTGTAAAAATGTCTATATAAACCCAGCTCAACTAGGCCCACAGCTGTCAATCAGCAGTGCAGGAATCAGCCTTAGTCTGTCTCTTTAAGAGCACATGTTTTTATCACCACAAGTTTTTCTTAGTAAAAATAAAAAAATCAGCCCGCCTTTTCTTCTCAGATACTGACAAATTAGGGGGAAGGAGTTCTATGTCTGGTGAAGCATTGTATTAAACATAAAAATTTTAGCAAGTCATGCGAAGGTGAAAAGTGTCTTTAAAATCTGTACATTAAAATAGCTTATAGCTAAACACTCATATTATTATGAGACTATATATGTTTTATAACTTCACGCAACATGTGATAACTAGTTATGGGGATAAATCCAATTACCTTCCAGAGGAAATATAAGTTTCATGTCCTGGTTTCTAAAACTTCACTGTATATAAAGTCATTTATAATTGTCACTGGTGAAGTCATCATAATTTGTTTTCCTGGTACCTGTGGGCTAGCTAACCCCCTTCTGTTTTTCGATTTTATATTCACCTTTCCCTATTTCTTCTGGAGAGTAAGCAAAAGGAACTTGTAAAAGACATAATATGAGTCATTCTTCAACAAAAGATTTCTCTTGAGATGGTGCTTCTGAGAGTAAATTGCCTTCTTTCTCTCCTGCTCAAAATAAGGACTGAGGGTTGTTCATTCTCTCTACTTCTTTGGCTATTGTGCCTATAATCTCTCTCGCTCTCTCTGTTAGTTTAGGGGATGACAATTATGTACTGTTTTTTTAGGTGCCAATTGTAACTGCTGTGTGGTATCATAATGGTGGGAGGCAATTGTGTATCTCTTTCTTTTGAGAGGCATGTATATAATCAGTGATTTTATCTATTATGATGGCAAGTGGGTGGTGTCTAGAGCAGACTCTCATTTTTCAAAATAAAATATTTGTGCTGGATGTCCAACTGTTAATTGAACTATGAAAGTTCAACTCTTTGTGAACCCATGGACTATACAGTCCATGGAATTCTCCAGGCCAGAATACTGGGGTGGGTTGCCATTCCTTTCTCCAGGGGATCTTCCCAACCCAGGGATCAAACCCAGGTCTCCTGCATGGCAGGTGGATTCTTTAGCATCTGAACCACCACCAGGGAAGCCCAAGTTTCTAGTTAATTGAACTAGAAACTTAAAAAAAAGTCAGAAAATAAAATGATATATTCCTTATTTCAAAAGATTCTTTTTGTTGTTAACCACGAAGAGCCATATGTAGAATTTATGATGAGACTATTTAGAAAGATGGATGCACATTTAAAGTATGATGAAAAAATTACAAAGATTTCTCTTTAGGCAAACCTAGTATTTATTGATATGAAGGAGTATTTGAAATTGAAAATTGATTTTACCACTTCCTAGTAATGGCTTTCCCCCCCTAATTTGTATTCCCTTTTAAAATGTATTGACTTGGTTTAGGTGTCTGTAATTTTGAGAGCTAAGTACCACACTAGGAGTGTTTCGGACTTGTTCGATGCTTGATGACTACAAAGAAGCAATCTAGAGTAGGAAATCAAAGGCATTTCAGCTGATGTGCTGAGAAAATCACTTAACCTCTCAGGGTCTGAGTTTTCTAATTTTTAGAATGGGAAATGAATACTTGCTTCATAGTGCTATTGGGATAATTAAATGAGACCTAGTACATAAAGAACTTAATCCAGTTCCTAGAATGTAATCAAAACAAGCCATCTTTCCTATATCTGTGATGATGCTAATGGTGATGAGATGTAAGAAGTGAAAAGGACTTCAAGGATCATCTGTTCCAATTCCTTTATTTTATAGGAAGATCAGAGATGGGAAGGCCAAGGTCACACACCTTTATGGCTGAGAATTGCTAACTGTTTTAGATCACTACTTATGATGTTTTGCTATCTTACTCTGCAGAATTTCTGCAGGACATTCAGAATCCCATGGTTTGTCATTATAGACGGTGTTAGTGTTTCATGATTACCTTATGAACGGCAGTAACCACAGCTACAACATTTTCATCATAACCAGCAAGAACAGTGAGAATTTCAAAGAGCGACTGTCTTTGCTGCTCAATTTTTTCAACGAATCTCTAGAATTTAATCCCTGTTGGTCTGAAAGTTCTCCTCTCCAAAAATCAATGGCAACTTTAGGGACTGGGAATGAGTCCAGAATCCTCAGCCTGACTCTGATATGAGGCTAGTGGAACATATGTTTTACTGTTTACTTGTTATCTGTAAATTTGTATGTACAATATTAATAAAGAAACATCTATCTCTATTTTAAAAAGAAAAATAATTTTATTGACTCTAGAAATCATTAATTTATTACAACCTTACATCATTATTTGTCTCTATAGTCACAAAATTTGAAACATTTCAGTATAGTAATATGAGTATTTTGAAGACAAGTTTATACCTCTGTCTTATGGCTTTGGTTTATCTGGATTGCTTCATGATACCTGCTAAGCTAATTTAGTTATGGGGATCTTATGATTCCATAGTGCTCAGGTCCTTCTTTTAAAAAAATACTGAGCAGTTTGATGTATAAGCACTCTGTCAAAATTATGTCTTACAAGATTTTACAATAAATACTTATACTTAGCATAGATTATTTGGTTGGAAAACTTTGTGCTATGTGTAACAGAAAACCCCCAACCCTCAAAAGTTTGCATATAATAAATTTATTTTGTCATGTACATTGGGGCTGCTCCAAGGCTGATTAATTAGGAGATTTAATGAAGTCATCAAGGCCTCAGGTTCTTTCTATCTTACCTCTCTGCTATTTTTGTTAGAGAGGCTTCTTTTCCATATGACTACAAGACTGTTGGTACAGTCCCAGGTATCACATGGAGACACAGTGACATCCAGCAGAACTGTGACCATTTTTCTTGGTCTCTTTTTATGACAATAGACATTTCTCACAGAAGCCTTCTAGTAGATTTGCTCTTCTATTTCACTAAACAAAATAAAAGCACAGGTTGTTATGGGGACTCAAAGTATGCTGATTGGCTAGATTATTAAGGTTCCACTTCTGGGCTGGGACTGGGACTAATGTTCATGAGGAAGCAAGAAAGGGGCCATTGCTGTTGGATAGGAAAGCAAGAGTGTTTAATGTGTACACAAGGAGTTTGATGGTAAATGATGGTAAAACTAGGCAAAAAGGGAAAATAAGAGATTACTCTGAAATAAACTCATAAGTAGCATTAATGTTTGCCTTCTTGATTTATCTGGAGGAAAAGGAGAAGAAATATAACTTAATTGTGCCATCTAAATGGTTTCTTTTTCTGGTAAATTGTCCTCCTGCTGTTGATGAAGATAATTATTCCATTTGTGTATTAGAGTCCTGCTAGCTTAATAGATCCCTAATGAAATTAGCAGAGAGTATGTGTCTCATTATGTAACTTTACAGACCAAAAAAAAATATTATTAGAGACATGTATAAGTATTTTCATGCCACGTATTTACATGGTTTTATTTATTTATGTTATCAAAGGCCATTTGGCTAAAGTCCTTTATATGAATCATTCATTTTAAGAATAGCAATATGAATTGTATCCTGTGGGCTTTTTTTTTCTTTTAGCATTTTCTGGTATTAGTTTTGCATTCATTTCTAGCAATTTTTGTTTTCTTTTTGGTGGGGTCATCAAATTTGAAGCCAGACAATTAGTGCTTTCAAGGCATAGTAATTTGGACTGTCTTTGAAAGTGAAAGTGTTAGTTGCTCAGTTCTGTCTGACTCTTTGTGACCCCATAAACTGTAGCCTACCAGGCTCTGTCCATAGAATCCTCCGGGCAAGAATACTGGAGTGAGTTGCCATGCCCTTTGCAGGGGATCATAGCCACCCAGGGATCAAGCCCAGGTCACCTGCCCTGTAGGCAGATGCTTTTCTGCTGAACCCAAGGAAGCCCCTTTAGATACATCACTAAAGGCATAATCCATGAAAGAAATAATTGAAAATCTAGACTTTGTTAAAATTAAAAACTGTGAAAAGATCATATCACGAGAAGGAGGAAACAAGCCACAGACTGTATGAAAATATTTGCAAAAGACCTATCTGATAAAGGACCATTACCCAAAATATACAAAGAACTCTTAAAACTCAACAGTAAGAAAGCAGCCTGATTAAAAATGGATACAACTTAACAGACACTTCACCAAAGAAGATACATGTCATCAGGGAAATGCAAATGAAAATAACAATGAAATACACCTACACACTATTAAAATGGCCAAGTCTAGAATGCTGACAACACTAAATGCTAGCAAAGATGCAGAACATCATTTGTTGCTGGTGGGACAGCAAGATGGTATAGGTGATTTGGAAGGCAGTTAGGTAGCTTCTTACAAAACTAAACATATTCTCATACCATTCAGCAGTCATGCACCTTCATATTTACCCAAAGGAGTTGAAAACTTAATTCCACAAAAAAAAATCCACACATAGATGTTTATAGCAGCTTTATTCATAATTGACAAAACATGGAAGCAGCAAGGATGTCCTTCACTAGGTGAATGGATAAACAAACCCGTGGTACATGCAGACAGTGTAAAATTAATAGTGGTAAAAGTAATGAGTTGGAAAGCCATGGAATAACCTTAAATGTTTATTACCAAGCAAAAGAAGCAATCTGAAAATACTACATAATGTATGATTCCAACTAAATGATATTCTGAGAAGGTAACCCTATAAAGGCAGTAAAAAAAAAAGTCAGTGGCTTCAAGGAAGGTCGGGGGAGATGAATAGGTGGAACATAGAGGAGCTTTAGGGAAGTGAAAATGCTGTATGATAGTGCAGTAGTGAATACATGTCATTGCACATCTAGTTCAAACCTATGGAACGTGTAATACCAAGCGTGAATGGTAAAAGTTGATAATGGGGAGGCTGTGCATATGTAGCGGTGGGGACTGTATAGGAAATCTCTGTTCCTTTCTTAGTTTTTTCTGTGGACCTTAAACTGCTCCCCTGCAAATATTCTTAATTAAAAAATAGCATGTGGAAGAGAATTCAGTTTTTTTCATCTGAGGCCATTCTGGATTAGTCTTAGCTGGTCAAACCCAAAACAGAAATGTTTGTGCTATGTTTACAATTCTTGATAAATATACAGTATTATTTTGGCCTTGTAGATCATTACACCTGGAATTTCTCTTCCTTGACAAAATGTTCCTGTATGACCAATTTTGGAGGTGTGTTTCCTTCTCATTATCTTTGTAATCCTGCCTCATCCACGTGGTGGTTTACTGGATTTGATCATCAGCCATCCAGTTTAGTCTACATATACCATTTTCCTAAGGAGAATGTTGCTACCTTCATGATTTGAATTAGGTTCAGCAGGCAGATAACTCTGGAATTTATAAGTATACATTTATAACCACTCTTATCTACATATACAATGTCTGCTCAACAGCTACTGTCTTGCATATCTTCTAAGTAAATCAGATTCAACATGGAGAACACTTCTTATTTCTTGTTTAGATAATCCTGTTATTGAAGCTAATTATCCTACAATTATTTTTTGCTTTATGTTCTCTTTTCACTGAGACAAGTTCTATCATAATCTTAAGTTTTGTCCCTTTATTTTCAACAAGTTTTAATAAAAAACTTTTATGTACTTGCATTGTTGCCGTTCTGAAGACAATTTTTGCTTTTTTGTCCTAATTTTTGTTTCTCACACCTCTAATAGACTGTGTGTATCATTGCAGTAATTTTACTAAATATCAGGGAGAAGAGGGAAAACCAAGTATTTAATATTCATTGCAATCCCAAATCTGGAGGGAACTCTGGCCTATGTATTTTATTGTCTTTCACTCAGAATTTTTTTCCTTTTTTTGTAATTACCAGAGACAGTCATTATTCCATGTACTAATGACACTAGGATGTGTTGTGTGTAACATATATAATTTCTGTCTTCACAGAGCTAATAATTTAGTAGATGAGAGACAATTTGCAAGTAAACAAACAAAAAAGCCCTTCCCCCAAACAAGGCCAGTTATAAGAGACTGGTGTGAGTGTATGCTTAAAACTCTTTTTCTTATAGTAACAATATTCTTGGAAAGTTAATTAATGCAAAGCTATTCTCCAAAATGAGACAGTGGATTTTCCTTGCATTGAATACTGTGAAGCAGCCCATGTGGAATAAAGCAGGCAGGTGACTTCAACAGTAATCTCAGGAAAACACCTCAGGAATCTGCTCCATGAAGAGTCAACCCTGCCAAGCTCCATGGCAAGACACTGATGTTTAGAACGTACTCAGGAAAACTGTGTTGTAGCAGATGAGCTCACAATCCCAAATCATCAAATAAATGTATAAGACTGATGCCAAAAAGTGTATTACAGAATCTAAAAATAGAAAATCCTGGGCCTAAGAAAACAATTAAAAGAAAGTTTAGAACTTGTTTTTGAAATTCAATGAAAAAAATGAACAAGGGTTAGGAATACAGAAGAAAGGAAATTCCATAGAGCTAACAAATGTGGGAAGAGGTGCTCAAACACACATGTTAATTGGAAACATGCAAATTAAAAAACACAATGGAATGTCACTTTATACTTACCTCATTAGCCCCCAAAACAGAAAATAGGATAAGTACCAAATATTAGTTGGGACATGAGACTATAAGAACCCTGATGGGAATGCAGATTGGAGTAGGCATTCTGGAGGGCAATTTTGCAACACTTAGTCAAACTAAATACTGACATTTCCTACGGCCTGTAAATGCCAGGATTTTTCCCTCCCAGAGCAACAGTTCCATAAAAAATGTGTGCAAAGATATTTGTTGTAAGCTTGTTACTGGTAGTGGGGAGCTTAAGGCAACAAACAGATAAATACAATGGAAAAGTATATAGTGCTTGGAAACTATGGCTAAATGAACATAGAACAACATAGATTTCTAAAACATTTAGCTGAGTAAAAATAGCAAGAAATAGAATGAAATTTACAAACCAATACTATTTATGTAAGTTATATACCCATGCCCAGGAAATTAGCGTGGCATATTTTTTTTTAATTTTCTTTACTTTATTGTGTTGGTTTTGCCATACATTGACATGAAACCGCCATGGGTATACATATGCTCCCCCTCCAGAACCCCCCTCCCTCCCTGCCGATTCCCTTGCCCTGGGTCATCTCGGTGCACTAGCCCTGAGCATCAATCCTGGGCTGGCGATTGATTTCACATATGATAATTAACATGTTTCAATGCCATTCTCCCATATCATCCCACCCCTGCCCTCTTCCACAGAGTCCATGAGTCTGTTCTATACATCTGCGTTCCTTTTGCTGTCTCGCATGCAGGGTTCTCGTTACCATCTTTCTAAGTTTCATATATATGCGTTAGTATACTGTATTGTTGTTTTTCCTTCTGGCTTACTTCACTCTGGATAATAGGCTCCAGTTCCGTCCACCTGAGTAGAACTGATTCAAATGAATTTTTTTTAATGCTGAGTAATATTCCATTGTGTATATGTACCACAGCTTTCTTATCCATTCGTCAGTGGATGGGCATCTAGGTTGCTTCCATGTCCTGGCTATTGTAAACAATACAGCGATGAACACTGGGGTACACGTGTCTCCTTCCATTCTGGTTTCCTCGGTGTGTATGTCCAGCAGTGGGATTGCTGGGTCATATGGCAGGTCTATTTGCAGTTTTTTAAGGAACCTCCACACTGTTTTCCATAGTGGCTGTACTAGTTTGCATTCCCACCAACAGTGTAAGAGGGTTCCCTTTTCTCCACATCCTCTCCAGCATTTATTGCTTGTAGACTTTTGGATGGCAGCCATTCTGACTGGTGTAAAGTGGTACCTCATTGTGGTTTTGATTTGCATTTCTCTGATAATGAGTGATGTTGAGCATCTTTTCATGTGTTTGTTGGCCATTTTTATGTCTTCTTTGGAGAAATGTCTGTTAAGTTCTTTGGCCCATATTTTAAATGGCATATACAAGTAAAGAGATAATTACCAAAACCTTTGGAATGGTTGGTGGTGGAGCAGTGAATGGAGATGAACTTTGGAGGGAGGAAAGGGAGTTTAAAAAATAAGAAAGACTAAAAACTAAAAATATAAATTGTGAGCTTCCTTTGAGAGATAAAAGGAAATAATCACTTCCAAGAAAAAAAGAGATTAGGAAAATGAACCAGTTAAAAGTTCTGGATGTGAAGAAGCTATGAAGGAAACCTGGAGAAGGAAATGGCAACCCACTCCAGCATTCTTGCCTAGAGAATCCCATGGACCGAGAAGCCTGGTGGGCTATAGTTTATGGGGTCACAAGAGTCAGAGATGACTTAGTGACTAATCCACCACCACCATGAAGGAAACCTGTCATATGCTATCATAGAAAATAATGGTTATGTGAGAAAAGAATTGTACTCAGAGAGCTAGTGTAGTTTAAGCCAAAACTAGTAGGATTGAAAGCAGCCAGCCTGTAAATACTCTGGAGAAGAGCCTCTGAAGCAGAAGTTGGCCTGTTTGAGGAACTGAAAGAAGGCCGGTGCAGCTGGTGTGTGGTGAACAGGGGGAGAGAGGTCTAAGAGAAGGTATAATCAGAGGCTAAGCCATGTAAATCCTTTGGATTTCATTCCAATTAAAATGAGAAACTCTTGAGGGTGTTAAGCAGATGTTAACAAGATTTGGTTTACATTTTTAATTTTTAGGAATTTACTTTGCTGCTCTTGGTAGAATGGATTAGAAGACAGAAACAGGAGGAGGTGAAGAAGGAGGCATTCGATGAGAAAGTGCTCTCTTGGACTAGTGTGGTGATCTTGGAGTTGGAGAGAAAGAGACGACCTGTAATTTTCAGGCAGAATCAATAGGAATTGAATAGATGGGTTTGGGAGGTGAAGGCAAAGGAACTATAAGGACATTCTCTCAGGTTCTTAGCTTACCTTTTGCTGAGAAAAGAAGACTCAGTAAGGAACACACTTTGAGGTAAAATCAAGAATTCAATATTAGACAAGCTAACTTTGGCCTCTTGTGAGACATCCAAGTAAAGATGTCAAATCAAATGCTGAATAGAAAAGACTGGAATGCAGTGGACAGGTATAAGCCAGAGATGTACATGGAAGAGACAGTTTCATGTGGACTGTATTTAAGGCGTGGGAAAGATGAGATTAGCCAGAGTGTGTAGAAGGAGACAATAAGGACGTTTGTGGAGCATCCAGAGGATGTCTGGTAAGGGCAGAAAGTTAGGAAGGAAGACTGAATAGAAGTGACCAAAAAGCAGTGTTTCAAGAGAGAAGGAGCTGCTAACTCAGGAATTGCCAAGAAGTGCAACGTGGACAGGAAGATGGGGTCATTAAAATGGCAAATGGAAGCCATCAGTGACCTTAGTAAGAATAGTTCCATGTCTGTGAGGGACAAAGGCCAGAGTGGAACAGATCGAGGGGTGAACATAAGAAGATAAGGTTGAGACAACACTCTGGACAATACTTTGGAGGTCTGTTTCTGAGTAGTTGGGGTAATAGTTAGAGGTTGGTTTGCTGGTTCAAAGAGACTAGTCAGTTATTTAAGAACCTTCACAAACTGACTCTTAACTCTAAGTACTTTCTTTATTCCAGCCATATTTGTTCACTCATTCTCCCAGGTCAGGTTGAATGGCAGTATTTAATTTTTTTTAATACAAGCTGATTACTGAACCTCCCAGGGCTCAGTTGTGTCCTACTCTTTGCAACTGCATGGACTGAAGCCTGCCAGGCTACTCTCTCCATGGAATTTTCCAGGCAAGAATACTGGAGTGGGTTGCTATGCCCTCCTCCAGAGGATCTTCCTGACCCAGGGATCAAATCCATGTGTCTTGCATTGATAGGCAAATTTTTTTTTTAACCACTAGTGCCACCTGGGAATCTCACTAAACTTCCCAGTACAGACTAGTAATTTAGCAACCCATGAAACCAATATTCTTGAAGTATTTCATAAATTTTATTGGGAGTGGCATCTGTAACAACAAAGACTTTTGTTTATTTTAGCTTTCTTTCAGTTATTTTCTTCTTCTATGGGAGTAGGATTAGTCTATATGTTGTTAAAGAGATGGGAATACCAGACCACCTGACCTGCCTCCTGAGAAATCTGTATGCAGGTCAATAAGCAACAGTTAGAACTGGACATGAAATAACAGATTGGTTCCATATTGGGAAAGGAGTACATCAAGGCTGTATATTGTCACCTTGCTTATTTAACTTATATGCAGAGTACATCATGTGAAATGCTGGGCTGGATGAAGCACAAGCTGAAATCAGGATTGCTGGGAGAAATATCAATAGCCTCAGATACACAGATGACACCACCATTATGGCAGAAAACCAAGAACTAAAGAGCTTCTTGATGAAAGTGAAAGAGGAGTGTGAAAAAGTTGGCCTAAAACTCAACATTCAGAAAACTAAGATCATGGCATCTGGTCCCATCACTTCATGGCAAATAGATGGGGAAACAATGGAAACAGTGGCAGACTTTATTTTGGGGCGCTCCAAAATCACTGCAGATGGTGACTGCAGCCATAAAATTAAAGGAGGCTTGCTCCTGGTAGAAAAGCTATGACCAACCTAGACAGCAGGTTAAAAAGCAGAGACATTACTTTACCAACAAAGGTCTGTCCAGTCAAAGCTATGATTTTTCCAGTGGTCATGTATGGATGTGAGAGCTGGACTATAAAGAAAGCTGAGTGCCATTGCTTTTGAACTGTGGTGTTGGAGAAGACTCTTGAGAGTCCCTTGGACTGCAAGGAGATCCAACCAGTCCATCCTAAAGGAAATCAGTCCTGAATATTCATTGGAAGGACTGATGTTGAAGCTGAAGTTCTGATACTTTGGCCACCTGATGAGAAGAGCTGACTCATTTGAGAAGACCCTGATGCTGGGAAAGACTGAAGGCAGGAGGAGAAGGGGATGACAGAGAATGAGATCATTGGATGGCATCACCGACTTGATGGACATAAGTGTGAGTAAGCTCTGGGAGTTGGTGATGGACAGGGGGGCCTGGCGTGCTGAAGTCCATGGGGTTGCAACGAGTCGGACATGACTGAGTGACTGAACTGAACTGATTCATAAAGTTGTGAACTAAGCTGTTGGCATCTTATTTTTGCTCTAGTCTGTTGATAACAGTGCCTTCTGTAGATGGACACCAGAACAGTTTCCTAGCTGGCTTTTAATATAGCTTTCTTATTCTAGTTCCTTTGCTTGTGGTAATATTCTCATCTTTAAGTGTTCAACTTACATGTTCTAACATGTCCTTTTACTTACATAATGAATTTCTTCTAGGTCTAAATTTCCTTCTCTAACCCTGTTGTTACTACTCCTTTCCTTTGGACCTCTGCTTTACTTTATAATATTTATTTAGAATTAAGTTGTTCTTTACTCACAATTTTAATGTTATTTTTATTTAATTAATGAGTACTCATTTGTAGTACCCAATAACGATTTTGAGTGGCTGCTGAAGACCTTGTAGGCTTGGAAGGTTGGTTTATATTTTGGTTCTCTCTCTGACACTTAGCTTACACATATATTTTCTCAGGAAATATAGATGGTATGTGATATCAGACATTTGACTAGAAAGGAGTTTTTGTATATTGCCTCTTTCCCTATGTCCTTGGTAAATATTAAAAAAGTTTAAAGTCAATTTACCTATGTTCTCACATCCAAAAGGTATCACGTTAGTAAAAAACAACAACAAAATTTGATAAATGTTTGAAAATCTGAAGTCATGCAGACCAGCTTTATTTTTTTTTTTTAATTTTTATTTTTTATTTTTTTTAATTATTGTTTTAGCCATACATTGTTATGATATCACCATGGGTTTACATATGCTTCCCCTCCGGGTCCCCCCTCCCTCCTCCCTCCCCCCCGGGAAATCTCGCTGCACCAGTCCCGAGCATCAATCCTGGGCTGGCGATTGATTAGACACATGACAATTAACATGCTTCAATGCCCTTCTCCCATCTCATCCCACCCTTACCCTCATCCACAAAGTCCACAAGTCTATTCTATACATCTGCGTTCCTTTTGTTGTCTCCCACCAGCTTTAGAACTGACTTCTGTCTTTTACAATTGAGACCATGTTTCTTCTTCTCTCTAATCCCTGCTTCCTTCTATCAAATGGAAACAAAACCTACTTCTTTGTGATATTTTAATAAGGTAATTGTGAAAAGCTCATAATAGGGTCATAACCATTGAGTTGTTAATTACCATAAAATAGTAGAAGTAAACAATTTTGGCTGCCCAAGTTGAAATCAGGCCCCTAGACTCTTCAGCTTTATGTCTTTGATATGATCTGGATGATTTATATCAAAGGGCTTATTTGACCTAGTTTTCAACTTGGGTAGGAAGTTTCTCTCATTTACAAACACAGTGCTTGTTACCACTTGAAGAAATTCACTGTGTTTCTGTTGAGCTGAATTTCAAGTGACCACTTAGCCTGCAAACGTGTGTGTGTGACCCTGATTTTAGCATTTCTCTCTCTTATGCCAGCCTTTCAAAGATAACTTCTCACTCAGGTATTCAGAAAAAAACCTGCTTATATCACATCCAGTTTTAAGTCAGGTCTGTGCTGCAGTTGCCTTTCTGTGCTGTGCTTTGATCTGATCCAGGCTAAAACTGAGGATTAGTACTGGAAAATTCTTAGAATTCCTTTTCTTCCGTATTTCCTTTCACGGAGCTGTTAACCACGTTAGATCATAATGACTGAAATGTAGGAAAGCCTCTAGTCTCTGTTTTTTTGCTAATTCTAACTTACTGTTTATAAAGTCTAGATAGTTATAACAGATTTTACTGGGGCATTGAATTATCTAAAAGAAATTACCATGTGTGAGACATAAAAATATATTTCAAATCAAATTTTGAGATGTCATGTCACTTACAAACCATGGCAAGAAAACAAAAAGATCATATATATTCAGATCTCATGGGGGAACCTCAGAGCCTTCCTCTTCTGTTTTTAGGACTACTTCAAAGTATTTCACTCTTCAACATGTTTGCATGTAATTCTCCATACCCCTTTAGGAAACCACATTCCTGTCCTAGCTCCTATTATGGGACATAACAATTTCCCAGCAGGCTGTGGGGCTGGGTTCTCCCCACCAAATCTAATTTTCTTCGAGGAGTCCCTCCAGTGAGGCAAACCTATGCCTCTCCATTATTTTTCAGTGTCCAATGGGTTACACACACACACACACACACACACAAATACAAAGGGTAAAAGCAAAATCCAAGTAGAAATATTTTCCTCACTGTGGTTATAATCCTGAAGAACTTCTCTTCGACAAATGGGAGAACATGCCTCTGTATGTCTTTATGCTGAGCAGTGTTAGACTTTCCTTGTTTCTCCTACTATGTTTAGCCTCAATCTTCACAGTACATAAATAAAAGGAGTCATTATAGCATCAAAAATTGTAACTCTTCTTTATGATGGTCACTGTTTCTTAAAACACACACAACTTATAGTGTAACTTGGAGCTTTTAGGAATTCTTAAAATTTTATGTCAGGTCAGATTTTGGATTATTGTAGATGAAAGCAGATGGTGAAAAATCATTATCTTTCATCCAAGCAGCTTCCAGGAAATGGGAAGGATGTTTTAAAAGGAAATATATGACCAAAACTTTCCTGACAGTAACCAGAAAACATATCAAGAAAAAAGATCAGAACTGACACCAAAATGTTTCTGTAAGCAAGAACAAAATATTGGAAGAAAAATACCACTCCTTTAAAAAAATTATGTTCCTAGATACATAAAGAAGAAAATAAAAATGAATCTCACCATGAAGATATAAAACCACTATTAATATTTTGGTGACTATTTGGGTCTACTAACCTATCTATAATTTTCGATTTACTTATCTGAACAAAATTTTGGTCACGTTGTATTAACAAGGGAACTCCCTGGTAGTCTAGTGGTTAGGACTTTGTGCTTTCACTGTGGTGGCCCAGGTTCAATCCCTGGATGGGGAACTAAGATCCTACAAGTCATGCAGGGCATGACCATAAAAAAAAAAAGTTGTATTAATCATTTCATAACTCAATAATTTAAATATATAAGTAACCGTGATTCTGCTAGGTTATTAAATATTTGAGAACTTGATTTTTGGCTGTATGATACTCTATAATGATATGCGCTATGGCTTACTTTGTGTAATCAGACATCTATTGTTGCACAAATAGAAAGTTTTCAAAGATGACTTTATAAAAGCACCTTCTGTAATTACTTCTAATAGTAACAGTTGACTTATCTTTGAGTCATTTTCTTGTGAAATAGAAAATTGAGATCTAATAGCTTTTAAAAAATTTTTTTTGTTAGTAACTAGGCCCCTATATGATTAAAAAATCTACCTTTTATGGCTAAATCCACAGATCTATAACCAACTTTTGAAAGTAAGAAGAAGTTAATTCATGGTAACTTGTTTGTACTGGTAATCTTCCCCTTCAAGATACAAAAAAAAAAAAAAAAATGGGACTTACAGTAATTATAAATGCTTTAAGCAACACTGCTGTGTGTGTGTCTGTGTGTGTTGTGTGTTGTGGGTGTGGGGGGTGTCTGAAGTACTTTAAAAAGTAAATATAGTAATAAAATGTCATGATTTTGACCTATTTTTCTATACGATAGCAATACTGGAGCATCAACTGTAGTGCCTGTTTGTTAACAAGATCCATTTTCTTTGCTGGTCATCCTGTTGGCATTTCCAGCAGATGGCATTATTACACTAAACAATCAAGCTGTACAGTCAAGCATTACTTCAGTACATGCACTTTTTGGAAAGGAAGGGAAGGAAAGGACATCTAACTTATTGGAGTCTGTTAGGTGTTGGTTCTTTTCTACATGTAACTAGACTTAATGATCACAGTGATCCTTGTAGGTGGGTGTTATTTTAAAGATAAATTGAGGCTTAAAGAATATAAGAAACTTGGTATTCACAAAACAAATAAGTGACTGGCTCAGGATTATAATCTAGATTTGGCTGATTCAAAGAGCCTGTGTGACAATTGTGTTCAGAATCTGTGGTATTAAAATAAAAATATTCATTCCATAGGAACAATTTTAAATGAATGAGATCGATAACTTCCAAAATATTCTCTGGGGAAAAACGTTTAGAGTTTTGTTTTTTTTTTTAATGAAATATTCTCAACTTTAAAAGAATGCAGACAAGCATTTCTGAAATAGTGGAGCCAAGGACCTCTGAAAATCCACTCCTCTATAAAAGCAATGAATATACTAGCAAAAAAATAAATAAAAATGTAAAAGTCAATATTTTTAGAACTCTAGGAAATACCAAAGATGGCAATGACCAGTGAAGTGTTTGTATCAGAAAAAAATTACCGAATGTTGGTAATAACAGTAGTATCTATTGTATTACAGTTTGTTGTAGTCCCATTCCTTTCTCCTGACCACCGTGGTAGCTTTGAAATCCAGCAACACTGCAGCCGCAGTTGTGAATTTAAGCAGCTAGGAGATCATTGGAGAAGAATGGGTTTGCCTGTATCCAGTCCAGGAAAGTCACAAGAAAACAGTAACTATAACCACAATGACAAAAACAGTCATGAAAGCAAGCCCTGGGAAGGGAAGTCTCCACCCTCCAATGCAGATGACACGGGTTTGATCTCTGCTTTGGGAGGATCCCGCATGCTGTGGGGCAGCTGAGTCCATGTGCCACTGCTGAAACCTCTGCATCTAGAGCCTGAGCTCCACAAGAGAAGCCACCCCGATGCGTCACAGCTGGAGAGCAGCCCCTACTTGCCACAACTAGGGAAAGCCCACACAAAGCCATGAAGAGCCAGTGCAACCGAAAAGATAATTTAAAAAATTGAAGGAAAGTATGATAGTGATGTAATGCAAATGGAGACTATCCATAATGCAATAAGTTTGTTAAAAGACCCAAATAGAAATTTTAGTGTTAAGAAATAAATTACTTGAGATGGTAATTTAGAAGTCTTCAACAGCAGGTTTGAATTGAAAGAAGAAAGCATTAGTGAATTTAAAGATAGGTCAATTGAAATTATTCAACATGGGCAACCAAAAAAAAAAAAAATCAAGAAAAAAAGAGCCTCGATGACCCATGGAATATTATTAAGTGTATCAACAAGTGCATAATGGGAGTTCCAGAAGTCAAGGAAAGAAAGAGGGGCATGAAGAATATTTGAACACACAAATGATGAAAGCTTCCCAAATTTGATGAAAAATATGAGCCTACACATTAAAAGGGGTTTCCCTGATAGTTCAGAGGTAAAGAATCGGCCTGCCAATGTAGGAGACATGGATTTGATTCCTGGGTTCGAAAGATCCCCTTGAGAAGGAAGTGGCAACCCACTCCAGTATTCTTGCCTAGGAAGTACCAAGGACAGAGGAGCCTGGCAGGCTACAATCTATGGGGTTGCAGAGTTGGACATGACTTAGCAACTAAACAATAATTACAACACATTAAAGGAGATCAAGAAATGCCAAAAAAAAAAATAGAAAAATATTCGCACCTAGACAAGTTAATAGTGAAACTGTAGAAAGTTAAAGACAAAGAATAATCTTGAAAATTGGAAGAAAAAAATGATTTATCATCAACAAACTATCCTCCTTAAAACTGACATCTAACAACTAGGAAATAAGACTTTAATGACAGTAAACTGTCTAGAATGAAAAGTTATCTGTGGAAATATATATGTACACACACACTTTAAGCCCCAGTAAAAAGAAGGAAATAAAAAAGTAATACAGATTAGAGAAGAATAAGTGAAATGGTAATTTAAATACAGAAGAACCCAGAAAACTAAGTCTTGAAAAGATCAGCAAAAATGGCAGATTGTTAGCTAGAGTGAACAAGAAATAAAAGAGCTAGTTGTTGTTCAGTCGCTAAGTCATGCCCTGACTCTTGGTGACCCCATGGACTGCAACAGACAGGGCCTCCCTGTCCCTTATAGTCTCCTGGATTTTGCTCAAGTTCGTGTCCATTGAATCAGTAATGTTAGACTTGTTACTAAAATCAGGAGTGAAAGAGGGTACATCATCCATATCACTACCAACATTACACATATAAAAAATTTTATAAGGGAATTCTGTGAACAACTATGACAACAAAATGCATAACCTGGGTGAGAGAAACAAGTTTCTAGCCAAGTACAAATTACCCAAACTGCTTCAAGGTGTGACTCACAGTCACAGATCAGAAAACTCATTATTGTTAAGATGGCAGTACATCTAAAATGGATCAGCAGAGTAAGATCAATTCCTATCAAAATCCCACCTGTCGTTTTTGGAAACCAATACTGAAAGTCACATGAAAACACCAGGAACCAAGAATCACCAAAACAATCTTGGAAAAGAACGATGCTGAAAGATTTACATTTCTCAATTTCAAAAACTTTCTTTACAAAGCTACAAAAATCAAAACTGTGTGCTAACACAAGATAAATGGAACAGAATATTCCTGAAATAAAACCTTACTTTTGTCACTTGATTTATGAAATGGGTTTCAAAACAACTCAATGTGTAAATGATTCTGTTTTCAACAAATGCTACTAGGGCAAGTGAATATTCATATATGAAAAGATGAAGTTGAACTGCATATCACATCATATAAAAATTAAATCAAAATGGATCAAAGTCATAAATGCAGCAGCTAAAACTTTGATATATAGCTGTTAGAATAAACCAAAGAGTAATTTCTTCATGACCTTGGTTTAGGCAATAGTTTGTTAGATATATCACAAGTACAAAAGACAAAAGAAAAAATCAATTCACTGGACTTTATCAAAAATAAAATTTGTGTTTCAGACACCATCAAGAAAGTGGAAAGACAATGTACAGAATAGGAGTAAATATTTGCAAATCATATATCTGACTTAAAATTTATTTCCAGCAAATAAAATTCACAGCTCAACAATAAAAGGACAGATAACCCAGTTAAAGATTGGCTAAGGATTTGAATAGATATTTCCTCACAGATATAGAAATGACCTATAACCACATGAAAAAATGCTAACATTATTGGTTATTACCATAATACAAATCAGAAAGACAGTGATATATAACACCTGCTGATAGCTAAGAGTAAAAAACAAAAACAAAAAATCAGGCAATAACAGATATTGGGGTATGGAGAAATTAGTACCTTCATACTTTGCTGCTGGAATTTATGGTACAACAGCTTTTGCAAATTGTTCAACAGTTCTTGCAAACAGTAAATATAGAGTTGTTATTAGATTCAGAAATTTCACTCATTGGTGTATAGTGAAATGTCAACCCTTGTGTTATCTAAAGTGGATCCTGCAGTTACACTCCTAAATATATAACCCAAAATGAAAATATATGTCAATATAAAACCCTGTACACTGATGTTTCAGCAGCATTATTCATGATACCCCAAGTTTAATAACCTAAACATCCATCAACTAATGAATGGATGATTAAAATGTGGTATATCAATGCAGTGAAATATTAATTAATAATAAAAGGAATTAAGTACTGATACATGGTACAGCATGGATAAAATTTGAAAACATCATGCTAAATGAAAGAAGCTGACAGAAGACAACATTGTGTATAATTCCATTGGTATATTATATCCAGAATAGACAAATCTATAGATCCAGGAAGATTAATTGATGCCTAGACTTGTGGGTGGGGACAGAGAAAGAGAGTGACTGCTAATGGGGATGGGATTTCTTTATGGGGTGATGAAAATGTTTTAGAAGTAGATCACAGTGATGAGTCACAATCCTGTGAACATACTGAAACCTACTTTAAAAGAGTGAACCTTATGATATGTGAATTATATCCCAATAAAACTTATAAAAATATATAACATAAATGTAGTTTGTCTTTTCAAACTGGAGCAAATGTCCCTATCATTTGGAATGTGTAGGCAGGATATGTATCAAATATTGAGTAACTTTTGGGGGTCAAGGACTTTAGAGTAAAATTCGCATTTAGAATGATCCTCTTTGTCATATTATTGTTATCCTTGTTATTTTATAGAAAAGGAAATATTATGTTAGACCCTTATTTCCTTAGGGTCATACATCTAGTAAGTGCTAGGGCCCAAGTCTGTCTTTTATGCAAAGCCTATATGCTTTTTATTCTCCACCTGTAGTTCAATTTAAAGATGTTTAAGAACCCCCCTGGCAATCCAGTGGTTAGATTTCGCCGTCCAAGGCATGGGGTGTGGGTTTGATCCCAGGTAGGGAGCTAAGATCTCACATGCCTTGCAGCCAAAAGCTCAAACATGAAAAAAAAAACAACACCCAGAAACAATATTGTAACAAATTCAGCAAAGACTTGGAAGAAATGGTCCACATCAAAAAAGAATCTTAAAAACAAAGATGCTTCCCTGGAACCATGTTCTAACTTGTTAGGCTGTACCCAGGTTTTTTTGCCCTATAAAGGCTGGTATGGAAATACTTACCCACCCCCATTTTAGCATTTACTATTAGTAAAAACAAGTTGAGAGAAATGTCAGTTCTCTCTTCTCACACCACTTGATTAATTACTAATTTTGATGCTGGTCCATCTGTGACATTCTTATTTGGTCCACTACATAGAAATGAGCACTGTGTGGACAGGATGGTTCTTGTCTGTCTGCAGTCTAAAATTTGACTACAAAATAAAGAAGGTGAATGTTTAGGAGGAGGGGATTTTCCTTGGTATAAAAATGAGTTGGCTCTCATACTGACTGATAACTTCACTTCCACAAAACAATTCTGAAATAATCTTAGTTTTCAAATATATGCATTGGTTTTGGTGTTGGTATTGTTATGTTAAAGTTGAGTTGGCTTTGATAAAATTATATATGCATCCGTGTGAGGTTTGTTAACACTTTCCAATTATAAAGGAATTACACATGGAATTCTTTGAAGAGGCAAACAACCTTAACGCATGGATGATGATTCTTTGTACAGAACCTTTGAAAAACAAAGTACGTATCTCCCTGGGTCTCAGGCAAAATGAAGCGCTGTATTAGCTACTCCTGAAGGTCCTTTCAGCGCTTTGACTATATGACAGTCTGACCAGCATGCCAAGGCACACCTGCAATCCTGCTGAGAGTTCCATGGAATCGTTAATGATTATTCATGGCAGGGGAAGCGGAGGTAACATTGACTCTGAAAGCCGATCCTTCTCACTGTAGAAGCTCACTCTTGTGTTACAGTGTTTTTGTGTATGAGAAATGCCACCTGCCAATACTTGAAGGTCTCTGAGCACAAGGGATCAACTCAGTGCCCTTTAGGTTAAAGCATCTCCTGCAAGCCCAGCAGTGTACCTGTGGTAAGGGCAGTAGCACGGGAGCTCGTATCGATGTCTTTTGGAGTTTGTGCTATATGTATCCTGTGTGATCTTTGTTTCTTACTATCAGAGTCATGTCAAATCTAGGATGCCTTTTTATTCTTTTTTTTTTAAAATTTTTTGTTTATGGCTGCTTTGCTGTTAAGCAGAATCTTTTTTTGAACTCCACTAAAATGAATGTCCTTCCAGTGCCCTACATATATCTTTAGTGGGGTTCTATAGTAATAAAAGAGTAGATTATTTGAAAAGAGAAAAATGTGCTAATATTATCTCAGTTAGCAAGAAAAATTACAGGTGATTCACAGAGTCACAAAATAGTTTTTGTTCTTGATCCTCTTTTTGCAGTTGAGAGCAAGTTAATTTTTAGCAATATAAAGTAAAAATTATTCATGAATTCTCTGTGAGCATCATAATTAGCAGTCCAAAATTGGGACAATATTTTTTTTAAAAATGGGACAATATTTTAAGTTTAGTTTTATTTTTAATTAGCAAGATGCGATTAAATAGAGATAGATCAATGCATTATTTCAAAACCAAATTTGCTTTAAACCCAATTTTTTTAAATTTCAACTTCCAGGGTACTTGGAGCCAAGGTTGCCATAAAGGGAAATTATATACTGAGAAGCATTGAATGGGGTTTCGAAAGGCTAGCACTTTTTTTTTTCTAGAAGAACTTGGGCTAGCTGCAGTCTATATCATTGCTACATATAACTTTAAGAGCTTAAAGAATCTAAAGCCAATAACAATAAACTAAAGAAATACCATTTGGAACCTTAGGAACTCTAGAATTTAGCCTTTTCTCTCTATAATCACACCTTACAGTTGACATTTTTTTGCTAGTATAAGAAGGATACCCAAAGCTGGTGCATTGGGACAACCCAGAAGGATGGGGTGGGGAGAGAGGTGGGAGGGGGTTTAGGACAGGGGACACATGTACATCCATGGCTGATTCATGTCACTGTATAGCAAAAACCACCGCAATATTGTAAAGTAGTTAGCCTCCAATTAAAATAAATAAATTAAAAAAATTTGGAAAATACAAAGCACATGCAGAGGATATTAAAAAAATATTTCTGCTAATATTTTTGTATATATTATTCTAACTATCACAATCTTTTTATTTATTTATTTATTTATTTATTTTTTTTTTTTTACTTGTTTTTGCCATACAATGTCATGATATCACCATGGGTTTACATATGCTTCCCCTCCGGAACCCCCCTCCCTCCTCCCTCCCCCCAGGGAAATCTCGCTGCACCAGTCCCGAGCATCAATCCTGGGCTGGCGATTGATTAGACACATGACAATTAACATGCTTCAATGCCCTTCTCCCATAACATCCCACCCTTACCCTCATCCACAAAGTCCACGAGTCTATTCTATACATCTGCGTTCCTTTTGTTGTCTCCCATGTTGGGTTCTCGTTACTGTCTTTCTAAATTCCATATATATGCGTTAATATACTGTATTGTTGTTTTTGCTTCTGGCTTACTTCACTCTGGATAATGGGCTCCAGTTTCGTCCATCTGAGTAGAATTGCTTCAAATGAATTTTTTTTTTAATGCTGAGTAATATTCCATTGTGTATATGTACCACAGCTTTCTTATCCATTCATCAGTTGATGGGCATCTAGGTTGTTTCCATGTCTTAGCTATTGTAAACAATGCAGCGATGAACATTGGGGTACACGTGGCTCTTTCAATTCTGGTTTCCTCAGTGTATATGCCCAGCAGTGGGATTGCCGGGTCATATGGCAGGTCTATTTGCAGCTTTTTAAGGAACCTCCACACTGTTTTCCATAGTGGCTGTACTAGTTTGCATTCCCACCAACAGTGTAAGAGGGTTCCCTTTTCTCCACATCCTCTCCAGCATTTATTGCTTGTAGACTTTTGGATGGCAGCCATTCTAACTGGTGTAAAGTGGTACCTCATTGTGGTTTTGATTTGCATTTCTCTGATAATGAGTGATGTTGAGCATCTTTTCATGTGTTTGTTAGCCATTTTTATATCTTCTTTGGAGAAATGTCTGTTAAGTTCTTTGGCCCACTTTTTAATTGGGTTGTTTATTTTTCTAGAATGGAGCTGCAGGACTTGCTTGTATATTTTTGAGATTAATTGTTTGTCTGTTGCTTCATTGGCTATTATTTTCTCCCATTCTGAAGGCTGTCTTTTCACCTTGCTTATAGTTTCCTTTGTTGTGCAAAAGCTTTTAATTTTAATTAGGTCCCATTTGTTTATTCAAGTTTTTATTTCCAATATTCTGGGAGGTGGGTCATGGAGTATCCCGCTTTGGATTATAGCAGAGAGTATTTTGCCTATGTTATCCTCTAGGAGTTTTATAGTTTCTGGTCTTATGCTTAGATCTTTGATCCATTTTGAGTTTATCTTTGTGTATGGTGTTAGAAAGTG
>ML661902.1:11005813-11370104 GCA_007570785.1 Antilocapra americana
ATAGTGGCTGTACTAGTTTGCATTCCCACCAACAGTGTAAGAGGGTTACCTTTTCTCCACATCCTCTCCAGCATTTATTGCTTGTAGACTTTTGGATGGCAGCCATTCTAACTGGTGTAAAGTGGTACCTCATTGTGGTTTTGATTTGCATTTCTCTGATAATGAGTGATGTTGAGCATCTTTTCATGTGTTTGTTAGCCATTTTTATATCTTCTTTGGAGAAATGTCTGTTAAGTTCTTTGGCCCACTTTTTAATTGGGTTGTTTATTTTTCTAGAATGGAGCTGCAGGACTTGCTTGTATATTTTTGAGATTAATTGTTTGTCTGTTGCTTCATTGGCTATTATTTTCTCCCATTCTGAAGGCTGTCTTTTCACCTTGCTTATAGTTTCCTTTGTTGTGCAAAAGCTTTTAATTTTAATTAGGTCCCATTTGTTTATTCAAGTTTTTATTTCCAATATTCTGGGAGGTGGGTCATGGAGTATCCCGCTTTGGATTATAGCAGAGAGTATTTTGCCTATGTTATCCTCTAGGAGTTTTATAGTTTCTGGTCTTATGCTTAGATCTTTGATCCATTTTGAGTTTATCTTTGTGTATGGTGTTAGAAAGTGATCTAGTTTCATTCTTTTACAAGTGGCTGTCCAGTTTTCCCAGCACCACTTGTTAAAGAGGTTGTCTTTTCTCCATTGTATATTCTTGCCTCCTTTGTCAAAGATAAGGTGTCCATAGTTGCGTGGATTTATCTCTGGGCTTTCTATTCTGTTCCATTGATCTACATTTCTGTCTTTGTGCCAGTACCATACTGTCTTAATGACTGTGGATTTGTAGTATAGCCTAAAGTCAGGTAGGTTGATTCCGCCAGTTCCATTCTTCTTTCTCAAGATTGCTTTGGCTATACGAGGTTTTTTGTATTTCCATACAAATTGAGAAATTATTTGTTCTAATTCTTTGAAGAAGACCTCTGGTAGCTTGATAGGAATTGCATTGAATCTATAGATTGCTTTAGGTAGTATACTCATTTTCACTATATTGATTCTTCCAATCCATGAGCACGGTACATTTCTCCATCTGTTTGTGTCCTCCTTGATTTCTTTCATCAGTGTTCTATAGTTTTCTATATACAAGTCTTTTGATTCTTTAGGTAGAAATACTCCTAAGTATTTTATTCTTTTTGTTTCGATGGTGAATGGAATTGTTTCCTTAATTTCTCTTTCTGATTTCTCACTGTTAGTGTATAGGAATGCCAGGGATTTCTGTGTGTTGATTTTATATCCTGAAACTTTGCTATATTCACTGATTAGCTCTAGTAATTTTCTCGTAGAGTCTTTAGGGTTTTCAATATAGAGGATCATGTCATCAGCAAACAGAGAGAGTTTTACTTCTTCTTTTCCAATCTGGATTCCTTTGATTTCTTTATCTGCTCTGATTGCTGTGGCCAAAACTTCCAAAACTATGTTGAATAGTAGTGGTGAGAGTGGGCACCCTTGTCTTGTCCCTGATTTCAGGGGGAATGCTTCCAGTTTTTCACCATTGAGGATAATGTTTGCTGTGGGTTTGTCATATATAGCTTTTATTATGTTGAGGTATGTTCCTTCTATTCCTACTTTTTGGAGGGTTTTTATCATAAATGGATGTTGAATTTTGTCAAAGGCTTTCTCTGCATCTATTGAGATAATCATGTGATTTTTATTTTTCAATTTGTTAATGTGGTGTATTACATTGATCGATTTACGAATATTGAAGAATCCTTGCATCCCTGGGATAAAGCCTACTTGATCATGATGTATGATCTTTTTGATGTGTTTTTGGATTCTATTTGCTAGAATTTTGTTGAGGATTTTTGCATCTAAGTTCATCAGTGATATTGGCCTGTAGTTTTCTTTTTTTGTGGCATCTTTGCCGGGTTTTGGAATTAGGGTGATGGAGGCCTCATAGAATGAGTTTGGAAGTTTACCTTTGTCTGCAATTTTCTGGAAGAGTTTGAGTAGAATAGGTGTTAGTTCTTCTCTAAATTTTTGGTAGAATTCAGCTGTGAAGCCATCTGGTCCTGGGCTTTTGTTTTTTGGAAGATTTCTGATTACGGTTTCAATTTCCGTGCTTGTGATGTGTCTATTAATATTATCTCTCTCTTCCTGGTTTAGTCTTGGAAAGTTATACTTTTCTAGGAATTTGTCCATTTCATCCAAATTGTCCAGTTTATTTGCATATAGTTGCTGATAATAGTCTCTTATGATCCTTTGTATTTCTGTGTTTTCTGTTGTGATCTCTCCGTTTTCATTTCTAATTCTGTTGATTTGGTTCTTCTCCCTTTGTTTCTTGATGAGTCTGGCTAATGGTTTGTCAATTTTATTTATCTTCTCAAAGCACCAGCTTTTGGCTTGGTTGATTTTTGCTATGGTCACTTTTGATTCCTTTGCATTTATTTCTGCCCTGATCTTTAAGATTTCTTTCCTTCTACTAGACCTGGGCTTCTGCATCTCTTCCCTTTCTAGTTGCTTTAGGTGTATAGTAAGGTCATTTATTTGATTTTTCTCTTGTTTCCTGAGGTGAGCTTGTATTGCTATGAACTTTCCCCTTAGCATTGCTTTCACAGTGTCCCATAGGTTTTGAGCTGTTGTGTTTTCATTTTCATTCGTTTCCATGCATAACTGAATTTCATTTTTAATTTCTTCTGCGATTTGTTGGTTATTCAGCAGTGTGTTGTTGAGCCTCCATATGTTGGAAGTTTTGAGAGGTTTTCTCCTGTAGTTGATATCTAATCTCACTGCATTGTGGTCAGAAAAGATGCTTGGGATGATTTCAATATTTTTGAATTTATCAAGGTTAGATTTATGGCCCAGGATGTGATCTATCCTGGAGAAGGTCCCATGTGCACTTGAGAAAAAGGTGAAATTCCTTGTTTTGGGGTGGAATGACCTATAGATATCAATTAGGTCTAGTTGGTCTATTGTTTCATTTAAAGTTTGAATTTCCTTGTTACTTTTCTGTCTAGTTGATCTATCCATTGGTGTGAGTGGTGTATTAAAGTCTCCTGCTATTATTGTGTTGTTGTTGATTTCCCCTTTCATATTTGTTAGCATTTGCCTTACATATTGTGGAGCTCCTATGTTAGGTGCATAAATATTTATAATTGTTATTTCTTCTTCCTCGATTGATCCTTTGATCATTATGGAATGTCCATCTTTATCTCTTTTCACTGCCTTTATTTTAAAGTCTACTTTATCAGATATGAGTATTGCCACTCCTGCTTTCTTTTGGTCTTTATTTGCATGGAATATCTTTTTCCAGCCTTTAACTTTCAGTCTATATGTGTCCCTAGGTTTGAGGTGGGTCTCTTGTAGACAACATATATAGGGGTCTTGTTTCTGTATCCAATCGGCCAATCTTTGTCTTTTGGTTGGGGCATTCAGCCCGTTTACATTTAAGGTAATTATTGATAAGTATGATCTCACTGCCATTTATTTTATTGTTTTGGGTTCCAGATTATCTATCCCATCCGTGTTTCCTATCTAGGCAAGTTCCTTTAGCATTCGTTGGAGGGCTGGTTTGGTGTTGCTGAATTCTCTCAGTTTCTGCTTGTCTGAGAAAATTTTGAATTCTCCTTCAAATTTGAATGAGATCCTTGCTGGGTACAGTAGTCAGGGTTGTAGATTGTTTTCTTCCATGACTTTAAGTATGTTTTGCCATTCCCTTCTGGCCTGGAGCGTTTCTGTTGAGAGATCAGCTGTTATCCTTATGGGATTCCCCTTGTGAGTTATCTTTTGTTTCTCCCTTGCTGCTTTTAATATTTGGTCTTTGTATTTGATATTTGCCAATTTGATTAATATGTGTCTTGGGGTGTCCCGCTTGGGGTTCATTCTATTTGGGATTCTCTGTGTTTCTTGGACCTGAGTGGCTATTTGCTTCCCCAATTTAGGGAAGTTTTCTACAGTTATCTCTTCAAGAATTTTCTGATGGTCTTTCTTTTTGTCTTCTTCTTCTGGGACTCCTATGATTCGAATATTGGTGCGTTTAATATTGTCCCAGAGGTCTCTGAGATTGTCTTCATTTCTTTTAATTCTTTTTTCATTTTTCCTTTCTGTTTCATTTATTTCTGCCATTCTGTCTTCTACCTCACTTATTCTGTCTTCTATCTCTGTTATTCTACTGTTGGTTCCCTCCAGGGTGTTTTTGATCTCATTTATTGCATTATTCATTGTATTTTGTCTCTTTGTCATTTCTTCTAAGTCCTTGTTAAAGCTTACCTGCATCTTCTCAATCCTTGCCTGCAGGTTATTGAGCTGCAACTCCAACTTATTTTCCAGGTTTTGGATCATTTTCACTATCATTATTCGGAATTCTTTGTCAGGTAGACTTCCTATCTCTTCGTCTTTTGTTTGGTCTAGGGGGTATTTATCCTGTTCTTTTACTTGCTGGGTATTTCTCTGCCTTTTCATCTTGTTTATCTTGCTGTGTTGTCCCTTTATTGTGGGGATTCCTCTCTATGGGAGGGGTTGGATGCGTGGTTTGTTGAAGTTTCCTGGATGGAAAGGCTTGTGTGGTTTTCTGGTGGGTGAGTCTAGGTTTCCTCACTGTTACTTGCAGGGCTTAGCTATTAATCTGCTTCTGCTCTCAGCTATATTGCTCTCCAAGATCCACCGCAGATCTGCCAGAGAGAATGCTCCCTGGTATTCGGAAACCTTTCTCCTCTTTTTTTTTTTTTCCTCTTTATTTCAGCCTCCCCTTTCGGGACGGAACCCGTCCCCAGCTCTTTGTCTCTCCCTCTACTTTTTTTTTCTTTTCTTTCTTTTGTCCTACCTCCTCACGTCGGCAATGGGTCACCTCTCCAGATGCCCAATGTCCTCTGCCAGCATTCAGTTCCTGTTTTTTGGAGTTTGCTCGGCCTTTAAAAGTTCTTTTGGTATATTTGTTGGGGAGAGAGTGTTCTCCCCGTCCTATTCCTCCGCCATCTTAGTTTCTCTATCACAATCTTTTAAGACACTTGTGTACTATGTGAATCTAGCTAGTATTTGTGAGGAATTCAATCTAAAAACCAAATATGAGATAATGCTGGGGGCCTTGTGTCAAATGATCCTGTATCCTGAGAGAAACGTGTTTATAATTGAAGAAGTGTATCGTATATATTTAGTTTGCCTATGCCCTGGGTCTTGTATAAAGAGGGCTTTTGGGTTGCTTACTAGGGAAAATTAGGTGTGGGTGATGGTCAGTGTTTTATAAGGTAAGAAATACCTTATATTTATTCTAGAGAAATATTATATTGTAAAAAATAGGATATTTTATTGTAACAATGAGTAAAGAGCAAATATAGGGAAGGATGTCTGGAAGGAAAAAAGGCTGGCTAATCTTGAATTCTCCTCTGAGGAACTTAGAAAAATTAAGAACACGTGTGTGGTTATAGGAATTGTACTTTGTCCAGTGGTTTTGAGTGGAAAACACTCCACAGTTGTTTCTCCCTTACATAGATTCTGTACTTTAAATCCCTGAATAGCCAAATAACTGTTTTGATACCACTCTCTGTGCTGCTCTACTTGTCTACTTTGTTTGCATGTTATAAAATATAGTCATTTCAAGTTAATGCCTTTAAATTCAGAGCTATGTAGCATGGCATTATTATTGGCCAAGGCCTTTGTAAGAGGCTGTTATGAATGAAAATTTTCATTGAGTAAAGAGGCACATTTGGAGAACTGCAGAAATATTGATTGAAAGACAAGCTGGTACAAGAAAATTACAATTTCTATGGTTTGAGCACATATTACAGTTCTGCAACAGTGATGATTTTGTCAAATTTAAATTCTCCTAAACAGATACTCTATAATGCTCTTTTGTTGAGGTTAGAGATGGGCACCATATTTAATTGTCCAATTATCCTTTAATGCATCTTTACTAAAGGAGGATACTGTTGAGCAAAATTAGATAGAGGTGATAAGCAAACCTTTACAAAATAGTCTTTATTTTACTAAAATAAAAGAAATACTGTAACAATCCTCTTTTGGCTAACAGTGTAAATTATTCTATAACCAAATGAACTGAGTGTACACATGAATAAGCATAAATGCATTCATCTGTGCACACACATGCACACACACACAAGCCCATAATATTTAGCCATATTGTCGGCTAGTGAATCAAGCATGATATAGTGATTACTTTTGTGATTATTGTATAATATAATTTAGTTAGGTAATGATAGTTATAATGAAAGAAATTGATTTCCTGTAGTTAACCTCTGGCTTAAATCCCACATTTAACCTGAATACTGAATATGGGTATCTGTGTTTGCTTAAGGTCATGACAAATACACCATTTTTGAGGTTAAAAAGAGTAGAGACCTAAAGATGTTCAATGAATAAGCAGGTCACATTTCTGCTTCTCTAGTTGTGCTTCATAATATTATTGCAAGTGAATAGATAATTTCAGATGTTGCTTGCATTATACTCCTGAGATGGACACTGCAAGAGCATAGTTGTCAAGGTATTATATTAAAACTTTCAGTTACCTTTTCATTAATATAAGCATTTTGTTTGGATGACAAGACCTTTTCAGAGTGAGTAAAAAACAGAGCTATTTTAAAAACACAACTGAAGGTCACTGCTCTGCCCTAAGGGAGTGGCATGATTTCTATCTTACAGTACATGGAGGTTTTTTAACAAGACACCTTGAAAGAACTCTTTATGTTGGAAAGCAGGAAGCCTCCAGGGTATGGTTTTGAACGAGACTGATAGCTGGACTGCTCAGCATCAGAAATAAACAGTTACTTGTAGGAGGGAGTGAACTCAGGAGAGAAAAACAGCAGGTCAGAAAGAGGATAGCAAGTAGGGGACAGTAGAGAAATATCAAGAGTGAGACATTCCTAGGAGAGAGAGATGATTAAGTCTATACTCAGTTTTTGCTGTTTCTTATCAGAGGCTATAATCATCCATATCTTGCTTCATCATACACATCTTCAGTAGTGTCTCTTATATACACAATTTTTAAATGTTATAAATAATTGTATTTTATTTTTTTAATTTAATTTTTATTTTATGTTGGAGTATCTTTTCATTTGTTTGTTTTGCCTTCCTGGTGGTAAACAATCCACTTACCAATGAAAGAGATGCAAGGGACGCGGGTTAGATCCCTGGGTCAGGAAGATCCCTTGGAAGAAAAGATGGCAACCAACCCCAGTATCCTTGCTTGGAAGATTCCATAGACTGAGGAGCCTGGAAGGCTACAGTGCATGGGGTCACAAAGAGTCAGACATGACTGAACACGCACACATAGTTAATTGACAGTGTTGTGTTAGTTTCAGATATACAGTAAAGTGATTCAGTTATACATATACATTATCCATTCTTTTTCAGATTCTTTCCCCATGTAGATTATTACAGAATACATAAATTTATTGACTTAATAGTATTTTAATAAAGAAAAAGACTGTTGAAGAGGGAGGGCACATATGTATACCTACAGCTGATTCATGTTGATGTTTGACAGAAAACAACAAAATTCTGTAAAGCAACTATCCTTCCGTTAAAAAATAAATAAGATTTAAAAAAATAAGACTGTATGTCTGAGACGATGCTGAACAGAGAAGAGGAGAAATACGTTGGGTCAAACAATTAATGGTGAACACTGAGCAGGAGAAGAGATCATATTTAGAGGTGACAAAATGCAAGCTTTCAAGTTGTGGCAAAAATTCTCTCTAAGGGATTGTCTTTTCCCTGGATGTGAGACAGGGGTGAGAGGAAATCATAAAGTGAAGAATGATGTTGGCTGACAGCTAGATAATCTTGCCTTGGTTGTTTCTGAATTTCCATGAGCAAGTCACTTCTTTTATATTCAAAAAACTTAAACAGCAATTTTAAATGGTGAGAAATTTGTTCTCTCTTGGTGGAGGCAGTTTGGCATTTTTGGGCTCATTGGAGTTTGGGAGTATAATAGGGAATCTTTGAAACATTTCAAAAATTTTTAAAGCCTAACAAAAATTAAATCGCTTTTCATGATAAAGTGGCATTAGCTAACAAATCTGTCAAATATCTCCTCTGTAATAGAATTATATCCACTCAGTTGATAATTTTGTAATGTTATCACATGCTGATCAGAAGCTCTGATTAGCAGTTAGATGTCGTTGATGGAAAAAGAAGGAGAAAACAACTATTATAAATGTCAGTTGCTATTTCTGTTCCTTCCTCCTGGACTGAGCTGAGCTCTCTCATTTGGAATCTCCTCTGTTCCTTGAGCAGACAGGCTGCAGGGCAGCAGCAAAGACAGAGACCTTTGACTCCTAAAGGCTGCTCCCTCACAGAAGTCTACTTTATTATGAGATGGGTGGAAATGGCTCATCTGTCTTGTAACTATAGGCAGATTCTTAAGGAAGTCAGTAGAACTCTCAATATAGGCATCTATAAATTTATGGTGGTAACTGCAGACACAAGATTCCTTAGAGATTTCTTATATCTCCATGGTTTGAAGAGAAGAGTGTGTGTCAAATAGGACCTGAAGTGGTCATTGTTCAGTTACCAGCAAAGCATCCTTCAGACTAGTGAAGTGAAAGTGAAGTTGCTCAGTCATATCTGACTTTTTGCAGCCCCGTGGACTGTAGCCTACCAGGCTTCTCTATACATAGGATTTTCCAGGCAAGAGTACCAGAGTGGCTTGTCATTTCCTTCTCCAGGGGATCTTCCCAATCTATGGGTCAGACTAGGTCTCTGAGCCACCAGGGCAGCCCTCAGAAGAAGCAGATATTTTTAACCAAACCTCCTCCTGATTCTCCTCCTGACCCTCAACACCCTCCAGGAGAATTGTGTGATATGTATGTGTTGGCCTGTGGTCTTTGTGCTGGCCTGTAAGCTTTTCAATTCACAGTCATTATTAGAAGAAGATATATAGTCCAGAATCTGATTTCTTGATATTTTTTAAAATAAAAATTTCACCCAGCTATTTTAAATACCAAGAAAGACCTACAAGGAGTGTGATGATCTGGGAAAGATATCTAGTCCCATTTTCATCAATAAACTGTTACAGAACACCTTTCACATACAGAAATGGTAGAAGATGCATAATGATACTTTTTGGACTCTTCCCCCATCTGAAATATTCACCTTGAGAATAAATATCATCAACTTTTTATACTCTTGCTTGATAGAAAATGTGTTACATACATATGAAATGAATAAAGAAGTTTCTTTTTTATCTCTAGAGACTTAGGAGACTAGACCTTCAAGGAAGAGCAGGACAGGCAAGATGTTGGAAAGGAGGATATGGGGAGAGACATAGCCCTTGGCTGGGGCCAACAACTGAGACCTTGAATCTGAGGAAATATCTTCTCTTTGTGGGCAGATAGGACTGAAAAGGTCAGTTTTCATATCAATCCCAAAGAAAGACAATGCGAAAGAATGCTTAAACTGTTGCACAATTGTGCTCATTTCACATGCTGGCAAGGTTATACTCAAAATCCTTCAAGGTGGGCTTCAGCAATATGTGAGCCAAGAACTGCCAGATGTACAAGCTAGATTTAGAAATGGCACAGGAACCAGAGACCAAATTGCCAACATCTGTTGGATCATAGAAAAAAACCAGAGAACTCCAGAAAAAATATATTTCTGCTTCACTGACTACATTAAAGTCTTTGTGTGGATCACAACAAGCTGTGGAAAATTCTTAAAGAGATGGGAATACCAGACCACCTTAACTGTCTCCTGAGAAACCTGTATGCAGGCCAAGAAGCAACAGTTAGAACTGAACATAGAACAACAGACTAGTTCCAAATTGGGAAAGGAGTACGTCAATGCTGTGTATAGCCACCCTGCTTATTTAACTTATAAGCAGAGTAAAGTGAAGTTAGTTGCTTAGTTGTGTCTGACTCTTTGTGATCCCATGGACTGTAGCCTGCCAGGCTCCTCTGTTCATGGAATTTTCCAGGTAAGAATACCAGAGTGAGCTGCCATTTCCTTCTCCAGGGGATCTTCCCAACCCAGGGATTGAACCCGGGTCTCCAGCATTGCAGGCAGACTCTTTACCGTCTGAACCACCAGGGAAGCAGAATACATCATGTGAAATGCTGGACTGGATGAAGCTCAAGCTGGCATCAAAATTGCCAGCAGAAATATCAACAACCTCAAACACGCAAATGATACAACTCTAATGGCAGAAAGCAAAGAGGAACTAAAGAACTTCTTGATGAGAGTAAAGAGGAGAGTGAAAAAACTGACTTAAAACTCAACATTCAAAAAACTAAGATCATGGCTTCTGGTCCCATCACTTCATAGCAAATAGATAGGGAAAAAGTGGAAACAGTGGCAAATTTTACTTTCTTAGGCTCCAAAATCACTATCAATGGTGACGGCAACTACAAAATTAAAAGACACTTGCTCCTTGGAAGGAAAGCTATGACAAACCTAGACACTGTATTTAAAAGCAGAGACATCACTTTGCCAACCAAGGTCTTTATAGTCAATGCTATCGTTTTTCCAGTAGTCATGTATAGATATGAGATTTGGACCGAAAAGAAGGCTGAGCACCAAAGAACTGATGATTTCAAATTGTGGTGCTGGAGAAGACTCTGGAGAGTCCTTTGGACTGCAAGGAGATCAAACCAGTCATTCAAGGAAATCGGTCCTGAATAGTCTTTGGAAGGACTGATGTTGAAGCTGAAACTCCAATACTTTGGCCATGTGCTGCAAAGAGCTGACTCCTTAGAAAAGACCTGTATGCTGGGTAAGATAGAAGGAGAAGTGGACGACAGAGGATGAGATGGTTGGATGGCACCACCGACTCATTGGACATGAGTTTGGGTAAACTCCGAGAGATGGTGATGGACAGGGAGGCATGGCGTGCTGCAGTCCATGGGGTTGCAAAGTCGGACTCGACTGAGTGACTGAAATGAACTGAACTGAAGGCGTAAATACCTGGAGGCTGATTGGCATGCAAAGAATTTATCATTTTACTTCCCACCTTGGTGAATAATGGTTTATGCATTGCAGGTCTTTATTAACTATTTAGTGAACTGAATTGAAAAACAATAGCCCAGTTTGCAACTCAAATTTATGCTAATGTTCATAAGTTCAGTTACTAATGTCCACTGATTAAAATCATTGAACCCTTTTGAAATTTTTATGTAATTAAAAATGAGGAAAATAATGAAAAGGTACTGAGAGGTTCAGCTTATTAAGTGTGAAGTTTGCCAAATGATCCCTTCTCATTTTGTTTGGTGAATATGATTACAGAGTGCTGGGGAGGAAAAGAGGGAGAGAATGGTGTGGTAGAAATTGCCCCTTGAATCACTTTTTTGGAATTGCACTTGACAAAAATATATACTAAAAATTTCCAGGTGATTTCTAATTTTTAGGGTATTTTAGGTTTCTTAATTTTATGTAACTAGATGTTTCTTTAAATATTTAACAATTTAAGGCAGTTGCTAAATTTAAAATGACTTTCTGTATAAATTTGAGTAATTTGAGGTATTGACTTTTAATTCTCTTTTTAAACCTGAAAATTTCAGATATATTTTTTCTTATATTCCTTTAGAATAGTTAACTTTCTCTGTCATCTATATGAGCCAAAAAATATACTGATAAGGGTTACAGGCCCAACTTTTAGGGGCTATTATTGTATTATAGCTGCCTTATTTTGTCATTCAGAAATATTATACTTTGACTCCAGTGAATTATTTTTATATGCCATTTCAGTGTTAGTAACAGATTAAAAGAGGATAATGTGAGATAAGAGAATAAATTCTTTTAGAAATATTCTTGGTTTAGCTTAAGGTTTTATTCATTACTTTGGTCAAAATAGCCTCAGCTTGATCTTTTTATGTGTGTATTATCTATTTTTAAGGTGTTTGAGACTGAAAGAATAAAGCTTAAGTTTGCAGAAGCAGCCAAATAATTACACTTTGAATTTATAAAATCTTTTCTTTTTAAGCTGACAGCTGATGAGACATTTGCATTTGAACCTGGCAATATGTAAATTTGAAAGTTTGAATGAATAAGATTGTGAATTAAATGAAGGAGAAAAATATTACTTTTAAAATTTTTTGGATACCATTAAATAGGGATTACAAACCAATTTGTGTTTTAGGCAAATGTTACTTTATCAGCTTTTTCAGATCCTTATAATTTTTCTTCAGGCTTTTTCCATAAACTTATCTAATCTTTAGCTGTGATTTTTAATAAATGTTTCTGCTTAGGAATGTATTACAGGTCTTATATCCAGATCTGGTTATAGGTTTGGTTTTACAACTTTTTCCCAGTTTGAATTAAATGATCGAGCCCAATAATTTGGAAGATAGCATAAAGATAAATTACCACCTGTGCGATCAGGGAAGCCTTAATTTTAAATTAGTTACAGATAATGTCAATTTTGTCACCTCTCCACATGTTTCAATGGTATCCACGGTGGGAGATTAAGCACAATGTCAGATATGAACTAAATTTGGTATTTCTACAGAAATGTGAAGACCTTGCTGAATATTAATTAGTAGTTACATGGTTGGTGGCTCAGTGGTAAAAAAGAATCCACCTGTCAATGCAGGAGATGCAACTTTAACCCCCTGGGTCGGGAAGATCCCTTAGAGTAGGAAATCATAACCCACTCCAGTGTTCTAGCCTGGAAATCCATGGACAGAGGAACTTGGTGAGCTAGAGTCCATGGGGTCAGAAAAGAGTCGGACACAACTCAGAGACTAAACACCACCACCACATCATATGGTTGCTAAATTGCTTAATACTGCTTTTGAGGATACCTTTTATCACACATTACATTTTTTTTAAATTTTCTTTACTTTATTGTGTTGGTTTTGCCATACAATGATATGAAACCGCCATGGGTTTACATATGCTCCCCCTCCAGAACCCCCCTCCCTCCTCCCTCCCAACTCCCTCCCCCTGGGGCATCCCAGTGCACCAGCCCTGAGCATCAATCCTGGGCTGGCGATTGATTTCACATATGGTAATTAACATGTTTCAATGCCATTCTCCCTTATCATCCCACCCTTGCCCTCTTCCACAGAGTCCATGAGTCTGTTCTATACATCTGCGTTCCTTTTGCTGTCTTGCATGCAGGGTTCTCCTTACCATCTTTCTAAATTCCATATATATGCATTAGTATACTGTATTGTTTTTCCTTCTGGCTTACTTCACTCTGGATAATAGGCTCCAGTTCCGTCCACCTGAGTAGAACTGATTCAAAGGAATTTTTTTTTAATGCTGAGTAGTATTGCATTGTGTATATGTACCACAGCTTTCTTATCCATTCGTCAGTTGATGGGCATCTAGGTTGCTTCCATGTCCTGGCTATTGTAAACAATGCAGCGATGAACATTGGGGTACACGTGTCTCTTTCAATTCTGGTTTCCTCAGTGTGTATGCCCAGCAGTAATGTCAAGATACTTTATTCCTTTTTGTTAAAACCAGTTGCAACACTAAGCTTTTAGCCCATCCTGCTGATACATAAGCCACAAACGCTTGCTCAGCAGTTGAAGCCTTTAGTAACATGTTAGAAAAGTGAATAAAAATACATATAAAACAAACATTCAAATAGTTTTGTTGGGGGTTGTATGTGTGTAATTTCCTCAATGTTGTCTCACTGCTGCAAAAATTTGAAGCAATGGAAGGACCAGTGTTACAGTTCCATGTTACAGCTCAGTTTTATTTGGCAAGCAAAGGAAAATACATCCTCAAGGTCTGAGGGTGGGCCGACCCAAAAGATGCAAAGAGAAGGGAAATCCCCAGCTCAATTTTGGCTCCTCTTTTTATATGTTTCTTCTCCTCCCCCTGAGCCTGTCCTATGTAAATTGGGCCAGCCAGGAGGGCTGTTTGTTTTACCTGAGGTCCTCACTCTGGTCCCTGGACCTTCCTTGGACCTTCCTTTGTTCTATTTTCACAAGCTCTTCCCTTTGTCTTTTAGCTGCAGCCATTCTGGACTCCTTTTTCCTATTCTAACTACCTAACAGTTTCCACAGGAACACAGATAAGTGTGATCCTATCTCCCAGTCTTCCACATTCGTGCACCTGTGCCAACCCTACTCACATAGACATCTCAGAACTAGCAGTAATTAAGTTAAATGGTTCCCCAAAAACCTTTAAATCAAGCTAAACTTGCAGTTAACAGCTACAAGAGTGGTAGCTACACGTTAATACGAGTAGAAGCACAGTCTGCCAAATGCTGCTTCATGCTGCTCACCCAGGCACAGGACAGGGTGCAGGGGGCTGATATCCTGCTCCTCCACTCTGGGTGGGAAGCTCTGGTTTTTGGTCTGCTTCATCAGTTGCCACATTGGCCCTGGCATCACATAGTACATGGTGGGTCTCTGGAATCCACTGAAGGTAGAAGCAGCAGCGACAATGGAAGCACCCATGTTTTCAAAGAGCATCCAGTCACCCACATGCAGATTATAGTCCTCAACAATGTGGTCCAGGCCATCACAGATCAGTCCCCAGATGCTGGATGAATAATACTTCTCATCTGGTTTGAGTCTCTTCTGTAGAAGAGGCTTCATGTGTGTGTGATCCTAAAGGATGCAGTTAAATGATCCGTATGTTCCATTGTTCATGTAATACATAAATATCTGTTCACTTGACTCCTCTTCATCATCAGAATCTGTCCCTTTAATATGAGTTCTTTTGGCAATGATATTAACTGCAAGTGTGAAAGCTAATGCAACATAGTATCTGCCCAGCTCAGGTATGATCTCACTCCAGAGTCTGTCAGAAAATACTTGTTCAATGCTGGTTGACTACATTGGTGATCTCCAAATTTAAGCTTTACATCCTCAGACCCAGGAAAGCCACCACCAATAGCAAGCAGATTCATGTTGAAACCAATCTTAGCTCTTATGTTAAAGACACAGCAGGTAGTAAAGCCTTCATCCAAGAAACGGCAGTCAAACTCATTACTAAAGCTGTTCATGGTTTCTTGATGTCTTTTTGAAACACAACAAACTGTAAATAGGGTCAGTCAGTCAGTTAGTCCAATCGCTCAGTCATGTCCGACTCTTTGCGACCCCATGGACTGCAGCATGACACTCCTCTCTGTCCATCACCAACTCCTGGAGTTTACCCAAACTCATGTCCATTGAATCGGTGATGCCATTCAACCATCTCATCCTCTGCCCTCCCCGTCTTCCCCTGCCTTCAATCCTTCCCAGCATCAGGGTCTTTTCAAATGAGTCGGCTCTTTGCATCAGGTGGCCAAAAAATTGGCGTTTCAGCTTCAACATTAGTCCTTCCAATGAACACTCAGGACTGATCTCCTTTAGGATGGACTGGTTGGATCTCCTTGCAGTCCAAGGGACTCTCAAGATATAGACAAATATGGAAAACTTAGGGAGGGAATTTAAAGGGATTATGTCAACTTGTCACAAAGGCAATTCTCCAGGAATTCCAAGTCCCACTGAAAATGCGTGTGCCCTCCCTGCAGGAGTGGAAACGTTCGATAAACACACAATCTGCTGTCCGCTTCAGAGTGCAGGGGCGCGGTGGGCAGACCCCAGGGAGAGGAAATGCTACAGCCTAGTGTGCAGGACCAGCGGCCGCCGGCCGCCTGGCTCCCTCCCGCGGAGGACCGCTGGCGGAGGTGGCACCAGAGAGCTGGCAGAAGGGCGGAGACAAAAGCACGTATTACGTTTTGATGAAAAACAGAAAATAAACAATACTATTAACTTCTTGAATTAAAATTATAATTAAAAGTGACCCCCTCTAAAACCTGATGGTTAAATTGTTCAATTTAGCTAAAATACAGAGCAGGGAAATATTTGAGGCACACTAAATTTTAAAATCTGACCACAGCATTTCCTTTTCTTCTTGTCTCCCATTAATACCAATTTACAGTTCCTTCCATTTCCATAACTCACTAGACTATGAAAATCATTTTGGTACTTTACCATTGGGGGATGGCAGAACTATTTTGTCAAATTTTATGCTGCTTGAACACTTGAGTCTTCCTAATTTTAAAATGAATTTGGAGATATTTGGTTGAATGAGGTTTTAGAACCAAATTAGTTTATGACTTTTTAGAGTGAAGGAAGACAGAAACTACCCATTAGTCAAAAAGATACTGAATTTGTTTCTGAAACTTCTATAGTGATTATAGGCTCTCTATATATTTAGTAATTGATCAACTTGAACAAGTTAACAACAGCCAGCAAGACTGAAGCCTTCAACCCTACAATCACAAAATGCAGAATTCTGCAAAAATGGATCCTTCATCAGTTTAGCCTGAGATGACACCATTATACCTGTCAACACCTTGATTGTCACTGATGAGATTCTTTGCAGAGGAGACATATGATACACGCCCAGACCTTTTCTCACAGAAACAGAATAAGTGCATGCTCTTTTAAGCTGCCAATTTTGTTAATCCTAATATGTATGTTTATATTTGTATCTACAGAATACCTATATCACTGTGTGTTTAGAGCTTGAAGGCATCTGTTTTGGAGTTCCCCAGAGAAGCAGTGCCAATATGATATGTATTTATATAGACTGGATGTGTATATATTCTTTCTCTCTTCTGTCATAGGTCTACAGGGAGAGAGAGAGATGGATTGATTAATTTACTTTAAGGAACTGGCTCATGTGAAGGTGGTCATTGCCACCTTAAGGGGTTAGACTGGTATGTTGGAGACTCAGGGAAGAGTGACAGTCCAAGTTCAAAGGCAGTCTGCTGACAGAATTCATTCTTGCTTAAGAGAGATCATTTTCTGCCCTATCACAGCATCTAACTGAGGGCCACTATCATTATAGAGGGCACTCTATTGATACTTTATTCAAAGTTAATCAATTTAAATGTTCATCTCATCCAAAAACCACCCTCACAGAAACATCCAGAATAATATTTGATCAAATATCTGAGCACCATGGTCAAGCTGATACATAAAATTAGGCATCACAAGTTCACCCCTTATCAACTTGACATTCATATACATCTCCTTAAACTGTACTTCATCTCTAAATAAAGACAATAACAGGGTCATACTTCTGTCTAACATACTATAGCTATCCTAAATGCCACTGAAAACTCACTGTTTCTCCAGAGAGGATGCTAAGTCTTTGGGTGATACTTACTTTTTTCCTTGATATTCCATAACTTAAGACATGAAGATGCAAAGCAATGGCACTTGAATAGTGCAGTATAAGGTCAATATATTTTTAAGTTATATGATAAGGGGATAAGAGAGGGAAGAACACAAAGATATTTATGTCATACACAATCATACTGATAACAGAATAAGGCAGAAATACTCATGATGATTATAGTCTTCATTTCTGTAACTAGTCACACGGTCATAGTGTTAGTCACTCAGTCATGTCCGACTCTGTGACCCCATGGACTGTAGCCCTCTCAGCTCCTCTGTCCATGGGGATTCCCCAGGCAAGAATACTGGAGTGGGTTGCCATGCCCTCCTCCAGGGGATCTTCCCAATCCAGAGATGAAACTGTGTCTTTGCTCTCCTGAATTGGCAGGCAAGTTCTTTACCACTAGTGCCACCTGGGAAACCCTCTGTACCTAGTGGGGTGACTCAAAGCTACACTCCTGAAGGTCCAGGCCACTAGTCGTACTGCTTGGACTGGATTGTTGTTGGTTCTTATTGAGTTTAACCCCCGGTCATTGTCATACTAAGAGATGTCATAAAGGGTCTCCTGTATTTGAGACATACTTTTCCTTACCTCCATTTTAGAGTAGTCGTCCCATTCCTTCCTGGTTGTCAGGCCCAGTCACCCCAGCTGGAACTGTAACTCCCTTTTCTTGCCTGTTGATGCAGAGGCAGAAGGAACCCAGAGTGGCCAGGTGACTGTCTACTTTAGTGGAATCATTGTTGTGTTTCCTGGTGGATGCATTCCGCCCTTTGGAAGTGACACCTAGCTCAGCAGAATATGAGGTCTAGGGGATAGCGAGCAACAGTTTTGCTTGTGGGTCACTAGGGATAGTAGTGAGGGTTGCCACTCTGTTCTGACCTCTTGATTGCGGGCCCTGTGAATCCGGGCTATAGAAGAAACAGTACTGTGTGTCAGACACTGATTCAGGACATGTACATCCTCCTGGAGAATCTTGCCCCAGTCCTGAAAGGTATCACCATCTAGATGACATTCTAATGGAGTCTTCAAAAGGCCATTCTACCAAATCAGTTGCTTCAGGAAGGTGGGGAACACCACAAGGCCAGTGAATTCCATGAGCTTGAGTTCCTTTTCAGACATCATTGCTATGAAGTGATCAGAAGCAATGCTATTTTGGGATCTTGATCAGAAGCAATGCTATTTTGGGACCCTTTCCCCCAAACCCCTTTCTCCCATCCTGGTCCTTCCTCAGCTTTAGAGCAGCTTTCTCTTCCAGATTATTTTCCTTTTATTCCCATATGCCTTGTGGCCAGTGCTATGTGGTGATTTGTTCTTGCTTCATCCTGGAAGCCAACATCATGGACACATCTTTTGGATAACCAAAATGCAAACAAACTCTTGTAATAAATTTTTCATTCAATGAAATCTCCCCCCCACAGCTTCTTGGATTATAATTTCAGTGGTCAGAATTTGAAAATCAGTGAACTTTGCACTTGAAACAATGCATAACTCAAAAACTTTCTTAAATAAAATAAATCTAAAATTGGTTCTTAAAATTGGTTCTCCTGAAAGCATTCTTGTTCTACAATATTTTCCTCTCAAAACCTTTAATAGTTAAACATTGCCTATTGCTAAGATGTCGCATGAACTTGGTAGCCCATGCCTTTCTCCTATTATTTTCTGGAATGCTATTTTTTCATTCTTTCATCTCTACACACACATACACACCCTCCCTTCTTGCTCTTGAGATACCCCCTATTCTTTAGGCTCCATTTCATTTCTAATTTTTCCATGAAGTTATTTCTGATTCCCTGAGTAAATGTTACTCTATTTTTCTTTCAACCTTCGTAGCTTGCTTTGTTCCTCTCTTGTGGTATTTCTCATTATCTTTTCTTAAATTCACTGTTTCTATCTTCTTTATTAGATCATAAGCTATTTGAAGGCAGGGATTGGACTGTTCTGACTCTGGTATTATTTAGGATCTAGATCAATGGCTTGAACATAATAGGTTAGTCCACAGATGATTACAGGATTAAAATGAATGAACAGCTTTTAGCCATGAGCAAGGCTGTGCCAAAAGTGAGCTGATGTTATCTCAAAAAGGATTTTCAGGGCACTTGGTCACAAAGGAGTTTTCACTTGTGTGTAGAAAATGAAAACATAAAGGTAAGATAGTGAGTTTTCCCCAAAGCTAAACTTAACCAATTTAAAGGAAAGCCTTTTATTTTGGGTTGCTGCCCTTCCTACCTGTTGAAGAATTTTCCTTTCTTTTATGGTGGTGGGAAGTGCTTGTTTTTGAGAAGAATAAAACTTTAGAAATGATAGATTAGACTGTCCATTTTTTTTAATCTCACTTTTATTTTTTAATGGTCTGTGATTTCTAAAGTTTTGGGAACTTCTGCTTCCCAAGATCACCAAACAAAAGAGTGGAAGGACTGTGATAAAACTGGTTACGATGGAAGAAAAAATGGATTAAAATATAAAGAGATGGGAATACCAGACCACTCGACCTTCCTCCTGAGAAATCTGTATGCAGGTCAAGAAGAAACAGTTAGAACTGAACATGGAACAACAGACTGGTTCCAAATAGGAAAAGGAGTACATCAAGGCTGTATATTTTCACCCTGCTTATTTAACTTACACAGAGTACATCATGAGAAATGCTGGGCTGGATGAAGCACAGGCTGGAATCAAGATTGCCAGGAGAAATATCAATAACCTCAGATATGCAGATGACACCACCCTTATGGCAGAAAGTGAAGAACTAAAGTGCCTCTTGCTGAAAGTGAAAGAGGAGAGTGAAAAAGTTGGCTTAAAGCTCAACATTCAGAAAACTAAGATCATGGCATCCGGTCCCATCACTTCATGGCAAATAGATGGGGAAACAGGGGAAACAGTGGCTGACTTTATTTTTCTGGGCTCCAAAATCACTGCAGATGGTGATTGCAGCCATAAAATTAAAAGACATTCCTTTGAAGGAAAGTTATGACCAACCCAGATAGCATATTAAAAAGCAGAGACATTACTTTGTCAACAAAGTTCCATCTAGTCAAAGCTATGGTTTTTCCAGGAATCATGTATGGATGTGAGAGTTAGACTATAAAGAAAGATGAGTGCTGAAGAATTGATGCTTTTGAACTGTGGTGTTGGAGAAGACTCTTGAGAGTCCCTTGGACTCCATGGAGATCCGACCGGTCCATCCTAAAGGAGATCAGTCCTGGGTGTTCATTGGAAGGACTGATGTTGAAGCTGAAACTCCAATATTTTGGCCACCTGATGCAAAGAGTGGACTCATTGGAAAAGATCCTGATGCTGGGAAAGATTTAGGGCATGAGGGGAAGGGGACAACAGAGGATGAGATGGTTGGGTGACATCACCGACTCAATGGACATGGGTTTGGGTAGACTCTGGGAATTGGTGATGGACAGAGAGGCCTGGCGTGCTGCTATTCATGGGGTCACAAAGAGACAGACATGACTGAGCAACTGAACTGAACTGAATGGCTGAGGGAACATTCCTAGTAACTAGTTATGCAACATTTGTCTCAACTCTGTGCAATTAAGATAAACACAGTAAGCATTAAGGGCTTTTCAAGTTGTGCTAATGGTAAAGAATTTGCCTTCCAAGGTAGGAGAGACAAGAGATGCAGCTTTGATCCCTGGGTTGGGAGGATCCTCTGGAGGAGGAAATGGCAACCTATTCTAGTGTTCTTGCCTGGAAAATTCCATGAAAATAGGAGCCTGGTGGGCTACAGTCCATGGGGCCAAAAAGAGTTGGACACAACTGAGCACCCAAATAAGTGATTAAATTGTGAAATGTTTTTGTTTGTGTTATAGTCTAAAAGGAAGAGATTTTGTATTAGTTACTGGTAGTGCCTCCTTGTATCTTTAGCATCAGCAGTATTTCCTTTAGAGTCCTTTATAACCCAGAGAAAGCTCATGGCTTTCCTAGAATCTGAATTGCACAGTGTTCCTCATCCTTCTGGTGACATTGATTTGATGGCATATCATAAACTGTCCAGCAGGATTTTTATTGTCAGTTTAAAATGAAATAATAGCATTGGCAGCAGAATGCCAGCTAGGTATTTGTATGAGTAATTCCAGCTAAAAGGATACGCTGACACTATTCGGTTTTTGTGACACTCTGGTCAGGTGTGAGAGTGAACTTTAAGTCTGAAGCATCCTTAGGAGGATATTCTATACGAACGATTATTTCTGTGACACGAAATTGCTTTTCACTTTGCATGAATCACATCAAATCAAATGAAAGCGACTGCATTAATTCCTCGGGTGATTACACATCTACTCTGTGTGAAGACTTGTTGCCAAAATACTGCATTGCAGAAGGACTTGCAAAATCCTGCAGAAGAGTAGGGTTAGATCCGGGAGAGTAAAATTAGCCACTTTTTTTTCTCTCCTCTGTCATTTTCATTAAGAAAATGAAAAATTGCACTGACCACATGCATTTTAGAGCTGATGAAATTTGTCGTTTGTCTCTGCACCCACTCCACATTCCCTTAGTATCTGAATGCAATTTCTTACAAGCAACATGAATTTCCATTTCACCTCTCAGGCCCAGTGGCATCTGCTAACGAGGTACTACCCCTGGTCGTCTCTCCTAGGAAGTGAATGTCACAGACGCCTGAATGAACTTTTTCTTCTTTATTTCTGTTTTAGTAAAACCTTATTCTTTAGGACAGTTGATCTGAGTTAGATGCTAGCAAAAAAAAGCAGTAAAATAAATTTCACACCAAGAAACCATTACTAATAGCTGACAATGGGTTAGGTATTGCAAGTTCAATTTGTAAAACAAAAAAATGGACTGGCCAATGTCGGGCTCACAGGAAATATATTCTGATAGGGATCCTTCCTAAGCTGCCTAAAGTCATCAATCAGAAATAAGCTTGAGATATAGGCTGTCTTCCTGAATTAAAAATTGAATGGATTCCTGCATAAAACAGAGATATTGCTCTGTATCTAAAGAGAATTTTTTTCTGTGGAGGAATATCCTTAATGTGGGAGATGAATGGAAATCTAGTGAAAACTCACCAGTAAAGGCCAAATAAGAACCCTCACTGAGAGTAGAAACAGTATTTTGAAATGGGGTCCTTGTCTAGACCCATTTAAAATAAGAAATGGATGATCAAAAGGAACAAAAAAATGGAATGAAGGAGAGAGAATTGGTGGTTTTAAATGTATCAAGTCTTTAAATATTATTTACCAAACATATGTTAAATATACGGTAGGACACTAGTATTTCAAAAATGAAAGACATGGTCTAGAACTAAGAACGTTCATCTCGAGGGAGTAGGTCTGCAAATTTATAAGAGATTTATCTTATAAATATGTGATAAATGCTATGATAGAAAAAAATTGGAAGTATTCTGAGAGCTCAATGTAGTATCTGGTCTAGACAGGAAGTAGCAAAACAGAGTGTAATATCTTGGAAAGGTTTTATTTTGGTAAAATAATATTAACTGAGTTTTGGAGGCTGAATAAAGATTAACTAGAAGAGTATGAAAGATCTCTCCTACTCTCTTGCTCTCTATCTTAATTGGAAAGTCATTAACCCTGAATTAGTCTTTCTTTGTTGTTGCTTTTTAAAATGTTTTCTAAACTTACATGCATAATACAGGATAAATTAAAGGTTGAAAAAGCATATGTTGTAAAGGTAAAAAGCTTTAAGATTGCTTTTGCATACCCAACAGAGTATGTATTTTGGTAATTACAAGTTCAATTACTCATGTACATTTTCACCAATCCCATAAATGACAAAGGAGAAGAGTATAGTAAATTCAGCCAGAAACTATTTAAAGTAGTTCAGCATTCATTAACTACAAAAACTAAATGAAAACAAGTGAGGTACATTAGGAACTTGGATTTAAGACACAGGAATAGATCTGTAATACAGTCTCATCCAGGGGTTCTCACACCTTATTGGGGCCATAATAATGGACTTCCCTGGTGGCTTAGATGGTGAAGAATCTGCCTGCAATGCAGGAGACATGGATTTGATCCCTGGGTTGGGAAGATCCCCTGGAGAAAGGCATGGCTATTCACTACAATATTCATGCCTGGAGAATTCCATGGACAGAGGAGCCCGGTGGACTACAGCCCATGGGGTCGCAAAGAGTTGGACAAGACTGAGTAACTAACACTTAAACTTCAATAATATGCCAAAGATTTATAGAATCTCAAGGATGAATTTCATATGTCTACCTAGAGGATCAATTTTACTGAAAGATTTAGGAAAATATAGTTAGTAGTAAAACAAGAGACACAAAACAGTCCATGATGGATTGAGATAATATATGTATGATATATATCTATATATATATCAATAACCTCAGATAGTCAGATGGCATCATCCTTATGGCAGAAAGTGTAGAGAAACTAAAGAGCCTCTGGATGAAGGTGAAAGAGGAGAGTGAAAAAGCTGACTTAAAACTCAGCATTCAAAAAATGAATATCATGGCATCTGGTCCCGTCACTTCAAGGCAAAAAGATGGGGAAACAATGTAAGCAGTGACAGACTTTATTGTCTTGGGCTCCAAAATCACTGCAGATGATGACTGCAGCCATGAAATTAAAAGACACTTGCTCCTTGTAAGAAAAGCTATGACAAACCTAGACAGAATATTAAAAAGCAGAGACATTACTTGGTTGACAAAGATCTGTATAGTTCAAGCTTTGATTTTTCCAGCAGTCATGTATAAATATGAGAGTTGGACCATAAAGAAGGCTGAAAGCCAAAGAATTGATACTTTGAGATGTGATGTTGGAGAAGACTCTTGAGAGGCCCTTGGACTGCAAAAAGATCAAACCAATCCTAAAGGAAATCAATTCTGAATATTCATTAAAAGGACTGATGCCGAAGCTGAAGCTCCAATACTTTGGCCACCTGATGTGAAGAGTCAGCTCCTTAGAGAAGGTCTTGATGCTGGGAAACATTGAAGGCAGGTGAAGGGGACGACAGAGGACAAGATGGTTGCGTGGCATCACTGACTCAATGGACATGAGTTTGAGCAAGCTCCTGAGATGGTGAAGGACAGAGAAGCCTAGAGTGCTGAAGTCCATGGGGTCATGAAGAGTCAGAAATGACTGAGTGGCTGAGATATATATATATATATACTCACATGGCAAAGTAAGTGAAGTGAAAGTTGCTCAGTCATGTCTGACTCTGTCACCCCATGGACTGTAGCCCACCAGGCTCCTTTGTCCTTGGAACTCTCCAGGCAATACTGTAATGGTTAGCCATTACCGTTTTCAGGGGATCTTCCTGACCCAGGTATTGAACCCGTGTCTCCTGCATTGCAGGCAGATTCTTTACCATCTGAGCCACCAGGGAAGCCTATACACATGTTTATGTACAAATATCTCCCTTACTTATTTGGTTTATTTAGGAAAGTTCTAAAAGACTAAAAGAGAAAAACAGAAAAACTATCACATGTTGATAGTCTTTATTGAATGTCCCTTTTCAGCATTGTTTATAAATATGTTCAAAATGATACTAGGTTCAGAGCACAAATCCGGACTCGTAAGTCATCTCTCAGTACTTGCAATTGCTGTGCTTTTAAGGTCTTTTAGAACATTTCATGACTCCACTCAACTCTCAGCTTGACATTTGCTTTCACTTCCTCTCTCATGATTTTCAGTCATTACAAGGGCTTATGAAAAAGGTATGAAAAGATAAATATAAAGGAAGCTTGTTCAGTTGGTATCACTCAAAGGACTAATTAGTGGTGTAATTGTTTTCATTTGGGGGGTAGATTATGGCATGTGGAACTCTGACATGACCCTGAATACATATGGGGAATTTTAAGGAATAGAATATCAAAATAATCTTGTCATATCCAGTCCCTTAAATTTTAACTCATCCTAAAATTCATATAGAAATGCAAGAGGCCCAAAATAGTCAAATAAGGAACAGCTGGAGTAAAAACGTTGGATGATCCAGACTTCCAAATTTTAAAACTTACTACAGTAGCCTATAATTCTTAGAAGAAAATGTAAGTAAATTTTCATGACTTTAGTTAGACTATGGTTTTTAGATAAAAACATGAGCAATGAATTAGGTAAATTTTGGTTTATCAAAATCATATATACTTTATAAAAATTTTGTCTATATACTTCTAATGATGCCATCAAATAAATTGAAAATACACATAGAATGGAAGATAATATCTGGAAATCATTTTTAGAGGTCTAGTATATAGAACATATAAAAAAACCTCTTACAACTCAGAAGTTAAAAAGAAATGGTCAAAGAACTTGTATAGATACAACTTCGAAGATAATATACAAATGGGTGACAAACATTTGAAAAGATGCTAAATGTCAGTAGTTTTTAGGCAAAAGCAAATTGCCTACAATGAGATACTGTTTCAAACCTACTAGGATTACTAAAATAGACTGGGAATGCTAAATGTTGACAAGAATGGGAAGAAATTAGAATCCTCATACACTGAAGCTAGGTCTGTAAAATGGCTTCTGCAACTTTGGAAAAGAATTTAGATGTTCCTGAATGTTAAATCTGCATTTATCATACAATACAGCAACTCTACTCCTAGGTATATAATCAAGAGAAATAAAGCATATCTCTGTTCAAAAACTGGAATGAATGTTCATAGACGCATTGTTCTTAATAACCAAAACATAGAAACAACCTAAATGTCCTCCAACTGATAAATCAGTTCAGTTCACTTGCTGAGTCGTGTCTGATTCTTTGCAACCCCATGGACTGTAGTACACCAGGCATCCCTGTCCATCACCAACTAATATATAAAATCTAGTATATCCAAACAATGAAACGTTATGAGGTAATGAAAAATCAATACTGATGTATGCCATAACATGGATGAACCTTGAAAATATTATACTACGTGAAAGAAGATGGTCATGAAAGTACACATATTGTATGGTTCTGTTGATATAACATGTCTAGAGTAGGTAATTCATAGAAAGTAACGGTAGATTGGTGTTGTCAGGGGCTGAGGGTGGTAAGAATAGAAGTGACTGTTAATAGGTAAATGGGTTGTTTTGTGGGTGATGAAAATATTCTAAAATTAATTGTAATGGTTGCAAAACCATGTGAATCTGCTAAAACCCTTGAATTATACACATTAAATGTGTGGCTTTTGTGTAATATGAATTATATCAAATCTGTTTAAAAATAAATTACATAACAAAAGCAAGCATTATCAAACAAAACAATAGAATTACATATTATCCTTTTTTGTAAGAGCTTACAAAATTTATTTATGTTTCTTTTCATTTTGATGTTGATTCTCCTAGTAGACCTGAGTTTGGATAGCAGTGTGTTTCAACACACACACACACACACACACACACACACACAAACACACACACACACAATGGTTTACTTGTCACATAGCAAAATTTACTTAGTTCTGTAGGCAAAACCATGTTTTTCAAATGTCTAGGCTTCATTTATAACACATTATTTCATATTTCATCATTCTGCTCTTTTTGTTATTCTAGCATAGATTTAAAATTACATTCTGCCTAATTCTAAAAGAGTACAATGAAGCTTAGTGATCACTTAATTCAAGAAGCTCAGAAGAGTTAAACTCCAACATATGAATTAAACTCCAATGAATCTGAGTCTAAATACTGGATAGATGCTCAAGTCCAGTGAAATAGATCCAAATCTGAATTTCAGAACTGTCAGTTTTTAGCTGCCCCATTTGTAACACTGACCTAGACACATACAACAGTGTTTTTGTTCAAACAAAATTAAGTGCAGTTATAGGCTGCCATTGCTGTTAAACAGGAAACTTCTAAATCTTTTAAAGGAGAAATGTAACATTAAATTGCCAAAATGATGTACACTCCTCATCCTACTGGTACAAGACAGATATCAGTTTCTCCTAATTTGTTTGAGTCACTTTTTATCTGAATAATCTTTTTAAGTAATGACAATTTGTCATTTCAAACCCTGGCATACTAGCTCTTCATTTTACAGTTTTCTTCGAATTGCAGTTATGAGGTTACGTTATAAATGTCCCAAGTCATAACACATATTTGTACCCATAATGGGAAGATTAATCTTGAATTTAAATACCATTACACAACATAGACCCGACAAACAGAAATTAAATTCATAAACCCTCACTGTGGAAAGGGTAATTTATTTGCCTGAAGTCTCACTGACACAGTAACACACATTCCATCAGTGTGTGCATTTCAAGCTTCATCAGGTTAGGAAGAAAACATGAGCATTCACATGACCATGCCACAGGTATGGAAGGAAGCAAGCAGATTGGTGTTCTCTGAAAAATAAGTCAGCACAAATTCTGTTTGAAGTCTTGACATGGATTTTGCTAAAAGAGCAACTTTATGATGGAGATATATCTATGACCAAAAAGGAACACGTTACGGCTCAGAGGGTAAAGAATCTACCTGCAACGCAGGAGACCCGGGAGATGCAGATTCGATTCCTGGGTTGGAAAGATCCTCTGGAGAAGGAAATGGCTATCCACTCCAGTGTTCTTGCCTGGAGAATCCCCATAGACAGAGGTGCATGGAAGGCTACAGCCCGTGGGGTCACAAAGAGTCGGACATGACTGAGTGACTAACACTTTATCCATAATTCACATACTTAAACTAGAGTGTCCTTCAGAAGCATGTGAAAGAAGACATCAAGTACACAGTGCCTGGAGTGATAGGTTCTAGGATGTTGCTGTGGTGATGCAGCAGGTATGAAGTCTAGTCATTTTATTCTGTAGAGTCCTCCTTAGAGGAGTAGGCTTGTTAAACTGTGGCATTTTCAAGTGGGGGATGTGTGTGTGTGTGTGTGTGTGTGTGTGTGTGTGTGTGTATCCTCAGCCGTTCAACAACAAAAATTGTATGCATATATCTACATTTCATTGAACATGAAATACGTTAATTAGGTACAGATTTTCCTCAACTTATGATGGAGTTATTTCTCAATAAATCCATTATAAGTTGAAAATATCATAAGCAGAAAAAAGCATTTAATACATCTCACCTATTGAATGTTATAGCTTGGCCTAGCCTGCCTCACGCATGCTTAGAATATTTATATTGGTCTACACTTGGGCAAAATCATCTAACACAAACCTATTTTATAATAAGGTGTTGAATATCTCATGTAGTTTATTGAAGGCTGTACTAAAAGTGAGCAAAAAAATGGTTGTAATTGCGTCAGTTGCTTACCTTGTGATCACGTGGCTGATTGGAAGCTGAGGTTCAAGGCTGTTGTCCAGTTTCAGTATCCCACTATTGCTAGTCCAAGAATAGTTCAAAATTCAACATCTGAAGTAGAGTTTCTATTGAATGACCATTGCTTTCAAACATATAAAGTTGAAAAATCATTTTAAATTAATTTATTTATAGTTGGTTGTGCTGGGTCTTCATTGCTACGTGCAGGCTTTCTCTAGTTGCAGTGAGCAGGAGTTGCTCTTCATTATGGTGCATGAACTTCTCATTGTGATGACTTCTCTTGTTGGGGGCAGAACAGGTTTCAGTTGTCTGGGCTTTACTAGTTGCGATGCAGGCTTAGTTACTCTGGGCATGTGGAATCTTCCTGGACCAGGGATCAAACCTGTGTCCCCTGTGTTGGCAGGTGGATTCTTGTCTACTGTACTATCAGGGAAGTCCCTAAAGTCAAAAATTTGTAAGTTAAACAGTTGTGAGTTGGGGACTGTCCATATTAAAAATGTTAATGTTAAATGGTAACATTACATAGGTGAAAACAAAACAAAAAAGCATCCTAGTGAAATTATCATCATATTTAGAAGTATTGTCATACTTATGCATACCTTAGTATTTCAGAGCCCTGATAATTTTCATAAAGAATGATGATAGTAGATGCTTACTGAGTACACCAAAGAGGTTAGACATCAAACGCTTTCAGTGTAAGATTGCGGCCAACTGTTTTGACTAATTTAATTGATTTTTTTGGAATTGACCTCATTGGTTGATTTTCTTTATACTAGTGTTGCTGTAAATAAACATCAATACACTCAAATATACAGATTTGGTTTCTTTCTTAATTTGTCTTCTTATTTAACTTTAGTTTCAGTTCTTTGTTTCTGTTGCTCCATTTTGCTTTCCTGTCTCATCCCTCTTTATATTGTCATTCTGGTGTTGTTTACAATGGCATTCCCTTTTGAAATATTTCACTAACCAGGTTCCCTAGGGCATATTTATTTCTTCTAGTTTCCTCTTTTGTTTCCAAACATCATCATGCTTATGTTCAATCAAATCAATATGGTTAGCCGATTCTTATAATACTCTTCATTGTCATGGAACTAATGCTTCATTCTAGAGATTTTTAACTTACACCTCTATTTTGCTTTCCGCTCACACGCACAGAGACTATACAGTCCCTTCAAAGCTTGCATGTTGAACGAGTGTATACAGAAAGAGGGGTTTCCTTGGAAACACTGAATATGGAAAGCCTTTATATCTGCCTGCTCATCAACTAGTGAATTGACAGCTGTTTCTCTGTAAAGTTTGTCAGCTTATTTCAGAATACTATGCACATTGTTAATAGGGTAATGCACAAAACATCAGAATTGCTTCACTGGATACAGTAATGAGGAAGAGAAAGCTTCCTATGCTTCACAGATAGCATAAAACATTTGTTTTAAAGCCTAAAGAATTTTTCATGGAAGTTTGGCCTCTTGGTCTCTTCATAAGGAAATTTCATTCATGTAGATGGATTTGATGAAATAAAAGTAAAAATTACTTTTCATTTGTTTTTATCTCTTAACATCATTTTTAATTAAATATAAAATAATGTGGTTTTTGCTGATGCTTTTTAAAATTGGGTTTTTTACTAGAATGAAATACAATAATAATTCATGCTTATGCAAAGATATATTATGCTTCTTGAATACTTATGAATTTGTTGGTTAGGTTAAAAATCAATGAGAAATTATTTTATCTCTTGCTTGTTGCATAGAAGAAATTCATATAGGTGACTTTTTGGCAAACTAGATAGACTTCCTTGTGTTTGTAAAGCTTTCTTATAGAATTCAAGTTAATTCTTTAGATTTATTTGCTTCTACCTTTCCCCACCGATGTACACAAGATTTCCCTTTTCTCCATATGCTCACCAACATTTGTTACTTCTTATCTTTTTGATAATGGCCATACAACAGGAGTGAGCTGCTATCTCAGTGTGGCTTTGGTTTGCATTTCCCTGATGGTTAGTGTTGAGCCTCTTTTCATGTACCTGTTGGCCATGCGTATGTTTTCTTTGGAAAAATTTCTATTCAGATTCTCTACCTGTTTTTAAATCGGATTTTTTTGTTACTGAGTTGTATGAATTATTTATATATTTTGCATATTAACCCCTTATTAGGTGTGATTTGCAAATATTTTCTCCTATTTGGTGGGTTTCTGTTGATTATTTCCTTTGCTGTGTAGAAACTTTTTAGTTTGATGAAGTCCTAATGTTTATTTTTGCTTTCATTGTTCTGCTTTGCTGTCAAATGAAAACAATAATCATTAAGACACATACCAAGGAGCAAGGTAGTGGGAGAACACAATGGTAGCACCTGCTCTCTGAGGTCTCTGGAGTGTTACAGTCAGCCCTTAGATGTGTGTTTAATTAGAAGCGTGTTCCTCAGGCTGCAGCTATGAACACAATAGGCCTCTTCCACAGTGGCTGGGTGTTTCAGTCTCCTGCCTCTTCACTTTGCTCAGGGAGGTGGCTTTTAGAAATCTTAGTGTTTATTACAGGTCAGTGGGACCTGAGAATGCAAACCCCACTGGCTACCAGAGCCAGGTGATCAAGGGGTGTCCCCTGGGTGGCACCTGCAAAAACTGGGGCACCCCAAGTTTTCTGGAAGATACTGGTGACTTGGAATGAGACAGAGGGAGAATACAAAGAGGGCATCCCTCAGCCTCCATCTTTGGGGAGCATCTCAGTAGGGCCCTAGATTTGTGTTAGATTAGATGCATCTGCCCCTCAAGCCTGAGTTTTAAGATAAGCAACCAGGCCTCTTTCACCCAGACCTTGAATCCAGGCTCTGGTTCCAAGCCTTCATAACTAGCTTGCTTAGGTTTTAGTGTTTCACAATTATCCATTCCTAAATTTTCTTCAAGATGCCCACAACTTAGCAGCATTGGAATGATGGGCGATGGCTTAAGGAAGGAACTTGGCAGAGCTAACAAATCTTGCATCCTTAAATAACTTGTATCCTTCCAGAAACTTTCCCTTAGGCTCCACAGATCAAGAGACCCTGATCCTAATGGTAATAGGGTATCCAGGTAGCCTGGTGAATTCATCCTGGTGAATTCATCCTTATTTCAGTCCTTGTCTGTACTTACCAATCATTCTTGTCTGTACTTACCAATCTTTCAGGAGCAGGGCAGATTAAATCACCTATTTCATGTTTGAGAAACAGTGATGACAATATACAGGGTTTAGTTTATGTCACTGCGTGCTTTGCTCTTGTACTTGGAAACAGGCAATGGAGAAAATACTCATGTAGTATATTTCAGGAGCGTAAGTTCTCAATATTTCTCGTTGCTCTTCTTGAAGTCTGTAACACCCAGAGTTTGTTGGCCTCTGAAGCTTATGAAAAGTGGCATCTGTCACAGTTGCATTTGCTGCCTTTTACTGCATTTTAGGTCAGGGTGGAGTATGTACCACACGCTTCCACCTGTTACCATCTGAGAGAATTCAAGGGTATTGATCCATGCTGCATTCCTCACTAGTTATCAGGCCTACCCAGGGTTTAATTCAGCAGGCCTGACTGTGGCTTGTCACACATGTCTATCTTGAACCCGTCTCTGGCAGGTGGGAATCAATGGAATTGCTTTGAAATAAATTAAGGTTATCTCTCAAACTGGGTAGGTCAGCTATTCTAAGATATCATACCTGTGCTATGCTGGAGATAAATGGATTCTTGATAAAATCAGGAAAGAATGGATGCTGGAAGGCAACCAGGTGAGCACTGAGGAGCCCTGAGTGAGGATGAGGGATGTTGATGCGTATTTTCAGGCTCAAGAGTTTTACTCCACTTCAGGGTAGTAGCTTCAGGTGCTGCTTCAAGTTCCATCCATATTCTGCCACTTTCTTCTCCACAAGAGGTAGGAAAACAGTGCCTACTCCTCTTAGTTCTATTATTTTGTTGTTATTCAGTTTGTAAGTCATGTCCAACTCTTTGCAACCCCTTGGACTGCAGCATACCAGGCTTACCTGTCTTTCACTATCTCCTGGAGTTTGCTCAAATTCATGTCCACTGAGTCAGTGATGGTATCCAACCATTTCATCCTCTGTGACCTGCTTCTCTGCCTGCCCTAAATATTCCTAGCATCAGGGTCTTTTCCAATGAGTTGGCTCTTTGCTTTAGGTGGCCTATTATTTTATCTATTATTTTAGTAGTTCCTAATGATATTAGCATCATCGAAAAGGAAAACATCTATTATAACATTATAAATTTAGAAGTTTGGGTCAGAATGGGTTCTGTAGTCAGCATCACTTAAGTTCTGCCAGCTTGGTTATATTTATAAAATATCCAGTGCATTAGTAATGTCATAAGATTTATATTTGCTACATTACATGCCCACATTTATTATGCATTGTTATTTTCAACCATATACAATACATGTTTTCTTTCAATGAGGTATTTGAGGTTATTTTACATCAACTTATGCTTTGGAGAATAAAATTAAAATATACAGATACACACATATACACACGTAACTGCACATGCCTGCAAGGAGTACCAAGATGTAATAAGAATTAAGAAGGCAGAGCAATCTTAAAAGCATTTACTGTAATTTGAAATGTATTTACTTCCTTAGAGTCTTGGGTTAATGGGATTTTACATTTATGAAAAACTTCATGTTATTTATTCACGTGTTTTTGTATTCTTAACAAATGGTGGTCACTGGAAGGTGGGAATGACTGGCCAGAAGTGAGCAAAACTTAGTAAAAGAGGGAACAGAAAATACAGGCTTTCTTAGAGCTGAGATGGTAAAGAGTATAGATGAGAAGTATGTTGAAATAGTTTTTGCTCTTTTGTTATTGGTCATCTACTTCTCAGCTATATGTATTTCTGATTTTTTATATTTTTTCCAATTGGTTGCTGGGGTAAAATTTCCTACTATTGTAGTGTGGATTATCAAATCCTTTTATTATAGGTATCTTTGTGGAAGCAAATGGAAATAAAAGAATTTGATATTCATAAAAACCAAGTACCTGAAATTACTAATAAGTTTGACTATGTGCAGATGTGAACTAAAGCTGGAACCATCTCCCACCCTTTTTGAGGCCCAACAATTCCTGTTTCGTACATGAAATATTTTGCATTCTGCTTTTATCAACAAGACTATTATTAAAAATCCTTAATTTCTTAATTGGTACTCTTCCTGTGGTTTGGTAGTGAAACCTCATTTCCTCAGGTGCCGTCATACTTTGTGAGCTAGTTCACAGAAGCGAATACTGGAGCCATGAAGAGAACATAGACTGGATTTATTGTTATCAACATCTACAACTCACTCAGATTTCTCTGACATTCAACACTATGTAATAATTTCCTGCAGAGTAGTTAGAGATCAATAGTATATGGTTTAAGAATATGACTTGATTAACATTAGTTTTAAATGACTGAATCAATTTAAAATTCTATGTTTCTATGACCTAGGTCATTTATATCTAAAAATAATGCTATGTTAAAATTTTTGCCTGGTGTTGCTGCTGTTGCTGCTAAGTCGCTTCAGTTGTGTCCGACTCTGTGTGACCCCATAGACGGCAGCCCACCAGGCTCCCTCGTCCCTGGGATTCTCCAGGCAAGAATACTGGAGTGGGTTGCCATTTCCTTCTCCAATGCATGAAAGTGAAAAGTGAAAGTGAAGTCGCGCAGTCGTGTCAGACTCCTAGAGACCCCATAGACTGCAGCCTACCAGGGCTCCTCCATCCATGGGATTTTCCAGCCAAGAGTACTGGAGTGGGGTGCCATTGCCTTCTCCGTTTGCCTGGTTCAATGTACTGCTAGTCAATTTCTCTTTCCATCTCTGTCTCTCTGGTCTCATGCTTTCCCACTCTCGTGTCCTGGTTTGTCTCTCCTTTTGGGATGGTGTTCCTCCCTTACTGGCATTCGTATCTCTCCTTTCCTATGAGGTTAATGAGTATAGATCTACCTGTTCTCAACTCTAAATCCAATATATCAAGTAAGCATAAAATGTGTTCTGTGAGTTGGGGTAGGGCAGTGGAAAAGCCAGCACTGGTGGTCATTTGCTGTGTACAGCCAGCCCGAAGGTATTAGTACAACTGGTATGGTTCTCTGAAAGAAGAGAGGTTGAGCAAGACGGCAAAACCTGAGCTAGATTTGGAAATAGGAAAACAATAGTTCGGGGCACCATCTCAGAGAGAAGCTGAAATATCACTAAAATGAGACAGAGCTGTTTAAGCCAAGTTTCCACACATAACTCCTTATATAACTGGGAAAATGTAAATTGGCCACACTCCTGCCAGAGTAGACAGTGCCCTTCAATGAAAAGGAAAAGAATAAAATAAAACATTCGCACAGTACTGATACATAGGCTAAATGTTTTTTTGCCATCTACTTGCAGTTGCAGTCCATCACAGTCAGATGCTATAGTCTGTTTAAAATCTGAGCTGGAAAAATTCCTGGGTCTCCTGTGGTTTACTTGAAATTAGAGTGATTTTTATAAAACTTAATTCATTCTAAATTTAATTCTTCTAATATGCTTCCCAGGAAGCAGTCTAGTCCATACCTTTGCAAAGGAAAATTGAAAAGACAACAAGAACTACAGAAATGTAAGAAACAGAAAAGATGCTCAACATCACTCATTATCAGAGAAATGCAAATCAAAACCACAATGAGGTATCACTTTACACCAGTCAGAATGGCTGTAATCCAAAAATCTACAAGCAATAAATGCTGGAGAGGATGTGGAGAAAAGGGAACCCTCTTACACTGTTGGTGGGAATGCAAGCTAGTACAGCCACTATGGAAAACAGTGTGGAGGTTCCTTAAAAAACTGCAAATAGGCCTGCCATATGACCCAGCAATCCCACTGCTGGGCATATATACCGAGGAAACCAGAATTGAAAGAGCCACGTGTACCCCAATGTTCATCGCCGCATTGTTTACAACAGCCAGGACATGGAAGCAACCTAGATGCCCATCAACTGACGAATGGATAAGAAAGCTGTGGTACATATACACAATGGAATATTACTCAGCATTAAAAAAAAATTCATTTGAAGTAATTCTACTCAGATGGACGAAACTGGAGCCCATTATCCAGAGTGAAGTAAGCCAGAAGCAAAAACAATAATACAGTATATTAACGCATATATATGGAATTTAGAAAGACGGTAATGAGAACCCAGCATGCGAGACAGCAAAAGGAACGCAGATGTATAGAATAGACTCGTGGACTCTGTGGATGAGGGTAAGGGTGGGATGATATGGGAGAATGGCATTGAAACATGTTAATTGTCATATGTCTAATCAATCGCCAGCCCAGGATTGATGCTCGGGCCTGGTGCATCGAGATTTCCCGGGGGAAGGAAGGAGGGAGGGAGGAGGAAGGGGATTTCTGGAGGGGGAGCTTATGTAAACCCATGGTGATATCATGGCATTGTATGGCAAAACTAATAAAAAAAAAAAAAAGAAATGTAAGAAGCACTTTGTAGCAGTTTTTTTTCATAACATGGATTGTACTTAATTAGCAGATAAGATCCAAGAAGAAAATTTGTTTTTATATACAGTCTTTATCAATACAAAAGTCAGTCTTCTTCCACTGTCCACAAATTTGAAACATATTTAAGGAATATAATTTTAAATCAATGATGTACTGTTAGCTTTTCAAGGTTCCTGCCTATATTTATGAAACTGTGGGTGAAAAAAATCAAGTATCAGTGAAAGTTGGGAGGGGAGGAGAGGCGTTGGCATCCTTGAGATCCAAGCATTCTTTCACAGGCAGGGAATGAACATATGCAGGTACACAATAAGAAAGGGATTATTTTTCCTTTTTTTCTCTATTTCTGTAATTTCCAGATATTGGAAGTGATGATTGATGTAGAAGCTAAGGGTGGGGGCAGTGTGGTGGTGACTGGAACCAGACAAAGAAATTGTATTTAGAGAAGGAGATCAGCAAGACCTATATGTTTATTCAACTGCCAGATAAATAAAGGAGAAAGAGTGATCAAAACTGTGTACACATTTTTAAGTGTGATAGTACATAAAACAAGCATATTATAAATTTACCAACTTGTTGGTCCATGATGGCAGGTTTAGAGGGTGTTGAAACAAAGCAAGATCTATAAGACTTCTGTGAGAAAATACAATATGAAAAGGGAAATGAACAAAAAGTTTAGAATTGAGATTGCTTGTGAAAATAAAGATCTGGAGAAGTACATTTAAAGGCCACAGTTTTGAGATGTGGTTTCCATGATAGTTTGTTGTACTTTTCAGAAAGACAGGTTTTTCCCCAATTTTTTTCAGTCCAAAACTATTTAATGAGTATTTGCTAGGTGCCAGGCACTGGTTCAAGTTGTGAATAATTTAGACTTCCCACATGCAGGAGGTTATTCTGGCCTAGATTTTCTGGTGTTGAGAAGTGATGTATAAAATAAAATAGGACAGACAAGGGAAGGGAAGAACTTTAGCTAGCACAGTGAAGAAAAGTTATCTCTCAGAGTGTTAACTTGAGTAATGTAGAGTCAGGTGTCCAAAAATTCTAAAAAGTAGCATCCATAACAGAAGAAATAGCAAGATCAAAGGCCTCTGTGATGGGAAGGATCTTTGCCTCTTAAAGGAAAAGAAATAAGGAGAGTATGGGTAACTTGTAGTGAATGTGAAGAGAGATTAGATCAGAGAGGTAGGCAAGGGCCAGACTATACAGGATCTCAGAAGTTGGGGGCTTCCCATGTGGCACTAGTTATAAAGAACCCACCTGCCAAGGCAGGAGACATGAGTCATGGGTTTGATCCCTCGGTCAGGAAGATCCCATGGAGGAGGGCACAGCAAACCACTCTAGTAGTCTTACCTGGAGAATTCCATGGACAGAGAAGCCTAGTGGGCTACAAAGAGTCACCAACAGTTGGACATGACTGAGTGATTAACACTTAGAAGCTGTGGTAAAGGTTTATTTTGGTTGCCATGGGATGCCATTGGTGAGTTTCTAGAAAGGGAGGCGGCACTGATATAAAGCTCCCCAAAGCATTGTGGAGGATAAATCTTTGTGGGTTAAGAATGAGAGAGAGGGACATCTCTTAGGAAGTTAATGTATTATTCCAGGTGAGAGATGATGATGGTGTGAACTAGGTTATAGTAATAAAGAAAGCTGAGTGCTGAAGAATTGATGCTTTTGAACTGTGGTGTTGGAGAAGACTCTTGAGGGTCCCTTGGACAGCAAGGAGATCCAACCAGTCTATCCTAAAGGAAATAAGTCCTGGCTACTCATTGGAAGGACTGATGCTGAAGCTGAAACTCCAATACTTTGGCCACCTGATGATGTGAAGAACTGACTTCTTGGAAAAGACCCTGATGCTGAGAAAGATTGAGAGCAGGAGGAGAAGGGGACAACAGAGGATGAGATGGGTGCTTGGCATCACCGACTCAATGGACTTGAGTTTGAATAAACTCTGGAGTTGAAGATGGACAGGGAGGCCTGGCATGCTACAGTCCATGAGGTCGCAAAGAGTCAGACACGACTGAGCAACTGAACTGTAGTAATAAACAAGGTGAGAAATGACCCATCTAGGGAGGTGTGCTTGAAGTAGTGACAGGAAAAGTTAATGATTGATTAGTTGATGTGTGACAAAAAATAGAATATTCGAGGATTAAACCAAGCTTTTACATTTGAGATATCAGAGGAATGTGTGTACCATTTACTGAGATATGGAATGTCTGAAACTAAGTACGTTTCTCAGGGTAGAATTTTCATTCTACTTGGTCTTTATTAGGCTGCAGTGGTGATAACAAGTCGTTGGTTTATGAATTTGAATCATATGTGAATTGACCAGTCTGGAGATGTAACTTAGAGGGTCATCAGCATGAATGTTATTTATGGCCATTTGGTAAAAGTCATCTAAAGACAGAGAACACCAAGTAAAGGGTCAATGAGAGTTTTCAGAAGAAGTCCAACATTTAAAAGTTTGACAGGGGAGAAGGGGTAGACAATAAAGGCAACTGGGAAGGTGTAAGCAGGGAATTGGTAGGAAAATCTGTTATGTGTAATTACATAGTTGTATATAAAGCTTTTCAATAAAGAACCTACAAGTCAAACTGTTGAGAAGTGGAAGGTAAAGATGAAGAACTAAACATGAGTAAACTGCCGCTTTCTAATATAATATGCATATATTCTTCCCAACTTGGGCCACTCAGCTTCTGTTGGTAGAGCCCTGACTCAGTGTCAAGGAAATAATCCTACTTCTAGGTCAGTAATTCATATTCTCAGGATCTTGTTGGTGTTCAGTCACTAAATCATATCCGACTCTTTGTGATCCCATGGACTTCAGCACGCCAGGCTTCCCTGTCTTTCACTGTCTCTCTGAATTTGCTCAAACTCATGTCCATTGAGTCGGTGATGCCATCCAACCATCTCATCCTCTGTGGCCCCCTTCTTCCCCTGCCCTCAATCTTTCCCAGCATCAGGGTCTTTTCCAGTGAGTTGGTTGTTTGCATCAGGTAACCAAAGTATTGGAGCTTCAAAATCAGTCTTTCCAGTGAATATTCAGGGTTGATTTTCCTTAGGATTGACTGGCTTGATCTCCTTGCTGTCCAAGGGACTATCAAGAGTCTTCTCCAGCACCACAGTTCAAAGGCATCATCAATTCTTGGCACTCAGCCTTCTTTAGAGTCCAACTCTCTTATCCATACATGATTGCTGGAAACACCATAGCTTTGACTAGACAGACCTTTGTCAACAAAGTGATGTCTTTGCTTTTTAATATGCTGTGTAGGTTTGTCATAACTTTTTTTCCAAGGAGCAAGTGTCTTTTAATTTCATGGCTGCATTCACCATCAGTGATTTTGGAGCCCAAGAAAATAAAGTCTGCCATTGTTTTTATTTAACTTTATTAACCTACTTTTTGATTGTTGGTTTGCTCCTCAATGACTAGGGTGACCATATGGCCCAGTTTGCTCAAAACATCTCAGGTAAGGCTTTTTAGGGCTCCATTTCATGACCCAAAGTGTATACTAAATTATATGATCATCCTGTCATCAATCCTATGAGTCTGAAACAACAGGGGCAAGGACTCAATTATAAGGAAACTATATTCTGTTTATGTAAAGTCAAAACAATATTTGCTGCTTTTGACTTGCAAAGCAGTTGAGTCAAGTGAAGGCTTTAGAAATTTGGTGAAATTCCACATGTGAGCTGATAGTGACAGGTCTGGCCAGGTACAGTGAGATGGCCTATTCCAAACTGCATTTCAGTGTGGATGGCATTGAGGGTCAAGAAAGGAAATAATCTTACATTCATCTTGCTCTCTGCAGGTTCAAGAGAGACTTTGCTAGGTGTTCTTAATTTGGCTCTGGATTGGTTTCAGAGCTTTCCAGCATTTTACATGCCATTGTACATACTGAACATGATAATATCTTTGCTGTTCAGACGCCAAGGGTTTAATTTGCCTGGTGGATATGTGAGTGCTCAGTATGTGAGTAACTCATTCATGACACAGGGAAAGATGTGTGAAGAAGACAGACTCCTTAGAAGGCAGATGAGGGAGTCCTGAATAGTTTTACTGGAGGCAGGGGAAATAGCCTTTGTGATACAGAATTGAAAATGCCTGTCCAGTGAGAGTGGACACAACGCTTTCAAGTGGAGGCTCCCAAGTGGAGGGTAATATACTACTTGAGGAAAAAAAGGCACATCAAATTAGAATTAGTGGGTGCCATGCATGCCATTGTAAATTTTTCTATAAATTGAGGAAAGACAGTAAATTTTCCAGTGCTATTCTCTAGGAGAATAACTTATTTGTGTTGGTGGATCTCTACTTCTTCTGTTGACTGGTACAATCAAAATCTTTATGGGCTAAGTCTTCCATTTGAGTTTATATTCATAACTCTTGGATTCTAAAACACAAAACCAGTTGCAGACTGATTTTAACTGCATTCCCACTTACCTTTGAACTTCTGAGCATTGGGATCTATGAACTGTTACCCTATGATAATGGTTCCATGGTCTGGGACTTGGCTAAGTTTCTAAATCTGGAGGGTTTAGGGCCAGAGCTGGGAAAATCTTGTCTTACTAAAGCTTTGAATTCTTCAAAGTAAGACTCAAGGGAAACTTATTACTGAATAATTCAACAAGTTAATTCCTAAAAGACTACACTGATTCCAGTGAAAGAGCCAAAACTTCAGCTGCTAAAAGAATCCTAACTATAACAGCTGAGACTGAGCAGAATTAGAAGGGTAGGAGGGAGATATTTATTGAATGTTAATTAATTCACAAACACAAGATATTTTGAGCTTGGCCTTTGTTGAGACTTTAAATTTGGATCTTAACTCGCAGAAATATTTCAATTTTAGATTTAGTTTCTCACAGAAAATTTTACAATGGAAGGAGTTATATATTCAAATGTGTAGCCTCTCTTATAATGGTGATATTTCATTATTGGAATCTCTTAATACTGTCAAGGGATCTTTCTGAAGAACCCCTACTAGGTTCTATGAGACCTATGTGTTTGGATGTAAATTTCAGTATGGCAAATATCATAGTGAAATTTTAGAACTTGAGTGTAAAGTGGATATGCTACAGAGGATTTCTGATTAACCTTTGCTCTAACAAAATTCCTTCAGTGAAATGATAACAGTGTTCCGCAACACCCACCTGCCTGCAGTCTTCAAACTGCCTGTACTTGGACCCCTGCCAGTTGACTGCTCTGGTGCTATTTTAAGATACTTTCTAATTTTGGATTCAGTATGAAATTGTTGCTAATGGTCTTTCCCCCTTATATGCAATTCATGGCATTCAGCTTTCCTTAATATGGTTATCTCCAAGTACTTAACCTGGTATTAATCATTATGTGCTAAACTATTCCTTTTCTTTCTTGATATTGCCATCCCAAACTATTGATCACACAGATGTTATCCTGTGATCAACGCTTTTCAACGTGACCCAAGCCACAGCTTAATGTGATGTGTTTCTATCCAATCTGGGCTAGAAGAAGGTAGCTTGACCTTATTTATAAAAGAGAATATTTGTTACAGGAGTACATGGAATAAAAAGTTGAAAACAAAACTATCCAGTAGTAGGTAGTGAGAAAAAAGCTGAAAATTTGATATTTTTAGATCAACTTATCTCATTGCTTTGTGGAAGTAATAATAGAATACCAAAGCTGTCAACAGTTTCTTTCCTTCTATTCCTTCCCTTTCTCTTTCTGCAGAGCTGGAATGTAGACTCTGTAGACTTAGCTCCAGAGCCAGGGGACCAAACCTCACTACCTTTCTCTGTTGTTCAGTCCACTAAGTCTTGTCTGACTTTCTGTGACCCCATGGACTGCAGCACACCAGGCTTCCCTGTCCTTCACTGTCTCCTTGAGTTTGCTCAGATATATGTCCATTGAGTTGGTGATGCTATCTAACCATCTCATCCTCTGCTTCCCTCTTTTCCTTTTGCCTTCAATCTTTCCCAGCATCAGAGTCTTTTCCAATGAGTTGGCTCTTTGCATCAGATGGCCAAAGTATTCAGCATCTCTGTTCATTATGCTTTATTCCACATGACCCATCTCCTCTGTGACTTTTACTAATTCATTCCCAAGGCTGGGAGGCTGGTTTCTTTGAACAAGGTAAGAATGATAAATACTGTCCAAACAGCAAATGCCAGGTATTATGGAACACAATTCAGAACTTAACTGTGGAGCCATGCAAAGTGTAGTTATTTAAAATATTGTAGTTTTGTTTTTGTTTTTTCTTGGATCCCATGTTAGTTGGCCACAGACTTGAGTCAGCAAGAGCTGAGCTAGGTTTCCTTCCCAGATCTACCTGTCACTGTGTGACCTGTGGAAAGCTACTTCAACTCTTAGAGCTTCAGCTTTTCATCTGTAAAATAAGGAGGCAGGTCTACTTTCCATTGAGCTTTTGTGGGGATAGAAATGATGCTTAAGCACAATGCTAGGCCCTGGCAGGAGATCAATAAGTGGGAAGTACTTATAGGAGTGACCTTGCTCCATGTTTTGAGAAAACTCTTGGCAAAAAGTCCATTTTTAAAGAACCTCCTTCCTTTCTTCATCTGGGGTGTTTTAATTTGTAGGGAAAACCCCATCAGGTGGAAAATTTGTTTACTTAGTGGGAGAAGTTCATGCTGGTACAGATATTTAACTTCTTACTAAGTTTTCTTACCTGCTGGGTTTTGTCAAGAAATTAGCACTGGGCAAAAGAGGCACAGAAGTCTTCCCTCCGGGATGAGACTCAAACTAAAGATTTGTAATTTATTTGAGATAGTGGGTACTCATTTCATGCACTAAAATTTTCTTCCTTCCTTCTTTCCTTCCTTTCTTTTATTGTGAGGTTTGCTATATATACACAAATATCATAATTCAATAATCTATTTCATTTTTTACTGACTGTGAGGATTCCTTTAGGGGAATAGGACTATAATTTTTATGAAAAGAAAGGATTTAGCATAGTAATAGACTGTACACAAGTATGGGAGTCACTGGGAAAATGAAGTTCTAGAAGGGAGTATTCAGGGATCAGAGAGAGTGTCACTAACCAGGTTCCGTCTAAAACAGTGTCATGAATGCAAGTCAAAACCTTAAGGTAAAACCAAAATGCCAAACATATCCAACTATCAAAATGGAACCATGAAGAAAGGTCTGTGGAGAGCTCTATGCATTAGTACAGACCAAGCGTTTGGTGGTGAACCAGGAGCCAGCTTTGGTCACCAAAGTGGAAACAGAAGCTGGACATGAAATGGAGAGGAGTAAGGGCAAGCTGAGCCCTAATGGACTCTTCTATCTCTCTCTCTCTCTCTCTCTATATATATATATATATATATATTTTTTTTGTCTAGCTACATGACCATAACCATCTGAGAATGATGGGAAGCTGCTTTGTTTCCTCCTTCCAAATGTCAAAGAAGTCCTACTTTTAGCAAGCTCTTCTTACATGAAACTCTGCCAAGAAGGGAATTCTAGAGAACATAGTCTCCAATTTAGTTAAACAGACATAACACAAACTACCACAATAATAAGCACAATAATGGTCCTTCAAAGATGTCCCAGAACATGTGGATGTGTTACCTTATGAGGCAAAGTAGACTTGAGGATTTTACAGATGTGACTGAGGTTAGGGACCGTGAGATGAGGTTGTCTGATGAACCCAGTCTAGTCTTATTTAGAAGGGAGGACTTTTCCAGGCTATGGTCAGAGGCTGATGTGACTGTGGAAGAATGATCAAAGATATGCAGTGTTGCCAGTTTTGGAATTAGAGGAAGGAAGATAGTTAAGCAAAATGAATGGCTTCTAGAAGCTGGAAAAAGCAAGAGAACAGATTCTCCCTAGAGCCTTCAGCAAGGAACGCAGCCCTGATGACAAACAATGAAGCTAGTGAACATACCATGCTTGATTTCAGTCCTTGGAAATTTCTTGAGATGTGTTTTGTGGATTAGTATATAGTCAAAGTTTGTATATATAAAAAGTCATGTATATACAAAATTTCATATATATATATATATATACACACAAAAATACATATCCACATATACGTGTGTGTGTGTGTGTAAATATCCGAAGAGTTGAAGAATACACATTAAAATTTTTTTTCTCTCATTCAGAAATGTGAATTCAAGGGTTGATTTCTAGAGTTTTACTGCAGCATTTGTGATTAGTAGTACCTGCTAAGAGTCTCTCCAATAAACTTAAAGTAATATTATAGTGGTACCATTCCTAGGGAGCCATATTTTCAGGCTGTGGGTCATTCATAGTTTCCTGTGGTTTATACTTCTGAAAAGTTCCTTAGACTAACTGACAGTAATCTTGAGTATACCATTGAAACTTTCTGCTATTACACTAAATTAGACTATGAAAAGGCAGAGTCAAAGACAGGGTGAGATCCATAGGTGCAGGAGGCATCTGGTATCCAATTCACTACAGCCAATTCCAATAAAAAAATATGGCACCTAAGGTTTACATGATTGCTATGTATACTCAGAGTATCATCTGTGTTTTAATAATGGCATTGCTTCCAAAGCATACAAAAGTTATGAATCACCTTGAAAACATATCTGTACAATCTTTATACACATTCGTTCTATCAGTTCCACTGACTGGAAGATCCAAGCAAGGGCTACAGTTTCAGCTATTTTTGCAGATTTGGTGTCTGGCAGAGGGTTAGGCTTGAGCAGAACTGAGCAGAAGAAAAATGGCAGGGGTTTTTAGTCATGAGTAAGGTGTGAATAGCCTGAAGGATCATGAAATAAAATAGATATTCTAAAACTAAATCAGCAGAGGCCCTAGTTTACTTTGCTGCTGCCTCCACTGAATGCAAACCAGAAGGACTAGCTTTTGCTCTGGGGTCAATGAGAGACTATGGTAAGTAATAGGTTTCTCATCTCATACCCATTGTATGTGTGCCCCAAACTTCCAGGTACAATTAGAAAAGATGTAATCGGGAAGTCCAAAGGAGGCTTCCTATGTGAATTACTTAAATTATAAAAGACTACCAAGGAAAAGCCTTTTCCTGTCAGAATTTCTCACATAAGAAAAGTTAGAAATTTGATATCCACATAGCCTGTGGGACCAAGAAATCCTTTTAGCATTTACCCAGGTAAAGTCATGAATAGTTTCCAGTATTTGGGAAGAAAGAGACTGACCATATTTTCCCTGATGTTATAGCCTAGATAATGCACTTAGGTCTAAGAAGATTGGGGTTCATAGGTCTTTGACAAAGATTTCACTTTGTCTTTCTTTTATGGTAATGCTATTCTCAAAACAAGGGAATTAATTCTATAAGACTCTCAGAGAGCATAATAGAAGATCATCAATATATTGTATATGAGTGAATTGCTGGAAACAGAAAGTCTATAAGTTTATGATTAAGTATTAAATAAGTAGGAAGAGGGTACTTCAGTAAATCCTGGGGCATGACTATTCAAGTTTATTATTGATTTTCCCAAGTGAATGCAAATACTAAATGCTGTAAGTCTGGGTATAAGTGTATACTGAAAAATACTGAGTGTAGATCTAACACCATAAAGTAAATAGCTGTCTGTGATCAAGGCTAAGATGGTATTGGCACTGGAGAACACAGGGACGCAGAGAAGCACAATCTTTTAATGAATTTTAAAACTTGTACAAATCAGTTGTTGCTTTTGTAGTTGTTCAACCGCTAAGTTTTGTCTGACTCTTTGGGATTCCGTGGACTGCAGCACACCAGGCTTCCCCATCCTTCACTATTTCCGTGAGTTTGCTCAAACTCATGTCATTTGAGTCAGTGATGCCGTCCAATCATCTCATCCTCTGTCTCTCCTTTCTCTTGTCCTCAATCTTTCCCAGCATCAGGATCTTTTCCAATGAGTTACTTGTCTTTATCGTGTGGCCAGTATTGGAGCTCAGCTTCAGCATCAGTCCTTCCAATAAATATTAGTAGTTGCATTTATTTGTCTTCTTGATGGGTAGAGCTGGAGCTGTATAGGGTCTAATAAAGGGAGTAATGATTTGTTTCATAAGGTATACAAATATAATGGGCCACAGCACCTCAGTAGTCCTCTTTTTAGTGGGTCTTGGGCTAGTTTCAAGGGTTTGGCCAGATGAATTGAGATCATTAAGCATTCATCTTCATTTATGTGTCCCACATCAGAACTGTTTCAAGCCTAGATTGTCTTGGAGACAGTTTCAGATCTTGAGGTATCAATAGAAGAGGTTTCAAGTAACAATTGTGCTTTTGTCAAACTATGGACTAAGACTATTTACCTAGAAAGTGGCTGTCTGACCCAAATATAACTGAGGCATCCCATTTCTAAAGTAGATTTTGTTCCAGCAGATTCACTGGAGCGAAATCCCTAAGAAGAAAAGCAGGTTGATTATATTGCAGTGTCTCACACAGGCAGGAATGGAGACAGAAAGTAGTCAAGATGAAAATAGAAGTTTGAGGGCTACTTGAAATCCTTACCATAAAATATTTTGGTTGGTCCAAGGAAGGAATAATAAAAAGGTCATAAGATCAGTTAGTTTGGGATATAGTGTTTTTGCCAACTGCATGGAGAATTCTCTTTTTTGTGGTAAGAGTAGTTTTAGGCAGAATAGAGATGTTATATCCTTGCAGGATGTTTTTCTGTTAGACAGATTTGTCCTTTGTATTTTGATATTTTTTGATGTCTTCTTATAAAGGCTGTGTCTGTTTTTCTTATCATAACGAACTTTTTGTCTAGATTAGACATGAAAGTGCCCTTGTTGCTTAATCTGAACAGGTATTAATTTGGTCTGCATATTTTCTTTTTTTGTAGTCAAAGTATCTTCAAAATATTTTTGCTTTGTTCTTTTTACCAACTCTTGTAATTCAGAGAGGACGTAAATAGTATATTTTCTTTTCTAACTGTATCTGCCACCTCAGTTTTAAAATCATGCCCAAAGAAGATGCACAGTATAGATCAAATATTTTCTCTGTTGAGATTGGTATGATATCTAAAGCTAGTAGTTCCGTGGCCTTGAAAGTCTGGAATAAGCTTGATTTTTCCTTGTTTACAGGCCTGAACTTTTGACCAGGCATCTTTGATAGAAAAGAGGTCAGAGATAGCAGCTAAGAGATCTTGGCACTGTTTTATACCCATTTTGTTGTTAAGTTCAATTTTAATCCATAGATTTGATATAATTTTGTAATCAATTTATTCTTTTTTAAAAAGCTACGTTTTTGCATCTCTGGGCTTCATGTGATGATAAATTAATTGATAAAGGTCAAAAAGCCTCAAACTATATGACCCAAGGACAATTCTCCGTTTTTCATTGATTTTTTTTTTCAAATTGAGAGTTAAGAAAGTTGCTTGTGTTGGTCTGACTTTGAAAAATATTTGGAGATTAAATTCCACTGGAGTTAGGGTGTTCTTTCTCACTTATATGGGATGAATTTTGGGGGAAGGCTATTTAGGAAGGAGCAGTAGAGGGAAAAGAAAAGGTTCCAGTGGAGGTGCAGCAAAAGGAACAGATCAGAAGGAGAAGAGAATCAATATACACAGGCCAGGAGGCAGGACAGCCCTGAGCTGGATTAGAAGGAAAGGAGACTTTAAGTTTGGATTTTAGATCCTGGATGTTCTCATTAGTCTTTTTAAAGGACCCCTTAGGGTCCTTAAAAACTTTAATTTTTCCCGCTTTTTAAAAGCCTCTCCATACCGATTTTTAAAGTGCTGACAGGGATATTCAGAGTCTTTGAGCTCTTTGATTCTAGGACATAACACGGGGGGTTCTAAAACGTTTATCTAAAATTTTCCATGATGCCTACTGAAGTTCTAGATTGCTCTTGGTGAAAATCCTACCAGAACTTCCAAGTATTTGATGCTATTTTGTCTCACTGACATTTGTATCTGGTTGATGATCCATAGTCACACTGAATGACTAGAAAAGTACCCATTTTCAAATGACAATAAGGCGAACATTCAGTCCCTAGGACTATTCCCCCAACTCATTCATGGATACTCTGAGTAGTCAAATGAATCAAATAAAAGGCTTTTACAAAGGAAATTTAGAGGAAGATTAAAGCTTAGGTAATGCACATGCAAAGGAATTCCTTGTCAGGAGCCAGACGGACTTTCATCCAGGCACCAGGAGGACTCAGAGGGGCAACAACCCAGGGCAAACGTCCGTGTTCAGTACGTGATGTCTACACGTACTGAGTGTAATGAGAGCTGGGCAAGAATTTCTCTGATTATTTGAGTGATTTAGTGCTAGAGTAAGTTAACAAGATCACAGAAGGGCACTTTTTGATATTCATTACTTCCTTTCCCTATTTGGTAAACCTACATTCAAGATGAGAATCTGTTCAATTATTTCATTTGCAACCCTAGAAACATATCAGCAGAATGCTTCTAGATGTTTATTTTGCGGCTGATCTTGACTATAAGAATACCATTGCTAATTTTTATTTCATAAGCTAGTCTGACAACTGAATTCTTTTAACTTTTTTTTAAAAGAGATACTTTCAAATATTAACTCTAATTTTTACTGTTATAACTACCATAGACATGAGAATGGCAGAATGATGGAAATCAATATAAAAGAGGTCTGGATCTGTAGAGATGAGGAGATGTGCTCGCTCTGCCTTGTTTTCTTTTAAAAAATTAGGTGTTGAGTCCTTTAATGTACAAAGCATTTGATGACAGAGGACCACTGTCCTGAAGGTGCCAAAGTAGCTGTTATAGAAATCAAGGTATATGTGTCATAACATAAAATTTCATTACTATATGTTCATTTTGTTAAGTTACAAGTACTTAGGATAAAATATTTAAAGTATTTTCTTGTAGATTTGCTCCAACAAAGGACTATTGTTCAAGGACCAGTAGTCTTTGGTCAATACGGATATAAAATCTTCAGCAACAATTAAAGAATACTGATAAAATGAGTGCTAATTATTTATATAAACATTTATTCTAAGTAATTAAATTTAATACTTCCTATGTAAAAAAAGAAAAAAAGGGCCTCCCTTGATGGCTCAGTGCATAAAGTTTATATAGCAAATAACATGGCAAAATAAAGCTGCTTTAACTGATAACCAACATTCTTTTTAAAATTAAAACACTGAAAGACTTCATGATTTCTTCCTCTCTCTCTCCTTCCCTTCATCCATCCATCCATCATCTTTCTTGTTCATTGTTGTTCAGTTGCTACGTCATGTCCAACTCTCTGCGACCCCTTGGAGCATGCCAGGCTCCTCTGTTCTCCACTCTCTCCCAGAGTTTGCTCAAATTCGTGTTCACTGAGTTGGTGATGCTATCTAACCATCTCATCCTCTCTGCCCCCTTCTCCTTTTGTCCTCAGTCTTTCCCAGCATCAGAGTCTTTTTCCAATGGGTCAGCTTTTTCATCATTCTAGTGACTTTTAACTGAATTATGGCCAGTAGGATGTCCTCGGAAGTTATGTGTCCTGCTATAATGTCTAGTTGTATGTGTTAACTTGGCTAGGTTATAGTACTTAATGATTTAAGCAAACACTAATCTAGATGTGTTTGTAAAGGTATTTTGTATAGGTGTAGGTGTGGTTAACATCTGTAATCAGTTGACTTAAGTAAAGGGGTTTGCCCTCAAATGAGTTGGTAGATCTAAACCAATCAGTTGAAGATCTTAAGAACAAAAATTCAGTTTCCCAGAGAAAAAATATTCTGCCTCAAGACTTTGAAGTCAACTCCTGCCTAAGTCATGTTAGCCTGCTCTCTGAATTTTAAACTTGTCAGGTCCCACTATTCTGCGAGCCAATTTTTTTAAATAAAATTTATTATATTAAAAGTATTTTTTTTTAATCACTGACTGATTTGCAGAGCATAATTGTTTCCCTTGGAGCTTCCCTGGAGGCTCAGATGGTAAAGAATCCATCTGCAGTGCAGGAGACCTGGGTTTGATTCTTGGGTCAGGAAGATCCCCTGGAGAAGGGAATGGCAACCCACTCCAGTATTCTTGCTTGGAGAATTCCATGGACAGAGGAGTCTGGTTGACTACAGTCCATGGGGTTGCAAAGAGTCAGACACAACTGAGTGACTTTCACTTTCATTAATTCTCTCTGCAGAGATTTGCAAAAGTTTTTAATTATTACAGTATAGTGTTACTTGGTATATAGATTTATGTATATTTTAAGAAATAAAGAGAAACTTTTGAGCTTTTTTTGACAGGAAGAATCAATAATATTTACTAAAATTTTATATTAAGACATGAAGTGAAGTGGAACTCACTCAGTCATATCCAGCTTTTGCCACCCCATGGACTGTATAGTCCATGGAATTCTCTAGGCCAGAATACTGGAGTGTGTAGCCTTTCCCTTCTCCAGGAGATCTTCCCAACCCAGGGATGGAACCCAGGTCTCCAGCATTGGAGGCAGATCTTTTACCAGCTGAGCGACTAGGGAAACCCATATTAAGACATACTGATCAAAGAACATGGACAGATTAAACACGTCATTTCTTTCTTAAATAAATTTAATGAAGAAGTCAAAGCCTGAAAAAAGTGTGTAGTTTAGTTAATTCTAATGTGAAATGTTGATTCCTTAGTTGCAACAAATGCATTACAGTAGTATAAAATAGTAATGTATATATTCATAATAGGTAATATGTTAACAATAGGGGAAATTGAGTGTAAGAGACATATGGGCACCATACTAGTATAGTAACTTTTCTGTTAATTTAAAACTATTCTAAAATTAAGAGCAATTAAAATTTTCAAAAGTCACAGCAAAGATAGCTTAATAAAAAATAATATCATTTAATTAGATTTCAAAGGTAAGTCCAACTAGCAAGTAGACCATAATTCTCAGGAAAGGAGGTTCACACAATCTCTTTCTATTAAAAATAATAGACTGTATTTTCAGGAATTTTTCTGGTAGACATGTGATTAGAACACAAATGTGAGACAATATTAATAAGTGCATGCTCAGTCACTCAGTTGTGTCTGACTCTTTGCAACTCTATACTTTCCAACTAATTTAAGATAATTGCCCCAAGATTTAGGCCTATAAATATTCATGTAAGGATTTTTGTGGTTTCATTAACTTTCGCTGTAGAATATTTATATTCATTTATGTATCCAAAAGGAGTAGCGGGGAATGCTCATTCCCTAACATACTTGATGAACATTTGGCTTTAACATCAATTATATTTTTTAAAATGTGCAAAACCAACTTGGTTTTAATATTAATTTGTTGATGACTTGGGAGGCTAAACATATTATCAGATGTTTGTCATTACTTCTTCCTTATGGATTGCTAATTACTTTGTTCAGGGGTTTTGATTGTCAGAAATTCATTTCTATAAACTTGATTCATCTGTATACAGACTCTTCTTTTGGTGCTGGAAAAAACTTGCTTTCTGAGCCTGAAGCCCTACACAGTGGTGAATTCACCCAGAGAGCCACCGTGTCTCCCAGCCTCCTCAGGCGACACCTTTCTTTCTTAAATCATGTTTGATGTGTGGAATTAGGAGAGAAATGGCTGATTCTTACCTTTCTGTTGTGCTCTACATCCATGGCTTTTCCAAATCTTAACATCTCTTTTTTTTCTTCATCCAATTCCAGAAATAGCTTATTCTCACAATTAGCCACCTGTCAACCATATATATATTTTTTCCCCAAATGCTCATCACCACTGTCAATGTGATCATTTCATTTTAAACTTCAATTTACATGTGCCAAAGCCTCCCTCCTCCTCTAACCCCCACTGAAGAAACATGGTATATTTTGGTTCTCACTCTAAAATATCTTCTTAAAAAGTTCTAAGAACATAAGTAATGTTAATTTAAGCTGTTCCTTAAGAGCATATGTGCTGCAGTAGGATTTTGTTTCAGTCCTTTAGCGGAGACTGAACTAGAATGCTGGATGTTGCTGATTCTTCTTTACTGTCCATACAGATAAAAATTTGTGCTCAAAAAGCTTTTCTAAAAGCTATTTCTTTTAGGTCTTTCATGTTGCATATAAATACCTACTTCTCTTACCCCATTCCCATATGGCATTTGAAGTCTTATGAAATTCCCCTTGATATTTATTTTTGCTTTCCCTCACGACTCCTTTCCTAGTGAGGAATAATTTATAGGATCTCCAAAGTTCCTCAGTCACTGTCTTGAAGCAGAATGCTATTTAAATATATTTTAGAAGAGCTGTTTGTAAAATGAAAATGAATGTCATATCAGGCTTTATGGATGTTCTATATAAAGAATAGATTCAGCCTTAGAAACTGTAGTGTTATCATTTTCAGGTATTGTCTGAGCTGTGGTAAATATTCTCTATCTACAAGATTTTATGTAAATGTAACACAAGTTAAACTTTCTGACTTTTAAAAGACTTGAGTTTTGTGCTGAACCAAAGGCCAAGAAAAAGCAAGAAATAGTCATTGTTTATACACTCTCTCTCCCACTCTACCACAGTGTTCTAATCAATCCCTTCCTAAACATTAACCCCTCAAATTACCAAGACAGAGTACTTGTTCCAACATGGTGGACAAGTTTCATACAATTTTCACTGGTCCTTGTTTCTCTTCTCCTGTTATAGTTGGCTTGTCCATGTTTAATCTTAACATAGGACTTGACCAATGCGATTCTGTCCTTAGTTTTTGTGGCTGATGATTTCATTGGCTTTAGGGGCTTTGCGAATTTCAATTAAGTATGATGGAAAGTTTGGACTTCTTGGGACCCTTGGGATCAGGGGATCTGTGACTTCATGGTTTTCTCCTATACTGAAAACAGTTGTTTTTCCTGGATCTTCCCATCAAGCTCTTTTAGGATTATTTGTTTTTGTGTCTTTGACTAGGCTGTATTTATTGAGTGGAGTGCTATCTCATACATTATTTTGTCCCCAACTTCTAACATAATTCCATTCTGTAATAAGTTTAAAACAAGGGTTTTATAAATAAAAGTGATAATTTTTGAAGGCTTTTCTCTATGTCATGTCCAAATTGGGTATTATCTAAATTGAATTCTCATTTAAATCCTTATGTACCTTGAGTGGGAGATTCCGTAATTGTCTTCATTTTTATGATGATGATCTCAAGTGTAGAAGGGAAAGTTAAACATATTATCAAATGACACATGGTAAATAAGTGATACAGCTAGGATTTGAAGAAATAAATCCTCTCACCTTATCCACTCTTCTGTGCTGTTCCTCATGAACAGAAGAATAGATAGACAAATTAAATGCCTCAAAAATAGAATTTTGGCAATTGGCACCAATATGAAAGTATAGATCTGCTGTCAGATGATGAAGGCTACAGCAGTATTGAGCTGTCTCTGTTGATGTGCAATTAAATATTTCAAAGTTGGGCAACCCAAGAATCAGAAGGAAGAGATGTTTTAAAAAGAATGATTATTGAATAAACCTAATAATAAACTCTAAATACTTCTTGTGGCATGTATATGCAGTTTATTTGCTTATAAACTGCACATCTAGGGCCTTTATTATTCTGTGCTCCAGTGTAGTGGTGATTGTGCTCATCTTGACCTTTTCTTGGGATTTTAGTTGAACTACAGCTATATCTGGTGAGGACTTTAAGTGGAAATCATTTGGAATTATGGTATCTGCAATGCCTCTGAAACACATTAAAAAGAACAATGGTTGTGATAAAGTATTCACAGCTTCTAAAAAATATATTCATTTATGTTTGCTGAGCATCGCTGAGCAATAGTTTTATTTAAATTACCTTTATATTTCCTTGCTTCTGTTGATTTCAAAGCAGTAGGTACCTTTAGCCACACTTCCCTTGGACAACCCAGAATTGAGAAGCCTATATAAAACCCAGAAATTTAACTGACTGCTCCAAGCAATGGCTTTGAAAATGCAAAGGTGTTTTGATGAAAGACCAACAAATAAAATTTTCTATCAAATGCATTCTTAGAGGAATAACTTTTTCAATTGTTCATCTTATTGAAGGATATGAGTATATTCAGAAAATCCTCAAATGAATTTATGATGCAGTCTTGAAAGCACAAGCAGCATATTATGGGTATGACAACGAATAGGGTTAAAAGGGAAGCTAGCCACAGAGCCACAGGAGTTTGGTCTAGGTTCCTAATTAATTCTTTCATTGCATTGTGAGCTTCATGATTGCTCATGAGATGGCAGTGGATTTCATGACATGCAGCATGGAGTTAGCTTATAAGCTCTTTTGTATACTTATTTGGGCTGCTGCGTCTTTAAATTGGGCTGCCAGCTGGCATCTGGAATGTCAGCTCTGCAATACGTTAAGACCAACGGAGAGAGAATGGGGTGATTAGATCTCATCATTTAAGGTATTTCATTTGTAGGGGCATTTATGCAGAAGTTTTTTCTTTATCAGTAGTGAATATAGGGAAAGTTATTCTTCCATTATTTGAAACATAATGAAATCATCTATTACTTCTTTGCTATTAACTCTAATTTGAAATATTCCACTCCAGTGTGTCTAAATTCACACACTGGAAGGATGTGTGTGGTAAGGATGGAAATAACAATCCAATTGGAAAACTGGGTGAACTGTCTTTAAAATGGACATACAAATCTCATTATTTGCTTAAAAAATATATATATACATGTATCTTTGGAATGTGCTTCTATGTTGAGATTGTGGGAAAAGTCTAAATTGCTGAAACTTGCCAGTCTTTCTAATGAAATCTTTTCATCTAATATAAACATCCCTATGGACCACTTTTGACTTTATTTCTTATCCTATGTACTTGAGAAAGTTTACTGTCTGGGTCAACATATTTTCTAACCCAGAAAGTAGATTTTCCTTGTTTTATATCCAAAAATGAAATGACATTTTTTAGGTTATTGGAAAAGACAATTGAATATACATCTTCATTACAATCCTGCATTCATGATGGAATTTGAAGGAGATTAATGGATACTGGCAAATATGATATACCTTTACTCTGGGAGAAAAGATAACATATAAAAAATGACTAATGTAAACATCAAATATATGTAAAATTGCTAAAGAAAATGGCAATTTTCTGCCTGCCTCCAAAGATTAGGGCTTTGTTCCAAACTGCAAAATACCTTTAGCTCATATTAAAATTGATAAGAACATTGTATATTTATATATATTAGAATGGCTAATCTTTGACCATCCATCTTGACTGATTAAAGATATTTTAACACTTGTTTGAAAACCATTAAAAATTAATACCATACTATTATGTTATTTAAGAGTCTCTTACAACAAAGTAAAACATGAAAATGAGTGTTTGTGATATGTCATATAAATGTAAAACATAAAAATTTATTGCTTGGTATTTTAAGTTAATGGTTTAGATAATTTTATTAGTCAGACTGAACCACTGAACTGATAATGATTATTAGTCAGATTGACAGTTAAGCCAATGTTAAAATTGGGGTTATGAATCTGCCCTCTATTAATCCTACTGTATGTACAGTACAGCTGGTCAGAGGGTGTTTGCTTGGCACTTAATCAAGTGTGGTTTGTGGATAATGCAGGAGAGCAGAGTTTATACTGACCAGTTGAAAGGTTGTGATCTCAGAATGGATCCCTGTGTTTTTGTCTTATTTTCCTCGTCACTAGATTATCAGACAAAGACATTACTGAAATGTTTGCTCTCAATTCTGTCTGGAATAGACAGACATATGTAAGCCCTGTACTTCTCATTTTTAAATAAACAACAAAGGCATGCTGAATCATCTTGCTTCTACACAGCAGTCATTGTCATGAGAGTAGGCCTTGCAGTGGACCTAAGCTCTCTTCCATGTAAATAAAACTTCAGTGATATTTGTCTACTTATTACAAGAAAAATTTGAGAATAAATGAAAATTATGAGGAGTTATATATATATGGTATCAGTACAGTCACTCAGTTGTGTCTGACTCTTTGTGACCCCACGAACTGCAGCACGCCAGGCCTCCCTATCAATCACCAACTGCAGGAGTCTACCCAAACCCATGTCCATTGAGTCGGTGATGCCATCCAACCACCTCATCCTCTGTCGTCCCCTTCTCCTCCTGCCCTCCTCCTTCCCAGTATCAGGGTCTTCCCAAATGAGTCAGCTCTTTGCATCAGGTGGCCAAAATATTGGAGTTTCAGCTTCAACATCAGTCCTTCCAATGAACACCCAGGACTGATCTCCTTTAGGATGGACTGGTCAGATCTCCTTGCAATCCAAGGAACTCTCAAGAGTCTTCTCCAACACCACAGTTCAAAAGCATCAATTCTTCAATGCTCAGCGTTCTTCACAGTCCAGCTCTCACATCCATACATGACCACTGGAAAAACCATAGCCTTGACCAGAAGGACCTTTGTTGACAAAGTAATGTTTTTTAATATGCTATCTAGGTTGGTCATAACTTTCCTTCCAAGGAGTAAGAGTCATTTAATTTCTTGGCTGCAGTCACCATCTGCAGTGATTTTGGAGCCCCCAAAAATAAAGTCAGCCACTGTTTCCCTGTCTATTTCACATGAAGGGATAGGACCAGATGTCATGATCTTAGTTTTCTGAATGTTGAGCTTTAAACCAATTTTTTCACTTTGATCAAGAGGCTCTTTAGTTCTTCTTCACTTTCTGCCATAAGGGTGGTATCATCTGCATATCTGAGGTTATTAATATTTCTCCCAACAACCTTGATTCCAGCTTGTGCTTCATCCAGCCCAGTGTTTCTCATTGAGGTACTCTACATATAAGTTAAATAAGCAGGGTGACAATATACAGCCTTGATGTACTCCTTTTCCTATTTGGAACCAGTCTGTTATTCCATGTCCACTTCTAACTGTTGCTTCCTGACCTGCATACAGGTTTCTCAAGAGGCAGATCAGGTGGTCTGGTGTTCCCATCTCCTTCAGAATTTTCCACAGTATATTGTGGTCCACACAGTCAAAGGCTTTGGCATAGTCAATAAAGCAGAAATAGATGTTTTTCTGGAACATCTATTTGCTTTTTCGATGATACAGCAGATGTTGGCAATTTGATCTCTGGTTCCTCTGCCTTTTCAAAAACCAGCTTGAACATCTGGAAGTTCACAGTCCATGTATTGCTGAATCCTAGCTTGGAGAATTTTGAGCATCACTTTACAAGCATGTGAAATGAGTGCAACTGTGCAGTAGTTTGAGCATTCTTTGGCATTGCCTTTCTTTGGGATTGGAATGAAACTGACTTTTCCAGACCTGTGGCCATTGCTGAGTTTTCCAAACTTGCTAACATAATGAGGGCAGCACTTTTGCAGCAGCATCTTTTAGGGTTTGAAATAGCTCAACTGGAATTCCATCACCTCCACTAGCTTTGTTTGTAGTGATGCTTTCTAAGGCCCACTTGACTTCACAGTCCAGGATGTCTGGCTCTAGGTGAGTGTAAGTGATCACACTATCATGATTATCTGGGTCATGAAGATTTTTTTTTTATATATGTGTATACATATTTGGTATGCATATATGCATATATATATATATATGGTATATATAATTGGGCTTCCCTGGTGGCTCAGTGGTAAAGAATCTGCATTATAGGAGACAATACAGAAGACAGGTTTTCAATCCCTGGGTCGAGGAGAACCCCTGGAGAAGGAAATGGCAACCTACTTCAGTATTCTTGCCCGGGAAATCCCATTAGAGAGAGGAGCCTCATGGGCTATGGTCCATGGGGTCACAAAAGAGTTGGACATGACTCAGATACTAAGCAACTGCAAAACGGTGGTGTTTATATGTATGGTAAAGGGTCTGCCTGCAATGCTGGAGACCTGGGTTGGATCCCTGGTTTGGAAAGATCCCCTGGAGAAGAAAACAGCAACCCCTCCAGTATTCTTGCATGGTGGAGAATCCTATGGACAGAGGAGCCTGGTGAGCTACAGTCCATGGAATTGCAAAGAGTTGGACACAACTGTGCAACTAACACTTTCACTTTCATACATGTATATATTTGTGTGTGTGTATGTATATATATATATATATATATATATATATAAATGTATAATTTTCAATAGCATGGGATTAGTTGATAAGGTATTAAAGTGCTGTCTGTATAGCCTTGAGTGATTATATAATTTTTTAAAGATTATTTTAGCATATTTAAGTAGGTATATTCATCGTATATGACAGGATTGTTGTGAGATTGAAATAGGCAATATTATAAATTTCTTAACTTGATGCCTAGTATAGTAAGGGTTCCATAAGTTATTTAAAATTTTTATAATAAAATAATTGAAGTCAAGCAAACTGAGACTAAAAATAGAATCTCAGACATTATAGACAACATATAATTTCTTAAGTCATCGCCATATGACTATGTAAGTATTTCCACAAAATCCTGTAGAGTGAAACAACATTTTAAAATCGTTAAATGGTGTTTTCCACATAAAACTGATGTCTGAGAGAAAATCTACAGGTTTTCCTACCTAAAAAAAATCATCTTTTAACTGTTTTCCTTAAGATATACAATTTTAACTTCAAATCTAGAATATGTAGAAGGCACTCACTCTTCATTTTATCTTGGTCTTTCCAAACACATTATCTATTCCTTCTAGGAATCTGTACTTTGGCAATGAAGTATATTTGTACTTACATAATTATGTACATATATACACATACATAGATATGTGTGTGTGAGTGAGGTTTTCAACAAGGCCTCTATGTAAAAGGACTTTTCTGAATTAATCGTCAATTAGTTTGCTTTTCCTAAAATAATGTTTTTATGCCCTAGTTGTAAGGCATTGAGCTCTAATTAGTAAGCAATATATGATTTAACTTCTATTTTCATTTCTTTGCATTCTTGGGTGAAACATTTCCTATTTAAATCAGATAAGCATTTTCCAATGTGCCAGGGTTTTACTTAATTGACTGGGCATATGGTGGCTTAATTCATCTATTCATCTCCCGCCCTGCTTTCAGACGTGTTCCAATAGCAATCATTGTTTCCACATCTTGTAAACTGAGCATCCTGAGTCTACATCTCTGTTTAAAAAAAAAAAAAAAAAAAAACCTGTGGTATAATATCCAAGCTGCTGCTGGAAAGGATTAGAATGTGTAAACAGAATAAGGACACATCTTTTAATATAATCTTTGAAATTTAAACAGCTATTGCCAGTGAAAAGAGTAATTTCCTTCTGCTTGCCTGCAAATATTAGTACTCTGTTTCAAACAGCAAACGAGAAAGAATCTTGTGTTGCTACTTTTGATTAGGAAAAGCATTCACAAGCAGATGAAAGATCAGAGAAAACCTCTAAAAATACTCTTTTTATCACTGGCAATGGAACTTGGTAGCTTTGAACCAATTAAAGATGTTTTTCATTGTAAGTCTCTACTGCTTGGGTGTCAAATATCAGTTTAAAGCTGGGTTGAAAATCCAGGAATGTGCATAAATCTCCTAGGTCCAAAATGTTCCAGCCACTCATTGAGGCAGTGAGGGCCATGTTTTCATCTCAGTCTGAGATTTCTTAAGCTGCCAAGACACTAGAAGGGCAATTTCATCCCAAGATATCCATCCATAACACAGATGCCAGAGTCAGCCACTGACATCCCTGGCTAGTCCTGCGGAACTCCAGTTAACAGCTGGCTGCTTGGCTTGCCAAAGCAATCCACAGTTTTTTGAACTCTTGCCTTTCTTCTGGCTTCCAGCCTTTGCAAGAAGAAAGAAAGCACATAGTCATTCCATTTTTACAGTTGCAAAGAGAATCAGAAGCTTGCAAGTAAGGATGATTTGTGGGTTGAAGGAAGGAAAATATGTTTTCAATGATATAATCAAGGACACCGTTAGCCTGGAGCAGGGCTTTTCAGGTAGCGCTAGTGGTACAGAATCCACCTGCCAGTACAGGAGACACAAGAGACACGGGTTAGATCCCTAGGTTGGGAAGACCTTCTGGAGTAGGTAGGAAATGGCAACCCACTCAGTATTTTTGCCTGGAAAATTCTATGGATAGAGGAGCCTGGCAGGCTGCAGTCCATGGGCCCCCAGAGAACTGGACACAACTGAGCATGCACAAACATACCTGAGAGCAAACAAATAAAAGGAGCCCATTTCTTGGAAGTTATAGGCTCTTAGGAGCAAGGCTGGGTGGTCAAATATCATTTATGTATGAAAAAATATGGGTCTCATCCTGCTGGTAGAGAGACACAGCCTTGCACACCCTTCTCACCCTTGTGACCATCGTGTGTGCAGAACCTGAATCTCAGAGCCAGTGAGTTGCATGAGGGGACATTGGAGGAAGGTGGTCAAACGTTGCAAACCTCCAGTTATAAGATAAATAAATACTGGAGATGTCATGTACGACGTGATGACTCTAGCTAACTGTATGATACATAGGAAAGTTAAGAGAGTAAATAAAATGGATTCCAAGGAAAAAGTTTTTTCTTCCTTTTCTTTTTATTGTATCTATATGAGAAGATTGCTGTTAGCTGAATCTACTATGGTAATAATTTCACAAAATATGAAAATCAAACCATCATGCTGTATGTCTTAGACATATACATGATCTGTGTGTGACAACTATTTCTCAATAAAACTGAAAAAAACAATTGGATCAGAAACACAGTTGGACCAAAAAGATGGCAGAGACTGTAGGGAAATGGCAGCCAATTTGAATGACTGGCAGAGACAGAGATTACTGGGAAAAATAAAGAATAGCTCACATATTACAAAAAAAAAATTAGGATTCCAACAAGATCAGACTGGGATTTTACTCTGTTATGATACATTTAGCTTTAGTTTCAGCCAGTGGGTTTATAAGAAATTATAAAAGCATGCCCTAATTAGACCCTAACTCTTAATATAGGTCAGCACAGTTCAATAGCTTGTAAGGCCAGTGAGGGTGCTTTCTTAATTCCAGCCACATCATCAGTATCTAGTATGTTATTGGTACAAAATAAGGTTCAATAAATATTATTGACAGGAAGAAGGAAGGAGGGGATTAAAAAAGGGCGGGATGGAGAGAGGAAAAGAGAAGGTGTAAAAGACTTAGAAAACTTCTAAAAACATGATGCAAAATGCCAGGCTGCATGAAGCATAAGCTGGGATCAAGATTTCTGGGAGAAATATCAATAATCTCAGACACACAGATGATTCCACCCTTATGGCAGAAAGCAAAGAAGAACTAAAAAACCTCTTGATGATAATGAAAGAGGAGAGTAAAAAAGCTGGCTTAAAACTCAACATTCAAAAAACTGAGATCATGGCATCCAGTCCTATCACTTCATGGTAAATAGATGGGGAAACAATGGAAACAATGACAGACTTAATTTTTTTGGGCTCCAAAATTGCTGCAGATGGTGACTGCAACCATGAAATTAAAAGACCCCGACTCCTTGTAAGAAAAGCTATGACGAACCTAGACAACATATTAAAAAGCAGAGACATTCCTTTGCTAACAAAGGTCCCTCTAGTCAAAGCTGTGGCTTTCCCAGTAGTCATGCATGGGTATGAGAGTTGGACTATGAAGAAAGCTGAGTACCAAAGAACTGATACTTTTGAACTGTGGTGTTGGAGAAGACTCTTGAGAGTCCCTTGGACTGCAAGGAGATCCAACCAGCCAATCCTAAAGGAAATCAGTCCCGAATATTCATCGGAAGGGCTGATGTTGAAGCTGAAACTCCAGTATTTTGGCCACTTGATGTGAAGAACTGACTCGGTGGAAAAGACCCTGATGCTGGGAAAGATTGAGGGCAGGAAGAAAAGGGGATGACAGAGGATGAGATGGTTTGATGGTATCACCGATTCTATGGACATGAGTTTGAGTAAGCTCCAGGAGTTGGTGATGGACAGGGAAGCCTGGCATGCTGCATCCATGGGGTTGCAGAGTCGAACACGACTGAGCAACTGAACTAAGCTGAACTGAAAAACATGGTAACATTTAGAAACTAAAGCTAACTAGATGTTTGAAATTTGTAACATAGCTTTTCACCTACAGATTTATATATAATTTTAGCACAAAAGATAAAGATCACAATTTTGATCCACCTGTTCCTGTTAAAATAATTATTTTACTGAGGGGAAAAATGAATGCACTAAAAGCAAAGTAAAGTGTCATCTGGGAATACTGAGTGAGGCTCATAATATGCAATAATAACTAAAAATTCAAAGGCCAGATGGCTTATAACAAGGAAGATAAAATAGTTGTTATAGGGATTAGATGAAAATCAACAGAACATTACAGCCAAAAGCCACAAAATAGATAGCAGCTGTACATAGAAGGGAAAAATATTTATTTAAACATTGAAAGTTTTGGATTCCCAAATAGGCTACACTTTATTTAGTTTCCAAATAATTTATTTTATTCCAATTTTACTTTAAGTAAATTATGTATATTGGTTACCTATTAACATGTCAGGAACCCTATTTGAAGAAAAAAAAAACTTGCTAACGACTACAAATATTTCAGGAAAATGAACTAGAACTCAGAACTATTAGGCAAAAGTAAAAATTGGCCACTTTGACACAGAAGGAACAAGAATTCAAGTTGCAGCTGGTCTTGTGGGATGTCCTGGGATATGATTTAATGCATAAAAGAATGTACTTTGGATAGATAATGAAAAACTTGTCTCCATAGGGATTTTTATAGGTAAAATTTTATGTACTAGAATTACAGAACAAAGGCAAGGACACTGGCTCAGAATTGAGTGATCTAAAGTCAAAATCTGTATGACTCTAGTGGCATTAGGAAACCAGACCTCATCAAAACCACACAGTATAGATCGCTGCAACTTTAGTAATATTTATTAATGATGTAGTTGTGAATATTTAACATATTTTCAATGAGATAGTTGAACGGGAACAATATGAGGTACCATATAAGGAAGTAATAACTGTCATAGTTACTACCATTGTTGTACTTGAATTAGGAGTTTTCTTTATATTGATAAACTGTGCAGATAAAAGGGGGGGCGGTAACAGCAGGAGTGATGGTGAAAGAGTGTGCATTAGAAAATTATTGTGTAGTAAGGCTAACTGGATGTGCTTCCTACGTGGGTCAGTGGTAGAGAACCTGCCTGCCAATACAGGATTGGCCAGAGATACAGGTTCAGTCCCTGGGTCAGGAAGATCCCCTGGAGGAGGAAACGGCAACCCACTCCAGTATTCTGGCCTGGAGAATCCCTTGGTCAGAGGAGCCTGGTGGGCTATAGTCCATGCAGTTGCAAAGAGTTATACATGACTGAGCCATGGAGCACACAGAAGACTGACTGGTGACAGATTTCAACTGAACTGTTTAGACCCAGTAAAAATTGTTTTCTATGAGGGAAAAGTTTTTCAGTGCCAGACCTCTGAGAAGAACAAACATCTTGACTCTCAACACACCAAAGTTTCCCATGTAACGTTCTATTAACTTCCTTCCTTTGTGGTTGACATCTTAACACAAAGATATTATTGAATAGACATTCAACAACACTGCAAAAATGAAATACATCACAGAATCCTTACAGACAAGATAAACTTGTACTAGACATCTAGCTTTTATACAAACTCTCTCAAAATAGAAATTATTGGGGATGTTCTACCATGGGAGATGATTTGTTTTTACTTCTTGCTTGAACTGTCGGCTTACATCGTGTCAACCTAGGCTGTGTAGGTGTATGTACATCTACGTGGAAAGGTATAGAAATTTTTTAATCTGTTAAAGAAAAATTCTGAACCCATCTGTGAGTTAAGTGTACATTTCTGACATGAAATTTAAAATGTAAATCATCATTTCATTTTTTTAACTGATGATTTTCCCCTCTGTGGCAGTGATGGTCTCTGGCCTCACAATAAGGAGGCCTCAGAGACCATGGAGATAGTGTCACGCCACACACTTTAGATGTATCCTCTCGAGTAGTTTGTATGCCATGTGTCTCTTTGAACGCTGCACGCGGGCACAGTATTAGACTCTGTGAGCACATCAAAGAGATATGAGATATTATTCTTGTCCCCCAGGCCTGAGTTGTTTTACTGCACTTTTCTCACATGAAAACATAATGAAACCCTGAACTGGTTAACTTTCAGGGGAGAGTAGCCCGCTTTTCTTTTCTTAGGATCTCACAACAGATTTCAGCTCACTCACTCCCCTCGGATAGAAGGACTGAAGGGCCTGCGTATGGATTTAGGGGGAAAAAGTAGTTTGAGTAAAGTGAGGGCATCTCAGCACTTCACTGGGAAGAGTGAAGTGATTCCAGATAAGGTGTTGGAAGCCTGTAAAACTCACTTTGTGACAAAGGCACGAGCACATTTATTTGTGATTTCTAGCCTGCAGTTCAGTGGCATAGATTCCTGATGCATTTTTTATAGATTTTATTGGCTGCCTTTAAACGCTTTTTTTGAGAATTCATAGTCGTTCCTTTTCATACTTTTATAATTTGTTGCAACTAAGGCAGAGGGCAAGTTTGGGATGTGATGAAGGATGGGGTGGGGTCCTACACTTCATTTTAAATGCTGTGAGCCAAGTTGAATGATTTTTAAGGTATCATGTCACAGATACATATCAAGATAGTGATTCTGGGTCTCACAAAATGGAAAGAAGATAAACTACCTGCATATTAGCATAGAGGGAAGTATGGAGTCCATTTCTAATCAGAGAATACTTTTTTGATATGCATATGAGCATTATGAGTATATTAAAACACTGGAGGGAGTTTAGGGGCAGACAATAGGCATTTATTTGCTAAATTATACTCAGTATTCAACAAGGAGAAAAAGAGAAGGTGAGTCTGGAAGTATGGATGGGAAAAGCTGAGGAAATTTACTGTTTCAGTAAAACTATTATCATAAGGGGTCAGGGGCAGGGATGAAAGCTAGCAATCAAGTGAGTGTAGACTCTTGAGGGAGGCAAAATTGTAATCTGTAAGGGAGTATGTAAATATAGTGTAAACACAGGGTATCTGCACTTAATGGCATTTTCTGATTTTCAAAATTCAGCTTTGGCACCTGACTATGATCTGAGGTTTTATTTTTATTTCTTTGATCACTCACATTTGAATTTTAAAAGTTTTAGTGGTTGAAGCATAAATTGATAAAATATTTTCTGAGGCCTCGCAGTCAAAAGTTGAAGCCACAAGTTTCTGAAATCTTCAATAATTTTATGCTAAGTACTTGGAAACATGAGCTCTTCATTTGAATTAAGGATGGAGATGTTTCTGGGAATAAAGAGCCACTTGTTATTGGTCTCCTGGCCAAAATCAAACCAAATGGACTGTGAAATGATTGTGTTCATAAAAAGGCATGTAATAAAGGCCAGTGTGAGTATAATAGGAAATTTTCACTATCTATAGAACCAGTAGAAATGCTATGTTAATGGATCTGGTATACTAGATTGTTTTTTTAACTTTATATGTGTCTTAAATGACCATGTTATGGAATCTTTAGACTTGAACAGAGCGCTGCAATAATGTTTCATTCCTGAAAATAAAATGAGTCCTTTCCCTATTTTCCTGTAGAAATGCTTTAAGCTTATATGTATGAACTAGATTTTTAATATTGTATTGTTTCCTGTTTAGAGCTTTTTTTCAGGAAAATGTAAGCTTAAGATGTTCATTTATTGGGCAGTTTAGTTGAGGACAAGTTATACTTAGAGTATTTAAAATAGAAAATGACTCCTAGCCCTCTCATTCACTTCATTAGACTAGAGGGGAAAAAAAGACCTAAAGATTATCCAGATTTCACAGACACCTTTTTTAAGATTTCATGCAACAGATTCTTTATAACATTAGAAAATGTGTTCCAAGCAAGAGCTATTGGAATGGAATTTTCAAAGTCTTAAGGTTTAGAGCACACACTTTAATACTGTCACAATTCATAGTGGAGTTAGCTAAGAAATGCTTTGTAGATCACAAGTGCACATAAACTGAGCATTTGTTACCTCTACCCAATTTATAATATAAGAAGGGAAAAGGGCCTGCTCCAGAGTAAACTCTAAATAAACGGTCTGAACCATTGTAACTTTTTGATTATTGGAATCACCAGGCTGGGTTTATTTATCTTCTCTATTAGCTGCATTTCTTCTCATCAGTATCACCCTTCACCCTACTCCCAACCCATCTGATGCCCTTAAACAAATTCTTAATTGGGCATCACATGGAATTATCTCATTGTTTTATATTCCATGATCTTCTAGAGAATTTTAATGAGCATAGAGTTGATATTAGAAGTTCTGATTCCTACTTCTGAAACTATGCATTCTATTCCTAGGTGGATTTATTATAAAGTTAATAGAAAGCTTAAGCTTCGGATTCCTTTGCTTCTCATGAGAGGGGTTCTAGTAATATATTCATGTGGTTGAACACTTCTGTAAATTTTCAGAAATGAAGTGTTTTATTTTTTAAAATGAAGTATAGTTAATTTACAAAGCTGTGTTAGCTCAGGTGTATTTTGAGCAAAGTGATTGGAATATATACATATTCTTTAGAAAGAAAGTATTTTAAGTGCAATTAGTTAGGCCCCACTATCTTTGAAGGGCTTCCCCAATGGCTCAGCAGTAAAAAAAAAAATCCACCTGCAATTCAGGGGATGTGGGATATGCAGGTTCAGTTCCTGGGTCGGGAAGATCCTTGACAGAGGAAATGGCAATCCACTCCAGTATTCTTGCCTGGAAAATCCCAAGGACAGAGAAGCCTGGCAGGCTAGTCCGTAGGGTTGTAGGGAGTTGGACATGACTGAGCACAGAGCCGACCATCTTTTATAATACGGACTTCTTGCTTATTACACTTTTTCTTTACTCAGATGTATTGGAATGGGATGTTTGGGTTACAGCCAAAGAGATGATGAGCTTAGTGGAATATATTTATGGTTTACAGTCCTTTTCATTTACTATTTGTTTATTTCTTGCTATGCTGGTATAGGAATGGTGTCCAGAAACACTTTCACACCTCCTGTGCTGATTTGCCTGACTTGTGAGCCTAAAGTTTAGAGCCAGGAGTTTCACTGTAATGTGAACTTATTCTATATCCCTGAGTAATAAAAGTATACGCACAGTAGAAGAGAAACTAATATTGAGCTATATAGCGGCAAAGGGATACCACTTCCAGTAATTGGCACACTGGCTAATGAGTGTTTTCAATTCAAAGAATATTTAAGATTAGCCACTGCACAATAAAACTTGAAATATTGTGAAACTGTATAATTTATATATGAAAAAAACTTGCGTTTTCCAAATTTGACAACAATCATAAATATTTCAATATTATTACCATGAATAGACTATGACGTGGAAACATTTCTAAGTTGTCAATATTGAAAATTAAATTAAAAATTCAATATTATGAGAGTAAATTTTGATCCCAACTATGTTAGAGGAAAGAGTTTCATATCTCAAATGTTGTTTTCCTTTTAAGCTATTTAATATAGAAAAATGAGAAATGGTTATAATTACAATAAAGGATAGTAAGAGTGGAAAGAACAGTTGGTTGTAAATATGTAATAAATGGTTTCTAATAGGAAGATGTCTTGTTTGCTGAGAGACAGAAAAGTCTCCATTTTCACGTGTTACTTAGAAGCGATTCTTCTCTAGGAAATGTTAGGTCAAAAGGACTAACTTACTAATTTTCATATCAGGGGAAGCAGGCATTCATTCTAGTTGGATTGTGAAAGAATATTTGAAAGTGAAAATGATAATGAAAGAAAAACAAATTATTTAGTCAAAAAATTGTAGAAGAAACACTTAGGAGTAACAGGAGAAAAATTAAAGAATAAAGATTCAGAGAAGTAATTGAAAATAAAAATATTTCTTACTTTAGGAAGAAGCCAAAGTGAAGTGAGACAGAAAGCAAGGTAGACAAGAAAAGTAAAAATAGTGATAGTAGCAATTTGAGCAACTTTGAACATTAATGCAGAAGCCGAAAAATTAGAAAGACAGCACTTAAAACAACAGGATTTTTAACAGATACTGCAGTATCTCAGTCACTGTGAGATGTATCAAAACTTATTAATAAATCCACATACCTATGATCACTTAATCTATGCAAAGGAAGCAAGATACAATGTATTAAAAACAGTTTTTTCAGCAAATGGTGTTGGGAAGACTGAACAGCTACATGTAAATGAATGAAATTAGAATATTCCCTTATACTATGTACAAAAATAAACTAAACAAATGGTTTAAATACCTAAATTTAAGACATGATAGCATAAAACTCCTAGAAGAGAATATAGGCAAAAAATTCTTGGGCATAAATCATAGCAATATTTTCTTAGATCAGTTTCTGAAAAAGCAAAAATAAACAGTTGGGACCTAATCAAACTCAGAAGTTTTCACAGAGTAAAAGAAACCATCAACAAAATGAAAAAAACAGCCTATGGAATGAGAGAAAATACGTGCAAGCAATGCAACAAATAAGAGTAAGTTAATATCCAAAATATACAAACAGCTCTTAAAGCTCAATATCAAAAAGGCAAACAACCCAATTGAAAACTGGAAAGAAGATCTAAACAGACACTTATCCAAAAAGACAGATGACCCACAGGCAGATGAAAAGGTGCTCAACATTGCTCATTATCAGTTCAGCTCAGTCACTCAGTCGTGTCCGACTCTTTGCGACCCCATGAACCGCAGCACGCCAGGCCTCCCTGTCCATCACCAACTCCCGGAGTCTACCCAAACTCATGTCCATCGAGTCGGTGATGACATCCAGCCATCTCATCCTTTGTCGTCCCCTTCTCCTCCTGCCCCCAATCCTTCCCAGCATTAGGGTCTTTTCCAGTGAGTCAGCTCTTCACATGAGGTGGCAAAACTATTGGAGTTTCAGCTTCAACATCAGTCCTTCCAATGAACACCCAGGACTGATCTCCTTTAGGATGGACTGGTTGGATCTTCTTGCTGTCCAAGGGACTCTCAAGAGTCTTCTCCAACACCACAGTTCAAAAGCATCAATTTGGCGTTCAGCTTTCTTTATAGTCCAACTCTCACATCCATACATGACCACTGGAAAAACCACAGCCTTGACTAGATGGACATTTGTCATTATCAGAGAAATTCAAATCAAAACCACAGTGAGGTACCATCTCACACTGGTCAGAATGGCTGCTATACAAAAAAAATCAGATCTTTCAAATGATAGAAACAATGGTGTGAAGTGCCCTTATCTACTCAAACCTAAGGAAGAACATTTTTACAAAGTAGTGTTATATGGGAAATTATTAGGTTTCAGTTTTGTAGTAGTTAAAACTGCTACATACTATTTGAAATTTATTGTTAACAGATTAGTGACAAGGGCTGGAGGGAGGATCCAGTTGGCCTCTGATTTCCAGATACCCTTACACATACAGTACTTCCAAACTCAAGTCCAGCCATAAGCTATTTTGCTAACACGTCAGAGTAATCTGTATTTTTGTATGTGATTTCTACTTTTATAGATTTGTTTTAAAATAAAACACATTTTTTATAAAAAATGAAGACAAAAAAGATTCCTGTCCATAGCGAGAGGCTTGTCCATAGATTTTCCTGGACAATCTCATCCTCAATTATGACTGCTCACATGGATGAAGGACAATGACCTTAAACTTCCTTGTTGTTTAGTCATTCATTCGCATCCAACTCTTTGCCACCCCATGAACTGTGTAGCACGCCAGACTTCCCTATCACCAACTCCCAGAGCTTTCTCAAACTCATGTCCATGAAGTCGGTGGTGCCATCCAACCATCTTATCCTCTGTCTTCCCCTTCTCTCCCACCTTCAGTCTTTCCCAGCATCAGGGTCTTTTCCAGGGAGTCGGTTCTTCACATCAGGTGGCCAAAGTATTGGAGCTTCAGCTTCAGTATCAGTCCTTCCAATGAATATTCAGGGTTGATTTCCTTTAGGATTGATTGGTTGGGTCTTCTTGCAGTCCAAGGGACTCTCAAGAGTCTTCTCCAACACGACAGTTCAAGAGCATCAATTCTTCAGTGCTCAGCCTTCTTTGTGGTCTAGCTCTCACATCCATACATGACTACTGGACAAACAATTGCTTTGACTATTTGGACCTTTGTTGGCAATGCAATGTCTCTGCTTTTTAACTTCCTAGATTCTTTTAAGTTTAAATGAGATCTGTGATCCACACTCCTTAGTCTAAAAGAGCCTTATATGTCACTGAATACTCTGACCTTTTGATCTTTCTGAGTTATAAGCAAAAAGTTGTACAATCATGCTCTGGGTTTTTTGTCTAGAGCATACTTTCTCTTAATTTTAATATCTTTTGCAATCTGGACAGTCTGGAAATTTCTCAAATCCTCGAGTCCTTCTTCCTATTTATTTAACAATTTTACCCTAAATTTATCTCATTCTTCTCACATTTCATTATAAATATCAAGAAGATCTTTCACACTTTCCCCAACTAAATATGTAAGTGTTGCTGTATTTTCAACATTTTGCTTGGAAAATCTCAGCTAAATATTCAGTTTTGTCATTTACAAAGTCTGCTTTCCACATAACAGCAAGACGTACTTCCACTAAACTTATTGCCACTTTAAGAAAGGATTCTCATAAAATATGATTCTCATAAAATTTTTTCTCTGGTCATAACTGTAAATGTATCACTGAGCATAATCAGGATAGAAAAGAACTATTTTGAATAGGTGGCAATGAGTATGAAATCTTGTGTCAACAATCCTATGCATATGATTACTAGAAGAATTTTCCACAGACTAAATTATTGTTCAGTTCATTTCAACCCTTGTTTCTCCTCCGTTACCCATAGTTTTACTCCTGGATGCCACAGAATATGTTCATTTGCCAATTCGGGCCTTGTCTCTGTGTGTCACAATGCCAGATGGATCATCCAATCAGTAGGGGGAGTATAGAAAAATGCCTAGCAAGAACAACCATACACAGAAGTGTTCCATATATTCCATTAAGCTCAACCTAATCGTGTCCTCAAATTATCTTCATTTGGATCCCCAAAATACCTGCAGCCATCCCAGCACCACTAAAGAGAATTAGGATGAAGAGGAAGTCGAAGCAACAAGAAATTGTAGTCAGCTAAAATATCTTATTTTGGCAAATTTTATAGAAAAATGATTCATGTAATATATTTTCAGGACCCTGCCCAAGCCTTTGAAGGGGCCCAAAGGGCCATAAACAAAGGGCCATAAAACTTTAAGGAAAATTTTCTCCTCTAAGGAAACTGATTCATCCTAGGTCTTTTGTAACTTCATGCTAAGTTGCTTAAGTCTTGCCTGGCTCTTTGCGTCCCATGGACTGCAGCCCACCAGACTCCTCTGTCCATGGGATTCTCCAGGCAAGAATATTGGAGCGGGTTGCCCATTCTTCCTCCAAGGGATCTTTCCGACCCACGGATTGAGCCTTTGTCTCTATGTCTCCTGCATTGGCAGATGGGTTCTTTACCATTATCACCACCTGGGAAGCCTCGTTTGTTGCTTAGTTGATGGCAACTCCATTAAGAAATGTGGAGTAAGTTTGACTTAATGTTTTTAATTCATGCTTTCTGTGTACATGCTCTCTGTGCTAAATTGCTAAAGTCATGTCCGACTAGTAAGTCCTTCAAAGTATACTCAGATTCCAAACTTCATTACTGTGACTTGATCTTCCATCAACTCTCGTTTGTACATTTTAATAATGTCCTAATGTATTTCTTTTATTTTGCTTTTACTTTCCTTTCATCGACTCTCAACATGCCAATATGACTGCCATATTTAACGTTCAGTTATATCTAAATTGGATCATGGTGCTTCTCTGCTCAGCACCCAGAACTTGTCATCTTACTTAAGTAAAAGCCAGAGTCATTCCTAGGGCCCAAGAGGCCTGGGCCCCTCACTTCTTGGCCTCATCTCCCTTTACTTGCTCATTTTCCTTTGCTGCAACCACACTGGCCTCTTTACTGCCTCAAACATGTTAGGCAGTTGCACAGCTTATCTTAGCCCTCACAGCTCCCACTGCCTGGAATGACTGTGTCCATCTGTTCCCAGGGCTTGTCCTCTCACTTCTGTCAGGACTTTACTCAAAAGTCACCTCACTGAGAATTTTCCTGGCCATCTTACCTGTAATTTCACTCTTGTCTACTGCCGCAGATTCTTCAGATTGCTTTTCTTGCCCTATTTATTTTTAGTAATTATCATTTTATAAATGAATATGTGCTTTATTTTTGTTTGTTTGTGTATTTTTCTCATGCATAGTCTTTATCTACCATTAGAAAATAATCTCTGTGAAGCAAATGTATTTGTCCCTTTTGTTCAGTGTCCTTCTAATGCATAGAAGGGAGTATAGCATAGAGTAGGTGCTCAGTAAGTATTTTAAATGAATATTTTAAAATAAATGACTTTTTGACTTGAGGAATACACAGTCATCTTTTGTTTATCATCCTTTTGAAATGTTCTCAAGTCCTTCAAAACAGAACTTATAATGTCAGTGTGTTACAATATTTTGCAGTGACCTACAGAGTATCGTCATTGTGATATGACTGGTCTTTTCATTTTCTGTTTTACTGTACACCTCTTGGGTCAGGGTCTGTGATGATCATGTGTAGTTTATCAACTGTAATATTATAGTAATCTTTTGAATAATATACATCAAAGTAATCCTAAAATTAAGCGATCACATTGCCTAAATACCAATAATAAATTTTATTCTGAGACACAGAAGTAAGAGTTGTTCTCTCCTCCAGATTAAAAAGAGTAGACGGGTCAAATATTTAATTATAAAACCTAAGTTAGACAATCCTTGGAGTTCCATGTTCAGCAAGAAAGTAGCATTACAGTAGCTCAGAAGTTATAATCAGAGACAAGCCAGTAATGGATTACTCTATTAAACTAGCTGTTTACAAATCATGAGGTGTGTAATAAAGGCCCTCTTGGGTCTAAAAGGCTTTTCAATATTTTTCTTGTCAATGGAAAAGGGAGAATCACCTGAAATGTGTAAGAGATCCTATTCACTTGTGGATTACACTCTGGAGCAGCATCTCCCAAAGTGTATAAAGAAGATTACGTTCATGGGATGTTGATTTGATGAGATAGGTTAAATGAAAAGAAGCAGGAAGGACCTAATAGGTGAAAGAAAGTTAAAATGATTTCTTTACTGCAGGATTTCTCCCCACCTTTACTGATTTATTTTTGGCTGTGCTGGATCTTTGTAGCTACACGCAGGCTTTCTCTAGTTGTGGTGAGTGGGGCTTTCTCATTGCAGGAGCCTCTCGTTTCAGGGCAGGCTTCAGACACGCAGGCTTCATAGTTGTGGCTCATGGGCTCTAGGGCACAGGCTCGGTGGCTGTGGCTCATGGACTTAGCCGCACAGTGGCATGTGGGATCTTCCTGGACCAGGGATAGAACCTGTGTCCCCTGAGTTGGCAGGTGGAGTCTTAACTACTAAACCACCAGGGAAGCCCTCTCTCAGCCTCGAATATGTGTGGTGATTCACCAAGAAATGAGTACAGAAGCCCATAGTCTTTAAAAGACTTTGTTGAAAGAACCCCTCTATTTGCTTTTCCTTGTACCTTTACTTTGAGATACATTTTAGAGGTATCTCCATAAACAGCAAATCCTGATGTATCTTAACAGGTCTCGGAAAAAAAGACCCACAACAGATTACCTGGCTTTGGGTAATGGTCTCCACAGGTTGTTACCATGTGTTGTGACAATGTTCCAGCTCAAACTGTCTTCATTTCACACAATGCCTTAACAGTCATTCATATTTACTACTGAGATACATGCTTCATTGCTTTATTCATTCAATGATTTTTTTTCCCTTTAAGAAGACCCGTCAGCTGATAGTTGACAGGATCTTCTAATGCTACCTTAAAGTGAGTAATTCTGAAAAACTATATTAGAGTAGTCCCCCTATGGATTCTAATGGTTCAAACTATTATAATCATTTTGCCAACCACTGTAGGTATTGTTGTTAGGCCCCATGATGTGATCTAAATACTTTGCAAATATGAAACATTTTTCTGTTAACCCTGTTTGGGATTATCGGCATTCTCATTACATCATTTGGCAGAGGCCACTTTTTCCAACAGAATATTCTCCATATCTGAAATATTACACAAGACAGTATGGCAGCTGTGTGAAAAGCTGGTTGATTTCAAAGTGACCTCCAGCTTTATGATTGTCTGAGTTTCAAAACAGAATGACTGTGATAACAGCCTACATAAAATGTTACAGGCTACAGAAAGGCTGGCTCCAAATCAAATGCCAAATAATGCTACATTGTACTTCAGAGTTATTGAAACACTTAGAAAACACTGGGTTTGACTTAACATTTATTGAACACTCATTGTATGCAAAATAGTTTGTTTCATGCTGATAATCCCTGGAGCAAAAATAGTCTCACCAGTTAATCAGGAAGCATGTATGGTACACCAAGTGAGATGGTTCTTTTCAATACCATTGTAATTCTGTGTAGCTAATATTAATCCAGGCCATATGAGCAATGTGTGAAGATAATTAAAGGAGTGTAATTGGGAGAGGATCAGTAATGCTGACAGCCTAGTCATGCTAACTCCACATCAATTCCCCTTTTGATGAATTGGGCAAGTCAGACATGTGATTTGACGAGGCTGGATGCTGAGAGAGGAATTATGCCAATAATTTCACCTATTAGAGATTAATTCCCAATGAATTGGAAATTGAGTGATTGAAACCAAAACTCTTAGTAAAGAGTTTATCTAAGCCACGACTATCATTTCTGAGACCCAGGAGAGAACATAAAACATCTATCCATTGTCAACAATGTGAACGCTTAAGTGAGCCTGGATGTGGAGACAGCTAGGATGGGCTCAGATGTCATGGAGCAGTTCAGGGAGGGGGCCCAGGGCCAAAAATTGAATCATACCATACTTGATATTTGATAAATATCAACAAGTGGATGAAGACATGAACCCAAGTTAAGACTAGGAAACCAAATCAGATAATCCAGAAAAACATTAGAGAGAAGAACAACATCAGCAAAAGTTAATGTGGTGGTCTGAATGAGAGGAAGGACCTAGAGGGGAGAAAACATGAGCATTTTTCTTTTGTTTACATTTAGAAATTAATGCAAGGAAATGTCAGGCTTCAGGGACTCCTCCGGAGGTTGAGATTCAAGACTGATATTATCATATGATACATTGATACATTCTTCCTTTCTGAAAATAGGCCCTTGAGAAAAGCAGTCTCAAAGTTTGTATCCATTCCATCATCAAAGCAGGAAAGAACCAGGGTTTGTCCAATCTGCTTCAGTTCATCTGGGGGTTTGGAAAAAAGATCATTTTGGAGAATGGAGGGCAGAAATTCCCACCCATCAGCTCTTCTCCATCTATATTTTGGTGCTTTTCCTCACTTGGGCTGCTGATAACTTTTTCATATCTTTATCTAGGAAGTTGGAAGGGACAGTGGTCTGTGGTGAGGTAGACAGATGCTTATGGAAGAAGAATAAGGATCATCTTAGGCTTCATTTCAACTGTGTGCTCTAGAGTCAAAAATTTCATCAAGATCTATTATGGCAGCAAAACTTATTGCTGAAATACAAATTGTATTGCTAGTATGTATGATATTGTAAGTATTCTTAGTAGCCAAGATTTCATATGATCTCTGCAATCAGTGAAAGCTAAGAAATAAAAAATGTATTGAATTATATTATTAAGAGATATGAATACAATTCAAGAAATATTCATTGATAGCCCTAGAAAGCAAGGTGGACATTTCCCTCCATCATGGAGCTAACAGTTTAGCCTAAATACATATAATTAGTAACAAGTAAATCAAGTGTTAAAAAAGAAGGCCTGTGGAGAAACTCAGTAGTCTCTTTTAAGGTGCTTAATCAGTCCTGGGTGTTCATTGGAAGGACTGATGTTGAAGCTGAAACTCCAATACTTTGGTCACCTCATGTGAAGAGTTGACTCATTGGAGAAGACCCTGATGCTGGGAAGGATTAGGGGCAGGAGGAGAAGGGGACGATAGGATGAGATGGCTGGATGGCATCATCGACTCGATGGACATGAGTTTGGATAAACTCTGGGAGTTGGTGATGGATAGGGAGGCCTGGCATGCTGTGATTCATGGGGTCACAAAGAGTCAGACACGACTGAGCGACTGAACTGAAGTGAATCTAGTGTTGTGAATTAAGGACATCTTTCCTGAGTAACTAATAGTTTAAACTGAAACTTGAAAAACTGATAATCTGATGAATAAAAGAAATCATGAAATGAGTGTGATGCGTGTGATGGTGGAGCAAGTCAATAAGAACTATCACTCATGAACAGTTGCAGTGTGTCAGACGTTTTGTGTGTCTTAGGTCATTTAATCATGATCATAGCCTCAGAAGATGGATACTAGCATCTCCTAGGAAGAGTGATGGATCTTCCCAGGGCTTAACATCTAATGATATAGAGACTGCTTTCACATACAGATCTGATTTCAAAGCTCCCAATGCCTTTTATCTCAAAGTCCTTTACTAGTGCCTTGCATGTGTAAGAGCTCGGTCCCTTCAGTCATAGGCAACTCTTTGCAATCTTAGGGACTGTAGCCGTCCAAACTCCTCTGTCCATGGGATTCTCCAGGCAAGAATACTTGAGTGGGTAGCCATTCTCTTCTCCAGGGGATATTCTCGACCCAGGGATTGAACCCTGGTCTCCCATATTGCAGGCAGATTCTTTACCATCTGAGCCACAGGGAAGCACAATACATACAAAGAGATAAAAGAAATTCAGTGGTTGTAACTGATGTCTTTGAGGCCTGCATCACATCCCTTAGCCACTTCTGATTTTAACTGCAGCTGAATGCCCAGCCAACAATGCACTTCAAGCATGAATAACACACCAAGTTTTACTACCTCTGGGCTCTCCTGGAAGCCATGGGAATTTTCTTATCCTTGGTGAGTTTGTGAGTTTGTGCAGGTTAATTAGAGGGTTAATACTCTCTGAATTAACCCTATAGAACGGAGGAGAGAAGGCTAATGGATAAAGGCCGAAGTCTTCTCTCCTTGGAGGGATAGTTCTAGGGCAATTTCCACGTGACTCTTTGGAGGTCCTGGGGTACTAAGACCCAGCTGTTCACAAGGTAACAAGCTTAATACGGAACAATCCATTTTTCTTGTTTCCCTTTCCCACTCTTTCCACCGCTTTACACTCACTTTCTGAGATTATCTCCCAATGAAATCATCTGCATCCCAGGCCTTGTTTCAGGTTATGCAATCGGAGGAATTCAAACTAATATGATGGCCTTAAGCACTGACTTTTTAATTAACAATTTTACACTGAATTCCTGTGGGAATCTGCTTTATCTTCAGTAAAAAGTATGTTTCTTGTATTTTACCACCATATGGGAATCCTCGGATAATTAAAAAAAAAAAGCAAAACATGCTTAAAGTATCAAATAAAATCTGGAGAAAATTCAACTATTGAGTAGAGTGTCATTAGAAACATCTATTAGAGAAACTCAATAGAAGAGTTAAAGTATCAAAGGCTAAATATTAATAGTACTAAATATATTTATGAAGCCAGCATTGTATCTGGAAAAAAATTATATATACCAATCCCATTGAGTTTGTATAATTGCATTGATCTTTATTTGCCCATTTCACTGATATTATAAGAAGTAACTTCCTATAGCCATTTTAAACTGCTACTCCTTGTCAATTGATGTGGCCAGTGCAGCAGGTAGGGATCAAAATTAGTCAATGCACAGTTTGGAAAAAGGAAACTAGAGACAGAATTAAACTTTTAAATATGGGACTGGGGGACTCAAGACCTCCAGAATTGAGAGCCCCGCTGACCGACTCCACATCGCTTTTACTGAGCTCTCAGTATGCAGAAAGTATCTGGTTTTTAGATAACATGAGGATCCCATGCCCCTGGTCACGTCCCAGAGTTATGTTCTTCTTTGTACTTTTACGCTGTCTCCTAGTACCAAGGGCATCACACAGCTGGGGGCGGCAGTCTTTGCATGATGAACATGGAAGAAAAATCAGTGCATGCTGCAAGCTGCATTCTGAACTTGCTCTGACCTGGCATTTCAATGTACACACTATGTACCTCCTTAGCTCAGCAAGGCATGATGACCCCAACTAATCAGCCCCATGGACCTTTTGTTTAGAGTATACATAGTTGCTATATCTCACCTTTATTCTTTGCCCATGGTGTTCTTCTCATGGCTTAGCCAGAGCAACAGGCAGCTGACTATTAACCCCTGCAGTCAATGACTTCTAAATTTGTGTTCTTTCAATCAGTGTGTTGTATAGACAGTACCAGTGATTTACAGTTTATCTGAGTAAGTAAACCTCCTCATGGTCTAGTTTCCTTATAAAATATCACGTTTTTCAGAAACTAGTCTTCCAAGCTTTCTTTCGGTCACTCACATATATTTCAGGAGTAATTGCTGTAGTAAAAGGTTTGTCTTTGAAGGATTTCTATGTTTTTCTGTCTCCTCTAAGTGTCAAATATGGGAACACAGAAAAAGCAAACATCTTGTATTGAACAATCTATCATTCATTGGACAGTGATGGATGGGGTCAGACTTGTTCAGGCAATAAATTCACATCCATTTTCTCAGAAAGCTTTTTGACATAGTTTTGGAAGTTCTCCCTTTGGTGTAAAACACTATCCCCTTCTCCCTGTTACTCCTCTTTTTCCATTTCCTCCTCCCTGGTCTACAAGGCAGTGAGATTTCAATTACCTTGAAGGCCTTTTTAAAAAAGCAAACACATCTGATGGATTCAGCAAAAGTCAGTGCCTTGATAATCTAGAACTTTGCAAAGGAAATAAATTATGGGTTTTCTTCTCTTAAAATTCATTAAAATGAGTTGTAAGCAAAGGTGATTACTTGTCTCACACACTGAGAAACAGGTGTCTGTGCTATTTGGAGATCCAAATGAACTTGCCAATTAGTGCTTTAGTTTTATGTGCAAATATAGGCTCACTTAATTGCTGTGTCTGAGAAAATTTGGCTTTTTTATAAAGTCAGTTTTGGGAAATAACACTGCTAGTCATTCACGAGCTATGATGGTGGACTTCTAACGGGCGAGGAGAATGGCGGCTGCACCCACATCTGGACCTTTTGGGGATGCCAAATTTGTAATGTCCTGTGTCCGGCCCCCTCAGTTAACACTTTGCACTATTGTATGTGTCACTTGGGATCATGATACTGCCCAGATCACAGAGCAACCGAAAGACAGCTCGGACAGAGCATATATGTGGAGGTGATGGGAAATATGTAACAATATGATGTTGCATTTTAGAAGAATTTAATAAGCCAGAAAAGGATAGGAAAGCAAGGCCTCCCATATCTGATACCATTATTGCATTTCAAGAGAATTGGCAAAAAATAAGAAACGTCCATCTTATATAATCTTACTAAAGATTAATGTTGAGATGTCTGATTTCATTTTCTTTTTCTTTTAATTTTAATCTCATGGAAGAGAGTGAGGGAAAGGAGGCTAACTTTCTGAATATTATTGTCTGATGTGTGAATTGTGATATTTTTAGGCCAGAAAGATTACTGATGTTTGGCAGAGTGAATTTCCTTGAAGGAAGCAAGCAATATATAAGACAACTGATGATTTAGAATCAGCATTTATGCCATGCAGGCTGCAATTTTGGCAATCGATAAATGGCACCTCTTATGAAAAATGCTGGTGCTCTCACAACCCAGCCACTTGTTTGAGTAGCTTTGTGCTCTGTTTAGAACAATAAGACGTTATAAAGGTATGCAAGAACTGTCTTAGAAGAAATAAAATGAAATCCAAATTTATAATTCATTCTGCCATCCCTCAAAAAGCATCCAATCTAGTTGTGAGATGAAACATATTTACATGAATTAAATGGCAATGAAAAAGTCATGAATACATGAGAAATAGTTACTTCATATGCTATTAATATTTTTTCAGAGCAACTTTTTCCTCATCTTCTCATACCTTCTTGACTGAAACAATGGTGACTTCTCTCTAGTCCCACCCTTTGAATAACTTTTTGATATTTCTTAACAAAGAAAAGAAGGCTTTTGCTCTACTCAGTGTTAATGACTTGACTGCTGTACTTCTTGGGTCCAATTAACTGCACATAGGAGAAGAGCTTAGAGTGCTGTCATAATAAGACATCTAATATAAATCTCTCCAGTTTAACATCACTAATGAATATATTTTTGTTTTCTCTTTCTAACACTGTCTCCTAATCCTCTTTTTTCACATGTATGTTTTTCCTTGATTAGAGCTAAGTCCATGTTTCATGTAGAGGAAATGTTTGATGGGAAGCTAAGAGAGCAGCAGGTAAAACTTACAGTGGGTTTTAAGTTTGATATCAGTGAGAGATTTCATTAAAGCTGATGGGCCAGAATTAAATAGCCATTCAGTCTATATTAAAACTGTGTAAGATCTGAATGTTTCTAACATTTATTTACCATATTCTACAGTCAAAAGTAGGCATTTTTGAGAGGTATAACTGTGTTCTGCTGGTATAATAGTCTATTCTGTTAATCATAGGCTTCCAGCTGCTTCTTAATGAGATGCAACCATAATTCAGAGAAAAATAGACTAAGAAACCAAGACTATTAGTGGCAAACGATGTAATAAGAGTTAGAGAGAAAAGAATATGAGCCACAAAAGGATTTTTTACCAAGCTCCACTGTAGTATGCTGTGATTGTGGGCAGACACAAATTGAGATTCAACATTACATTCAAAAGTTACAAACTGTTAAATTGGCAACTTTATGATGGAAAACAGAGAGACTTAAAAAATGGTCTTTCAGCTCTGAATAAAAGTATTTCTTAGGTTGATATATGTGGTTTTTTAATTTTTTCTGGATAAATAAAAAAGATTTTTTCATGCAAGTTCTTTCAATTTTAATTACTGTCAAGCATGCTTAAGCCCAATAGATTGACTTAGAAATTGCGCAAGTCTTCAAATGTTAAAAATTTACTATTTTTAATCTAATTTTATCTGGATATTTTAGTATGTAATCACAAAGAGGTTAGACTTATCACCTAACCAATTCCAGCTATATTTTAGATGTGTACATAAATAGACAAGCAAACAGAACTCTAGTGGACAGGTAGAAAGATGTCTACTCTCCCAAAAGATGCTGGAATAATCTGTCTCTCATCTTGTAGAAGAATGTCTTTTCACCATAAGTACCCAAGGTATTTAGTGCTTAATTGAAGGACATGGAAGAATTCACTGAGCATAAGTATTTGGTGTACAATTAATAGGTTAGCCTTGAACAGGTTCTGTGAAATATAGATGGTCAGTCACAGGGAAATTTCTGCCTTTCATGATGATGTTTAATGGAATTTTGATTAGAAACAATTTTACCTGGAATGAGAAACTAAACACATGGCGGATGAAGTCATACAGTACACATTTATTGGCAAGGTAGATTTTAAAGGTATAGAATAAAAGCACCTAGATATTCGTTTGTTTTGTTTGTGCCTTCCAAGAGTCTGTTTCCCAGTCCTGTGTAAGTTCGGTGGCTCTCTGGTGGGGTTAATGGTGACCTCCTCCAAGAGGGCTTATGCCATACCCAAGTCTGCTGCACCCAGAGCCCCTGCCCCTGCAGCAGTCCACTGCTGACCTGTACCTCCTCAGGAGACACTCACAGTTCTAGCTCAGTCTCTGTGGGGTCTCTGGGTCCTGGTGCACACAAGGTATGGTTGAGCCCTCTGAGCATCTCTGACAGGTATGGGGTTTTATTTTAAATGTGATCTTGCCCCTCCTACCATCTTGCTGTGGCTTCTCTGCCCTTGGACGCAGGGTATCTCACAGTAGCTCCAGTGCCACACAGCTGCTGCTCCAGCACATATAGTCTTGCTGGGGCTCTTGGACCCAAGAGAAAGGAACAGTGACCCCACAAGAGTCTGACCCAGACTTTCATTTGAGGGTCCAAGACTCTCCGGGAGTGGGGGTGGTATGGGTTGGCGGTGGCCTGCTGCAGGGTTGGGGGCACTGAGTGTAGCAGTGCATGCATAGGACCTTTTGAAGGAGGTTGCCATTATCTTCATTACCTCCACCACAGTTTGGTCTCAGGTCAAATAACAGGGAGAGAGAACACAGCCCCAGCTATTAACAGAAAATTGGACTAAAGTTTTACTGAGCATGGCTCCACCCATCAGAACAGGATCCAGTTTCCCCACAGTCAGTCTCTCTCATCAGGAAGCTTCCATAAGCCTCTTATCCTTCTCCATCAGAGGGAAGACAGACTGAAAACCACAATCACAGAAAACTAGCCAATCTGATTACAAATCTTGTTTAACTCAGTGAAACTATGAGCCATGCTGTGTAGGGCCACCCAAGATGGACAGGTCATGGTGGAGAGTTCAGACAAAATGTGGTCTACTCGAGAAGGGAATGGCAAACCACTGCAATATTCTTGCCTTGAGAATCCCATGAACAGTATGAAAAGGCAAAAAGATAGGACACTGAAAGATGAATTCCCCAGGTCAGTAGGTGCCCAATATGCTACTGGAGATCAGTGGAGTAATAACTCCAGAAAGAATGAAGAGATGGAGCCAAAGCTCCAGTTGTGGATGTGACTGGTGATGGAAGTAAAGTCCGATGCTGTAAATAGCAATATTGCATATGAACCTAGAATGTTAGGTTCATGAATCAGGCAAATTGGAAGTGGTCAAACAGGAGATGGCAAGAGTGTACATCAACATTTTAGGAATCAGCAAACAAATGGACTGGAATGGGTGAATTTAAGTCAGATGACCATTATATCTACTACTGTGGGGAAAAATGCCTTAGAAGAAATGGAGTAGCCATCATAGTGAACAAAAGAGTCTGAAACCCAGTACTTGGATGCAATCTCAAAAATGAGAAAATGATCTCTGTTTGTTTCCAAGGCAAACCATTCAATATCATGGTAATCCAAGTCTATGCCCAACCAGTAATGCTGAAGAAGCTGAAGTTGAACAGTTCTATGAAGACCTACAAGACCTTCTAGAACTAACACCCAAAAAATATGTCTTTTTTCATTATAGGGGACTGGAATGCAAACATAGGAAGTCAAGAAATACCTGGAGTAATGGGAAAACTTGGCCTTAGAGTACAGAATGAAGCAGGGCAAAGGCTAACAGTTTTACCAATGGAATGCACTGGTCATAGCAAACACCCTCTTCCAACAACACAAGAAAATACTCTACACATGGACATCATCAGATGGTCAATACTGAAATCAGATTGATTATATTCTTTGCAGCCAAAGATGGAGAAGCTCTATACAGTCAGCAAAAACCAGACCGGGAGCTGACTGTGGTTCAGATCATGAACTCCCTATTGGCAACATCAGACTTAATTGAAGAAAGTAGGAAAAACCACTAGACCATTCATGATATTAATCAAATCTCTTATACAGTAGAAGTGACAAATAGATTCAGGGGATTAGATCTGATAGAGTACCTGAAGAAATATGGATGGAGGTTCATGACATCGTGCAGGAGGCAGTGATCAACACAATCCCCAAGAAAAAGAAATGTAAAAAGACAAAATGGTTGTCTGAGGAGGCCTTTCAAATAGCTGTGAAAAGAAGAGAAGCAAAAGGCAAAGGAGAAAAGGAAAGACATACCCATTTGAGTGCAGAATTCCCTAGAATAGCAAGGAAAAATAAGAAAGCCTTCCTTAGTGATCAATGCAAAGAAGCAGAGGAAAACAATAGAATGGGAAAGATGAGAAATCTCTTCAAGAAAATTAGAGATACCAAGGGAACATTTCATCCAAAGATGGGCTCAATAAAGGATAGAAATGATGTGGACCTAACAGAAGTAGAGGATATTAAGAAATGGCAAGAATACACAGAAGACCTATACAAAAGATATCTTCATGACCCAGATAATCATGATGGTGTGATCACTCATGTAGAGCCATACATCTTGGAAGATAAGTCAAGTGAACCTTAGGAAGCATCACTATGACAAAGCTAGTGGAGGTGATGAAATTCCAGTTGAGCTTTTTCAAATCCAAAAAGATGATGCTGTGAAAGTGCTGCACTCATTATGCCAGCAAATTTGGAAAACTTAGCAGTGGCCACAGGACTGGAAAAGGTCAGTGTTCATTCCAATCCCAAAGAAAGGCAATGCCAAAGAATGCTCAAACTACCGCACAACTGCACTCCTCTCAGTTCAGTTCCGTGCAGTTGCTCAGTCATGTCCGACTCTTCGCGATCCCATAAATTGGAGCACACCAGGCTTCCCTGTCCATCGCCAACTCCCGGAGTTTATCCAAACTCATGTCCATTGAGTCTGTGATGCCATATAACCATCTCCTCCTCTGTCATCCCCTTCTTTTCCTGCCTTCAATCTTTCCCAACATTAGGGTCTTTTCAAATGAGTCAGCTCTTTGCATCAGGGGCCAAAGTATTGGAGTTTCAGCTTCAACATCAGTCCTTCCTATGAACACCCAGGACTGATTTCCTTTAGAATGGACTGGTTGGATTTCCTTGCAGAGATCAAATTGCCAACAGCCATTGGATCATTGAAAAAGTGAGAGAGTTCCAGAGAAACATCTACTTCTGCTTTATTGACTATGCCAAAACCTTTGACTGTGTGGTTCAAAACAAACTGTGGAAAATTCTTAAGAGATGGAAATATAGACCACCTGATCTGCCTTCTGAGAAATCTGTATTGAGGTCAAGAACAATTAGAACTGGACATGGAACAACAGACTGGTTCCTAATTGGGAATGGAGTACATCAAGGCTATATATTGTCACCTTGCTTATTTAACCTATATGTAGAGTACATCATGAGAAATGCTGGACTGGATGAAGTACAAGCTGGAATCAAGACTGGTGGGAGAAATATCGATAACCTCAGATATGCAGATGACACCACACTTCTGGCAGAAAGTAAAGAACTAAAGCCTCTCTTGATGAGAGTGAAAGAGGAGAGTGAAACAGTTGGCTTAAAACTTAACATTCAGGAAACTAAGAACATGGCATCTGGTCCCATCATTTCATGACAAATAGATGGGGAAACAGTGGTAACAGTGGCAGACTTTATTTTGGGGGGACTCCAAAATCACTGCAGATGGTGACTGCAACCATGAAATTAAAAGACGCTTGCTCCTGAAAGAAAAGTTATGACCAACCTAGACAGCATATTAAAAAGCAGAGACATTACCTTGCCAACAAAGGTCCATTTAGTCAGGGCTATGGTTTTTCCAGTAGTCACACATGGATGTGGGAGTTGGATTATAAAGAAAGTTGAGCTCTGAATAATTGATGCTTTTGAACTGTGGTATTGAAGAAGACTCTTGTGAGTCCCTTGGACAGCAAGCAACTAGTCCATCCTAAAGGAAATCAGTTCTGAATATTCATTGAAAGGAGTGATGCAGAAGCTGAAACTCCAATACTTTGGCCACCTGATGTGAAGAAATTGACTTTAGAAAAGACCTCGATGCTGGGAAAGATTGAAGGCCGGAGGAGAAGGGGAAGACAGAGGATGAGATGGTTGGATGGCATCCCTGACTCAATCAGCATGAGTTTGTGTCAGCTCCAGGAGTTGGTGATGAACAGGGAAGCCTGGCATGCTATAATCCATGGGTTCTTAGAGTCCAACCTGACTGAGTGTCTGAGCTCAACTCAATTCAGATATTCATTGTTTTTCTCTGAAAGCTATATATTTGCTGTGCAAAAATATGAATGAGTAACCAATCAGAGGCAATCTAAACTATCAAAGTAAGAAAACTTTGTCACACATTTAATAAAAAAATGCATCTAGGTGAAAGCGATTTGCATTGATTTTTCATATATAAGATCTAAGGTCTCATTTTTGAAATTAATTTTTATTGGAGTATAGTTACAATGTCATGTTAGTTTATACTGTACATCAAAGTAAATCAGCTATACATATACATATATTCCCTTTTTTAAGAAAAACTTCCTTCCCATTTAGTTCACCACAGAACACTGAGTTCCCTGAGCTATAAGGTAGGTTCTCCTATTTAAAAGCAGCAACTTGAATTGATGGAAGTAAAAATGCTCTGTTTCTCACACCATTTCCATATATCCTCATACATTAATTAGCATTCTTTTTAAGCTTTGGTGAGTCCTTCAATTTTTTTGTGCTCCATTTCTCTTGTACAAATGAGAGACCACTCTGACATACAAAACATGGGATTGTTTTCCCTTCAAGATCTCTAGGAGAGAAATTTTATGATCACTTTCAATAAAAAGTCATTGTTTTAATCACCCTTATGCAAGGTATATATATTTTTTCATCTTTGCATCTAGTATTTTTAAAATCTATGTAATAGGTTAAACTGTTTTCCTTTAACTCTGAGCTTTAAGAGTCTAGGAAATAGTGGCAGAATCCCCTTGAAATTACTCTTCAAGTTCTAGCAGAGAGTTCTGCTTTCCTTCAGGTGAAATGATTCTGCCATGCTGACATTTATATGAAGTAGCTCTCTGTTGATTCAGTAGATATTAAATAATTCATTCAAGTGGTGCCTCTGGTTCTGAAAAAAATGTTTCTTTAATACAAACCCTGCTTTTCCTCAGGAGCAGTTACCATATTTGAAACAAGTCAAAAGGGGGTATAATGAACAAAAGCTGAGGAGGTATTTGTCTGCAAAGTTAGGTGCATGCAATCATAAATAATTTCACTTTCTCATTCTGTAACTTCACTTAGAGATGTTTTTCTCATTAATGAGGGAACTCACCTAAATTGCTATACATGTTACTTGGAACTTTTGTAAATTAGTCAGGTTACTTTAATATTGACATAGACTTCCTTAGGTCTAAGTACTGCTTCTGACTCTGACACTTGAGTGACCTTGAATAAATCTTTTCATATTTAGAGGTCTGCGTTTTCATAGTTTTAGTAAAATATTAACTGTGAAGTTATGTGTGTATGTGTCCCAAAGTGTTCTTGCATGTAAAAATTACTAACTAGGAATTAATTTTGGCTTAGGTAATTCATATTCAGTTATTAAAGTTCTAAACAAAAAGCTAATTCTTAAACTTAGTTTGGACAAAATTTTTTATTAAGAAAAATTTAAAATTGAAGTATACTTGATTTATAATGTGTTAGTTTCAGGTGTACAGCAAAGCTATTTAGTTATACATAAATACCTATATATACTTTTTCAGATTCTTTTCCATTATAGGTTATTATAAGATATTAAATATAGTTCCCTGTGCTGTACAGTAGGTCCTTGTTGTTTATCTATTTTATATGCAGTAGTTTATATCTGTTAGTCCCAAACTCCTAAAGCATCTTTTTCCCTCCCTCTCTTCTTTTTCTCCTGATGAAACCATAAGCTGGTTCTGTGTCTGCGATAGGAATATACGTTATTTCAACCAATGTTGGGAGTACTTCCAAAATAATTTTGGAGGTAACCTTCCTACTTTCTGGAGATAATGCAGATTCAAGGACAAAGATTGGATTCTTATTAAAGTTACTCTACAATTTCTAGATGCAAGTTGTCACATATTTGCATTCAAGTCATAGATTAATTACATAATTCTTCTGTCTACCCATAGGTTCATATATATTGCTCCTATGATTTTTTTTCAAATCTTAAAATATATGAATGTATTTTCCAGAAAACTTATAGACATTTGCCCTCGTTTAAATTTTTATTATTGTTTCTTGCATCATACTGATTTATAGACTTTATAATAATAAATGATTAAATTTTAGATACCTTTAATTGTTCCAAATGATTATTTCATTATAACTTTGAAACTTATCCAAATGACATAGAAGAAAATTATTTAGCAATGTTTCAATATTAATACTCAACTCACTTAAAAATTGATGGTACTTGTACTATGCAAAAGACCATTTCCAGGAATTTGGAAAAATAAACAGTTCATCATGAACTGGCCTTTTAGAGAGCTAAAATTAAAGAGGAAATAAACATTTTAAAGTATAATTCAAGTACAATACAATACCAGGTGTTTCCACAGATTTCCACTACTAATGGAGTGTTTTGAAATGAGCATTTTATATAATTGACTAGGAAAAACTAGACTGGCATCTTAGAGAAAGAAATTTATGGTTGAGTTTTGAAGAACTGACAGATAAGTGGGCAAGAGGTGGATGTTATGAAAAACTTTAAAGTAGAAGATATTTAACAAAGCCAAAACTTTTGAACATCACTAGGTGTATCATGGGAATATCTGTATAGAGAAGAAGGGATGAGAGTGAAATAATATTAATGAAACATGTATATCCTTCCACTGAAAATAACTTTGAATGCCAGAAGAGAGTGAGAACTTCATTCTGTATTCATAAGGAACTTAACTCTAGTAATCATGCACCGGGTAGATTTGAGAGTATTATGTAATAAGAAACTAAGAGCTTAGAAAAGAAGACAGTGGTGAAAAGTATACAGTGAGGGAGCTAGCCAGGTAGAACTTGCACCTGACCAGTGATTTTGCAAGGTGAAAGAAGAGAGAGATATGATTATTAAGATGCAAAAAAGTATGAACATGTACATCAACTTGTACATGCTCATTCACTCAGTTGTGTCCCATTCTTTGTGACCCCAAAGACTGCAACCTGCCAGGGTCCTCTGTCCATGAGATTGTTGTTCAGTTGCCCAGTCATGTCTGACTCTTTGCAACACCATGGACTGTTCTCTCCAGGCCTGCATGTCCCTCACCATCTCCCAAAATTTGCCCAAGTTCAAGTCCATTGCATCGGTGATGCCATTCATCCATCTCATCCTCTGAAGCCCTCTTATCTTTGTGCCTTCAATCCTTCCCAGTATCAGGGACTCTTCCAGTGAGTCAGCTGCTCACATCAGATGATCAAAATACTAGTGTTTCAACTTCAGCATCAGTCCTTCCAATGAGTATTCAGGGTTGATTTCCCTTAAGATAGACTGGTTTGATCTCCTTGCTGTCCAAGACATTTTCAGGAGTCTCCTCCAGCACCATAATTTGAAGGTATCAGTTCTTCAGCCCTCTGCCTTATTTATGGTCCAGGTCTCACAATTGTACATCACCACTGGGGAGACCATAGCATTGACTATATGGACCTTTGTTGGCAGAGTAATGTCTTTGGTTTTCAACACACTGTCTAGGTTTGTCATAGCTTTCCTGTAAAGAAGCAAACGTCTTCTGATTTCAAGACTTCAGTCACTGCATCACAGTGATTTTAGAGCCCAAGAAGAGAAAGTCCATCACTATTTCACACTTTTCCCCTTCTATTTGCCATGAATTAATGGGACAAGATGCCATGACCTTAGTTTTTTAATATTTAGTTTTAAGCTGGCTCTTTCACCCTCATCAAGAGGCTCTTTAGTTCCTCTTCACTTTCTGCCATTAGAGTGGTATCATCCGCTTATCTGAGGTTGTTGATGTTTCTCCTGCCTATCTTGATTCCAGCTTGTTAACTCATCAAGTCATTTCTCATGATGTGCTCAGTATATAGATTAAACAAACATGGTGACAGCAGACAGCCCTGTCATAATCCTTTCTCAATCTTGAACCAATCAATTGTTCCATAGAGGGTCCTAACTGTTGCTTCTTGACCTACATACAGGTTTCTCAGGAGACATGTAAGATGGTTTGGTATTCCCATCTCTTTAAGAGCTTTCCACAGTTTGTTATGATCTACACAGTCAAAGGCCTTGACTTTAATCAATGGAACAGGGATTTTTTTTGAATTTCCTAGCTTTCTCTATGATCTAGCAAATGTTGGCAATTTGATCTCTGGTTCCTCTTCCTTTTCTAAATCCAACTTGGACATCTGGAAGTTCTCAGCTTGCATAATGCTGAAGCCTAGCATGCAAGATTTTAAACATGACCTTACTATCATGGGAGATGAGTGCAATTGTCGGATGGTTAGAACATTCTTTGGCACTACCCTTCTTGGGAACTTGGATGAGAACTGACATTTTCCAATCCTGTGGCCTCTTCTGGGTCTTTCAGATTTGCTGACACATTGAATGCAACACCTTGATAGCATCATCCTTTAGGATTTTGAATAGTTCTACTGGAATTCCGTTGCATCTACTAGCTTTATTAATAGCAGTACTTCCCAGCAGTCCATGGGGATATCCCAGCAATAACACTGGATTGGGCAACAATTCCCGTCTCCAGGGTATCTTCCCAACCCAGGGGTCAAACACAGGTCTCCTGCATTGCGGACAGATTCTTTACCATCTGAGCCACCAGGAAGGCCCTACATCAACTCTACCTCAATATAAACAAGAGGAGGAAGGAAAAAGAGAGGGATTAGCAGGGCAGGAGGAGTCAGGATGAGGGTCTGTGAAAAAGCAGCCAGATTTGAAGAAAGATAACCATGATTCAGAAAAGCCTAGAGAAAAGGGAAATATGGGTGGTGGTTGAATGTATCTGATGCTGTAAAGGTGAGATAATACTTTTAGGAAGGTATAATCAGAGCTCAACTTCATGAGCAGAAAAGGGAAGAGAAATAGAAGAAGGAGAAGATACAAAAGCCTTGTCAGTAAGTTTTGAATTAAAGGAAAATGAAAGGGAATGCATAAGAATTTGAGCAGGCTCAGTAACTGGGTGAAAATGAGGATGGTGAGAATATTAGGAGATAATACCCAGCAACCCAATGGAAAGGGAGTGATTAACACAAAGAGGGAAATACAAACACATCTAGGAGATGACAAGGCAAAATAAACATCTAGATAGAGGCTGTGTTAGAGTGGAGACAGGGATGGAGGAAGAGTTTGAGGCAGGACATCTAATAACTCCTGAGCCTGGAGGAGAAGGGTTGATTCAGATTTCCTGGGTTTTGAGATAAAGGGAACAAGAAAAATTTAGGGAATTCTTATTAGTTTTGCTCAATCCTGTGAATGATTAGTTAGAAATGGTTAGTTAGCAGGGCATAGATGGGGATCCTTTTCCTTTCCATTCCTTCAGTAATAACTGCTCTGTTTCAATATATTTGAGAAGTAAAATGAAATCCAACACCACATTTTATAGTTGCTTATCATCATTGATTTTTATATTACCTCTGGTAGGAAATAATCAGGCAGATACCTCCTAACGCTTAAAATTGAATTGATTTTAATACTTGAAATGTTATTGTATCCATTTTAAACAATTTTATTTTGTATTTTGAGATTTCATTATATGTCGGTAGAAACAGTGAAATTTGTTAAAATGACTTTGACGGGGAAGTTTAAATATCTCTGTGTTAATAATCATAGAAATCAACTCACCAATAGCAAAATTGGGAAAATCACAAATAGGCTATTCACAAAAGATATAATGCAAATGAAAATTCAGCCTCAGTGGTTAGAAATATGGAAAGTAATTATGTTTTTAACCTACTGGCAGAGATATTTTTAAAAAGTGACAGTGCTCAGTTTTGGTGAGAATGGGGTGTAAAATAGTATCCTGGGACAGGGCATTAACAAAGCTCCAGGACCTTTCGTATGTAAGTTCATCTGACTTGAGTTTCAAAGTTCTAATTGTCCTTTTTATCTTAACTGAAGACAGAATAATATGGGCAAGAGATATTTTTTTTTCCTCTTTTTTTTTTCTTTACTTTATTGTGTTGGTTCTGCCATACAGTAACATGAAACCGCCATGGGTCTACACATGCTTCCCCTCCAGAACCCCCTCCCTCCCCCCTCCCAACTCCCTCCCCCTGGGACATCCCAATGTACCAGCCCCGAGCATCAACCCTGGGCTGGCGACTGATTTCACATATGGTAATCAACATGTTTCAATGTCTTTCTCCCATGTCATCCCACCCTTGCCCTCTTCCACAAAATCCATGTGTCTGTTCTATACATCTGTGTTCCTTTTGCTATCTCGCATGCAGGGTTCTCATTACCATCTTTCTAAATTCCATATATATGCGTTAGTATACTGTATTGTTGTTTTTCCTTCTGGCTTACTTCACTCTGGATAATAGGCTCCAGTTCCGTCCACTTGAGTAGAACTAATTCAAATGAATTTTTTTTTAATGCTGAGTAATATTCCATTGTGTATATGTACCACAGCTTTCTTATCCATTCGTCAGTTGATGGACATCTAGGTTGCTTCCATGTCCTGGCTATTGTAAACAATGCGGCGATGAACATTGGGGTACACGTGGCTCTTTCAATTCTGGTATCCTCGGTGTGTATGCCCAGCAGTGGGATTGCTGGGTCAGAGACATTTTGAATAATGAGTAGTATTTTACTACTTACTATATAAAGTAAAATATACTACTTGTTATTACTAATCTCCTTAGTAACAATTTTATGGAGTAAGTTTTTCCATCGCTAGACAGACAGTTAGGGATAATTCAAATGTGAAACACAAAGGGAAGCAACTTTTTTCCCCAAGCTTTAATCCAACCTGAAAATTGACATAGAATGTTCAAACATATTTATATCCTATGGCTGAAGTAACTGAATCAAATCCATTTGAAGTTATTTAAAGGAAACTTTAGGCTTGAGCTTCAGTTTCTGTTCCATCTTTACAGTCTTGAGAAAATTGGTTGGTGGCGGTGGTGATTTAGTCACCAAGTCATGTCCGACTCTTGCGACCCCATGGTCTGTAGCCCGCCAGGCTCCTCTGTCCATGGGATTCTCCAGGCAAGAATACTGGACTGGGTTGCCATTCCCTTCTCCAGGGGATCTTCCCAACCCAGGAATCAAACTCAGGTCTCCTGCACTGCAGGCAGATTCTTTACTGACTGAGCTACAAGGGAAGCCCTCTTGAGAAGATTAGGTTATCAGAATGCAGAACATACTTTAGAAAAATCTTTGACTTATGGCTTAAAATTTTTCTCATGAATGCAAGGACTTTTAATTATTTTATCTCTACCATGATAATAGATGGAATAGTGGAATTTGTATACCACTGGCACAAAGTGGGGAACTAAGAAAGTAAAAATCAGCTGAAGCCAGCAGCAAAGTCAGTATGAGACAATTTCGCCAAAAAACATGCTACAGATATTGTGTCATAGCCACTTCTTTACTGGCCATTACTCTTATCCACTGAGAATTATAGTTCTCCAAAATCTTAAGCTGCTAGAAACTTTGCTGTTTGAAATAATATCAATATGAGAAACACATTTCATTCTTGCCAGGAGTCTCTTAAGTCATTTTGATGGTGAGAAACAGCTTTGATGTACAACCCAAATGCATAGCTTCTTCAGATAGGGAGTTTTTGAATACAATATGCCACATTTACATTGACTTCATATTTCATAAGAAGTAGGGCCATGGATCCACTTTCTTTGATAATTTTCATGTTTTGGGTTATTTTTCCATTCATCTAAGTTGTTGAATTGTTGGACTTATATGTAACATTCTCATGCTTTCCTTTTTATGTCAGTAGGATTTACATTGATTTCTTATCTTTCTAGTTTATTGATTACTATGCTTATCTTTACTATCTTCTTTCTAACTTGGGTTTAATTTGCTCTTACTAGTTTCTTAAGGTAGACATGTAGATCTTTGACTTGTGAGCATTATTCATTTTTTAATATAAACACTGAATGTTGCAAATTTAACTCTGAAGACTGCTTTGGCTTCATTCGAAAACTTTTGCATTTTTATACTTATGATTTTGTGTTTGTATTTTTATACATTTTATGACTTCAGTTCTTTTACATAATTTTATGTTATGGCTCAAAATATGGTCATTATGGCAGACTGTTCATGTGTACTTTAAAAGAAAGTTTACTGTATTTTGCTTATAAATATGCTTCACTGGTGGGTTCTGTAAATATCAGGAGGCATAAGTTGGTTAACGCAGTGTTGTTTAGTTATTCCATATCCTGATTGTCTGTCTACTACTATCAGTTATAGACAGACATGTTGAAATCTTCAACTGTAAGTTTTTACTCATTTCAGTCTATCCATTTTTGCTTCATGTATTTTGAAGCTCTGATACTGACTGCATACACATTTAATATTTCCGTGTCTTCGTAATGAATTCACTCAGTAATCATTAACTAATTTCCTTCATTATCCCTGTTAATATTCTTTCCTTTCAGATCTATTTTATTCAATACTAAAAATAATCATTTCAGCTTTCTTTTATTTAGTGTTAGTCTGGTACACCATTTTCCATCCATTCTTCTTTCATTCACTTTATAATTAAAATGAATTACTTATATAATGCAAGAGTTGAGTTTTGCTTTTGATCAAGTCTAACAATTTTGGTCATTTTTATGGGAGAGTTTGGATCATTTACATTTAATGTAATTATTGATATGATTGGGTTTTCTACTGTTTTGATTTTAATATTTCATGTTACATTTTATATCTATCATTTAATAACTTTGTTTTTAGAGTTTTTTCTGAAGTTTGCACTGCTATTTTTTAACTTACATAGTCTACTTTGAGATAATATAATACAACTTTGTATAAGGACATTACATAAATATCCTGTTCTTCTCTCATACTTTTGCTTTTGCTGTCATATTTTTTAACATATATTACAAACTACACAATTCACTGCTTTTATTTTTGCTTCAAGATGTCAGTTATCTTTTAAATAATTTAAACATCAGAAAAATATTTACATCTACTAACATATTTACAGTATCCCGTGCTTTCCATTTCCTTGGATAAATCCAAATTTTCATTTAATATCCATTTTCTTCTGCCTTAAACAGTTTTTAGAACATATATTGCAGTGTAAGTCTTCTGGAAACAAATATTTTCATCTTACTTTTTTTGCCTGAAATTATTTTTCATGTTCCTTTTGAAAGATTTTTTCCCTGAATATAAAACTCTGAGTAGACATGTTTATTAACAAAATTTAGCACATTAAAGGTAGCATTTATTTCCTTTTAGTTTGAATTGTTTCTAATGAGAAACCTGTGATCATGCTTATCTTTGTTCTATGTAATATCTTTTCCCTGTCTACTTTGAGGAGTTTATTTCTTCAACTTTGGTTTTTAGCAAGCTGATTATGATGAGCCTTGTTATGTTTTATTTTGAGTTTATCCTGCTTTGGAATCTGTGGGCTTCTAATTTTTACACTTCAGGTATTTGGGGCTTTAATTTCTTCCTTTTTATCTTCCTTCCATTCCTCCAGGATTCAAACTATACATATGTTGACTGCTTGATATTGTCCATTTAGTCTGTTTTTTCTTGTTTCAGTCTTTTTCCTTCCAATATTTCATTTTTGTATAGTTTCTATTTCTACTGCTCCCCTGATTTTTTTTCCATATCTTTCAATCTGTTGTTAAACTCATCCAATGTATAGTCATCTCAAATACTGAATTTTTTAACCTTTAGATCTTATATTTCAGTTCAGTTCAGTTGCTCAGTCATGTCTGACTCTTTGTGACCCCATAGACTGCAGCACACCAGGCTTCCCTGTCCATCACCAACTCCCGGAGTTTACTCAAAGTCATGTTCATCGAGTTAGTGATGCCATCCAACCATTTCAGCCTCTGTCGTCCCCTTCTCTTCCCGCCTTCAATCTTTCCCAGCATTCTCTTCTTTATGGCTGGTCATTTCTATACTACATTCTTAAACATGTGAAGAATATATGTATTGTTTTAATATCCTTACCTGCCAATACTATTACCTCAGTCATTTGTGTCTCTGCTTCTACTGCCTGACTTATCTCCTGGTTATGAATTATTGTTTTTATTTTCTGCTTCCTTGCATGTTTCAAAATAATTGATCCGATCCAAGGCACTGGAACTTTTGGCTGTGTGTTAGAGCTTTTGTTATGTGAGATATTGTTCTGGTATCGAGTTACCTGGGTCATTGTCAGTTGTGGTCTACTTTGAAGACTTCATTCTTGGCCTGTGATGTCATTAAACCACACTATAAAGAAACAGCCTGTGAACTTATTCTGATAGCATGTTTTGTGAAGCCCCACTATTCTGGCTGGTAAAAACAAATTATACCCAGCTTTGTGTGAGCTTTGGGAATTTTTATGTCTCCTCATTTTGATTACTGTTTCTCAGATTACATAGTTTCCGCTTAGGAATGTGCAGGTTTGTATTCAGCTGAAGATGTGAGGGGACTGAAGATTTCCAGAGCACTCTTTATGCAACTAGCTCCCTTTTCTTTGGTGCTCTGTACCATATATTCTAAATAATTTGATCTTTCAAAATCTAATCCTTGTACCCTCTGCTCAATGAGACCTCAGGCTCAATGGTACTTTCCTCCTCTCTTTGCTGAAGATTGGAAAGTAGCTCTGGGCAATAAGCTGGTATAATTTTAGGTCCTTTTCTTTCTCACAAGGAGCACAGACCTTAACTGCTTGTTGTCTAATGTTTGAAAATATTTTTAAAAATGTATTTGTCTGGTTGTCTAATGTAGGACTATAAATCCAATTTCTGTTCCTCCAATTTGGCTGGAAGTAAAAGTTCTCTAACATTCATTTCAATTCAGCTACTAACTCTCATTTTTCTTTAATCCTTTGACATCATCATTTGCCCTTTAAAATTTTCTCTGATAGGTAATTCTTAGTCTATTCAACTTTGAGTTTCTTCTTATTTTTAATTAAAGCCAAGTTTTTTTTTTGCTTTCTAGGATCTAGGTTGTACATTCAGCGAGATATGGTATCAGAGAGGAACGATCACTAATTTTGAAAAACAATGAAAATTCTGAACAACTCAAGTGTAAACTATTATCAGAGTCTCTGCCAAGGACTGACATCATAGTTTTATATATGTTCTTACTGAGGTTAAGCAATTAAGAAAAAAATCAAGGACTATTTTTCCATGCCTGAGTATATTTAAAGGAAAACAACAGTGTCTCTGCTTTTTATATTCCTGCCTTACTTAGTGCTTTGTGCCACTCTTGATGCACAGAGTTGACCTTTTAAAAATAATCAAGCATCAACTCACATTTTATTAGTGGTTCTTATTCTGGATATGTTCCATGGATACATTTGGGGGTTACTTGAAACCTTGAAAATTGATAGAATATTTTGTGTATGTTTCTTGATTATATATTTCTCTCTAGTGGTACAGGACCCAGTGATACAGAAAAGTTTCAAGAATTGCAAATGACATTATAGATTATAACCTATTTTTATGCATATATTTCTGATTTGAAGGAATCACTAATTTTTTAATTTATTGATTTTATTTATCTTTTCCTTTCCTTCACTGCTTGATTTTTTAAAAGTTCTATATATTTAAAATTTGTAATTACAAAGAAATGATTTGCAGCTTTTAAAAGGGGCCTGTTAATCTTATTCAAGGCTTCAGAGATAATGTCAATTTTTCTTAAACTTCCATTAGAATGCCTGGTAAGAATTAACTAGAATTGATAGTTTCACTAGGATTTCCAAGCCTTACCAGAAGATTCTGTTACTTCTCTGAAATCTCAGTATTATTTAGGGAGAGGAAGCTAGAAATCAAAGAAAAATAATACCTTTAGCCTACAATATGCTTTTCCTCTAGTAATAACAATACAATGATCATATTTGTTAATGTGAAGGACATATCGATTCAAAGGAAATAATCTATTAACTGAAAATGGCTGTAGTGAAGAATATTAAATCTCTTTTGGCAATGTTTCACAGAACACATCTTTGTACTAAAAATATCTTTTTTAAAAGCTTTTTTCTTCTCAAGTTGACACAAAGGAGTTTGGTCTTTTTTACTGCATTGCTAAAATTAAAATATGGATGTTTGGTATATTTTAACACATTTATTGAGGCATAACTTGATTTACTTACCATAAAATTCATGCATTTTAATTGATAGTTTACTCATTGTTAGTAACTTTATAGAGTTGTGTAACTATTATTACATTCTAATTTCAGAACCCTTGCATCATCTCCCCAGTTCTCTCACATCAGTCTGCAGTTAACTCGTCTCTTAGCTCCAGTTTCAGGTAAACACTAATCTGGTTTCTATCTCTAGATTTGCCTTTTCTAGAAATTTCATAAAGATGAAAACATAAAATACATAATCATCTACATTTGAATTCTTTGATTAAGTATCGTAGTTTTGAGGTTCATCCATATGGTAGTGTAACTGAAAGTCTTTTCCTTTTAATTGCTCTAGGCTGTGTTCTAAATCAATGGTAAAGTTAATAGTTGCATTGGCAGGATATTGTTGTCACTTTATTTTCAAAATACTATATGTGTATTTGTTGTCCAGTTGTTAAGTCATGTCTGGCTCTTGTGACCCCTTGGATTGCAGCACGCCAGGCACTCCTGTCCTTCTCTAACTCCCAGGGTTTGCTCAAATTCATAGTGCATCTATGAAGTATTTTAGGAAATACCTTTAAAAATAGTTAAGGGGATTTTGAATTACAAGAGTCATGCTTAATAATTAAAGGGAATTACAGGTAACAAATGCTCATATAATACCCTCTGCTTTAAACAATGGGATTATATATTTAAAACATACCTATTTCCCTGAAGTTGACTCTATAGAAAATCTCACGTTCTTTCTCATGCCATTGAAAAATTCATTTATTTCTTGCTGTGTAATAAAACACTTTATAGTAGTAGATTAAAGCAGGGGTCACAAATTATAGACTATGGGCTAAATCTGGTGCACAACCTGTTTTTGTATGACCTGTGAACTAAGAACCATCTTTATATTTAAATAGTTGCTTATTGAAAAAAAATTACTTCTATATAAAATTACTTCTATATAAAATATTACTTCTATATAAAAAACTATATTACTTCTCGTAGTTGAGAGAGGTGACTCTTGCTTTGAGTCTTTCATGTGGTAACCGTCAGCTCTTGTCTCGGGCTACAGGCTCAACCTTCATTCAGATGACACTTGCTGTCTTGTACTTCATATTCTCACAACAGAGTATCGGGATTCTTAAATGGAGCATTCCTTGATAAACATTCTAAGAGATCTATGCAGAAACTGTGAAGTTTTTTTGAAAGTCATGGAGTGTAATTTCTGCTGCCCTCTGTTGTATATATAACACCAGTTAAAATCCAGTATAGGAGGTATGTATCACTTTGGGCAGGGGATGAACTGAAAAGTATGGTTTACTGAGGGGGACCACTTCCTCGAAGACTAGCTTTCACAGTGCCTCCCTCTGAATCCTGATGATTCTTTTCCTTCCGAAGTGCAGAATACACTCAGCCCTTCCCAAGACTCTCAGAGTTTTATGTTATTAGATGATCAGGACCAGATTTAAGGTCCAGAATCTAAATCAGGTCCTAGTATGAATGAGACTGGTCAAGAAAGATGCTTCTTAATCTGAAAGTCTGTAAATCAAAGAGACAAATTATCTGCTTCCCACAAAACCAACATAGAAGAGGGGGAAATGATTAATGTCATAGGCATATCCATCTAAAACAGGAAATAGAAGGCACAGAGAAGTTATTGTTCTACAGCAATTCTGAAATCCGGCTGGGCTCAGGTGATAATTCACCCTGCTTTGACTGCAGGAAACATATGGTGATTAAGACCCAGTTCTGCACCCTGGGATTTATTTACTTCTAGCTTTGGCTTTATGCTCTGGGCTCTTGGCTTCAAGCTGATCATTCTTTCTTTTTCATAAGACGTGCCACAGGCTCTCAGCTGAGCAGCTTTCCAGTCTCCTTCCAGTTCATAGAAATTTGAAGGGCCCAAGACACCTTTTCATTTTGACTGTCTGTCCCTTTCAGTAAAAACTGATACAGATATTTTAATAGTTTGGTTTTTAAGTATCGTTATATTATGTACGTTTGGCTTCATTAAATAGGTTCACATCTATATTTCTTGTGGAGATAGTTTCTTCTCTGTCCTGGACTGCCCTTATGATTTTTAAGAGTCCTTTTCTACTAAAGAGGGTATAAAAGGCAAGTCTCTTAAATTTATAGCCAGTCTTTTTACCTAGGCAAGAAAAATCTAAGAAGCATACCCTTAAGATCTTTGGAAAACATTTTAGCTAGCCGAGAGGGTCTAGAAGGCATGCCCTTATTATTTTTAGTAATCCTATTTTTTTTCTAGTCATGAAGGTCTACAAGGAACTGCCTTAAATCTTTCTGAAGTTTCAACAAAGGGTCTTACAGATGCTCTCTTAGTCTCAAATATGTCCCAAGGCCACATTTTACAAAAAGAACTCTGAATTTGATCTTTGCCCAAATGCCATTTCTTACTTTGAGAAACATTCTGCTGTCTAGAAAGACTAGGTTGGAGAAACGGTTTGTATTTTAAGCAAGCAAGTCCTTGTTTCTTATACCACCTATAAATTCTGACAAATTAAAAAGTGCCTTCTGAAGTTCCATTTTCTCTATTTTTTTCGCATCGTAGGAGAGCAAAATTTGCCATCGCAAAACATGTCTCTGTGGTGTGTCGCTTATTTTAAGCTGAAAACGATCAAAGCCTAAAAGACTCAGGAAGGATCTTTGACTTTCCCCCAACCGTCTAAATGAATTTAGATAGAGGATCTATTCCAGGAAGGGAGCTATCACCATAGATAAGTATTAATAAAATATGAACGAGGTGTGACAGACAGGAAGGAGTCCAGAAAAATCTGCTTAATATTTCTTTCAGCATCTCACTGTCTCTGTATGGCCTAGCAAACGTTTCTTTACCAAACATTTGTTTTCCCATTTTTGTTAGTAACTTTACCCATCTCTGAAGTCTCAAATCACTACCTTCAACATCCTCTTTTGTTTTTAGCTTAAGATGATATTTAAGGTGAGGGCTTTGGTTATTTTGGTGAATTTTTCAGTTTTCCTAAGTCTCTCTCATGTACAGCTGATCCTTGAACAACACAGATTTGAATTGTACAGGTCCACTTACATACAAATTCTTTTCAGTAGAGAATACTACAGTGGATGTTTGAATCCATGGATGTAGGACCATGGATATGAAGGAATTGTATACAGAGGGCCAACTATTAATTATATGTGGATTTTTGATTTTGCAGAAGTTTGGCATCCCTAACCTCTGCCTTGTTCAAGGGTCAGTTGTAAATATGTTATTAAGCTTTTGTTTGATTTTCTCCTGTTATTCTCTCTCATGTCAATTTAACTTTAGATCAGTCAGAAGAGCTTAGAAGGGTAGAGGAAAATTTATTCTCCCCAACAATATGCACCTAAATTAAAATAAACAAGTTAGCACTGTGATATTATGCCAGAAAAAGGAAGAAAAAAAAAAACAACAACCTCCTGAGTGATATCAAATATCTCATTAGGTAAATTTTTGATACCAAAAACAGTAATGTTCAGTTGCCAAGTCATGTCCGACCCTTTGCAACCCCATGGACTGCAGCATGCCAGACCTCCCTGTCCATCATCTCTCAGAGTTTGCCCAAGTTCATGTCCATTTAATCGGTGATGCTATCAAACCATCTCATCCTCTGTCACCTTCTCCTTCTGCCTTCAATCTTTCCCAGTGGCAGAGTCTTTTCTAATGAGTAGGCTGTTTGCATCAGGTGGTCAAATTATTGGAGCTTCAACATCAGACCTTCTAAAGAGTATTCAGGGTTGACTTCCTTTAGCATTGACTGGTTTGATCTTGCTGTCCAAGAGACTTTCAAGAGTCTTCTCTAGCACCACAGTCTGAAAGCATCAGTTCCTCAGCACCCTGCCTTCTTTATGGGCCAGCTCTCATATCTATACATGACTACTGGAAAGACCATAACCTTGATTACATGGACCTTTGTTGGCAAAGTGATAACTTTGCTTTTTAACTACACTGTCTAGGTTTGTCATAGCTTTCCTTCCAAGAAGCAATCACCTAATTTCATGGCTGCAGTCACCATACGCAGTGATTTTAGAGCCCAAGAGAAAATCCGCCATTGCTTCCACCTTTCCCTCTTTTATTTGCCATGAAGTGATGGGACTGGATGCCATTATCTTAGTTTTTTAATAGTGAGTTGTAAGTCAGCTTTTTCACTCTCCTCTTTCAGCCTCATCGAGACTCTTTAGTTCCTCTTTTCTTTCTGCCATTAGAGTGGTATCATCTGTAGAAATAAAACAGTCTACTCAGAGTGTAGGTAATGAAGGAGTACACTATCTGTAGAGAACTTAAAAATGATACTGAAACTAACTAAAAGTTATTCTTTATTTAATCACCACTGAGCAGCAATTATAAACAATGTCACTGAGGAAGTGCTCCTCTGATAAGACTTTCTACTCCAGTACTCTCATGATTATATTATTTGGCAAAAGGGAGTTATAATAGGTTGACTTATTCAAAGAAATAATGTCCTTTGTGGGGCTGACCTAATCAGATGAGCTTGTAAAAGAGGAAATGTGTATCTGTAAATTGGACAGAAGTCAGAAAGATGCAATTCTGTTCACCTTGAAAAAAACACACGTATGCTGTGAACTTCCTGTGAGGACCATATGATTTAAGCTTGGCCATACTCTGAATAGAGCGCCTCACATACAGATACTGTGAGACAACCAGTGGGTGCTGTTTCAAGGCACTGAATTTATTGTAATTTGGTGCATGCCAGTAGAAAACTAATACATTTGTTTATATTTTGTTAGGCTGTGGTTTTGAATGGGATGAGAGTTAAGAAATGTGGAATGATAGTAAGCTATTAAACTCATTGCACTATCACATAAATAGTTAACAACAATTTAAGTGCTAAATGTTTCTAAAGGAGAACAAAAGTACTCTAAGGGATAAATAGAACATCCTTTGAAAATATAGATGACGAAGCAATTGCCTGTTCTTGAAGGTTTTGTGGCAAGATGCATTTGAATGAGGCTTTGAAGGATGAGTGATAGCTGCTCAGGCTGACAAAAGAGGACAGGGCATTCTAGGATGAACAGCGTGAGTTGTGTGTTTCCCTGAGTGAAAGTTAAATACTTGGAATTAGGGAAAAGAAACAAACTGAGCACTTAGGTGCTCTTAATGTATAGTTACATTTACCACAAAGAATCTAATTTTAGAGAACACAATAGTTCATTTGAATTTATGGATAAAAATAGTTTTTTTTCAAAATGGGTATGCATGCTATATCACTTCACTCGTGTCCTGCTCTTTGTGACCCTATGGACTGTAGCCGGCCAGGCTCCTCTGTCCAGGGGATTCTCAAGGCAAGAATACTGGAGTGGGTTGCCATGCACTCGTCCAAGGGAGCATCCAGATCCAAGGATGGAACCCATGTCTCCTGCACTGGCAGGCGGACTCTTTACCACGAGCACCACCTGGGAAGCCCTAAAACTGTGTATAGCTTTCAGGAAAAAAAATGCGTCTGTAAAGATTAAAATCAATTTCTGTGTTTCTGGATTTTCTTATCAGTTAATATCACATAAAGTGTCAAGCTGGGACACGTTAAAGAATCTGGAAATAGAAGTAATGAATATTTTCTCAGCTATGACAGCAGTCTTCACAAACGTGATATTTATATCCAACTTTAAAGGGTGGCGTATTTTATATAGATATATACACTCCTTGGAGACTTCTATAAGAAATGAGATTTATGGTTTTGAGATTTATGGTGCTGTTTTATGTTTAAAATGTTTTATGTTATCAATGTGAAACTACATATACTCTCTTTAAACATATCATTTTTTTGACTGGATTTTTATTTTTTAGTTTTTTGATATTGAGCCCTATGAGCTGTTTATAAATTTTGGACATTAATCCTTTGTTGGCCACATCGATTGCCAATATTTTCTTCCACTCTGTGGGTGGTCTTTTAGTTTTGTTTATGGTACACTTTGCTGTGCATAAGCATTTGAGTTTACTTATAAATAGATCCTTTTGTCTATTTTTAATTCCATAACTCTAGGGCTGGATCAAAAAAGATATTGTTGCAATTTATGTCAAAGAATGTTCTGCTTATATTTTCCTCTAAGGATTTTATAGTATCAGGTTTTACTTTCAGGTCTTTAACCCAATTTGAATTTATTTTTGTGAATGGTATTAAAAAATGATCTGAATGATCTAATTTCATTCTTTTACATGTAGCTGTCCAGTTTTCCCAGCATCATTTATTGAATACTGTGTTTTCTCTATTGTGTAATCTTGCCTCCTTTGCTGTAGATTAATTGACCATAGGTGTGTGGGTTTATTTCTGGGATTTCTATCCTGTTGCATTGATCTATATTTCTATTTTTGTGCCAGCACCTGTTTTGATGACTGTAGTTTTGTACTCTGAAGCAGGGAGCCTGATTCCCACAGCTCTGTTCTTCTTTCTCAAGATTGTTTTGACTATTTTAGGCCTTTTGTGTCTCCATACAAATTTTAAGATTCTTCTGGTACTAATTCTGTGAAAAATGCCATTGACAATTTGATAGGAATTGCATTGTCTCTGTAGATCACCTTAGGTAGTATGGTCATTTTGACATTCAATTCTTCCAATCCAAGAACATGGTATATTTTTCCATGTCTGTGTGTCATCTTGTTTTTATTTCATCAGCATCTTATAGTTGTCTAGGTACCATTCTTTTGCCTCTATAGGTAGGTTTATTCTTTTGGCCGGGGTGATAAATGCGATTGTTTCTTACTCTTTCTGATTGTTCATTGTTAGTGTGTAGAAATGCAACAGATTTTTGCATGTTCATTTTGTATCCTGTAACTTTAACCAAATTCACTGTTGAGCTCTAGCAGTTTTCTGGTACCATCTTTAGGATGTTCTGTGTATAGTATTAGGTCATCTGCAAACAGTGACAGTTATACTCCTTTTCCAATTTGGATTTCTTTTTTTTCTCTAATTGTCATGGCTAGGGCCTCCAAAGTTATGTTCAATGAAAGTGGCAAGAGTGGCCATACTTATCTTATTTTTGATCTTAAAGGAAATGCTTTCAGCTTTTCAACAGTTGAGTATGATGTCGACTGTGGGTTTGTCATATACGGCCTTCATTATGTTGAAGTATGTCCCCTCTGTGCCTACTTTCTTGAGAGTCTTCATCATAAATGTCTGTTGAATTTTGTCAAAAACTTTTTATGCAAATCTTGAGACAATCATATGGATTTTATTCTTCAATTTTTTGATGTGGTGTATCACACCGATTGATTTGTGCATATTGAAAAATAGTTGCATCCCTGGGATAAATCCCACTTGATTGTCATGTATGATTCTTTTACTGTATTGTTGGCTTTGGTTTGCTAGTATTTTGTTGAGGGCTTTTATTTATGTCTGTGTTCATCAGTGATGTTGACCTGTAACTATTTTTGTGTGTGGTACCTTTGTCTGGTCCTGGACTTGTGTTTGTTAGAAGTCTTTTAAATCACAGTTTCAGTTTCAAAACTTGTGATTTGTCTGTTCATATTTGCTATTTCTTCCTGTTTCAGTCTTGAGAGCATTGTACATTGATAAGAATTTGTTCATTTCTTCTAGGTTGTCCATTTTATTGATATATATTTGCTTGTGGTAGTCTCTTATGATCCTTTGTATTTCTGTGGTGTCTCTTAGAACGTCTTTTATTTTTCTTGATAAGTCTGGCTAAAGGTTTATCAATTTTGTTTATCTTTTAAAAGTTTAGTGTCATTGATAGTTTCCATTGCTTTCTTTGTTTCTATTTCATTTATTTCCAATCTAATCTTTAGGATTTCTTTCCTTCTACTAAATTTGAGTTTTGCTTGTTCTTCTTTCTCTGGTTGCTTTAGGTGTAAGGTTAGGTTTTTATTAGTTAATTTCCTTGAGAATATAATTTTAAAAAGTGGGAAAGCCTACAGAATGTTTGGCACATCATAAATCGTTAATTTATGCATTATATGGATTCCAGAAGGAGAAGGGAAAGAGAAGTGGGCAGAAAGCTTATTTTAAGAAAATAAAAGCTGCTATATCTAAAACAGATACCTGAATAGATTAATAGATATTGTATAGCAAAGGGAACTCATTTCAATATTCTATAATACCCTAAATGGGAAAAGAACTTGAAAAATGATAGCTACATGTATATGTACAACTGAATCACTCTATTGTATACCTGAAACTAACACAACACTGTTAATCAACTACACTCCAATATAAAATAAAAAACTTTTAAAAAACCCATAATAAAATTATTTTACATTTGCACATTTCATGTCAATTATTAGGGAATTCATTATTAATCATAATTCATAAGAAAGTAATTTCATATTAAACAAGTTTGAAATATGTCTATTTCTCATTGCATTGTGTTTCATTTAAATGGAAAACCTATAGAAAAAATATAGCAAGAAAAAATTTAATGACAAAAAAATTTAACAGATTCTGGACATACAACAATAACATTCAGATACCAAGACAAAAGAAATAAATTATCATTGTGTTTTCGCCTCTCTACTTTAACAGTGCTGCAGAAATGAGCCCGGGTACTCTTTGTAATAAGAGTAAGGAAAATATGAGTTTGCAATAGTTAAATTTTAAGTTTGTTTTATAGAGGATGTATCTAGAGGGGCTTCTGGGATAAAGCTCATATTTTTTCTCTCTTCATCTCCTTATCTCAACTTTAAACAATCTTGTACCTTAACTATAGTGACTTCTGTCTCAGATGAGGAAATTGAGGCTTAGAGAACCACACAGAATTATAGACTCTCCTATTTGGAATGGAACACAGAGGTCCTCTAAACTATTCCCTCTCCTAGTTTATATCCCTAAGTCACCAAAACCCTCATGTGACATCCTATGAATATTTAAGATTTCATTACTTTTTTAAAGGTAGCCTTATTAGGCTTGATATTTAGAAAGCATTTTCATTTTGAATTAAAAGACCTTTGGAAGCACATAGATTAATATGTTTCATATAAAACAGACTATAAGATATTTAAAGATAGGTCTCATCATTGAAGTCCACTATCCACTAGGTCAATTCTTCAAATAACAGTTGAGTGGGGGTTAAAGTTCAGGTCTTATTCTTCCCATACTTCTTTTTCACGTCTCAATGCTATCTAAGGGCAATCCAGGATCTTTATGTATGAGAAGGCAAGTCATCATTGCCTTCAATTAAAATCTCAGAAATTTTTACTAGTATTTCTATATAGTTGAATTTCAAAAAACATTCTACATGCAAGTTTACATCCAGAAGTTTTAACAGAAATTATATGTGATATTAAAAGTTATGTTAATTTATAGTTTCCAAAAGAACCTTACCATTTATAGAGAGCATCGGAGCTAGTTGAAACAGCTTTCTGGAATAATTGGGTATGCCACTTCTAGGAATAAAGAAAGGAGTAAATTACATTTAAACTCATTTCTCATTTGACCAGCTATAACAGAGATGCAGTATGTACAAACTGGCTCATGCATTTTTTTCTCTTCATTGTAATGATCAGTTAGGAAACAAAGCTACTAGCTAGGAAAATATCGTGTTTCAGCCTTTGTAAACTGTCCAGGGAGGATAACACTTGCAAAGGCATGTTTAGCCAGAATATTATGACAGTCTTGACAGGTGACATGCATGCTAAGCCACTTCAGTCATGTCTGACTCTGTGTGATCCTATGGACTGTAGCCCACCAGGCTCTTCTACTTCATATCCCATGGGGTACTCCAGGCAAAAATACTCGGGTGGATTGCCATGCCCTTCTCCAGGGGATCTTCCCGACCCAGGGATCGAACCTGGGTCTCCTGCATTGCAGGCAGATTCTTTACCATCTGAACCACCAGGGAAGGTCTTAACAGTTGACCAATGTGATTAATTCCCATCCTGTCATGATTATACCAAAATGGAAAAGATGTGCCATTGGAGAAGAGAAGGTCTGCCAGCTAATTAGCACATTAGATGTTCCATCAGCTTTGCTGTTGGCTGCAGACAGTACAATTCAGTATATTCAAATTGATTTGGCATAAAGAAATGAAGCTGCCTTTTATAGTTGAACTTGTATAGGTGAAAACATGTTATAGTGTGCTATAGGCTAACAAAGTCGTATGTTAAAAAGCTGCCACCTAGAGCAATTCAATTGTATAAGAGGTGGAGCCTTTGGCAGGTGATTAGGTCACCAAGGCAGAACCATTAAGAATGGGGTTAGTGACCTTAAAAGAGTCCAGAAAAGATATAATAAGTCTGTGACCTGGAAGAGGGCTCTTACCTGACCATGCTGGCACCCTGATCTCTGACTCTACCAGCCTTCAGAACTATGAGAAATAAATTTCTATCATTTGTAAGCTACCCAGTAGGTAGTATTTTGATAGAGCAGCCTGAACAGACTAAGACACAATGTAAAAGATACTATGAATTATGTTCAGGGTAGATTTGTATTTCTTTACTTTCATTGGTATTTCATTCTAATGTATTTCATATTCCTGTTTATACCTGAGTCCAATGTAAATGCTACAAAGTATGCTATATCTGCCTTTTAAAAGATGAATTTAAGTTTAGAAAATAATAAAATCACATAATTATGTCATGTTACCCATTTTTAACAGAGAAAAAAATGCCTCATTCTTTAAAATAAATTTTTATTGGAGTACAGTTGGTTTACAAAATTGTGTTTCAGATGTACAGCAAAGTGAATGAGTTACACATACATATATATCCACTCCTTTTAAGATCTTTTTCCCATATAGGTCATTACACAGTACTGTACTATACAGTATCTATTTTATATAAGTAGAACATATATGTCAATTCCGGACTCCAAATTTATCCCTTCTGCACTTCCCCTTTGGTAAACATAGGTTTGTTTTCTACATCTGTAACTCTATTTCTGTTTTGTAAATAAGTTCATTTGTGCCATTATTTTAGATTCCACATATAAGTGATACTATATGCTATTTGTCTTTCTGTTTGACTTACTTCACTCAGTATGACAATCTCTAGGTCCAGTCATGCTGTTGCAAATGGAAAAATGCCTCATTCTTGACAATATAGTACTATAAGAAGGTCACTGTAGAGCTACCATTTCTAAATGATTTTATGTGGAATACTGAATGGTTTTGTAAAAAACAATTGCAGTTCAGTTACTAGAAGTATATAATTTTGCTACATGTTGGTCAGGAAAAAAACTATAAAGGATTATGAAAAGGATCTCTTCTAGCACTGTATGTCTAGGTTTCCAGCATCTTATTCTAACTTCTATGGACAAAAATAAATAGGATTATGAACTGACTAGTCTTGTTAATATTTACTTTTTGAAGTAAATCTTAACCTGAGAATACTGGTTTCTTACACTTATTGAAAAAAAAAATGCAAACTAGACAAATGTAGAAAGTTGTGGACTTAGAAAATGAGACATACAAAACCAGAAAGTAATAAAAAAGACTTTCAATGAATTTATGCAACTCAGTAGTCCTTTCTTTTCCTAATTGCTTGCCTTATTCTACAGAGTAGCAATTAAAGACATTGCATACCTCCTCTTTCCTTTCTCTGTGTTGACTCATTTCCCCTGCTTACAAATATTCAGAGGCCTCTGTTATCTTAAATGAGGAAACCTTTATCTGATATTTCCTATCTGTCTTTAAATGAGAGCCCCTGTCATTAAATAAGAATTTTACATTCATATACCACACACCTGCAAACGGACCTGGCATTTCAAAGCTAAATAACCAATGTCAAGTCCTGTATCTAAGTTTTGCATCTCATTTTCCATCTTCACTTTCAGAAATTGTCACTATCCTTTCTCTCATATACTCAACCTTTTTTTTTTTAAAGTGAAATTTTCTCCCCTCTAGTATAAAAAAATATTTTCATGTTTGTATCCATTAAAAATCAAACAGCACATCTTAATCCTCTTTCCCTATTGTGCCCCTCCCCAATTCCTTTCCCCAATGGAATGGGGATTAAGAGGTACAAACTATTACCTATAAAGTAAATTAGCTACAAGGATATGTTTTACAGCACAGGGAACATGGCCAATATTTTATAATAACTTTAAGTGGAATATGCTCTACAAAAGTACTGACTCATTATGTTGTATATTGGAGAAGGAAATGGCAACCCACTCCAATACTCTTGCCTGGAGAATTCCATGGACAGAGGAGCCTGGCAGACTACAGTCCATGGAGTTGCAAAGAGTGGGAGATGTCTGAGTGACTATCACTCACTCACTTATGTTGTACATAGGGAACTAATCCAATATTATAAATCAAGTGTACGTTAATAAAAAAAAAATAAAACAATACATGTATAAAACCCCTTAGGCTTACCCTTATCACTACTAGCTACTTTATAATCTCCTTCCTTTAAGAATCAAATATATTTTGAGAATTACCATTTTTGTCTCTTTAATAAATCATACCAGAAAACTAGACACACAAATTACAGCAATAGGAATAAACTGGAAGAAATAGGAAGCTGTAGGAAGAAACTTACACTATATACAAAAATTATCTCAAAATGCATTAAAGATTCAAAAGTAAGACCAGAGACCCTAAATTTTAGGTGGTAAGCTCCTTAACATCAGACTTGGTGTTTTGTTTTTTTAAATTGACACCTAAAGCAAATTTTTTTTTTTTACTGTCTGACCTACCAGGGAAGCCCCAAAGTGAGTGAAACAAAAGAATAAATGAACAAGTGAGATTACATCAAACTAAAAAGTTTCTGCTTAGGAAAGGAAACCATTAACAAAACGGAAAGAAAACCTATCAAATAGGAGAAAGTATTTGCAAGTCATATATTTAATAAGGGGTTGATTAATATCTAAAATATTTAAAGAATTAGTACAACTCAATAGGAAAAAAACAATTTAATTAAAAAGTGAGCAGAGAGTTCTGCTGACCACTGCCAAGGACAGACCTTCTAGTCATCTGTTGCAATCCAAGGAGGACTGTCCACGTGGCAGGCAATACCGAGTTTCCACTGAGTTAGAGATCTCCATTGCGTTCTTGTGCACTGGCTTTTGGAACTCAAGTAAAAGGCTCTTAATTTCAGGTGAAATTCCTCTTGGTAGATTGGACCTAAGCTGGTCTTTGAAGAGAGATCAAGCACTGAGCCTTTGGAGTGGGAGCATTGACTCCAAGACCCTAGACAACCAGAGAACTAACCCTAGGTAGTATCAAATAGTGAGAACTCACATAAAGGAAACCACTTGAATACAAGGTCCATCATAACCCAACCACCAGTTAGCACCCTCTGCAGGATGCCTCATTTAACAACAAACAAAACAAAAAGCCAAACCCAATCATCAACAGACAAGATTATCACCTCACTCAGCCTTGCCAATCAGAGGGAATAACAAACAAACAAAAACTGAGCAGAAATCTCACCCTATAGGAAGCTCACACAAACCACTGGACCATCCTTAGGAGGGCAGAAACCAAAAGGAAGAAAGAATTCAACCATGAAGCCTGGAAATAAGAGACCTCAAACACAATAAGTTAAAAAAAAATAATGAAAAGGCAGAAAAATACTAAACGAATGAAGGAACAAACCAGAAACACAGAAGTCCAAATAAATTAAGAGGAAATAGGCAGACTACCTGAAAAAGAAATCAGAATAATGATAGTAAAGATAATCAAAAAACTTGAAAACAAAATGGAGAAAATGCAAGAATCAATTAACAAAACCTAGAAGAATTAAAGAATAAACATACAGAGACAACACAATTACTGAAATTAAAAATACTCTAGAAGGAATTACTAGCAGAATATCTGAAGCAGAAGAACAAATAAGTGAGCTAGAAGATAAAATGGTAGAAATAAATTCTGAAGAGCAGATTAAAGTAAAAAGAATGAAAAGAACTGAGGATAGTCTCAGAGACCTCTGGGACAATATCAAATGCACCAACATTTGAACTATAGGGGTCACAGAAGAAGAAGAGAAAAAGAAAGGGTATGAGAAAATTGTTGAAGAGATTATAGTTGAAAATTTCCCCAACATGGAAAAGGAAATAGTCAACCAAGTCCAAGAGGCTCAAAGAGTCCTACATAGGATAAACCCAAGGAGAAACATGCCAAGACGCATACTAATCAAACTAACAAAGACTAAACACAAAGAATATTTAAAGCAGTACGGGAGAAGCAACAAGTAATATGCAAGGGAAACTCCAGTCACTTAACAGCTGATCTTTCAGCAGAAACTCTGCTGGCCAGAAGGGAATGGCAGGATATATTTAAAGTACTGAAAGGGAAAAATCTACAACCAAGATTACTGTACTCAGCAAGGATCTCATTCAAAATTGATGGAGAAATAAAAAGCTTCTCAGAGGAGGGGGAGCATATGTAAACCCATGGTGATATCATGACATTGTATGGCAAAAACAATTAAAAAAAAAGCTTCTCAGAAAAGCAAAAGTTAAGAGAATTCGGTACCATCAAACCAGCTTTACAACAAATGTTAAACAGACTTATATAGTCAAAAAATAAAAGAGAAGGAAAACCAACCCCCAACAATTAAAAAAATGGCAATAGGAACATATATATCAATAATCACTTTAAATGTAAATGGAAAAAAGCTCCAACCAGAAGACACAGACTGGCTGAATGGATACAAAAACAAGACCCATATCTATGCTGTCTATAAGAAACCCACATCAGACCTAAAGACACATATAGACTGAAAGTGAGAGGATGGAAAAATATATTCCATGCAAATGGGAAGCAAAAGAAAGCTGGAGTAGCAATCCTCATATCAGACAAAATAGACCTTAAAATAAAGAATGTTACAAGAGATAAGGAAGGACACTACATAATGATCAAGGGATCAGTCCGAGAGGAAGACATAACAACTGTAAATATCTTTGCACCCAACATAGGAGCACCTCAATACATAAGACAAACACTAACAGACATAAAAGGAGAAATTGACAGTAACACAATAATAGTAGGAGACTTGAACACCCCACTCACACCAATGGACAGATCATCAAAACAGAAAACTAATAAGGAAACACAAGTCATAAATGATACATTAGATGAGATGGATCTCATTGATATCTTCAGGACTTTCCATCCAAACACAGAAGAATACACCTTCTTCTCAAGTGCACATGGAACATTCTCCAGGATAGACCATACCTTGAGTCACAAACCAAATCTCAGTAAATTTAAGAAATCCGAAATCATATCAAGCATCTTCTCTGACCACAATGCTATGAGGCTAGATATCAATTACAAGAAAAAAAAAACTGTAAGAAACACAAACACATGGAGATTGAACAACACATTTCTAAATAACCAACAGGTTACTGAAGAAATTGAAAGGGAAATAAAAAAATTCCTAGAAACAAATGACAATGAAAACACTCAAAACCTATGTGATGCAGCAAAAGCAGTTCTAAAAGGGAAACTTAGAGCAATACAATCCTACCTCAAGAAATAAGAAAGACATTGAATAGACAACCTAACTTTACACCTAAAACAACTGGAAAAATAAGAACAAAAAAAAAAAAAACCCAAAATTAGTAGAAGGAAAGAAATCATAAAGATCTGAACAGAAATAAAAAGAAACAATAGTTAAGATTGTTAATTAATTTATTAATTAACCCTGCTTCAAGCACTTAGAGAGAAACAAATGAAAGTTCTAAACCATGTTTTAGGAAGATGAAATTCCGTAACCTACAGGTTTAATACAAAGCTGCAATGGTAAACTTTCTTTCTTTTATTTTTTTTTAATTGTTTTTGCCATACATTGTCATGATATCACCATGGGTTTACATATGCTTCCCCTCCGGAACCCCCCTCCCTCCTCCCCCCCCCCCGGGAAATCCCGCTGCACCAGTCCCGAGCATCAATCCTGGGCTGGCGATTGATTAGACACATGACAATTAACATGCTTCAATGCCCTTCTCCCATATCATCCCACCCTTACCCTCATCCACAAAGTCCACGAAAACTTTCATTGCAATGCAATGTAATGTAATGTTTCCTCAACTGGGGAAACAATTCCATGTTTCCAGTGTTAGAGTATATTTTTCAGTGTGCTTTAAAAAGACTGGAACTTTACTCATGTTGGTACAGTCTGGCCTCAGAAGTGAGGCGCCTCTTAATATGAGTGGTACTGTGAATTAAGAGGGAGTTCTGTCAGGGCCATGTGAGGCAGCAGGTCCTGCCTTGGTCTGGGTTGATGTCTTAGCAGCTTTCAAATAGGCAGTTTAGTATTATTAAATAGAGTCACCATGTTGCACATTACATCCACATGATTATTTATAACTGGAAATTTGTACCTTTTCAAAGGCACAAATTTGTACCCCCTTCTCCCATTTCACCTCCCTCATTCTACCCCGACTTGTGGCAATTATTATGGTTTTTTAATCCCTTTCTACATGCTCAGAATATTTTCCTGGATTTCTAGAAACACTTCCAGGACCACGAAGGTCCATAATTGTCTCTCTTTTTCTGAAACTCTATAGAATTTGTATTCAGAATCATACCCTTTAGGCACTGACTTGCTTTCCTACTGAAATTATAAAATTCTCCATAGTTTTTCTCCCTCTTTATTCCCACCAGTGGCTAGCATGTTATAAACACAGAATGCAGTCAATATTTATATATTGAATGGATAGAAATTTTCTGTAAGCTAAGAAAAACAGATACTATTAGGGAAAATTCTTTTAGAAGTTTGATTTGAGCAATTTCAGTAAAAATTATTTTTAAAAAGGACTTAACTTTAAACCCAGAGACAGAAAATACCTAAAAGAACAATGGAACAGTTTATCAGTTAATTGAATTCAGGAATTAGTCATTTTTATATGCATGCAGTGTTCTGGTTCCTACTCTAAGTTCAAGTATGAGTGCCAACACTGAATTCAAATAGAGCTTTGGTGAATAAGCAACTAGCTCAAGGTCAGCAAGAGACTAAACATGCTGCTTGTCTGTTTTCTAGTCAGTATTATGGAAGTTACAGGTGTAGCTAAAAGGTCACTGTAGCGCCCCCACAATTTGCATTTTCAAGGCTTCTGGGAATATCATTCTACATCGTGATGTCATCTCCTAGGCCGCTTAAGTTTTTAAAGCAGTGAGATTTTATGACCTTGGGAAATGATAGCCCCATTGCAACCACCTCCTGAAACTTAGAGGAATGACATAATAATGCCCATGATATTGTGCACCATTATGTAATACTGATTGTTTGAAAACTCTATCCAGGTGAGTTTTACCTATGGGTAGATAGATAAGCCTTTCATTAACTGGGCACTCCAGGTCATTCAATTAATATTTATTAATTGATCTTACACTTAATTAAGTGGTTTTGTCTCCACCAAGGTAAAACATTGAACTACTGCATCTCTGTCTATATGTGTAATGGTGGTAATGATGTTGAAACCTGTGTTCTCTGCTCACCACCTGCCCAAAGTTGTAGATATTTTAGAAATAGAAATACAATTCACCCCTCTAGGAACACACAGCTGCAAACCTCACTTGAGACCTTCTCCAAACCTGGTGATTGAATCCAGTCATTTTAAGTAGAATGTTTCAAAATCCTAATATAAACACTATAGAATTTTTAAACTCATTTTTATTTTATATTGAATGCACACAACGCATTCAGAACCAGTCACATGATTGTGTAGTTAAAAAGCAAGTAATTATGATGCTGTTTTCCATAGTCTAATACTTATGCCAGGGGCAACTCTGTGTAGACAGGTCTAATGTCTATGCATACAAACTTCAAAATCTATCACAGAGATTGGGTGAACAGAGAACATTGGGTTTTCTCCCTTTCTGTATGGGGAAGAAACACTGATCCTTTCTTTACCTTGCAATGCAATGAAAAGAATCTTGTTTCCATTCTAACGTCTGAAGCATAAATGAATCTTTCCAAGAGTCATATAAACCATGAGTCTCTTACTTTTAAAACCTGAAGATATTACCAAGTTGTAGCTTTCATACCTCTTGAAATGTAAATACCTGGAGAGATAGAGCTCCTGTCTCTCTGGTACCTTGTGGCTTAATCTAAGGATCTCATCTAGAGCGTTTGGCACTTTGGGATCAGAGCAATTAACTAGACTCATGGCTGCAGAACTAACTCTCATGGTATGTGAAGAATAAAACGCTTCTACAGAACCTGAAAGGCACACATTCCCTATCTTATGTACACTTCCCTGTCTTGTCACAAGAGCACTGAGAAATCTAAGGGTATTTTATCTCCCCACAGGCTAGATTCAGAGACAGGTGCTTTCAAATATATTACTTGACTGTCATAAGAAGTCTGCACAACAGCTATCATGATGGTAGTTTCTAAAGTTCAGAAGGATGAGATTCAGCAAACAGAAGCGTATTGCAATAAGCCAGGTGAAAAATGATGGTGACTATGATCAGGATTGAAACAGCAGAGATAGTAAAAAGGGGCTGGATTCTAGATGTATCATTTTTTCCTTAACTTTATTGAAATGTAATCTACATATGATAAAGCATGCTCTTTAAAAAAAAAGAATGAGGTGCAACAAATTTAAACAAGTGGCCTAAGACTGTGTAGCTAGAGTAGTTATTGGTTTAGTAAAAATAAAATTCTGCCTGGTTCCAAGCCTATACTCTTTCTACTATGGCAAACTAAAGTGAAGAAGATCAGTTTTAAGGTATCTCTTGTCCTAAGACTTCTTTGACAAATCAAACAGATTTCATTTTATTTATTATGGCCATATCACAGAACGTTAAAAACTAAAGAAGTATGAATCTGCACTGGTGGCTGGTGCCTGGGTCAAACCTAGGAGGAAAAAAAAAAACCCACAAAACTTAAGGAAAATTTTGTAAGTGTCTGATAGACAGGGGACCTTTCTAAAAAGGAAAGCGACTTCAAAATGTGTTATTTGCTGGCTCTAGTTACTTCCTCAGACAGACACATCTTCTCTATCTTTTCAATGACTTTCTATTCTTCCCAGTTAACATGAAAAGACCCATTCTGAAAGCCAAGATAAGTACTGCTAAGAAATCATACAATAGCACATCATAGATCTAAGAAAAGTTCTCACATATCTGAAGCCTAAAGATAGAATTTAAATAAAGGAAACATGCTAACATGAAAGCTGAGTGTTATTACTATGTGAAGGGCATTTTTCATCCTGAAGTTGAATGCAAGGCAAGAAAAAATTCTTTAATTTCTTGAAATAATTCCTATAACCTAAGCAGAGCAGATCAACCAGCAAGCTCTTAAATTCCTTAGTACACATTCCTCATTTCATAGCAAAACAAGTCAATCAAATCAGAACAAAACAAAAATTGTGCCTTTATAAGATATAAGATTTCCTTTGCTTTTTTGAAAATTGAAAAAAGAAATCAAATTCATAAACTAAAAGCTTTTCCAAATTAATTTAGAAAGTTCCAGGAATACTTTAAAACAAATAATACATAATATTTTACAATCTGTCCTCAAAATATGCAGTTTTACATTTTGGTAATTGAGAATAACAGGCAAACATTATATTTTGTGGAAAGTCAAATGACTGACAGCTGATTCAAGGATTCATTTGAAGTGGAAACAATAATATGAATGATCATTCAAATTGGAATTGCAATCTTGTCCTTTTTTACCACTGACATGATTTTTTGTAGGAAGGAGAAGTAATAATATAGAGATGTGTATAACTGATATCGTCCTAATAAATTATATATGGTAAAAAATTAAAAACATTTGAAGCTGTAAAATATTTATAAAGCACTTGCCAAGATTATTTCATTTTTACCAAAGGCTACAAATTATAAGTTGGGACTGAGACAATTTTGTCAACTGGGACATGGTAAATATACGTATTTATTCTCCAGATATACTAATATTGAAGCTATTCACTTTCCAGATCCACTTTACTGTGAAGCTTTCCACCACACAAAGCTTTTTCAGCCTGACCTTCTATGCCTCCTAACCTTTCAGTATCTCAAGAATCTGCCTGATTTTTATTCCCCAGGCTCAGATTCTTAAATATACACCTGACTTTATCAAAGAGTATATTTCATTCATTCATAATTTTCTAGTTTGGTCTTTTGTTTTAGGTTTACTGTCCCTTGACATGATGTGCTTTCTCTTACATGCTATGTAGTGCCAGAGAAAACCCAGTGGAACTAAGATGTTATTTGTATAAAAACTGTTTAGAAGTTTTTGGAACTATAAGGTGTGAGTCATCAGTCCCAAATGAAACATGATTAAACAATTCACATAAATAGAGATTGGTCCCAAAGACAGACTCTAAAGAACTGAACACTAAATGGGAGGGTGTCATTTGTTAAATGTGAGACATAGGATTACCCGTTTGTCCCTGACCTTGGGAAAATCAATGAATTACAGTGACAGTCCTTTGACTAGCTAGGCTTAACATTAGGAGATTTAAAAATAGCCTTAGCATGCATCAATGAATATCAGTAGAGTCATATTTAAAATAACATATATAATGGAGATCAGATAATGCAGAAGATAGAAAACGCTTAAAATCCTATAGTAACAGAACCTCCAAATGATTTATTCACTAGTTCTACTAAATAATGAAGTAGAAAGTGGTTTTTAGGGCATTGAAGCATGTTAATTGTCATGTGTCTAATCAATCGCCAGCCCAGGATTGATGCTCGGGGCTGGTGCAGCGAGATTTCCCGGGGGGGAGGGAAGAGGGAGGGGGGACCCGGTGGGGAAGCATATGTAAACCCATGGTGATATCATGACAATGTATGGCAAAAACAATAATTAAAAAAAAAAAAAGAAAGTGGTTTTGACTTTTCCCAAGTGAATATGTTACTGTAAGGTACTAAATTACCCAATTACAACTTCATTTGATATTTAGAGGCAAATGGAATGAGGGGTAAGAGAAATGAGTCCCCAAAGTATGAGTTAAAACAGGTACAGTAGATGTCAGGGAACCTCATGTGGGTGCTTTTACAGTAGGTATATAAATTGCTTCTTTCATACATCACAAGATATAATTCCCTTCTTCCAAAGAGCTAAAACCAATTTATTTCCTTCTTTGAAATGTGTGATAAAATATGAAACCTCTTAAAGACTCAATAAGGTTAAAAACAGATCAGTATTAAATAGGGTACCAGGGTTTCTACTACCCACATAAAGTGTAATTCATTGTATTGTAGTTGATAGGAAGAGGTTTTAAAGATAGATTTTTCTTTCCTAATCTGCACAAGCCACTTAAATTTAGTGAAGACTTTGTATGACATATAAGCAGCTGAATTGATCTCTTCACATTCTAAGGTTCTCATGTATAACCATGTATGATTATCTTATATGCTACCACCCATCTTAAGAAACAGGTCTTGCCAGCCTTTGAACCTCATATTCTTTCTCTGATATGTAATGTTCCTTGGTTTATTGTCATCTTTTCTTCCTCTCAAAAGGCTGGTAATTTTTTAAAGCTAGCTCAAACTAATTCTTACATTCATGGATTATGTCATTTGACATATGTCATTGACAATTATGTCAATTCCAACGCATAGCGCCCCATCTATTTGGTAAGAGAGTTATTTTGAGAGGCAGATGAGTAGGGCGGCAACAAAGTCAGCTGTAGATAATCTCCAGTTTGTGGCATATTTGCTGGCAATGAAAATCACTCTGGGGTTCAGTCATGACTGCACCCAGTGCTTCCTCTCACACTGACAGAGTGGAATGTAAAGCTGAGCTAGGTCAGACCACAAAGGACTGGTTTTGTTCTAACTGTGAAGTTTTACAAGACAGATGACTTGCCTCCTAAGATTTATTTTCCCTTGGGTTACAATAGGAAACAAATGCTCAGAATGAAAGAAACACATGGCATAACAATAAATGTGCAAACACAAAATGAGTGATTGACTTCCCCTCCACCCTTTGGTTCCTCTTTACCTTCCTTAGTTCTTCTTGGAGGTGATTGCTGTTCTTAATCAGAAAACTACTACAGCCTGTTCCTAGAAAGGAGAAAAAAAAAGGAGACCTAAATTGGAGGTAGAAACCAGAAACCCCCTGCCCTTCATATGGATTACAAGGGCACCTGCAACTACTCGAGGCTCTATCAGCACCAAATAAGGCAATTTGTTGCTGAGCCACAGTTATGTAACTGGTACTCTAGTTTCTGATACCATCTTGATCCTACAGGTGCTCTGGCCATGGCCTTCTCCAAAAACATTTTAGCAACAGTGATATTTTGGCATCAGCCAAGAGTAGATTCCTGAAAGAAATGTCTAAGAATAGATTCATTTACAAATAACTCATAAACCTGGAAAGGAACAACAGATGCCAATGCCCAGAGATATTAGCATGTTTACACTTCAGTGCAGTTCAGTCACTCAGTCGTGTCCGACTCTTTGTGACCCCATGGACTGCAGCATGCTAGGCTTCTTTGGCCATCAACAATGCTTGGAGCTTGCTCAAACTCACATCCATCAAATCAGTGATGCCGTCTAACCATCTCATCCTCTGTCATCCTCTTCTCCTCCTGTCTTCAATCTTGCCTAGCATCAGAGTCTTTTCCAATGAGTCAGTTCTTCACATCAGGTGGCCAAAGTATTGGAGTTTCAGCTTCAGCATCAGTCCTTCCAATGAATATTCAGGACTGATTTTCTTTAGGATTGACTGGTTTGATCCCCTTGCAGTCCAAGGGACTCTCAAGTCTTCTCCAACACCACAGCTTCAGCACTCAGCTTTCTTTATGATCCAACTCTCACATCCATACATGACTACTGGTAAAACCATAGCTTTGACTAGACAGACCTGTGTAAGTGTTTACACTTAATTAAAAAAAAAAAGAGGGGGACTGCATTTTGTTTAATTGTTAAACACAGTTGTTCTCTCCTTTACTGCCGTACCTTGCCTTATCCTGTGAATTAGATTCTTTTTTTGTTTTCATTTTGTGCCCTTCTAGAGCATATTTTGAGAAGGCAATGGCACTGCACTCCAGTACTTTTTCCTGGAGAATCCCATGGATGGAGGAGCCTGGTGGGCTGCAGTCCATGGGGTCGCTAAGAGTTGGACACGACTGAGCGACTTCACTTTAACTTTTCCCTTTCATGCATTGGAGAAGGAAATGGCAATCCACTCCAGGGTTCTTGTCTGGAGAATCCCAGGGATGGGGGAGCCTGGCGGGCTGTCATCTATGGGGTCGCACAGAGCTAGACACGACTGAAGTGACTTAGCAGCAGCAGCAGAGCATATTTTGCTTCTTTTGGTTCTGGTCAATTGCCCAAATTCCCATCTATTGTTCTGTTCTTTTTTATTTCTTGCTCTTCTTTTATTCCTTCAGGATTTCCTACTTTTAGATGGCTATGGAAAGTGGCATAGTAAATTGAGTTAATTACACCATTTTTTCTTGGTTAGGTTGTACATGGCTCACTGCCCTTGTTGTTGAAAATATCTTACCAGCTGGGGAATTTTCATTCTGTTCTAAGGTAATGGACAAAAGTAGATATCTTAGTTCCTCTTTATATGACTTGAAAACTTTTTCCAAAATTGTGTCTTTTAAACTGATCCTTTTCAAATATATCTTCTGATCAAGAATCTTGAGTGATTTTTTTTAAATTATGCATTAGATATCCAAACATCTTCATTGTTCACTCATAATCCCTTACAACTATGTCCTAATTTGAAATTAACTTCTCCTATAAGCAATTAATCTTATATATTCATTATTTATGACTTGACTTATATTATCTTACTTACTTGGAAAAATATTCCTTTTCCTCTCATCTGATATAAACCATAAGCATTTTTTATATCCAAATCAAATATCACCTTTATAATATTTTATCTCTCTCCCTTTTCTGAAATCATATATGATTTATATTTTCTGTGGTTCATTTTCTGCTTTTCATAAAGTCTTACTTATAAACTATCTCCACACATCAAATACTTTTCAACTACATTGAAAATACCATAATAAAGTAATCATTTTTTTTGTTTTTATTACTGCTCTAGTAAGACTTTATGATAGTAAATGGCTTAGAAAATATTCATTGTATTTTCGCTAGACCACCACAGCAGATTATACCATATTGGGTGTAACAGTCTGGTGTAGAAGTTTCCTAGTGATTCCTAATTGAAAAATAGCTCAGGTAAATGTGTTAATACTGGTGCTATCTATCAGGCTGCAGATGCACAGGATATATTTGTGTGAGGAGACTATGACTTATACTTCAGATTTTTAAATCCAAAGTGACACCCATTTGTCTTTGATCTTTTTTTCAGTAGATGCATTGACTGGGATTACAGTGTTACCTTAAAAAAGTACAAATATAAGTTTGGCAGATAATTACTGTGAGTTTTTATTAATCTCATTAGCTGATAATCTGAATGTCAATACTTTACAAAACATCTCTATTTTTGACCATGACTTATATAGTTTGTGATTGTATTTCTCTCCTAATACCATATTGTGCAATGTTCCCTTCCCAGTTTAGCATTGTAAAACATATATTGAGTCCACCAGTACTGTGTGACAACAGATGTAGAGGGATGATTAACTGGAGAGAAAGGGTAACTGTTTGGTATTTATCCTTGGATTTCATTCCTACTTTTTTGCCAAGTCTTGTCATCTTATGACCTTAAGCATCTATCATTAAACTCTAAAAAGTGAAAAAAAAATGCCAACTTTGCTAGATCTGTTGGTGTTAGGGTCTTTCTAACACATCTAACAATATTAGGTAAACAGGATACATGATGGCTGGAGAGAAATGTAAGTCATTCAGAGACATTTGGAGAGTGTAATTTTCACTGACTTGTTGGTAGTAGATAAGGAAAACAAGATTACTGAGGAAATATAAATTTGCTGTACCTTGGTCTAGGTATTAGCAGAGAACACTGAGAACATTGAAAGAGGCCAGTATACCACCCCCGTCTGCCTAATGCCTTTCTAAAATGAATAGTTTGCATGTAAGGTGTTACGGAATATCTAGGTAGGGATAAACTTGAGATAATTGAATGTATATGTGTTTCAGTTCAGTTCAAGTCAGTTACTCAGTCATGCCTGACTCTTTGAGACATCATGGATGGCAGCATGCCAGGCTTCCCTGCCCATCAATTCCTGGAGCTTGCTCAAACTCATGTCCATTGAGTTGGTAATGCTATCAAACCATCTAATCCTCTGTCATCCCTCTCCTCTTCTGCCTTCAATCTTTCCCAGGATCAGGGTCTTTTCCAGTGAGTCAGTTCTCCACATCAGGTAGCCAAAGTACTGGAGCTTCATCATCAGTCCTTCCAAAGAATACTCAGGACTGATTTCCTTTAGGATTGACTGGTTTGAACTCCTTGCTGTCGAAGAGACTGTCAAGAGTCTTCTCCAGCACCAGTTCAAAAGCATCAGTGCTTTGGGGTTCAGCTTCCTTTATGGTCTGACTCTCACATCCATACATGACTATTGAAAAAAACCATAGCGTTGACTAGATGGATCTTTGTTGGTACGGTAATATCTCTGCTTTTTAATATGCTGTCTAGGTATTTATGTTTGGATTAATAAAAGTCTTAAAAGTAACTATACTTACAATATTTTGTTAATGGATTCACAATGTAAAAAATATATAAATTGTGATATTAGCTAAATAAAACGTGTGTGAAGGGTAAGTTAAAAGTTGCACAGAACATTTCTGTGCAACTATAGTTGTCATCAGCTTAAAATAGACTGCTATAAATATAAGACATGCTATGAAAGTCTCATTGTAATCACAATGCAAACTCCTAGAATAGATACACAGATGATAAAGAGAAAAAAGCAAAGCATAATACTACAAAAATCGTGAGTTTAGAAATAAAGATTTCAAGAGAGGAAGAAAGCAACAAAGGAACTAGAAAATAATCAGAAAACAATTATTAAAATGATGACAGTAAGCTTTTACAGATTAATAAATACTCTAAATGTAAATTGAACTTATCCAATTAAAAGGCAACTATATGCTACAAAAAAGAGACTCTCTTAAGATTTAAAGATACTCATAGGCTGAAATTGAAGGGACGGGAAAAGATATTCCATGCAAATGGAAGCCAGTAAAGGCAGGGGTAGCTATACTTAAGTCAGGCAAAATAGACTTTAAGTCAAAAAAGGGGTAATAAAAAAGATCATTTTATAATGGTAAAGAATCAATTCATCAAGAAGATATAAAGTTATAAAAATATATCCAAACTATACTAATAATAAACAATTATTAAAAGATCTGAAAGTAGAAATAACAGTGCAAAACAGTAGGGGACTTTCAATATTCCACATTAACAATGGAAAAATCATTCAGATAGAATCAGTAAGTAAATAATGGAATTAAGCTATACCAGAACATTCCATCCAACCAACTGCAACAGAAGACACATTTTTCTCAAGTGCACAAAAATGTTTCCCAGGGTAAATCATATATTAGTTCACAAAATAAGTTTTAACAAATTTAAAATGATTAAAATTTTATTAAGCATCTTTTTCAAATACATGATATGAAACTAGAAATCAAAACAGGAGGAAAGCTGGAAAATTCACAACTATGTAGAAATTAAACAGTATACTTACAAACAAATAGAGTCAAAGAAGAAATAAAAAATATTTTTAGACAAATAGAAATTGAAACCAAAACTTATGACATGAAACACAAACAATTCTAAGGGCTTGATGATTATAAAAAAGAAAGAACTCAAACAATCTAACATTATACCTCAAGGAAGAAGAAAAAGAACAGAGGCTAGAAAGATAATAGAAATAATCAATGAAATTAGGAGTTGTATTTTTAAAGATAAAATAGACAAAACCCCTTGACATTGGTCTTGAAAGTAGAAAAACTAATCCTTTATTTCCATTACTAATCAGTGGGAAAAAAAATAATTCAGTTAAAAATGGGCAAAGGACTTGAACAGACATTTTCCCATTTTTCTATGTGGTGATGAATACGTTAATTATCTTGATCTTGGCAATCATTCCACAATGTATATTATAACATATCATCATGTTGTATACTCTAAATAAATACAATTGTTATTTCTCTATTATTTCCCAATAAAACTGAGGGAAATGTTTATTTCTAATTTGTGGAAAGTCCATGCAGTAATTTAAGGATCCAGTGTCCGCCCTCCGGTGGGTCTGTTAAGCAACATGTAGCTTCTGAAATTATTCGGTTCATCTTCATCAAGCTAGCCAGGAGGTCAAGGTCATACAGCATAGATGAAGGAGATTTTAATGGATTTTAATTTAGGCAGTGGTATACATTATTTGTTCTCACATTTTGTTAGCTATTGCTTTGTTGTATAGTTGGCCTGAATGCAGCTGACTATAAAGGAGTTTGGGAAATTTTGTCTAGATGTGGGCCTGGAAATAAGAGGTTAGACAGACAATTTTCTGCCACATTCACTAAAGTCCTATTTTATGGGCTTTAAAAGTACCTAACTATAGTTGACATTGGGACCAAATGCAGTACAAAAATAATTTTTTCTACATAGGAGTACAGTGAAATAAACTTTATGGAAGCACTTTAATCTTAGTCCTTTATTTTTGGTTTTGAAAGGTTGAGAAATTAGCATTTACTAAGTGTCAAAGTTTTGTAAATGATGAAACCAAACTGATACAAAGAAGACTGCTAGGTTCCTCTGAACCCATTTTAAAATAAGAGAATTTTATCTATGGCAGAACTGAGGAAGAACATGCATTGCATAAAGACAAATATGAATAACAATTTACATTGATATTTAATATTCCTAATACACAGAAATTTTTAATTTAATTGAGGTCTGCCTTCAAAAATAACTTCTAAGATACTAATTAGCAAATAAGGGGACAGGAGTCTATGTAACTAATCAAAAACTTGCATTTTCTTCATTCATTAAAGTAAGATAAAAAGATCAAAACATTTTTCCTGTTTTATCTCTGACTCTGCTCTCTTGTCTTGCTCCCTACTCTCCCATCCCTCCTACACAAACATGTAAGACAAGTAATACTTGAGCAGAAGATGAGCAGAAGATGAAAATCACACACATAAACAATTTTTTATTTCCATTTTCATGGAAACAAAATTTGAACCTTAAACAAAACAGCAAAAGAACCATAAATGTCCCTTCATTCTGTGATACAATTATTTTCCCTTGAACATCTGTTTGAATTCTTTTAGTGACAACAGGTATACAAAATTACTAGTCATTATAGTTTTGACCCACCCTGAGCTCCTAAAATTGCAAAAAACAAGATGTAGGTGGGTTTTAGTTAGAAACTGGGGCATTGTGCTTGAACTGTGAACATTCTAACTTGATATCTTAATTATACACATTATCCAGATGAAAAGCTACAGGGACTAAAGTATAGTAGATGGAGGAAAATGATTGAAAAAAATCAGGCTTGTGTACATTACTGTGAAGATTTTAGCATCAATAACTATTAACTATTTAGCATTAGTAACTCTTAAAGATTTAAACATTGTTTAGATATTTAAAAATATACCTATATTTAGGTATCCCTAAGAACTATATATATATATTTCTTATATACATATATATATATATATATATATATATATATATTTTGGCCATATGGCTTCCTAGGTGGCTCAGTGGTAAAGAATCTGCCTGCTAATGCAGAAGACACTGGAGACACAGATTGGGAAGGTGCCCTGGAAAAGCAAATGGCAAATCACTCCAGTATTTTTGCCTAACAATCCCATGGACAGAGGAGCCACAGGGTCGCAGTCAGACACCACTGATCATGCCCTCAAAAACTATATGCAGAATGTCCAACAAGTTCTAATTATTGAATACTTTCCTGTATTTCATCGTTTCTATAGTTTCCATTCCAAATTTTTCTTGGAACACTTGTCTTTGGCATTCCTCACTCTGAGTAACTGCAATGGAAGGTGTGAATTGCATCGTGCTTGTATTTATGTTTTTTGAATTTCAGGATGAACCAAATGTTCTTGGAGGGGAAGAGGTTGTGGAGAAAAATAATGAAAGAAATTCAATCTGCCTTTGTACTTATGGCCCGAGGGGAAACTAAAAAAGAAAATGAGATTTCAGTTGTTGGGTATGAGGGCTGGGATGAGTGACTGCTTAATATCTGTTTCAGAAGGTCTCTCTCTCATTGTTTAAATATCTTGTAGCCTGAATATACTTTTAGTATTTGAGGACTCAGAATTGAGACACTAATGACTCTCAGCACCAGTCAAAACTCCCATCTGTTGCCAGCTGACAAAACATCTGTTTGATCCATTGTTGGAGGAAAAGCTACCTTTGGTAGCATTATTGAGTTATGATTTCTTTGCAAAAATTCTATGGGATGGTCAAAGGAATTAGTCTTTTTGTATATAATTTGATCACATACAATTCCTTTTTTTTACGAATTAAGAACTGATTTTAGAACATTTACCCTGTATAAGATGGGATTCTATTGGATGGGATATATATAATATTGTTTCATTTTTCCTTGTTCCATTTGTTTGTTTATATTGGTCCCCACTTTAAGTGGGTTTATTTGTATTCTCTTTATTTTTCTGAAGGAAGGGTATTATCATTCTTTCAGCATCATTTATATGTCCTATTTTTCATGTCTTTACTTGATTCAGTGATAGTTTCCAGAAGTCAATCTTTAAAAATATTATCAGAGTAATGAAGTATAAGATTTATAATTTTAAAAAAACAGCTCTTAAATCAGGAAGTCATATGCCCTAAGTATTACTGGAGAAGGATCCATAAATGCATGTTAAAATTTATGAAATATTTTATGTTTCCAAATATATAGAGATTATCATGAACCATCTAGTGTAGAAAACGTTAAAGTATGGGAATAATTTGTAAAGGTTTGAGCTTCAAGAAGATATCTCTTATAGTTAGATTAGGACAGGATATCAAGAAAGAGAAACATGGAAAGTTCAGTAGGAAACTTTCCAGTACAGACAACAAGTGGTCATTACACTGGTACGGCTCTTGTTTGTGCTGATGGGGTATTGTGCTGGAGGGGTATTAGAACTGCCTGTATTTGTAATATATCATTAAGATATTTTTGAGTTTTTTAAAATAAGCTGCATGTATTAATGCAGAAGTGAGGGGCTTCCCTGGTGGTTCAGACAGTAAAGAATCCACTTGAAATACAGGAGACCTGGGTTTGATCCCTGGGTTGGGAAGATCCCCTGGAGGAGGGCAAGCAACCCACTCTAGTATGCTTTGCCTGGAGAATCCGCATGGACAAAGGAGCCTGGCAGGCTGCAGTCCATGACTGAGTGACTAAGCACAGCACATATAAATGATTTATAAATTGACACACATATCTGGGTTTATTCTTGGTTGTGTATTTTCATTTTGGAGGCTGCCAAGCCAGAAATCAATATGAATAAAAGGGGCATCTAAAAGAGGCTTTATGGAAATCAAACCTTTATTTTCTTGCAAGAATTTCTTACTGCTTTTAATATGACTATACTTTTCTCCTGTAGACTAAAACTATAGTACAATTTCAAAATTGATTTCGTAGCTGCTTACTATAATGTTAAAAGCTTTATCTGCAGTGGATTTGTTATATAAAGACTTGGAGAGGCTGAGAGGCTGTAAATAATGATGTATGTCTTGCAAATAATGTATGTCTTGTATCTATAGCATATTTATGTAGATTGTTGAGTAGGAAAACCTCACTTCTGTGTCTCTCCTTTATTCTCATACTGGTGCCACCCTCCTAACATTTCTGACACCAAATGCCTAGGGTTATTTTTCCCACATAAACAGTTCTTTCTGACACCAGCTGAGTGTCCCACCATTTAACTAAATTCTGTCTACCTAGAGATAGCATTAGATCCCACATGATAAAGGCTTAGGCTCCCAAGACTGCCCCCTATTATATATGCCAATTACAAGTAGTGGATCTCCAGGTTACCCACAGCCTTTGTTGAACTTGGCTACAAATCAGAAGTTTCTATGACCTCCTCACCCTTAGATTTGATTATTTGCTACAATGGCTCATGGACTCACAGAAACACTTGTGTTTACCAATTTATTATAGAAAAAAGGCGACAATACAGAAGGACAGTCAGATGAATAGATACATAGGGTGAGGTCTGGGAGGGTCCCAAGCACAGGACCTTCTGTCCAGGTGGACTGGAGGTGTGCATGGAAGCGGGAAAACCTCTCTTCTAAAGAGTAAAATGTTTTCTGGAAAATGTGATATGAAAAAAAAAAATCTATGCATTACTTCCATGCATATTTTTTCTGAAAAGCATAACATGAAAAACTATATATATATATATATATATATATATATATATATATATATCTGAAATATTCTATCATTTTACTTCAGAATTTTAAATTTATTTTCTTTTAATATATTATTTCTCAGTGATGTAAACTATGCTAGGGATATTTACTGAATACATAATTAGCTGTCAAACAGTAATATATAACAATTTTTAAAGAAAAATCTTCTCAGGTATAGAGCATGGAGATATATATATATATATGTCAGGTTAGTCAGAAAGGCATTAGTTGACAATAACTACCAGTAATATATATCATACTTTATACCCATTAAGTGTGCTTGGTAATAATTAGGTTCAGTTGTAGTGAAACCTGTGAAATCGTGATATAACACTTGAAGTGTCATAACAGCATTTTATTACACCACTAAGACATATTATTGTAGAATCAAAGTTTCTGTACAAGTGAAGGACTTGTAATGAAAACCAATCAAACTAGGCATGCAGAACATGGGTATTTCCTTTGTATCAGATACATGTGTGTCTAAAACATAGAAGGGGTGAACAGACCATCATTAACATTGTATGAATTTGTTCTTGGAACTTTAGTAATCCTTAAGTGTAGGAAAATGTTTCTTTCTTTATTTCTCTGTCTGTAAATCCAATTATTTGACATTCATCTGAAAGCATTATTATTTCTATCAAGAATATGCTTGTTTTTTCCAGTTGTTTTAATGATACATTTTTAAAGGTATCCTTGGATAGTCAATGTTGCCCTTTAATATTATAATTCAGTTCAGTTCAGTCACTCAGTCACGTCTGGCTCTTTGTGACCCCATGAATCACAGCAGGCCAGGCCTCCCTGGCCATCACCAACTCCCGGAGTCTAAGCAAACCCATGTCCATTGAGGCGGTGATGCCATCCAGCCATCTCATCCTCTGTCATCCCCTTCTCCTCCTGCCCCCAATCCTTCCCAGCATCAGGGTCTTTTCCAATGAGTCAGCTCTTCGCATGAGGTGGCCAAAGTATTGGAGTTTCAGCTTCAACATCAGTCCTTCCAATGAACACCCAGGACTGATGTGCTATAGGATGGACTGGTTGGAGATTCTTGCAGTCCAAGGGATTCTCAAGAGTCTTTTCCAACACAACAGTGGCGCTCAGCTTTCTTTATAGTCCAACTCTCACATCCATACATGACTACTGGAAAAACCATAGCCTTGACTAAATGCACTTTACTTTGCCAACAAATGTCTCTGCTTTTCAATATGCTATCTAGGTTGGTCATACCTTCCCTTCCAAGGAGTAAGCATCTTTTAATTTCATGGCTGCAATTTTGGAGCCCCCCAAAATAAAGTCTGACACTGTTTACACTCTTTCTCCATCTATTTGCCATGAAGTGATGGGACTGGATGCCATGAGCTTAGTTTTCTGAATGTTTAGCTTAAAGCCAACTTTTTCACTCTCCTCTTTCACTTTCACCAAGAGGCTTTTTAGTTCTTTTTCACTTTCTGCCATAAGGGTGGTGTCATCTGCATATCGGAGGAGATTGATATTTCTCCCAGCAATCTTGATTCCATCTTGTGCTTCTTCCAGCCCAGAATTTCTCATGATGTACTCTGCATGTAAGTTAAATAAGCAGGGTGACAATATACAGCCTTGACGTACTCCTTTTCCTATTTGGAACCAGTCTGTTGTTCTATGTCCAGTTCTAACTGTTGCTTCTTGACCTGCATACAGGTTTCTCAAGAAACAGGTCAGATGGTCTGGTATTCCCTTCTCCTTCAGAATTTTCCACAGCTTATTGTGATCCACACAGTCAAAGGCTTTGGCATAGTCAATAAAGCAGAAATAGATGTTTTTCTGGAACTCTCTTGCTTTTTCAATGATCCACTGGATGTTGGCAATTTGATCTCTGGTTCCTCTGCCTATTCTAAAATCAGCTTGAACATCTGGATGTTCACAGTTCACGTATTGCTGAAGCCTGGCTTGGAGAGTTTTGAGCATTACTTTACTAGTGTGTGAGATGAGTGCAATTGTGCGGTAATTCGAGTATTCTTTGGCAGTGCCTTTCTTTGGGAATGGAATGAAAATTGACCTTTTCCAGTCCTATGGCCACTGCTGTGTTTTCCAAATTTGCTGGCATATTGAGTGAAGCATCATCTTTCAGGATCTGAAATAGTTCAAATGGAATTCCATCACCTCCACTAGCTTTGTTCGTAGTGATGCTTTCTAAGGCCCACTTGACTTCACCTTCCAGGATGTCTGGCTCTAGGTGAGTGATCACACCATCTTGATTATCTGGATAATTAAGATCTTTTTCCAAGCCAAAATCTGACTGCTTCCTAGGAAATGAAGCAGTTTTCTCTAGTAAGAGAAGAAAATAATGTAAAGAACACATTTTCAAAAGATAAACGCTTCTAAATTTTTAACAATTCTATAATGTCTGGATGAATATAACCACAAAGTTTTTGACCTTTTAAAACATTTTGTGTTTCATAATAATTTTTAATTAAAACAAATAGAGTATATACAATTCTATAATTTATCATCACATGGGCACATATATAATCTTAACTCTGGTAAAAAAAAAAACATTATTACTATCACTCATATGCTCCCCCCCATGTATCTCTTCCCAATTATAAATTCTTATCTTCTTCCCAGAAGGAACCAGTCCTGAGTTGTGCCTCTGACATTGTTGGTTTATGTCAGTAAATAATTCAAACACACAACACACACACACATGCATATATGTGATTATTTACACACTATTTACTTGTATGTAAGAAAAAGACAATTATGAACTGGTTTCTCCTAATAAATGTTAAAATAGAAGTATATATAAGAAAGAAGAGCAATAAAGAAGGAAAACTACAATTAAAACAGTGTACTTTATTTTCCTCTCTTTCAGTAAGATGCTGATGACCTGGTAGTAGGTAAAGAGATTAGTTATGGTTTTCTGTCTTTTACACTGAAATGATAACCAAAGAAACAAATTTCAGTTGTTTAAGGATTCTCTCGAAAATGTTGGTTATTTAACCATGGATATGTAAGTAAAAGGATGCCTCTGTAGTCTGACTGCCAGGAATTGTTTTCAGCCCCTCTGTTCCAGTTATGCCAGATCTGTACCATTTCCCATACATAATCATCCACTAAGATGTATGTTTTGGCTGGATAACATATTTCAGAAGTGGAAGTAAGTTCTCATAGTGTGCTGAACTTCAGTGAACACTGTCAAATAGTATGCCAAGATGCTTGTACAAATTTAAAGTCCCACTGGTCATTTATGAGAGTTCCAATTGTTCCATATCTTCTCCAACACATCTTAAAAGTTTTTATTGAAGTGTAGTTGATTTATCATATTCATTAATTTCTGCTCTATGATTCATACACATATATATTCTTTTCAATTGAATATAGTTCCCTGTGCTACACAGTGGGGATGTTCCCTTATAGCTCAGACAGTAAAGAATCTGCCTGCAGTGCAGGAGACGTGGGTTAGATCCCTGGGTTGGGAAGATACCATCGAGAAGGAAACCGCAACCCATTCCAGTAGTCTTGCCTGGAGAATCCCATGGATGGAGGAGCCTGGTGGGCTACAGTTCCTGAGGTTGATACCGTTAAGACCCTATTATATATCCTCCAACACTTTTTAACTACCTCTTCTGAAGGGTATCTAACAGTATCGCATTGTAAGTTAAATTACGTTTTTTAATGACTTATAGAACATGATGTTAACAGCCTTTCCTCTCATTTCAAGGATAACCTGAGATTCTCACTGTTCCTTGAATCCTCCCTGCAACATGAACTCAGCGAGTTTACAGGAGTGTATAGTATACAAATGCTATATACCAACCCAATCACCTGAAGCTCATTGTTGAGACTGTTCACTGAATAATAGATTACTGATGAGTGACATGTAATTGAGGTACAGACAAACTGGAAAATGGCAGCTAGTCATATATTCCTCCAGGAGCCAGAGGAGTATCAGTGTGTCTATAAATATTAGCTTTACTGGTGCCCCAGGCCCGGCTGTTTTTCTCCACTGACTCCATGCACCCCATGCGGGGAGTTGGACCTTAAAAATCATACCTGGGAGTTGTAAGACTCCTGTGTGTTGTTACTGCACATGCTGTCCTGTATTCTTTTTTGAGGTTTGGGTTCTGAGTAAAACCTATTGTATCTCATGAATTTTTCCATTCATAACTGTATTACTACTGTTTATCAGAGTGGACTATGTAACTTACGAGTTACATAGTTTGTGGTTACATGACCCAGAGTTACATGAACAATTTGTGGCCACTTGTTCATACTGTTTTAGAAAGCTTCTATTCAGTTTTTTGGTCCATTTTTTTTTTTTTCTATTGGGTCATCACCTTTTTCATACTGATTTGAAAAAGTTTGCTGTACATTACTGGTGAGTCCTTTGGCAGGTATGTTTATTCTAAAAAAACCTTCTCCTTGACTTTTCATTCTCTTAATAAAGACTTTAGTCACAAGAAGTTCAAAATTTTAATATAGTTTATTAATATTTTTTCATTTTGTTTAGTGCTTCTTGTGTTCTGTTTAAGAAATCTTATTACTACTCTAAGGTTACGGAGATATTCTCTAGTGTTAACTTCTAAAGCCTATACATTTTACCATTTGCACTTGGATTTTCAATCCACCTGGAGTTTATTTTTGTGTGAAATGAAGTAGCAGTAAGGTTTCATTTTTCCTGTATGGAACTCAAATGGATCCTCTGCCACTTAGTGAAAAAGCTGCACTTTTCCCACTTTCTCTATACTGCCCCTTTTATTACAGTTGAAGAGAACATATGGATTTGGCTCTGTTTCTGAATGCTCTTTTCTGTTCTGTTCATTCATTTCTATCCGTGGCTTTACTGCAGTCTGAATCATTTATCTTTTGTAGTAAATTTTTATGTGTGAGATTGCAGATCTCTTAACCTTTTTCTTCCCCAAGAGTATTTTTCTCTTTGTAGTGCTTTGTATTTCTATATGAATTTCAGAATCAGAGTATCCATTTCCATACACATGTATACATACAAATATGCCTACAAATACTGTTAGCATTTGGCAGGAGGTAGCACTGAATTTATAAATTATCTTGGGGAGAATTGACATCTTTATTAGTAATAAGACTTCCAATCCATAAAAAGTTTACCCATTAATTTCTTTAGGTCTTTTATACTTTTTTCTCACTTAATAATTTTCTGTATAGAAGTCTTAACATACTTTTCATTAGGTATATTCCTACATATTTGAAATTTATTGCTACTCTTTTTTAATGGTATATTTTATGATTTTATCTTCTTCTAAGGCTAGTATATAGAACTTCATTTTATTTTTATATGTGGAACTTTGATTCAACAATCTTCCAAAATCCCTTCTAAGGTGTATCTGTAGATTCTTTTGAACTTTCTATATGAAAAAATCATATGACCTACTTACAATCATGTTTTTATTACTTCTTTTCTTTTTTTTTTAATTACTTCGTTTCTTATCTGTTTGGGTTTAATCTGTTTTTCCTGTCTATTTGCATTGGCAAAGACCCGTAATACCTGAATAGAAATAGCAAAGATGGATTGTGATAGTTTGGGTATTTTTTTTAAATTGTAGTGAAATATGCATAATATCAATTTACCATATTAGGAATTTTTAAGTGTACAGCTCATTAGTGCTAAGTACATTCAAGTTATTGTGCAGTCATTACCACCAATCTTCAGAACCATTTTCCTCTTGCAAAACTGAAACTCCATACCCATTAAACAATAACTCGCCACTGTTCACTCCCTTCAGCCCTCGGCAATCACCATCCTACTTTCTGTCTCTATGAATTTGATCTCCTTACAGAACAGAAGAAACTCTAGGTTCCTCACAAGTGCTTAGTTGCTCAGTTGTGTCCGACTCACTGCAGCGCCATGGACTGTGGCCCACTAGGTTCTTCTTTACATGGGGATTTTCCAGGCAGGAATACTGGAGTGGGTTGCTATTTTCTCCTCCAGAGGATCTTCCCAATTCAGGGATGGAACCCAGGTCTCCCACATTGCAAGTGGATTCTTAACCATCTGAGCCACCAGGGAAGCCCTCCTCATATAAGTGGAATCATATAATATTTGATTTTTTGTGATTTATTTCACTTAGCATATGTTTCAGTGTTCAAGCATGTTTTAGTATGTGTCAACAATTTACTTCTTCTTAAAGGGGGAAAGATATTCCATTATATTTATATATTAAAACCACATTCATTTATCCACTTACCTGTTTTTGGATCCTTGGGTTGTTTCCACCTTCTGGCTACTGTGAAAAATACTGCTATGAACATGAGTGTAAGCTTGGGTTTTTTAAAGTAAATATTTTCTCTCTTCCCACTGTGGGTTGATTATATTTTCTTGCTCTGTTAATGTTGGACTTTGTACTATGAACTGTTTTGACAAATGCTATGTCAGTAGATGTGACACAAGCAAACTCTGAAAAAACTTTATCAATGAAACTTGTATACTTGTATTTCTACCATCATCATGAGAAAAACATGACTGAGGCAGCTTTCTGGGCCTTGCAGGATATGAGTCATGTTGAATAGACCTAAACACTACTCCAGATTGAAGCCAAGCTCATTTGGTGATGATCCACATTGTTCAAATACAAACAAATAATTGTTATTTTAAGCCAATATGCTAAGGAGAGGAGTATTATGAATCATTATTATGGCATTACCAACTCTTGATATTTTATCACTAAATATGATTGTTGTAAGTTTTTAAAGAGGCCATTTATTGTATTAGAAAATCTATTTCTAGGCTTATATTTTTTCCTTTTAAATATATAATTTTATTGAAATATTTTACATATCATGAAATTCCCACATTTCAAACATTGTAATTCAACTATTTTTAGTAACTTCTCCCTCTTTCTATTCTTCTACCTAGCTTGTTTATGAATGGAAATAGAGATATCAAATTCTGTTGCATGCCTTTTCTGTATCTATTGAGAAACTTGAATTTTCTAAATACAAATTTATGTTTTTAATGTGGCAAATTCCATAATTTGATTTTCACATGAAAATAATTATACCTCTACTGTAAGGACAAGATAGTAGTGCTAAACTGTCTTCATCTATCTCTCAATTTAGTGTTTAGGAGGTAGGTTATATTCTTATTTCTTCATTTTTGTAATGTCCTTATCTTGCTTAGGTATGCTTAGGTATCTAGGCTATTTTGGCCTTATAACATGGGTTGAAAACCATCTTTTCTATGTTCTCAAAGCTTGATTAAAATTAGTACTAATTCTTTCTTAAATGTGTGATACAATTCACTGGTGACACAAATGTATTTTTCTTCTTTCAAAGAAAATTATGTTTGTGCTAGAAACTCATAAGAGATTTATGAAAAACAAACACAAAGACTAATCCTCTGTGCAGCTAATTTACAATGCAAATTGAATCCCCAAACTTACAGGGTCCACTTGATACTTTTACGCATTTATTAGGAAAGATGGAATCCTTAAATTCTGGATGGGTTCTGTGTTTCAGTACCCAAGACCACCCTCAGGCTTGATAATTCACTAGAAGGACTCACAGGACTCAGAAAAAGCTGTTATACTCAGTCATGGTTTACTACAGTGAAAGGATATAGATTAAAATCTGCAATGGGAAAGGACATATGGGCAAAGTCCAAGAGAAACCAGACACAAGCTTTCAAGTGTTTTTCATTTCCCAGTGGAGTTGCGGAGGGACAGGATTAATTACATCAGTCATGCGTGACGAAGTACAAAGCATTGCCAACCAGTGAAGGTGCTCCCCTGAGCTCTGGTGTCCAGGTTTTTTATTAGGGGTCAGGAATGTAGGTATGGAGCAGCCAGTCCCCAAGAGCAAAAGCAGGTTTTTGCCATAAATCACTTTGTTAGAATAAACTTATCTGGTTCTCTTAGTCTTGGGATGGCCCAAGGCCTCAGGCACACAAAAACACAAGTCGCTTAGTCGTATCTGATGCTTTGAGACCCCATGAATTGCAGCACGCCAGGCTTCCCTGTCCATCACCAACTCTCGGAGTCTACCAAAACCCATGACCGTCAAGTCGGTGATGACATCCAGCCATCTCATCCTCTGTTGTCCCCTTCTCCTCCTGCCCCAATCCTTCCCAGCATCAGGGTCTGTTGCAATGAGTCAGCTCTTCGCATGAGGTGGCCAAAATATTGGAGTTTCAGCTTCAACATCAGTCCTTCCAATGAATACACAGGACTGATCTCCTTTAGAATAGACTGGTCAGATCTCCTTGCAGTCCAAGGGACTCCCAAGAGTCTTCTCCAACACCACAGTTCAAAAGCATCAGTTCTTCGGTGCTCAGCCTTTTTCACTATCCAACTCTCACATCCATACATGACTACTGGAAAAACTGTAGCCTTGACTAGATGGGCCTTTGTCGGTAAAGTAATGTCTCTGCTTTTCAGTATGCAATCTAGGTTGGCCATAACCTTCCTTCCAAGGAGTAAGCGTCTTTTGATTTCATGGTTGCAATTGCCATCTACAGTGATTTTGGAGCCCCCCAAAATAGTCTGACACTGTTTTCACTGTTTCCCCATGTATTTCCCATGAAGTGATGGGACCACATACCATAATCTTAGTTTTCTGAATGATGAGCCTTAAGCCAACTTTTTAACACTCCTCTTTTACTTTCATCAAAAGGCTTTTTAGTTCCTCTTCACTTTTTGCCCTATGGGTGGTATCTCCTGCATACCAGAGGTTATTGACATTTCTCCCAGCAATGTTGATTCCAGCTTGTGCTTCTTCCAGCCCAGCATTTTTCATGATGTATTCTGCATATAAGTTAAATAAGCAGGGTGACAATATACAGCCTTGACGTACTCCTTTTCCTATTTGGAACCAGTCTGTTGTTCCATGTCCAGTTCTAACTGTTGCTTCCTGACCTGCATACAGGTTTCTCAAGAGGCAGATCAGATGGTCTGGTATTCCTATCTCTTTCAGAATTTTCCGAAGTTTATTGTGATCCACACAGTCAAAGGCTTTGGCATAGTCAATAAAGCAGAAGTAGATATTTTTTTGGAATTCTCTTGCTTTTTCAATATTTCAGCGAATGTTGGCAATTTGATCTCTGGTTCCTCTGCCTTCTCGAAAACCAGCTTGAACATCTGGAAGTTCATGGTTCATGTATTGCTGAAGCCTGGCTTGGAGAATTTTGAGCATTACTTTACTAGCGTGTGAGATGACTGCAATTGTGCGGTAGTTTGAACATTGTTTGGCATTGCTTTTCTTTGGCCTGGAATGAAAACTGACCTTTTCCAATCCTGTGGCCATTGCTGAGTTTTCCAAATTTGCTGGCATATTGAGTGCAACACTTTCACAACATCATCTTTCAGAAATTCAAATAGCTCCACTGGAATTCCAGCACCTCCACTAGCTTTGTTCGTAGTGATGCTTCCTAAGACCCACTTGACTTCACATTCCAGGATGTCTGGCTCTAGGTGAGTGATCACACCATCGTGGTTATCTGAGTCGTGAAGATCTTTTTTGTACAGTTCTTCCGTGTATTCTTGCCACCTCTTATTAATATCTTCTGCTTCTCTTAGGTCCATACCATTTCTGTCCTTTATCAAGCCCATCTTTGCATGAAATGTTCCCTTGGTATCTCTAATTTTCTTGAAGAGATATCTAGTCTTTCCCATACTATTGTTTTCCTCTATTTCTTTGCATCGATCGCTAAGGAAGGCTTTCTTATCTTTCCTTGCTATTCTTTGGAACTCTGCATTTAGATGGGAATATCTTCCCTTTTCTCCTTTGCTCAGGTAGAATATTCCAACAGCTCAGAGGATCTCTCTCCAGGGTTGTCCAAGAGCCAGTCCTAGAGACTAAATTTATTCAGAAACGTGTTTCCAAAAGAAATTTCTTTGGAATGTGCTGGCTTTGAGTATCCTAGTCCTGCTGAGTTAGCTATTTCATGTACACCTTCATCTCGAATTAGGACTCTTGTCTTCAAATCTATTTAGCTACATCAAGCTTTAGAAATTATACTTATTCTGCATATTTCTTTGTATTTTTGACTTTACTATGTCCTTATATTGAAGATTTGCCTCATCAGTCACACACAGTGTGTCTCCTTTTTTTTGACTGTTAGTTTTTATTCAATTTGAAATTTTAGTCCACTTATATTTTAAAAAATACTGAAATAAATAGGATATATTGAACATCATCCATATTTTATTTTCCCTTTTCTTATCTTTTTAATATTATGTTCTCCATGTTAAGGGCTATTCCATTTCCACCCTATATTGATAGGTATATCATATTTTACTATTTCTGATCCTAGAAATTAAAATAGGAATCCTTGGCATTTTAAGTTTGAAATGTTACAGCTTGTAAACAATATAAGGACTCTCAACATCTTAAGTTATCTCTTATTTTTCTTATATATTTAAATACGTAATCATTTCAAACACCACAGGCTTAGCATGGTAATTTTATACAATAGTAAGATTGTATTTGTAAATTTCTTGAGAAAGTTGCCTGGCCATGGTATAGAAATATTTGATTTTATTACTTTTACAGATGAAATTAATCAGTTTTCCTTTATAATAAGTTTTGTTGTGAATTTCTATGCTTCATAGATTTACCCACACTTCTACCCATTTATTGGCCTTTATTCTTTTTTGCCTCTCTTAGCTTCTGTCTGGGTCATTTTTCTAGTGCCTGTAAGCACTTATTAGCATTTTCTTCAGTACAGATCTTCCGGTAATAAGTTCAGTTCAGTCGCTCAGTTGTGTTTGACTCCTTGTGATCCGATGAATCGCAGCACGCCAGGCCTCCCTGGCCATCACCAACTCCCGGAGTGTACCCAAACGCATATCCATCGAGTTGGTGACACCATCCAGCTATCTCATCCTCTGTCATCCCATTCTCCTCCTGCCCACAATCCTTCCCCACATTAGGGTCTTTTCCAATGAGTCAACTCTTCGCAACAGGTGGCCAAAGGATTGGAGTTTCAGCTTCAACATCAGTCCTTCCAATGAACACCCAGGACTGGTCTCCTTTAGGATGTACTGGTTGGATCTCCTTGCAGTCCAAGGGACTCACAAGAGTCTTCTCCGACACCATAGTTCAAAAGCATCAATTCTTTGGTGCTCAGCTTTCTTTATAGTCCAACTGTTACATCCGTACTTGACTACTGGAAAAACCACAGCCTTGATTGGATGGACATTTGTTGGCAAAGTAATGTCTCTGTTTTTCAATATGCTATCTAGGTTGGTCACAGCTTTCATTCCAAGGAGTAAGTGTCTTTTAATTTCATGGCTACAATCAACATTTGCAGTGATACTGGAGCCCAAAGTCATAAAGTCTGACAGCGTTTCCACTGTTTCCCCATCTATTTCCCATGAAATGATGGGACCAGATGCCATGATCTTGGTTTTCTGAATGTTGAGCTTTAAGCCAACTTTTTCACTCTCCTCTTTTACTTTCATCAAATGGCTTTTTAGTTCCTCTTCACTTTCTGCCATAAGGATGGTGTCATCTGCATATCGGAGGTTACTGATATTTCTTCCAGCAATCTTGAGTCCATCTTGTGCTTCTTCCAGCCCAGAATTTCTCATTATGTACTCTGCATATAAGTTAAATAAGCAGGGTGACAATATACAGCCTTGACGTACTCCTTTTCCTATTTAAAACCAGTCTGTTGTTCCATGTCCAGTTCTAACTGTTGCTTCCTGACCTGCATAAAGGTTTCTCAAGAGGCAGATCAGATAGTCTGGTATTCCCATCTCTTTCAGAATTTTCCACAGATTATTGTGATCCACACAGTCAAAGGCTTTGGCGTAGTCAATAAATCAGAGGTAGATGTTTTTCTGGAACTCTCTTGCTTTTTCGATGATCCAGCAGATGTTGGCAATTTGATCTCTGGTTCCTCTGCCTATTCTAAAACCAGCTTGAACATCTGGAAGTTCACAGTTCACATATTGCTGAAGCCTGGCTTGGAGAATTTTGAGCATCACTTTACTAGTGTGTGAGATGAGTGCAACTGTGTGGTAGTTCGAGCATTCTTTGGCATTGCCTTTTTTTGGGATTGGAATGAAAACTGACCTTTTCCAGTCCTGTGGCAATTGCCGAGTTTTCAAAATTTGCTGGCATACTGAGTGCAGCACTTTCACAGCATCATCTTTCAGGATTTGAAATAGCTCCACTGGAATTCCAGCACCTCCACTAGCTTTGTTCATAGTGAGGCTTCCTAAGGCCCACTTGACTTCACATTCCAGGATGTCTAGCTCTAGGTGAGTGATCACACCATTGTGATTATCTGGGTCATGAAGATCTTTTTTGTACAGTTCTTCTGTGTATTCTTGTCAACTCTTATTAATATCGTCTGCTTCTGTTAGGTCCATACCATTTCTGTCCTTTATCGAGCCCATCTTTGCATGAAATGTTCCCTTGGTATCTCTAATTTTCTTTTTTGTCTGTCTGAATATCCCTTTAAGTTGTCTTCATTTTTATTTTTTAAGGAATATTATGTTAATTTTGTTGAGTTTTTTCCTCTCATTCATTTAGAATTTTTACTACAATTTGACATTTCATGTTTCTTTTGAGAAATCAGTTTTTGGTTTTTCTGTTACCTCTTTAGATGTAATGACTTTTTTCCTTGCAGCTTTCTAAGATTTATTGTCTTTCATTGTTTTTTCCATCAGCATTTATTTCTAAATGTGTATGTGTGTTATTTCTATTATCCAAAGTGATAGGCTACCCACTCCAGTATTCTTGGGCTTCCCTTGTGGCTCAGCCGGTGGTATACAATATGCTTGCAATGCAGAAGACCTGGGTTCAATCCCTGGGTTTGGGAAATACCCTGAAGGGAAAGGCTATCCACTCCAGTATTCTGGCCTGGAGAAGTCCATGGACTGTATAGTCCATGGGTTTGCAAAGAGTCGGACACGACTGAGTGACTTTCACTCACTTCATGACATGGTATTTATAAAATTTATATAATACATGGCTTGATATATTTACTCAGTTTGGAAAAATTCTGTGTTTATTTTATCTTCCAGTCCTTCTATGTTACTCTTTTCTGAATATTCCATTTTTTGTGTGTTCTTATGATTTAGCCTATATATTTTATTCTAGAAAACTTTTAGCTCATTACTCCCTTTTCAACTGTGTACACCGGTTCATTGAGTGTCTTATTTCAATTATTGTCTTTTCAGCTCGAAAATCCTTCCATTTTATTCCTTTTATGGGCTAAAATTTTCTTGCATGGTATTTAATTCCTTGACATGTAAGTTATCCACGTATGACAACTATATTCTTCTGTGGGGGTATTTTTACTATCTGAGGGTGTTGTCTGTTTGCTTTGGTTTTTAGTCCAGTTTTAACTTCTCTGTGCTACTCCTTAATTTCAAGTGTTATTTTAAAGCTAAAGTAATCAAGAGAGTGTAATACTGGTATAAAAATAGAGTAATTGATAAATGGAAGAAAATAGAATCCAGATATAAACTCACAATTATATAGTAAACCTGTTTTCAGTAAAGGTGCTATCATAGTTTCCTAAGCTGTTGTAACAAATTATCACAACCTTCTTGGCTTAAAAAAAAAAAAAGTACAATATATTCTGTTACAGTTCTAGAGGCCAGAACTCCAAATTGGGTTTCACCAGGCCAAAATCGGGGTGTTTTCAGGGCTGCACTCCCTCCAGAGCTCTAGAGGACAATCAGTTTTCTTGTCTTGATTTCAGTGGCTGTCTGTCTTGCTTGGCTTGTGGCCCTTTTCTCTACCTTCAAAGCCAGTGGTATAGCATCTTCTCTCTCTGACTCTTATTTTGTTCCCCCATCACATGGCCACTTTTTTCTTTCTGTAGTATAATCTCACTCTCCCTTCTTATAAGAACTTTTCTGATGACACTTTCTGATGAGTCCATCTGGATAATCTGATATGATCTCCTCATCTCAAAATCCTTTAATCTGCAAAGTATATTTGCCATATAAAGTAACATTCATAGGTTTCAGGGATTAGGACCTGGATAGGCAGCCTAACTAAATGCTAAGGCAATTCGATGGGTTAGCAATATCAATATTTTCAACATACAGTCTTGAAACTATTGCAGAGCCATAAACTAGTAAGCTTGCTGACTACCCAGCCAGCCAGTGACTTACAGGAAGGAATGAAGGTGAGAAGGAAGGAAGAATGGAAGATCTCTTTCCCTGATATTAGATTACATTTTTAACTTAACATGGATCATTGACTTAAATAAGAAAACTGAAACTATGAAACTTGAAGAAAAATTATAGATCTCTGTAATCTTGGGTTTTTAAAAAATTTCCTAAATATGACAGAAACTCATCAGGTATAAAAGAAAAAAATCATTAAATTGGACTTCATCAAATTAAAATTTTCTGGTCTCAAAATACACCATTTTTAAAAATGGAATCTACAGCTCGTGTGTAAGTATTTGTAAAACATATCTGAGAAAGGACTTGTGTCTAGAATACATAAAGAATTATTACAGCCCATTAAGACAAATAACCCAATAAAAATGGGCAAATCTCTGCTTTCTTGGGGCTTCCCTGGTGGGTCATATGGTAAGAATCTCCCTGCAGTGTGGGAGACCTGGGTTTGATCCCTGGGTTTGGAAGGTCCCCTCGCAGAGGGCATGACTACCCACTCCATTATCCTTTCATGGAGAATTCCATGGACAGAGGAGCCCAGTGGGCTGTAGTCCATGGGGTCACAAAGAGTCGGACATGACTGAGTGGTAAACACAGCTGCTTTCTTGACTCTCCCCCAGATCACTCAACTAAAATTCAAAGCCTACAGTAAGTAGTTTCTAAGACTTTCCTACCAAGATTCCACATATTCCCCATGGTGTACATTATTCTTCATAGCAGTGAGGAGTAAGCCCAGTTTATTAGCTAGAAAGGAAGGCACTGCAAGTTAGTAATAGTTTCCAGATGGTGTTTCAAAGAGAGAGAACCTCCAAAACTCCCAGCATCACATCACACCTTACCCTGTTCTAACATTGACACTAACACCCTCCAGCGTATTATCTGTGTTTCAGTTTAACACTAATATCCCTTTTGTGCACTAGGACACATTCTCATTATTTCAGCAAGTCTCCCCTCAAGGAATAGAGGAGAGCAGCTGCCATTCCCATGGACCCTATAGCTAGATTGCATGGACTGAAAGTCCAGCTCTGCGACTATCTGTACGACCTGGAGTAACTTAGTTACCTCTTTTGGGTCTTGTCTCAATTTTCCCATCTTTTAAGAATAAGGATATTAATAATACTTACATCATAGTACTCTGCAGAATAAATAAGTGATTTTTGAGATTTATAAGAGGGCTTTGTCAATTGTTAGCTTGAAAATGACTTTAGTATATCTCTTCTGAATCATCAAATTTCATTCTCTATTAGATATTTTTCCAGTAATGCACAAACATGATTATTTTCTCTATCACTTAAAAAGTAAACTTTTTTTTAAAAATTTTCTTTATTGTGTTGGTTTTGCCATACAGTGACATGATATCACCATGGGTTTACATATGCTCCCCCTCCTCAACCCCCCTCCCTCCTCCCTCTCCCTGGGACATCTCGGTGCACCAGCCCCGAGCATCAATCCTGGGCTGGTGGTTGATTTCACGTATGGTAATTAACATGTTTCAATGCCATTCTCCCATATCATCCCACTCTTGCCCTCTTCCACAGAGTCCACGAGTCTGTTCTATACATCTGTGTTCCTTTTGCTGTCTCGCATGCTGGATTCTCGTTACCGTCTTTCTAAATTCCATATATATGCGTTAGTATACTGTATTGTTGTTTTTCCTTCTGGCTTACTTCACTCTGGATAATAGGCTCCAGTTCCGCCCACCTGAGTAGAACTGATTCAAATGAATTTTTTTTTTTAATGCTGAGTAATATTCCATTGTGTATATGTATCACAGCTTTCTTATCCATTCATCAGTTGATGGGCATCTAGGTTGCTTCCATGTTCTGGCTATTGTAAACAATGTGGCGATGAACATTGGGGTACACGTGGCTCTTTCAATTCTGGTTTCCTCGGTGTGTATGCTCAGCAGTGGGATTGCTGGGTCATATCGCAGGTCTATTTGCAGTTTTTTAAGGAACCTCCACACTGTTCTCCATAGTGGCTGTACTAGTTTGCATTCCCACCAACAGTGTAAGAGGGTTCCCTTTTCTCCACATCCTCTCCAGCATTTATTGCTTGTAGATTTTTGGATGGCAGCCATTCTGACTGGTGTAAAGTGGTACCTCATTGTGGTTTTGATTTGCATTTCTCTGATAATGAGTGATGTTGAGCATCTTTTCATGTGTTTGTTAGCCATTTTTATGTCTTCTTTGGAGAAATGTCTGTTAAGTTCTTTGGCCCACTTTTTGATTGGGTCATTTATTTTTCTAGAGTGGAGCTGCAGGAGTTGCTTGTATATTTTTGAGATTAATTGTTTGTCTGTTGCTTCATTGGTTATTATTTTCTCCCATTCTGAAGGCTGTCTTTTCACCTTGCTTATAGTTTCCTTTGTTGTGCAAAAGCTTTTAATTTTAATTAGGTCCCATTTGTTTATTCGTGCTTTTACTTGCAGTATTCTGGGAGGTGGGTCATGGAGTATTCCACTTTGGGTTATGGCAGAGAGTGTTTTGCCTATGTTATCCTCTAGGAGTTTTATAGTTTCTGGTCTTATGATTAGATCTTTGATCCATTTTGAGTTTATCTTTGTGTATGGTGTTAGAAAGTGATCTAGTTTCATTCTTTTACAAGTGGCTGTCCAGTTTTCCCAGCTCCACTTGTTAAAGAGATTGTCTTTTCTCCATTGTATATTCTTGCCTCCTTTGTCAAAGATAAGGTGTCCATAGATGCGTGGATTTATCTCTGGGCTTTCTATTTTGTTCCATTGATCTATATTTCTGTCTTTGTGCCAGTACCATACTGTCTTAATGACTGTGGATTTGTAGTATAGCCTAAAGTCAGGTAGGTTGATTCCTCCAGTTCCATTCTTCCTTCTCAAGATTGCTTCGGCTATACGAGGTTTTTTGTATTTCCATACAAATTGTGAAATTATTTGTTCTAATTCTCAAAAGTAAACTTCTTAACTCTGCTCTCGCCTCTAAATTCTGCTTTCTCCTCTAGCTACTGTCCCGCTTTAAAAGTCTCCTTTCTGGCTACATTCCTGAAGGGTGAGCTCTGCTTTTTCTCTCTAAATTCTCTAAGTCTCAGGTTTTTGCCTCACCACTCCCCTGAACGTGTTCTTCTCAAAGTTACAAATCACCCCCCACCCATGTCGTTAAATGCAATTATTAATTCTCAACTTTTATATTCCTTGAACAATTAATATTTTGTATGGTTCTACAGTTACTTTCTTCCTTCTTAGGTATTCTTTCTTTACTTGGCTTCAAGGACTCCACACACATCTGCTGTCTCTTTGCTCCCATTTTATAGTTATCTTGTTTCTCCCTGGCTTTTAAATATTGGTTAAGTGCCAGGGCTTCTTCACTGGTCCTTTTCTCTTGGTGTCCTCACTTTCTTGATGAGCTCATTTCTTCCAGTGACTTCCATCATAGGTCAGTCACTCTTAAATATGCATTCTTACACAAACCTTTATCCCAAAGTCTAGAGGAATAATATACCAATACCTCCTGACATTGCCAACTCAAAATACTTAGACATCAGTATCTGAATCTTCCCTCTGCAGATGTGCTCAGCTCAGAGCCTCCCCCTCAATTTTATCAGTCTCTACCCCTCTGATTGCTCAGCGTAACGTGGTATTATCCTTGACTCCTCTTTCTCTCATGTGTGTGTGTGCTAAGTTGCTTCATTTGTGTCCAACTCTGCAACTCTATGGACTGTAACTAGACTTCTGTCCATGGGATTTGCCAGGCAAGAATATGGAGTGGATTGCCATGCTCTCCTCCAGGGGATCTTCCCAACCTAGGGATCGAACCTGTGTCTCTTAAGTCTCCTACACTGGCAGGCAGGTTCTTTACCACTAACGCCACCTGGGAAGCCCTACCCTATATCAAATCTTATTGCTCCTGCCTTTAAAACATATCTAGATCTTGACTGCTTCTCATCCCATTCCCTGGGTGCAATCTCTCATCATCTCTTGCCAGAATTTCTACAAGAGCCTCCAAACAGGTAGTCCTGTTTCTGCCCTTGGTCACTGAGAAATATAAGTCAGATCATTTTACCTCTCTACTCAAATCATTATCATTTTATTCAAAGTCCTTAAAATTATCTGTGACTCCTTAATTCTTCTCTCTGCTTTCCCCTATCTAACCAAGACTTGTGTCAATCCCCTCCCCCCCCTATTGGTTTTCTTCTCTTTTTTCATTTGTTTACACTGTAGTCACATTGGTCTCGCCTTATTGTTTGGATTTTGTACTGCAGTCTGTCTTCTCCGCACAGCCACAGGGCTCACTCCCTGACAGGTCTCAAGTGCCTGCCTCCGATTTCACCTCCACATTGAGGCCAAGTTCTCTTACTCTATTTAATCCTACAGGTGTGCTTTTTATATGGGTATAATTCTTAATTTTCTTTGCTGTTCTTTATAGTACCTAAACACTGTAATATACTAGTTGACTTAATATAGAGTTGACTTATTCATTGTTTTAATTATTTAATTTTCAGTCTCCCTGCTGGAATGTATCTGCCATAAGGGGACGGATATTTACATATTTTTACTAATATATCTCAAGAAGAACCTGATTAAGTATAAATAATACATATGTGTTAAAGGGCTGAAAAGGAGTCTCTCTTATTTTCAACCACAGTACTCTATCTTTGTCTAGGAAGTCCAGTGAAATAAGAAAAGCTTATAAAATTTGGATGAGTAAGAACAAGGGATGCATTAACCATCTCATTGTTCACTGACAAATGCAGACTTCTTGTGATTTGATATATATATAAAGATTTAGATTATTTCTAACAAGTTAGTATTCTAAAGAAGTTTTATTTTTAAACCTCTTTATTGCTTAGAAGAGTTTACTACATTTCCAAACATATAGTGCTGGAGTTTACTTTATATGTTTCTCAAAAGTATTTACTTCATAGTCTAAGTGTGGAGTGTCAAGAAGTCAGTGTGTTGTATAAGCATCTACTTTGAGTTTGTGTAAGATCAAGTTCTCTTTCAGCTCAGCTAAGGCAGGTGGCTCTTGTGGCTATCTCCAGGAAAGGTTGACTAATACTGACCCTTGTCCAAGATAAGGATGAGGCAAGTAGCTCTGATGTTTGAATTTCGGAATGCTACTGGAGATATCCAGGGCTAGTCTGTTTACATTTTTTTAGGGATATACCAAGGAATGACATACAATCAGGTTTAATAGGTCATATGTCCTGGCTTTGCTAGAAGATCCTGCTGTAAATACGCCCAAGCTCTCCTGAAAACAAGAGTCCTCACATATATCTTGGTGACTCACAATCATAACATAACATAACAGCACATCCTGAGCTGATAAGAAACAATCTAGGGATCATTTTTTAGTTTCGTGTGCTCCCAATCTTCCCTGTGCTTGCTTTATGTTAATGGGCTAGATCTTTTCCCTTTACTAAGGGCATAATGTATGCATGTAATCTGTGTTGATGTTCAGTCAATAAGCTGTGTCTGACTCTTTATGACCCCATGGACAGGAGCGCACTAGGCTCCCCTCCTCTATTATTCCCCAGAGTTTGCTCAAATTCATATCCCTTGAGTTGGTGATGCTATGCAACCATCTCATCCTCTGCTGCCCTCGTCTCCTTTTACCTTCAATCTTTCCCAACATCAGGGTCTTTTCTGATGAGTCAGCTTTTTGTATCAGGTGGCCAAACTATTGGAAGTTCAGCTTTAGTCCTTCCAAGGAATATTCAGGGGTGATTTCCTTTAGGATTGACTGGTTTGATCACCTTGCAGTCCAAGGGACTCTCATAGAGTCTTGTAAATTCTTACATTATACTTGTGTAATTGATATAGCAATAGCACTTTTTCTTTCAAAGAATAAATTATCTATTTTCAGTTTTAATTTATAATTTTATACCATAACTTTTTATAATGCTTATTCAGAAAAGATATATTATTTTCATAGATTATCTGTTGTAAGAAACGTCACACTTTTCATGTCATTTTTTCTTATTCTTTTGAAACATCAGTAAAATACTTTCAGAAGGACAGGCTGAAAATCAGATTTTCATTATTATGAAATGACTTGGCCATAGTTCAATCACTTATTAACTTTTGTATGTCATATAAACTTTTAAGGCCATGCTGTATTTTTTTGATGTAAAGTCTCTCTTTTCTCCTTAAAATAATAACATGGAATTATATTTTGCTATAACTTCTATAACTCTAAATGCCAAATTGATTTTTAAAATTTGCTTCTGTTAAATAATTGAAAATGAATTACTTGCTGCATTTACCCACAAAGTCTAGAAGAAATACTTCCTAGGAATGTTCTCTCTTTGTTAGCATGCTGCATTTACTGGATGATTTTCACACAGCAAGAGAATTCCTAAGATGAACTTTAAGGCAAAGTCATGTCATCATTGATCTCTTGCTCAACAATCCTTGAAGCACTAATAATTCAAAATGGTTACATTATTTCATTACCATGGAAATTGGAAGTGATGGCTCTGACCTTGGTGTATGGGTTGGTGACCCAAAACATGTAATGGATTCAGTGTCTCAGGGTGCTTGGCAATTATGTTTATATAACCTTTGGGGATCAAAGTATTTTGATCCTAAAATGAATCCACTTAAATTTGTTGGTAACCTGCATATTTAGAAAATAAAATTGTTACTCTGCTGCTTTTTTCCAGTTGAATACATATTTAAATTATCTAATAGTCTATTATTTGTTGAATGAAAAACTACAAAAGCATCTGGAAATAATGCTATGCTTTAAAGAAATGTTTGGGTAGAAAACGTCAAGTAGAAATGCTAAGGGTTAGCTCACAGCCATGCTTATTAGTTTACCTGTGCTCTTTATAAACTATGCATTCTTTCCCCATAATATTTTTTTTTTAGCTTTTTGAAATGATCCTTTGTCTAGTCTAAAATTTATAATCTCTTTGTGACAAACATTGGCCACATGGTTGCCATAGCCATTTCCTCCTCCCAGCCTTCCTTGCAGTTGCAGGGGGAGACTATGACTGATTATGGCCGATAGAACATGAGCAGAGGTGATGAACACCATCTGCAGTCCTAGATCTCTCAGGAGAGTTTCTACACTCTCTTCCCTCTTTTCTCGCATGTAGAAGATTCAGCATAGGACTCTATATCCCTTGGGTATTATAGCAACATAAACTGTAAGGACCCTTGATTGGTGAATTACTGCTAGTAGGAAATGGAGTTAGAATTCCTATCCATTCTATACTTAGCATGAATGAGGCATGCACTTTAGTTGTGTCAGTACACTGAGATTTTAGGTTAGTGTTTAAGAAAGAAGTTAGCATATCCTAACTAATTGGCACAAATGTTGGCATGTCTTTACTGATTAAAATTTTATAAATTATCAGTATACCTGTGTTTTAAGATAAGATATATTTTTTACATCTCCTAAGATATATTCTAATTGTATTGCTTTATTTTGGGGAGAGGAGAAATGTAGAGATAATGCGTAATTCATCTTACTTCTAGGTTTATGACTATAAGTTTAATACAAAATGTTACCTGATTGTCAAACAAATGACTTTTTTTTTAAACGATATTCCTAAGTTTTCATATTATCCTTGCATGTGCGCTAAGTTGCTTCAATCATGTCTGACTCTTTGTGACCCTATGGACTGTAGCCTACCAGGCTCCTCTGTCCATAGGATTCTAAAGGTAACAATACTGGAGTGGGTTGCCATGCCCTTTTCCAGGGGATCTTCCTGACCCAGCGATTGAACTCGTGTCTCTTTTGTCTCCTGCACTGGCAGGCAGGTTCTTTGCCACTAACTCCAGCTAGGAAGCCCCTTATTATTATCCTTAAACACTTTGAAAATACAGCCAACCCAATCCAGCTATAGCTTGAATACATTTTCCTAGGCTATTATGCTTTTCTCTTCTGCATCATATCAATGATGTAGTTTGAGCCTCTCCTTACAGTGTTTTATCAAAGCAATTTCATTCAATATTTACTCAATACAAATTTACCCTCTGCCAGATAACATGTTAAGTGCTGAATTATATAGCAGTAAACAAACCATACTTGCATCTTGCCCTAATAAACTTGAGGTCTAGTATGGAAACATTCCCAATAATTAATTATATAAATAACCTATGATTATAATTATCATAAGTAAGTGAACATGTGGGAGAAGCTATGAGAGTGTGTTAAAAACTATATAATTTAATATAGAGAAATGGAGAGTACTTACTGAGAAAGGGACATTTATGTTGAGACATTATGAAAGAGAAGAAAGAATAAAAGTGGGGAAATGAAGGAAGGAAGGAAAGGGAAAATAAAACACCCCAGATCTGGTAAAGTTTGTAAGGAGATATACCTGTCAGTTTAGCAAGTTGAAAGTGAAAGTGTCAGTCACTCAGTCATGTCCAACTCTTTGCTATAGTCCAGCAAAGAGTAGTTTATACTCTATAGACTATAGCCTCCAGGCTCCTCTGTCCCTGGAATTCTCCAGGCAAGAATACTGGACTGGGTCACCATTTCCTTCTCCAGGGGATCTTCCTGACAAAGGGATCGAAACCAGGTGTCCTGCATTGCAGGCAGATTCTTTACTGTCTGAGCCACCAGGGAAGCCCTTAGCAAGTTTAGGTTTCCTATAATACTGATCACAAAGCATAGATCTATATTATCCAAAAGGGGATTTTAACTCACAATTTTTATGATGATGAAAGTTCTTTGAAGAACCATATTTACTCGAATTATTTTCTGAATTCTTCTACAGTTGGTTAAGGATGTGTTCTCCAAATTTCACTGCCCAACATGAAAGCTAATAGCAATGTAGAACACTTAAACTGTTAGGAAAATGAGGCTTTCCTTTATCAGAGGGTGAACTGAAGTGATTTACATCATAATTTAAAGTTTGAGACTCAGAGCCAAGAACATATTTTCCACATTCAACTGGGCTTTCACTCAAACTGATACTAAAATCGTCCATTAGATTACAATAGCAGACTGAAGGATCAGGAAATAAGAAGGTCGATTTCATACTGGGAGGTCTGAGCATGCTCATTTTTAGTTTATCCTGTTTTGGGTACCTCTTGGGTATGGTGTCTCATACTCTCAACCTATCTTTAACCTCAGCCATTGCTGGAGTAGCAAGCCTGGCACTCTGTACTTCCAGCATCCTGCTGCAGATTCCTCTGAAGCTCCTATGGGAAGATGCCTGGAAAAATCCATTCTGCCTTGACACTGAATGAACAGGTTATGCCCGACGGGGCATCCCTTCACTAATGGTACATGGGAGCTGGCAGATAAAACTTCATCCCTTGAGAAAACCATTCTAAATCATTATTAGAAGGTCTGGGCCATATTGAACTATACTTTTCCACAATGGTAATCAACTTGATAACACATACTGGAATTGGATATTTTTTTCTTTTCCTGTTTTACTTTTTTTCAATCTGATTCATTAGGATTACATCCAAAAATAAACTATTTTCTTGCAATCCATGTTCTCAGGTTCTGATTTTCAGCAAGGGAGTCTAGACTAAGAGGGTGCCTGACTGATACCAACAAGACACCATCATAGTTTCCTCTCCCAAAGTCAGCTCAACCTGTTCATGCTCAACAGAAATAAGCCACAGCTGTACTTACAGGCGTACCTATAGCTGGCTCTGAAAGACAAGGACAAAATATTTATTCATTTACTTTTTATGGAGGGATAACTGAGGAGCCTAGTAGGCTACAGTCCATGGGGTCGCAGAGAGTCAGACACGACTGAGTGACTTCACGCACTTTTCAAATGGCATGGTATATAGAGTATACATAGGCTACTGGGCAGAGATGAACAGCTTAGCTTATTGATAAGGAGCCTGAAAGGAGCAAAATTACAAAACTGGAGCAAGAATGTTAGGAGAAGAGGCAATCCATCCTTGATGGATTACTGGGAAGATTTCTCATTAATGCTTCCTAGAGTACATCTATGGCAGAGGAAAATCTCAGTAACAAAGTAGATAGTATGACTTGCTCTGTAGATGTCACCATGCCTTAAGTTGACCACTCAATTGCAAATGACACCTTTTACCAGTGGGTACTGTGGATACTAGTTTGCTTTCCCTGCCTCTCTGCCTGCATTGCCTGTACCAGCCCCATAGAATGCCTGATTTATTAACTGTAAATGTACCATTTAAAATACACCTAATCTTCAACTCAACAATCTCATTAGTAGAAATTCCACAACAACAAAAACAGTACTTTATATGTGTAAAAATAGTCATGATGGTTTTTAGAAGCAGGAAAATGTGACTTTATAAATGAAATTTGGGATAGTTGATAAAATAATCATGCAGATATAAATGGAATAATATGGAGTTATTAATGTAATTACATATCTCAAAAGATGTTGTATTAAATGGAAAACTTGCAGGGGTATTATTATGGTACTATTGATATCTTTGGTAAATATGGTTACATTTATTTTATTATATATGCTAAAATATAGTTGACCCTTGAACAACAGACAGGGACACCAACTATCTTTGAAGTAAAAAATCTGCCTATAAGTTTACATTTGGCCCTCTATATAAGTCATTCTGTATTCATGGATTCAATTAACTGAGGATCATATAGTATGTATTTTATGAAATATGTATCTGGTATGTATTTTATCTCCCCAGCCCAGGGATCAAACCCAGGTCTCTTGAATTGCAGGCAGATTCTTAACCTTCTGAGCCACCAGGGAAGCTATGTAATCTGTAGTATATATTCAATGAAACAAATTTATATACAAGTGGACCCATATAGTTGCAACCCATGTTGTTTGGTGGAGGGTCAACAAAATGAGTTGTATTTAGTGTTTCCATCAGGTTCAAAGTGAATTTGGTTGTTGTTTGAGAGGGAAATATGAGAATACAGGTAGACTTATTAAATTAATAGTCTCTTGACTGGCTTCTAGGCAGAAGTAGTTGACCCTTGGCGCAAGACCCTAGCTATATAGAGGTCTGAGAAAAAGGATTTGGAAATTAGAGCTCTGTTTTTGCAGAAAGGGAATTATGAGACAGTGAGTCAATTCAATAGAAATGCATTAACTCTCTCCCGTGTGCTTAGCACTACGTCAGACACTGTAGAAAGAACAGGGAGCGCAGTACTGGGCCTGCCCCACGCAGGTCCGCTTACCTTTCTCAGTCAGATCCCAGCAGTGTTTCTTCCCTTACAATTAAACTGGAGGCTCAGGCTGCCTAGAAAAGAAAAGTCGTAATGTCTTCTAGTCCCCTTTCAAATACAGTGCTAGGCAGAGTTCAGATATAATCAACACACTGTACCCACTGTTGAAGGTAAAATTCTTCCAAGATGGTTTATCCTAAACCCCAGCATGTGTGGCTCATTGGCCTAGAAGGAGACTACGAGGTGGCTGCCCACGTTCTAGAGGCAAATTATCAAGGAAACAAGCAACTTTTTTTTTTTTTTCCATTAGTGACACTGAGAAACATGCAACTCTTTGTAACATGAAATTACACCTCATTTTTTCATTTAAGGAATGTTGAATGTGACATTTAGCTCTTTTTTTAAAAAAATTCTTTTTTAAATTGAAATATAGTTGACTTATTATGTTGTGTAACTCTGGTGTACAGCAAGTTATAGTTAAATACATAGTTATATATATAATATGTATATATAAATTATATATACATATATATTATTCATATTCTTTTCTATTGTAATTTATTACAGGATATTGAATATAGTTCCCTGCCCCAATTGCCAAATTTTTCTTTAATTTGTAAGAGAAGAACAGAAAGAAGATATGTCTGTCTTAAACCTTTTCTTGGAGATCATTTGGTAAATAAGTTTTCTCTTTTATAGAGTTTATTTTCTAAGAAATGTGTATACAGTTCTTGGTGTATCTAAAGAAAATTGTCACTAACCACATAGGGATAGATAGTCATTTCCATTAGTCTGATGCGAGGTTACCAAACATTTTGTTCTATTTTTGTTTATGTGGGTTAACTAAATCAACATTTACTATATTTATAAAACATGAAATTTGAAAATTATTTTAAATTAATTTACTTAAAAATAACATATATACCATGTTAACACAAATGACATTTTAACAAAAAAATCAAATTTTTCAAGAGTGATATTTTTTATACTTTTGTAAATATCTTAATATTTATCTTTAATAGAGATTCTCATAACTACTTCTGTACTTAGTCTGTTGTATGTTTTAATTTATGTATGTGAAGAAAATCCTGCCTCATAGAAATGTATAGTTGGAAGTAGAAGTATTTTAATAACCTGTATAGAAATTGTGGCATTTTGTTGACATATTATATCACTATTCATCAAGTGGTATTTTCTTAAAGATTAGTTGGAATGTGGACTCTGAATCCTTATCAATGAATATTTCATATTCTAGTGCACTGAAATCCATTAGTGTTCTTCTTTAAATAACTTTAACTACATAACATCAATTATATAACATTAGTCATTGGAAAAATACTGAGTCACTGAGTGCACAGAAGTTGAAAAACATTAGCATACTTTATAATACATTTTAAAATATTACACATATTAATATAATTTATAAATATCACCATCAATATTATCAGGAGAATATTTAAGTATGGGAAGTTGTCAAGTTCATGCAAGCAGACACAAATTTTCCAAAATTCTAATTCTTACTTAAAAATTCAAATTTTATATTTAGTAGCAAATACTATCAGTTTTCTTTGAAGTGATAGGCTAAGTTTGTTTTTTAAAATACCCACCAAATATCCAAATCTGAATTCTTATGTCTTTTCTGCCATTCTTTCAGTAAAAATGGATTTCCATGGAAAATGTACTAGTTCAGCTTATGATGGAATCAACAAGCCTTTTCCTTGAGACAATCATTGTACTTTATTACATAGAACTGTTTTATGTGTCTGTTTCCCACTTACATAGAATGTTAAAAAATTAAATACTGAGCAGTGAAACTTTAATACAAGTTTTTTTTTTCTATTTCAACAAGAACAGTCAAATGAAACTTTTTGTTTTTTAATCCGTAAGTCTATGCTACTGAAGAACATGATAACCCTCATGTTTGCTGATTTGTGATAACCCTCATGACTGCCTTGATTTGTGCTAAGGTGCTGGCGGTTTTAACACACCATTACTTGCTCCATCACTTAATATACTGAAAAAGGCTATAATGTCTTAGTATCCCTAATAAAAAGAGGTTTGACTTTCTATCCCCCATGAAGGATTCTCAGGTGCTACACTGACCTGTTGATTGGCTCATTCTGGTTGAGAAGTAGCATGTTACCAGTTACAATCCGTGAGATATGAGGGCGACTATGTTAAAGGATCTTTGGATTATTTTTCTACCTCCTAAGTAGATGTAATTTAAAAAACCCAGCACTTTTCATCCACAAGGTATTTTTTTTTCTGAATATTAATGTGTATAAATTTGAGTCTCAGAATTGCTTAAACCAACCTTAAACCACAACAGTTGTTAAAGAAAAAGCTGACACTGAAAAAAATGCCAAAATAATGATCATAAGGAAAGAAGCTGGATTCTTGATAATGTCATTGGGTTACCATGAATTAACTAATCATATAGCTGGCTAACCACCATCTATGGTTATGTGAGATGATATATAGCCTTACTATTGGGATATTTCAGAGTTGAGATTTTCTGTTACTTATACTAAGAGACATCCTGATGATAAATGCCACTGTTCTTTTACCTTAGAAATGTAAAACCAATCACTACATGGTTATAAGAGAAATTCTCCCTGCAACACTTATGTACAAGGAGTAAACGTAATCTTACAGGGAAATTTCTATGATTAAAAGTGGGAAATTAGATTGCTACAAAAAACAAGTGTACTTGAAAACTGAGATATACTGCTCAAATTCCTTTGATTACCTATGACTAGAGTTAGAGTTTATTTCTAAGTTATGGGAATCTCTAGGAACAAGCTAAGAGTTTTCAATGTGTAAAATTATTAGCTATAAAGGTACAGAACTTAAAAGTCCACAGAGAGGCACTAGGATTAATTAATGTTACCTGCACATTTAAATGTTTAGTAACTTGGAGTGTTCATTTACCAGTTTCTGCCTGTATCACAAGAGACTGAGATTATCATAGAACAGGCAGGATAGAAAAATAAAATGTCCTGTAAACAAATTAGACAACATTTGTTATAAAGTTTCTCCATGAAATGACACTGATTTCAGTTCAAGTATCTTATTGAAATCACTCTTGCCTCCCGTAAAGTACTGTAATGAAACTTGTCAAGTGAATTAATGACCAAACTAAGACAAAGAAAAAAAATACCTCTACTATGACAGTCCTTCGGTTTGCATTGGGAAAGTTATCCAAATGCTACCATTCCTAATTAGTGTTGAAAAAGTTTGAAATAAGCACATTAAGCATGACTTAAAATAGAAGGGAAAAAAAAATACAAGCTTTTTCTTCCTTAAGCCATGTATAAAAATAACATGTTTAAGATAAAGATGGAAAATGTTCATTCATAATCAAACTACTCAAACACAATCATAGGTAGCTTTTGTATATTCTCAGTTTAGTCTCCTTTAAACAATCTCTTTCTACATAGTTAAAATCACATCATTGTATGCATATAATTTATATTTTATTCTTTCTATATTATAGTATTATTCAAATCAATAAAATAATTGCAAAATGAAACACAGTAATTTGCATAGGTAACATAGCTACTTACCTCTTGTTGAGTATTCAACTTGTTTCTCAGTATTAACTATCCCTGGTGGCTCAGACAGTAAAGAATGTGCCTGCAATTCAGGAGACCTAGGTTTGATACCTGGATGGGGAAGAACCCTTCAAGAAGGAAATGGTTACCCACTCCAGTATTCTTGCCTAAAGAATTCCATGGACAGAGCAGCCTGGCAGGCTACAGTCCATCAGGTAGGAAAGAGTCGGATATGACTGAGTGACTCAGACTTTCACTTTCTCTCATTATTTATGATATATAATACCAGATGAAATACTTTGGGACAGTTTTTACATATAATAAACAGAGGAGTGCCACTTTATTGTGGTTTTCCAAAGCATAGTTAACAGATCAAATAATATAGAAGATAATATACTATTATTCATGTATAATTGAATGTGTTTTCAATACACTGTACCTATTTACATGTAAACTTACAGTGTACATGAGAATGACTAGGAATTCTTTATGATTTAATGACTTGATGATAAGTTGAAGAGTTAATAGTGTGATACTGATTGCGTGTGTGTGTATACTCAGTTATGTCTGACTCTTAGAGACCCCAAGGACTGTAACCCACCAGGCTCCTCTGTTCATGGAATTTTCCAGGCAAGAATACTGGAGTGGGTTTCCATTTCCTACTCCAGGGATTGAACCCATGTCTCCTGCGTTGGCAGGCTTTTTTTTTTTTTTTTTTTTTTTAACCACTGAGTCACCTAGAAAGCCCTAGTGTGATATTACCAGCTTCTTTAATTTTTATAACCAATATGCCAACAAATTTGGAAAACTCAGCAATGGCTACAGGACTGGAAAAGGTCAGTTTTCATTCTGATCCCAAAGAAAGGCAATGGCAAAGAATGCTCAAACTATAGCACAATTGTACTCATCTCACACGCTAGTAAAGTAATGCTCAAAATTCTCCAAGCCAGGCTTCAGCAATACATGAACCGTGAACTTCCAGATGTTCAAGATAGTTTTCGAAAAGGCAGAGGAACCAGAGATCAAATTGCCAACATCCGCTGGATCATCAAAAAAGCAAGAGAGTTCCAGAAAAACATCTATTTATGCTTTATTGATTATGCCAAAGCCTTTGACTGTGTGAACCACAATAAACTGTAGAAAATTCTGAAAGAGATGGGAATACCAGACCATCTGACCTGCCTCTTGAGAAACCTATATGCAGGTCAGGAAGCAACAGTTAGAACTGGACATGGAACAACAGACTGGTTCCAAATACCAAACTACCTGACCTGCCTCTTGAGAAATCTGTGAACTGGACATGGAACAACAGACTGTTTCCAAATAGGAAAAGGAGTATGTCAAGGCTGTATATTGTCACCCTGCTTATTTAACTTATATGCAGAGTACATCATGAGAAACACTGGGCTGGAAGAAGCACAAGCTGGAATCACCATTGTCAGGAGAAATATCAATAAACTCAGATATGCAGATGACACCACCCTTATGGCATAAAGTGAAGAGGAACTAAAAAGCCTTTTGATGAAAGTGAAAAAGTTGTCTTAAAGCTCAACATTCAGAAAACTAAGATCATGGCATCTAGTCTCATCACTTCATGGGAAATAGACGGGGAAACAGTGGAAACAGTGTCAGAGTTTAGTTTTTTGGGCTCCAAGATCACTGCAGATGGTAATTGCAGCCATGAAATTAAAAGACACTTACTCCTTGGAAGGAAAGTTATGACCAACCTAGATGGCATATTGAAAAGCAGAGATATTACTTTGTGAACAAAGGTCCATTTAGTCAAGGCTATGGTTTTTCCAGTAGTCATGTATGGATGTGAGAGTTGGACTATAAAGAAAGCTGAGCACCGAGGAATCAAACTGTGGTATTGGAGAAGACTCTTGATAGTCCCTTGGACTGCAAGGAGATCCAACCAGTCCATCCTAAAGGAGATCAGTCCTGGGTATTTGTTGGAAGGACTGATGTTGAAGCTGAAACTCCAATATTTTGGCCACCTCATGAGAAGAGTTGATTCATTGGAAAAGACCCTAATGCTGGGAAGGATTGGGGGCAGGAGGAGAAGGGGACGACAGAGGATGAGATGGCTGGATGTCATCACCGACTCGATGGCTATGGGTTTGGGTGGAGTCTGGGAGTTGGTGATGGACAGGGAGGCCTGGTGTGCTGCTGTTCATGGGGTCGCAAAGAGTCAGACGCGACTGAACTGAAGTGAGGCATGTGTCTAGTATCGGAAATTCTTTGAGCTGTTTATTAATCTATCGGACTGCAAGATGTATTTTGCTCCTAATTTCATTTTTGTCCAAAATTTTGGACAAATATGAAAGTTGAAATGTTAAGATGATAGGGTCTCAAGTGATTTGAATCACACAAATATAGTCAATGACTGAAATATGAAGTACACAAGAAGGAATCAGCAATTGATTAGATGATACAGAGGAAAGAGTAGTGAACTGAAGCAGTAGTAGAAATCACGCTGAACAGAGAAAGGAAAAGAGAATTTTAAAAATGAGGATAGTTTGAGACATCAGACAATATCAAGATAATTACATTCACATTATAGGTGTACCAGAAGAAGACAAGAGATTGAAAAGGGACAGAGAATGTTTTTGTAAACAAAGTAACAGAAAACTTTCCTAAACTGGGGAAGGAAGGAAGCATCCAGATCCATGATGCACGGAGATTCCCAGACAAGATCATCCCCAAAATGACCACATCAAGACATAGTGTATATAAAATTGCAAAAATTAGAGACAATATGAAAAGCAGCAAGGGAAAAGCAACAAGTAAGATACAAGGAAGTGCCCAAGAGACCATCACTGACTATTCAGCTAAAATTCTGCATGCTTGAAGAGAGTGGCACACTATATTTAAAGTGATGAAAGGAGAAAATCTCAAATGAACAATAGAGATCAGAATTTTACAGACAAGCAAAAGCTAAAAGAGTTCAGCACCACCAGACCAACAGTATAGAGAAGTCCCTTTGACACTTTCTAAGTGGAAAGCAAAAGACCACAATAAGAAATATACATAGAGAATAACTTATGGACATGGGGAGAGGGGAGGAGGGGGTGAGATGCATGGAAAGAGTAACATGGAAACTTACATTACCATATGTAAAATAAATAGCCAATGGGAATTTGCTGTATGGCTCAGGAAACTCAAACAGGGGCTCTGTATCAACCTAGAGGGATTGGATGGGGAGGGAGATGGGAGGGAGTTTCAAAAAAGAGGGGATATATGTATACCTATGGTTGATTCATGTTGAGGTTTGACAGAAAACAGCAAAATTCTGTAAAGCAATTATTTTTCACTAAAAAATAATTAAAAAAAGAAATATAAAAATTATGAAATGAAAACATCATTGGTAAAGACAAAAATCCAGTAAAAGTAGATCAACAACTTTTTAAGCTAGTGGGAAGGTTAAAAGACAAAAGCAGTAAGATCATCATCAATAGAAGAAGAAACGGAATGTAAAAGGACTACAAAAACTGGAAGACAAATAAAATGGCCCTAAGTAGTTAACAGATGCACAAAAGGATGTAAAATATGATGTGAAAAACAGTAAACATGGGGAGCAAGTAGTGAAAATACATAGCTGTTAAAATGCATTCAAATTTAAGAGATCAGCAACTTAAATAATCCTATATAGAGATTACAGAAAAAGCAATAGGATTTCAGCAAAAAATCTATTTCTGCTTCACTGAATATGCTAAAGACTTTGTGTGGATAAAAACGAACAGTGGAAAATTCTTCAAGAGATGGGAATACCAGAGCACCTAACGTGCCTCCTGCGAAACCTGTATGCAGGTCAAGAAGCAATAGAACCAGACATGGAACAACAGACTGGTTCCAAATTGGGTAAGGAGTATGTCAAGGCTGTATATTGTCACCCTGCTTATTTAACTTATATGCAGAGTTATAAGTTTATTGTCACCCTGCTTATTTAACTTATATGCAGAGTTATAAGTTTCACATGATGTGAAATGCTGGGGTGGATGACTTACAAGTTGGAATCAAACTGGAGCCCATTATCCAGAGTGAAGTAAGCCAGAAGCAAAAACAACAATACAGTATATTAACGCATATATATGGAATTTAGAAAGACGGTAACGAGAACCCAACATGCGAGACAGCAAAAGGAACACGGATGTATAGAATAGACTCGTGGACTTTGTGGATGAGGGTAAGGGTGGGATGATATGGGAGAAGGGCATTGAAGCATGTTAATTATCATATGTCTAATCAATCGCCAGCCCAGGATTGATGCTCGGGGCTGGTGCAGCGAGATTTCCCAGGGGGGAGGGAGGAGGGAGGGGGGTTCTGGAGGGGAAGCATATGTAAACCCATGGTGATATCATGACAATGTATGGCAAAAACAATAAAAAAAAAATGTAAAAAAAAAAAAAAGACTGCTGGGAGAAATACCAACAACTTCAGATATGCAGATGATGTGACTCTAACGGCAGAAAGGGAAGAGTAACTAAAGAGCCTCTTGATGAGAGTGAAAAAGGGGAGTGGAAAACCTGGCTTAAAACTCAAAGCAAAAAAGCTAAGATCATGGCATCTGGTCCCATCACTTCATAGCAAATACATGGGGAAAAAGTGGAAGCAGTGACAGATTTCATTTTCTTGGGCTCCAAAATCACGGCAGATGGTGAATGCAGCCATGAAATTAAAAGATGCTTGCTCCTTGGAATAAAAGCTATAACAAACCTAGACAGTGTATTCAAAAGCAGAGACATCACTTTGCCAGAAAGGGTTCATATAGTCAAACTATGGTTTTTCTAGTAGTCATGTATGAATGTGAGAGTTGGACCATAAAGAAGGCTGAGCACTGAAGAACTGATACTTTTGAATTGTGGTGCTGGAGAAGATTGTTGAGAGTCCCTTAGATAGCAAAGAGATCAAACCATTGGATCCTAAAGGAAATCAACCCTGAATAATGCTTAAGCTGAAGCTCTAGTACTTTGGCCACTTGAGGCGAAAGGCTGATTCACTGAAAAATACCCTGATGCTCGGAAAGAGTGAGGGCAGGAGGAAGGGGGGACAGAGGATGAAATGGTTGGATGACACCAGCTAGTCAAGGGACATGAGTTTAAGCAATCTTCCTGAGATGCTGAAGGACAGGGAAGCCTGGATGCTATCATCCATGGGGTTGCAAAGAGTCAGACACTGCTTAATGACTCAACAACCGTAAATATCACTATCTATACATACATGTACACACACACACACACACTGAAATGTAGTTATCAAATCACAAAATCAATAGAAGAAGAAATGGAATGTAAAAGGACTACAGAAACCAGAAGACAAATAAAATGGCCCTAAGTATATATCTGTAAATAACTACTTTAAATGTAAATGAACTCAATGCACCAATCAAAAAGATATGGTATAGCTGAATAGAAAAAAAAAACAGGCCCCATATACATACTGCCTTCAAAAGACTTACTTCAGAGGTGGAGACACACAGTCCAAAAGTAAGGTAGAGAAGAAAGATACTCCACACAAAGGGAAATGAAAATGAAGCTGAGGACTCAAAACATATCAGACAGAATGGACTTTAAAATGAACACTTTAACAAGAGACAAAGAAGGACATTACATAATGATCAAGGAATCAAACCAAGAAGGAGTTATAGCAATTGTAAATTTATATGCATCCAACACAGAAGCTTCTTGATACAGAAGGCAAATATTACCAGGAAGAAATTGATAGTAACACAATAAGAGTAGGGGACTTTAATACCCCACTTTATCAATGGACAGACCATCCAGACAGAAAAACAATAAGGAAATGCTGGTCCTCAGTGACACATTAGATTAAATGAAGTTAATAGATCCACATTGTATAGAAGATTTCTTCAAAGAGAAACAAGAGAATACATTCTTTTCAAGTGCACATGGAACATTCTAAATGATAGATTATGTGCTAGACCACAAAACAAGTCTCAGTAAATTTAAGACTAAAATCTTATCAAGCAATTTTTCTGAACATAATGCTATGAGCCTAGAAATCAACTATAAGAATAGAAATTCTAAAACACAGAGGTGGAGGCTAAAGACTGTCCTATTTAGCAATCAATGAGTCACTGAAGAAATCAAAAAGGAAATCAAAATATGCCTGCAGACTAATGAGAATGAAAATACAATATTCCAAAGTGTATGGGAAGCAGCAGAAGCAGTTCTAAGAGGAAAGTTTATGGACATAAAAGCCCACCTCAGGAAACAAGAACAATCCCCAATAAACAACCTAACCTTACACCTAAAGGAACTAGAAAAAGAATAAAAAACAAAACTCAAAGTTAGTAGAAGAAATCATAAAGATCAGAGCAGAAATATATTAGAGACAAACAAAACAATAAAAAAGATCAATGAAGGTAAGAGTTGGTTCTTTGAAAAAGTAAATAAAACTGGTAAATGTTTAGCCACACTCATCATGAAAAAAATAGGGCTCAATGAATAATAAATGAAAAAGAAGAGTTACAATCCCTACCACAGGAATACAAAGGATCATAAGAGATGACTACAATCAACTAAAAATCAATGAAGTGGACAATCTAGAAAAAATGGACAAATTCACAGAGATGTACTATCTCCCCAGACTGAGCCAGGAAGAAATGAGGCATAAGCAGACAAATTACCAGTAATGAAATTGAACCAGTAATAAATTCCCCTAAAACAAAAACCCAGGACCAGATGGCATCACAGGTGAATTCTACCAAGAAGTTATAGAAGTTAACACCTGCCCTTCTTGGAAGGAATGCTTCTGAACTCATTCTACAAAGCCAGAATCCCTCTGATACCAAAACCAGAGAAAGTTATCACAAAAGAATAAAACTACAGGCCAATGTCACTGATGAGCATAGATGCAAAAACCCCCAACAAAATACTAGTATAATAAATTCAAGAATACACGAGAAGGATCATACACCAACAATCAAGTGGGGTTAATCTCAGGATACAAGGATGGTTCTATATTTGCAAATCATCAATATTATACACCACACTGGCAAACTGAAGAAGAAAAATCATATGGTCATATCAAAAAAAGCTTTGGATAAAATTCAAGATCCATTTATGACAAAAATTCTCTACTGTGTGGTTATACAGGGAATATGTGAAAGTGAAAGTGTTGGTCACTCAGTCTTGTTCACCTCTTTGCGACCCCATGGACTAGCCCTCCAGGCTCCTCTGTCCACAGGATTCTCCAGGCAAGAATACTGGAGTGGGTTGTCGTTTCCTTCTCCAAGGGATCTTCCTGACCCAAGGATCAAACTCGGGTCTCCTGCACTGCAGGCAGACTCTTTACCATCTGAATATATAAAGAGTATATAAAGGGAATATATTTCAATATAATAAAGGCTATCTAGGACAAGCCCACAGATGATTCATACTAAACAGTGAGAATCTGAAAGCACTTCCTCTAAGTTCAGGAACAAGACAAGATTACCATTCTCACCACTTATTCAACATAGTACTGGAAGTCCTAACCACAGCAAACAGATAAGAAATGAAAGTAATCCAAATTGGAAAGAAACAAGTAAAACCATCACTGTTTGCAGATGACATGATCCTATAATAGAAAATGCTAACTAAAGGTGTGACCAAAAACCTATTATAACTTATCAATGAATTCAGTAAAGTACTAGGATACAAAATTAATATTAATAATGTTATTTCATCTCTGTATATTAACAACAAACTCTCTGGAAGAGAAAATTGAAAACTACAAATCAATTATAAAGTAAGCCAGTAGAAAAATGAGCAAAACACAATAAGCAGTATATAAAAAATAATAATGATAAATAAACCTAAGAAATAATTTTTTTACTTAATTAGTATTGTATTTATTTCATTAGTATTCATATTGTGTTAGTATTATTTTTAAAATGAATTCATATTTTCTTTTCTTTTTTAATTAATTAATTTTTTAAAATTTTCTTTATATTATTGTTTGGTTTTGCCATACATTGACATGAATCTGCCATGGGTATACATATGTTCCCCTTCCAGAACCCCCCCTCCCTCCTCCCTCCCGATTCCCTCTCTCTGGGTCATACTGGTGCACCAGCTCTGAGCATCAAACCTGGGCTGGGGATTGATTTCACATATGATAATTAATGTGTTAGTATTTTTACTTTATTAGTATTATTTAATATTACTTCATTAGTATTAGGAATATGCTAATTATAGTTAAGAGTGACATAGCATTTTTTGGAATCTAGAATGACAAAAATTAACAAGTGCTTTTGAAACGTGAATGAAAGAAAACTAATGTAGTGATGTTCAATATAACTGGTACAGCTACACTGGAAATCTATTGGGCATTATCTTGTGAAGCTGAATATGGTCATCTGTTAAAGCCATTTCACATCTAGAATCATTATACAAATACATTCTTGCAGAGGTGTACCAGGGGATACAAGCAAAAATGTTCACAACTAATCATCACTTTGTTATAAAAGACAGGAAATGACTCATTATTTTGACAGTAGAATGCACACAATGGGATATAAACAACAATGCAAAACAACTCAATGAACAACAATCTTCAATAATTCAGAGCAGGTAAATATGTCAAGTGAAGTTTCTTCTAAAGGTATCATACAGCATTATTTTTTTATAAAGGCCATAAAACCCCCAGATTAAACAATGTGTTTAGTGATTAATACACACTCTAGAAATAATAATTACAAAAAGATTTTCTAAAATCAACAAAAAGATGGCAACTGAGATATGTGCAAAGGTACTATGTGGAATCATTATTAGTAATCTTTAATGCTTTGGGATTTGAGATTACACATTTCTATTTAATAAATGATTGTTAATTCAATTTATATGTTTTGCAAGTATTACATTTAAAATTAAAGTTAGTAAATGTAGGGTATTTAAAAACATCCCATATTTGGATCTAGGACTGATTTGTTTTACTAACAGACTTTTGAAAAGAGTTAAACACAGTAAAGAATTGCTTCTTGATAATGGGTCACAGTCTTCATTTTATCTGGATTATTTCTGTGAGAAACTATTTTATTCTTTAAGTACTTGTCAGGATATATGAAGATTTAATATATATATGATATCTATGGTAGTTTTCTATCACAAAGATTCATTTTATTTACCATTTATATTTGGTCTTTTTCAATATAATTTAAAATATTCCTAGCAGATTGTCTCATTTTAATACTGATTTCAAAGGCATGGTAAAAAACTATCTTGCTGCTTTTCTAAGTGCTGAGTATCAGCTGTCATTATTGGGTTCTAAATGCATGAACCTAATATAGAAATACAGGGGAATACAATATTTTGCAATGAGATGATGAAAACTTGGCATCTTGTTTCTTTTCTCCCATGATTTTAAATAGCTTGCTGATATAATCTATACTTGCTCAGGTCTATATTTTTGCCTGCCAACGAGCAAGCAAATGTTTCTAGAATAGTGTTGAGCACATGAAAGATTGAATCACTGTCAATATAGTATGCTTTAATTGTACTTTAATATTAAAAGAATATCACAATTTATTATGTATAGAATCATTACATAGTTTCTGAGATATACCTTCATAGGAAGATTTTTCTTCCATTTTTAATTATTTCATAGTGAGAGTTTATACTTTTCAAAATTGAAAAAAAACTTTTTTTACCATAGCAAGCAACTAGGAAAAGAATTCATGTAATAAGTTATTATGGATAAAACTGGATATATGAGTCAAAAAGATCTCCTGTCTTAAAAATTTGGTTAAAACTGGATAAAAGGTGAATTTATTACATATAATTTTATAATATTTTAGTAACTATTTTTATAAGAGGAAAAATATAAAGAAGATTTCCAAACTATACATATTTACAAGTCTCATAACTAGAATAGTCATTACAATTGGTTTATATAATTGGTTTGACATTAGGGCTTTGCATACAATCGATTTAAACACTGGGCTGTATGCAGGCGATAGGATACTGCCCATTTTCATATTCTTTGTCCTTCTGTTTTATGATTTGAATTTGAGCTACTTAAATATTTTTTGAGATGAGTATTGCATACAATAAAATGATCCTTCTAGGCTGAACCAACTAGATTAGTTACAGCTCAGGGGAGACTCTGTAAAATAATATTGCTGTTGTTGACTTGTGCTTTCCTATTTGCTGTTTTTATTTTTATATCAGTGAAAGTACATTCGACACCAGAGCTTTATGAAAAATAAAAATCATGCCTCCAGCAAAAGTACACTCTGTGTACTTTAGCACCAAGCAAAATAGTCTACCAATAAAATCTGATATTTGTGTTCAGTTCTTAAAAGAACCTGATATTCAGACAGTGCATTAGAAAATGGATAAGTCAAATTGGATGAACCCAAAACATCATCTAAATCAAATCTATTTCATCTTCACATATTAATATTTATTGAATTAATATGCAAACAAATGAATTTAATCACAAATATTGGCATGCTACTCCAATATGTTACAGTTTAAATATCTACATATTTATTACCTTATAAAGTATCTTCCAAATCTAGGGATTGAACTCAGGTCTCCCACACTGCAGGTATATTCTTAACCAGCTGAGCCACAAGGGAAGCCCAAGAATACTGGAGTGGGTAGTCGATCCCTTCTCTAGCAGATTTTCCCAACCCAGGAATCAAACCAGGGTCTCCTGCATTGCAGGCAGATTCTTTACCAACTGAGCTATTAGGGAAGCCCTTACTAGGTATCCTACCTGAATAAATCATTTAAAAATGTTAATACAATCTAATTGTTCTTATGTTAAACTTATACTTTACTTCACATATCTCAAGCCTAAAATGTATTTAAAAAACAAAAACAAAAAACAACAATAACACAAATATCAGGTAACCTAGTAAGTTGTAACTTGATTTGCAATACTATTAACCCTTTATTATCCATTTGAAGTATTATTGTCTCTTTAGGAAGATTACTCCCTGTATATTATTTGGCATTCTATTTCATTAATAATTTTCTCAAAACAACCTTGTCTGGCAGGCATAATTACTGCAATTTACCAACTAAACTGCCAGTCAAAGAGATTGAGAAATTTACCTGTGAATTTAAGTAAAGTAAAAGTTTACAGTAAAAGTGAAAGTTGCTCAGTCTTGTCCAATGTTTTGTGACCACATGGACTATACAGTCCATGGAGTTCTTCAGACCAGTATACTGGAATGGGTAGCCTTTCCCTTCTCAAGTGGACCTTCCCAACCCAGGAATCGAACCGGGGTCCCCTGCATTGCAGGCGGATTCTTTACCAGCTAAGCCATCAGGAAAGGCCTTCACAGTAAAAGGACCTGCTTTTTAACAAGTTTGTAAAAAAGCCTTTTGTTTGACTTACAGATTTAACAATCACTTGACAAGGAATGAATTAAATGTGTAATATTAGTTTGAAAGTTGAATGCTCGCTTCATTTTTATTTTTATTTTTTTTGTGGTAAAATAATACACCACTCACATGGTAAATGTGTATATATAGTGTTGTAAGGCTGCATCTGCATTAGTCTGTTAGGTATGCCAGAACAGAGGACCATAGACAGGGTGGCTTATATACCCACCATTTATTTTCTTACAGCTCTAGAAGCTAGCATTCCAGAACAAGGTGTCAGCAGGATAGGTTTCATCTGAAGGCCTCTCTCTGTGGTTTGCAGATGGCTATCTTCTCCATATGTCCTTAAGTGATCTTTCCCTTGGGTAAATCTGTATCCTAATCTTTTATAAGGATACGAGGCCTATTGGATTAGGGCCCAACCTAATAGTACAAAAGTCATATGACTTACAAGCCACATCCTTTGAGCTAACTGGTTGCATTCTCTAAACTTCAAATAACTTCTTATGTAATGGTGATAATATTTTAAGTATTGTTTAAAAGATTAATTGAAATGCTAAACAAAATCTGAAATATGGCACATCTCAAATATTTAGTAAGTAACATAATTTGATAAAAGCTTATTTACTGAGCACCTATGTGCTAGGCATTGCTTTGCTATTTCTTTGGAGGCAGTGGATGACTATAGAAAATTATAGATTCTTTGAATTTCTAAAGTCTTATTGAAGAGACAGTATAAGGCCACATAAAATTAACTCAAGAAAAATTAATCAATATCAGTTTTTAAAACTGTAGCAAAGATGAAGTATTCTGATAATAATATAGGAAATGAAGAAAAGAAAACAAAACTTCAGGAAGACCTTTCATTAGGTAAGATGTGAAGACAGCATTCAGATTCTTATTAAAAAGGAATTGAGATATCAGTGTTGCCTTTTACTGCTCTAGATTCATGACAATTATATATTCAAAGATTGAATGATTATGACACCTGAGTTTAAAATTCAATTACTCAATAATTAAGCTGATATTAGCTATTAAAAGAATTGTGAAAATATATTATTCTTAGAAATCCTGTAAATTATATTCTTCATGGAAGTGATAATAACAATAGTTATTTACTGAATACTCTGTCTCATAAATATGGCTGTGGATGAAATATGTTAATTTAGTAAATCACAACTGTGTCATCATGAGAATTTTCTACATTTGTGATCCCTACAAATGTCTGTTTTAATTTCATTAAAAAATGATACAAGCAAATGAGCTCTGTTCAACTTTATTTGTCAAAAATTGCTTTGGGCAAAATTTTCCAGTAGAAAGTGAGAAATGAGATGGAAAGCATTAATGAGCCAAAACAAAACTTAAAAATAAAAGAAAGACTATGGGGGTTTCTTTCATTTCTTCTATAAACTATAAATATCTTCCATCAGGTGAACTGTAGCAGAATTATAAGAATTAAAAATGAGATGCTTCCTGGCGGCTTGGGGGGGAGTGTTAATTTGAATTTTAACTGGAGTAAGAAAAATTTCAATTTTTACATCGCATGTTACCCCTTGCCTTTCAGTTTGAGGGTACTGTATTATTGCCTCAGGAGAGAGCACTGTAGTTCAGTTTCATGTGCTCTCCTAAGTCCATTAGTTTCGTACAATCTCAGGTTTTTTTCCTCCAGTTTTAAAAGATGGATAGAAAATATTTTAAGCAAGTGTTGAATAACTAGTAAGCATTATCCCTTGAACATCACTGGTATGTGCGTGCGTGCTAGTGGTGGTGCTGGTGGTAATGGCATGGCAGTACAGAGGACTAGAGCAAAACAATCTCTTTTGGAAAGAAGGCAATTCTGTTATGTAGTTACCCTGGCATTATCTCCTGTACTTTTTATTTGTGGTGATTTTGGCCCATATGACACTTTTTCAGAATACCACTGTCAAAAGTCTATTAAAATAAATTGATATTTCTACCTGTATTGTCATTTAGTGGGGACAAAGATGTACTAAGAAAAGCAAGGGGTCAAGGACACGTATATATAAGGAGGGAAGGATAGTAATTTAATAAGGTATCAAGATAGGACTAGCAGTATTTTATTTTTTAATTAGCATTCTTGAGATACAGTTTACATGTCATAAATTCCCCAGTTAGAGTGTACAATTTAATGTTTGTTGCTGTATTTTTAGAGTTGGCGACCTTCATCATATTATAAATCTTATGCATTTTTATCACCCTCAAAAGAAATTTCATATTCCTTAGAAATCCTGTTGGGATTTCTTGGGGGGGACTTTCAAGAGGAGTAAGGTATGGAGATCACCTTCCTCCCCCAAAACTCATCAAAACTACATCTGCATGAGGAACAGCTCTTATAAACACCTTCTGAACAGTGGCAGAAGACCCCAGACTTCCCCAAAGGCAAGCTAGTCTCCACAGAATAAAGTAGGGAAAAAGAAGAAAAAAAGAGACAAAGGAATTGGGGCCCTATGCCTCAAGGAAGGAGCCCTGAAGGAGAAAAAGTTTCCACATGCTTGGAAAACGCCTCATGGATGGGGACGGTGGGTAACTTTGGAACCTCAGAAGGGAACGCAGCGATGGGGGCCTGGAAGGCAAAACTGACAGGATTCACCACAGAGATGAGTGCCAACCAGCGCTTCCCAGCCCGAAACACTGGTTTGCATACCAGCTAAGGCAAGTGGAGGCTGGGTCCTGGGCCCAGGCTTCAGGGGTTACACCCTGGGGAGAGGACTGGGGTTGGCTGATGTGAAGATACTCTGAGCAATCTACTAGGACACAGCTGAGAGAGTCCAGGGAAGAGCCTGGGCTGACAAGAGATCATTGTCATGGAAACCCTTGTGTGTGCACAGCCTGCAGGGCACCATCTCTGTGAGTGCCAGAGACAGAGGGCGAGACAAAATTACAGACCACAGAGGGGTGCATGCTGGCGGGCCACCAACATGAGTGGCACAAGTGGGACCAGCCATGACTGCAGTTTATGGTCCCAGAGGGGGAATGCCAGCCGGCTGGCCACTGCAAAAGCCTGTGTGAGTGCTAGAGGTGGGGGACCAGAGTCCACTGCGGTGACCCTTGAGGTCGCAGCTGCCACCAGGCTGTGACAGGTGCAGGCCACTGCCCATACTTGCCTGGGAGCGTATGCAGCTTCCCTCAGCCAAGGGACCCGGGACCCAGAGCCAGATGCCCTGGGGGAGTGCACGGTCCACCTCCGACTGTAGCAGCTTCCCTCAGGCCTCAGCTGCCGCAAGCACTCCCCGCACATGCCAACTGTGTCTGCTGTACCCTCTGTCTCCCCAGCCCGACTGAGCAGGTGAGCCCTAATCATTCCCTACTGTCCCCCCTTCTTGTCTGGGCAGGGAGCAGACAGCAGAGGAAGGGCCCACACCAAGGCTGAGCACCAGGGGAAGGGAATTCACTCCTGCAGCCACAGGTACGGCAGATTGAATCTCCCTAGTTAGCCTGACACTGTGGACTTTTGGGGGCAATCATGGACTTTGGAAGCAAGTACAATCTGGAGCAGGGCTAGTCTGAGTATGTTCTGACCTCACACTGCCCACAGAAAGTCAGAGACCTTCCAAGAAATATTACAGGACCTCCCCAGTAGGCAGACTGGCCGAGGTTCACTGTGTGATGAGGGCAACAGAGGACACAGAAGGACATTCGTCTTATCACTTTCTATTTTGTCTGTTTTTATTTCTCATATTGTTCTATTGTTGTCTTTTTCAGTTTACTCCTTCCTTATTTTTACTTACTTTTCCCTTTTAAAACTGATTTTATTTTAAAATAAATTGATTTTATTTTTTTCCATTTTTACTGTACTTTCTTGCTATGTTACATTTTTCCCACGTTTTTGTTTTTGTATAGGGTTTGTTTACTGGTTTGATTGCTCTCTTCTATTTCGGTTCCTGTTTTAATTCCTTTATTTCTCTGTTTCTTAGTTTCTGTGAGTGTATGAGTTTCTTTGGGTGTTCTTATCTGTTTAGTGTTGCTTCTACCATTTGTCATGGGGTTTTGTGTGTCCACTCTTTTTTTGTTTGCATGTTTGTTTGATTTTTTTTTCCCCCCTGTTTCTTCCTTTTTCTCTTCTATGATATGTGGCTTGTGGAATCCTGGTGCTCCAGCCAGGGGTCAGGCCTGAACCTCCAAGGTAGGAGACCTGAGCCCAGGATGTTGAGCCACCAGAAAACTCCTGACCCCATGGAATATTAATCAGTGAGAACTCTCCGGAAGGCCTCCATGTCACCACTAAGACCCGACCTTACCCAAAGGTCAGCAAGTTCCACTGATAGACATCCTACACCAAAACCCAGCAAAATAGGAACACAACCTTACCCATCAGCAAACAGGCTGTCCAAAGTAATACCGAGCTCACAGACAGTCCCAAACACCCCACTGGGCATGACACCTGCCCTTCAGAGAGACAAGAACAGAAGCACCAGTCCCCCAGTCAGGAAAGCTTCACAAGACACTAGTCCAATCCCACCCACGGGGGGCAGACTCCATAAATAAGGGGAACAGTGGCCTTGAAGCCTGCAGAAAGGAGGCCCCACTCACAGTAAATTAAACAAGATGAAAAGACAGAGAAAGATACAGCAGATGAAGAAATGTGATAAAAACTCACAAGACCTAAGAAATGAAGAGGAAATAGACAGTCTATCTGAAAAAGAATTCAGAGTAATGATAGTAACAATGATCCTCAGAAAGAAATGCAAAATAGATGGATACACAAACAGAATGACAGTACAGATTGAAAAGATACAAGAAATGTTTAAGAAGGATCCAGAAGAAATAAAGACTAGACAATCAACAATGAACAATATAATAACTGAAATAAAAAATACACTAGAGGCAACCAATAGCAGAATATTAAGGCAGAAGAACGGATAAGAGAGTTGAAAGAATGATGGAAAAAATAATGAAATGAGAAAAGTCTCAGAGACTTCTGAGACAACATTAAGTACATACATCACCATTTGAATTACAGGGGTTCCAGAAGAAGAAGTGAAAAAGAAAGGGTATGAGAAAATATTTGAGGAAATTATAATTGAAAACTTCCATAACTTGGGAAAGGAAATAGACACCCAAATCCAAGAAGCCCAGAAAGTCCCATATAGGATAAACCCAAAGAGAAATATGCTAGGACACATATTAACCAAACTAGCAAAAATTAAACACAAAGAAAATCTATTAAGAGCAGCAAGGGAAAAGCAACAAATAACATACAAGGGATTCTCCATAAGGCCAACAACAGAAACTCGAGGCTAGAAGGGAGTGGCAGGATATATTTAAAGTGATGAAAGAAAAAACCTACAACCAAAATAACTCAACCCAGCAATGATATCATTCAGATTTGACAGGGAAATCAAAAGCTTTACAGATAAGCAAAATTAAAGAGATTCAGCACCACCAATCCACCTTTAAAATAAATGGTAATGAAACTTCTCCAGACAGGAAACACAAGAGAAAGAAAAGATCTACAAAAACAAGCCCAAAACAATAAAGTAAATGGTAATAGGATCATACATATCAATGGTTACCTAACATGTACATAAATTAAACCTTCCAACCAAAAGACAAAAACTGGCTGAATGGCTACAAAAACAATGCCCCTGTATATGCTGTCTACAAGAGACTCACTTCAGACCTAAGGACACATACAGACTGCAAGTGAAGGGCTGGAAAAAGATATTCCATGCAAATGGAAACCGAAAGAAAGTGGGAGCAGCAATACTCAGATAAAACAGATGCTCGGGGCTGGTGCATCGAGATTTCCCGGGGGGAGGGAGGGAGGATGGAGGGGGGTTCTGGAGGGGGAGCATATGTAAACCCATGGTGATATCATGTCATTGTATGGCAAAACTAATAAAAAAAAAAAAAAAACAGACCGTTAAAAATAAGCCATTACAACAGACAATGAAGGACACTACATAATGATCAAGGGATCGATCCAAGAAGAAAATATAACAATTAGAAATGCATATACACTCAACATAGAAATACCTCAATACATAAGGCAAATGTTAAGAACTATAAAAGAGGAAATCAACATTAACACAATAATAATGGGGGACTTAAACCACCCACTCAAACCAATGGACAGATCATCCAGACAGAAAATCAATAAGGAAACAAAAGCATGAAAGGACACATTGGACCAGATTGACCCTATTGATATCTGTAGACATTTCGTCCAAAAAACAGCAGAATTCACTTTTTTCTCAAATTCACATGGAACATTCTCTAGGATAGATCTCATCTTGTGTCACAAGTTAAGCCTTGGTAAATCTTTAAAAAACTGCATTTCTAGCAAGTATTTTTTCTGACCCAAACACTCTAAGATTAGACATCAAATACTGGGAAAAAAAACAAAAAACTGTAAAAAACATAAAAATGTGGAGGCTAAATAATATGCTTCTGAATAACCAAGAGGTCATTGAAGAAATCAATGAGGAGATAAATTACCTAGAAACAAATGACCATGAAAACAAACCCACTCACAACCTATGGGATGCAGTAAAAGCAGCCCTGAGGGAAGTTTATGACAATACAAGCCTACCTCAATAAATAAGAAAAATATCAAATAAACAACTGAACTTACACATAAAAATACTACAAAAAACCCCCAAAGTTTGTAGAAGAAATTGCCGGGGTCCAGCCCCAGCGGGTCCGGGTCCGGGGGTCTTGAGGGATGAGTGGTGTCAGCAGAAGAACTGAGCTGAGTCGATGTGTGGTGATGGAGCAGTCTCTCTCTTTATTGTTGTTAGTTTACAGTATTATAGCCAAAAAACATCCCCATTACATCACAATTATTCTATACAATCTTTTGTTTTCTGCCTACCATCAACAAGTTTAACATTAAGCTCATTTTCCTTGCATAATTAGACTTAACAATAGTATGTTTACCATTTGAAAGTCCCCAGCATACTTTGGATAAGTACATCAATCTAAGTAGAAAGGTTACATTTTTTTTTTATTAGGTGCAACTATGTAGAAGCTAGAGAGAGGGGCTTAAGCTTGAAACTGTTTTATTCTATTAACCTATTTTGGTTCTTACAAGGAAAGAGAAAAGGGGACAAAGAGACAGTTTAGCAGCACTGCTTTAACAATAAAACCCTATTAACCTAATAACTACTAAAATGAATTCCTATGTCTACACTATCCTAAAGCAATCAATATCTCCAATTATGCTGGCCACAGTTATGAGCATTCCTAAGTCCCATTCCAGCCTGGTTTTTTCAAGGGAGCCTCCTCCGTGGAGTGGTGGGGGGAGTGGGATGTGGAAAGGTGACCCGAGTACAAGTCCTTCTGGTGGTGGCTTTGCCATGACCCCCAGAGAACTCTTGGTAAACTCCCCAGTAAGGAGGAGGAGGTGTAGTAATCTGTTTAAATGTCCCTTATTCCTCCTTTTTCCTCCGGGAAAGGAATCTGTCGTCCCCAGTCCCCTGAGGGAAATAAGGTCTGAGGGAATTATCTCAGAATGAATTCTTTCTAACTGGGACTGACCTGAGATGAGCTAAAACATAAATGGATGAGCATAAACAGAACTTCCCAAGAAAAATACCAGGAGGGGCCTTGCCTTGGGATGCCCTGAAGGAAAATCCACTTCGAAGTTTCCTTCTTAGTCTTGTGACCTTGTCATCTGAGTGAGGGGGCATCCTGACAGCTCCCGGCAAGAAATCATAAAGGACAGAACAGAAATAAATGGGAAAGAAATAAAGGAGACAATAGCAAAGATCAAAAAGACTAAGAGCTGGTTCTTTGAGAAGATAAACAAAACAGTCAAAGCATTAGCCAGACTCAGGAAGAAAAGAAAGGGAGAGTACTTGCCGGGAGCTGTCAGGATGCCCCCTTACTCGGATGACAAGGTCGCGAGACTAAGAAAGAAATTGCAAAGCTGACTTTCTTTATCAGGGCATCCTGGGCAAGCCCCACCCTGGTATTTTTCTTGGAAGTTCTGTCCATGCTCGGAACATTGGCTCATCTCAGTAGGTCAGTCACAGTTAGAAAGAATTCATCCTGAGATAATCCCCCCAGACCTTATCTACCAGAGGATCCGGGAAGGTGGATCACCTTCCCCGGGGGCTATGGAGGAATGAAAGGGACATTTAAATGGATTACTACTCCTTACTGGGGAGTTTACCAAGAGTTCTCTGGGGGTCATGGCAAGGCCACCACCAGAAAGGCTGGTACTTGGGTCACCTTTCCACCTCCCACTCCCCCCACCACTCCACGGAGGAGGCTCTCTTCCTTGAAGAAATCAGGCTCGATTGAGACTTAGGAATGCTCATAATTGTTGCCAGCATAGTTGGAGATATTGATTGCTTTTGGATATGTAGACATAGGAATTCATTATAGTAGTTATAAGGTTAATAGGGTTTTATTGCTAAAGCAGTGCTGCTTGACTGTCTCTTAGTTCTCTTTCCTCTCTCTAAACTGTCTTTGTTGTCTTTCCTCTTCTTGTAAGAACTTGAGTAGGTTACTAGAATAAACAGTCTCAAGCTTAAGCCCTTCCCTCTAGCTTCTACATAGTTGTACCTGATAAGAGAAATGTAACCTTTCTACTTAGGTTGATGTACTTATCTTGATTGAATGAAGTATACTGAAGACATTCAAATGGTAAACATACTATTGTTAAATCTAATTACATAAAAATCTGACTTCTGCAAAGGGAATGTTTCATGATAGTTTGGGGAGTGAACTCAATGATAAGGTTGCTATGGGAGGTAGAAAACAAAAAATTGTATAGAATGATAGGTGATGTAATGATGTAATGGGGATGTCTTTTGGCTATAAAAACTGTAAACCAACAACAATAAACTGAGAGACTGCTCCATCACCACACATCGACTCAGCTCAGTTCTTCTTCCGCCGACGCCACTCATCCCTCAAGACCCCCGGACCCCGCCGAGGCTGGACCCCAGCAAGTACTCAAATCAATACAATTTAAAATGATCAAGAAGTTACAACAGATAACACAGAAATACAAAGGATCATAAGAGACACTGCGAGCAAATATATGCCAATAAAATGGACAACGTGTAAGAAATGGACAGATCCTTAGAAAAGTATAACCTTTCAAGACTGAACCAGGAAGAAATAGAAAATATGAACAGGCCAATGATAAGCACTGAAATTGAAACGATAATCAAAATCTTCCAACAAACAGAAGCAGAGGGCCAAATGGCTTCATGGGTGAATTCTATCACACATTTAGAGAAGAGCTAACACCTTTCCTGCTCAAATTCTTCCACGAAATAGCAGAGGATGGGAAAAACTCCCAAACTCTTTCTACAAGGCCACCATCACCCTGATACCAAAGGAAAAAAGAAAAAAATTATAGGTTGGTATCACCGATGAACATAGACACAAAACCTCAACAATATTCTAGTGAAGAGTATTGAACAACACATTAAAAGACAAGACACTGTGAGCAACTGGGGTTTATCCCAGGGATTATAAGATTCATCAATATATACAAATCGATGTGATACACCATATTAACAAATTGAAAGATTAAAACCATATGCTCATTTCAATAAATGCAGAGAAAGTTTTCAACAAAATTCAACACCCATTCATGATAAAAACTCTACACAGAATAGGCACAGAAGGAACTACCTCAACAAAATAAAGGCCATATAAGACAAACTTACAGCAAACATTATTCTCAAAAGTGAAGAACTGAAAGCATTTCCTCTAAGATAAGGAAGACAAAATATGCCGAGTACATCATGCGAAATGCTGGGCTGGATGAATCATGAAACAAGATTGCCAGGAGAGATATCAATAACCGCAGATATGCAAATGATACCATGCTTATGGCAGAAAATGAAGTGGAACTAAAGAGCCTCCTGATGAAGGTGAAAGAGGAGAGTGGAAAGGCTGGCTTAAAACCTAACATTCAAAAAACTAAAATCATGGCATCTGGTTCCATAAATTCATGGCAAATAGAAGGGGAAACAATGTAAACAGTGACAGATTTTATTTTCTTGAGCTTCAAAATCACTTCAGATTGTGACTGGAGCCATGCAGTTAAAATATTTATTCCTTGGAACAGAAACTATGACCAACCTAGATAGTATATTAAAAGCAGAGACATTACTTTGCTGACCAAGGTTCATCTAGTCAAAGCTATGTTTTTTTCCCAGTAGTCATATATGGATCTGAGAGTTGGACCATAAAGAAGGCTGAGTGCCAAAGAATTGATGCTTTCTAAACTATGGTGTTGGAGAAGACTCTTAAGAATTCCTTGGGCTGCAAGGAGATCAAACAAGTCAATCCTAGAGGAACTCAACCCTGAATATGCATTGGAAGGACTAATGTTAAATCTGAAGCTCCAGTACTTTGGCCATCAAATAGTAAGAGATGACTCTTTGGAAAAGAACCTGATGGTTGAATAGATTGAGGGCAGGAGGAGAAGGGGGTGACAGAGCACAAGATGGTTGGATGGCATCACCAACTCAATGGTCATGAGTTTGAGCAAACTCTAGGAGATGGTGGAGGACAGGGAAACCTGGCATGCTTCAGTCCATGGGGTTTCAAAGAGATGGACATGACTGAGAGACTGTGAGAGACAAGTCACCACTATCATTCAGTGTAATTTTGGAAGTACTAGCCACAGCAATCAGAATCAAAAGGAATAAAAGGAATCCAGATTGGAAAATAAGTAGTAAAAGTCTCACTGTTTACAGATGACATGATATTATACATAGACAATCAAAAGATGCCACCAGAAAATTACTAGAACTAACCCATGAATTTAGTAAAGGCATAGGATATAAAATTAATATACAGAATCCCTTGCATTCCTATACAGAAACAATGGAAAATTGGAAAGAGAACTTAAGAAAACAATCCTATTTAGCATTGCAACAAAAAGAATTAAATACCTAGGAATAAACCTACTTAAATAGATAAAAGACCTATTTACAAAAAACTATAAGACACTGATGAAAGAAATCATAGACAACCAGATGGAGAAATATACAATGTTCTTGGATTAGAAGAATCAATATTATGAAAATAACTATACCATCCAAAGCAACCTACAGGTTCCACACAATCCCTATCAAACTACACATGGTAATTTCCACAGAACTGAATAAAAAATTTCACATGTATGGGAACATAAAAGACCCCAAACAGCCAAAGCAATCTTGAGAAAGAAAAATGGAACTGGAAGAAGAACCACCCTTCTTGATTTCAGACTACAGTACAATGCTACAGTAATCAAAACATTATGGCACTAGCATAAAAACAAATATATACCAATGGAATAAAATAGAAACTCTAGAGACAAACCCCACACACCCATGGGCACCTTGTCTTTGACAAAGGAGGTAAGAATATACTATGGAGAAAAGACAATCTCTTCAGTAAATGGTGGACAGAAATAGTGCTCAGAAAACTGGACAACTATGTATAAAAGAACTGAATTAGAACACTTCTTAATATCAGACACAAAAACAAACTCAAAATGGATTAAACACTTAAATATAAGACCAGAAACTATAAAACTCTTAGAATGAAACAGAGGCAGTATACTCTGTGACAAATATTAAAGCAAGATTCTCTCTGACCCACCTTCTAGAGTAATAGAAATAAAACAAATAAATAAATGGGACCTAATTAAACTTAAAAGCTTTTGTGCAGGAAATGAAACAATAAACAAAATTAAAAGATAACCCTCAGAACAGGAGAAAATAATTTCAAATGAAGCAACTTACAAAGGATTAATCTCCAAAATATATAAGCAGCTCATACAACTCAATATCAGAAAAACAAACAACCCAATCAAAAAATGGGCAGAAGACCTAAACAGACACTTCTTCAAACAAGACATTCAGATGAACAATATACACATGAAAAGATGCCCAACATCACTAATTATTAGAGAAATGTTAATAAACACTACAATGAGGTACCACCTTACTCCATTCAGGATGACCATCATCAAAAAATATATAAACAATAAATGTGGAGGATGTGTATAAAAGGGAACTCTCTTGCACTATTGGCGGAATGTAAATTAATATAGCCCCAGTGGTTACAGTATGAATTTTCCTTAACAAACTAGAAATAAATCTAACATATGACCCAACAGTCTGACTACTGGGCATAAACCCTTAGAAAACTACCACTCTAAGTCATTTGTACCCCAACATTTTTTGCAGCACATTCAAAGTAACCAGGACATGGAAGCAACCTAGATGTCCATCAACAGAGGAATGGATCAAGAATATGCTTATATGCATACCTATATACAGTGGAATATTATTCGGCCATAAAAAGGAATGAATTTGAGTCAGTTGTAAAGAGGTAGATGAACCTAGGGTCTCTTATACAGACTGAAGTAAGTCAGAAAAACAAATAGATATTAGCATATATAAATGGAATCTAGAAAAATTTTACTGATGAACCTATTTGCAGGGCAGGAATGGAGATACAGATGTAAAGAATGGACTGTGAGCATAGTGGGGGAAGGAGAGGGTGGATAAACTAAGAAAGAAGCATATGTACACTATCGTTTGTAGAACAGATAGCTAGTGGGAAATTACTGTATAACACAGGGAGCCCAGCCTGGTGCTCTCTGATGACTTAGAGGGGTAGGATTAGGGCGGGAGGGAGGCTCAAGAAGGAGAGATACACAAAATTATGATTGTTTCATGCTGTTGTATGACAGGAACCAATACAGCATTGTAATTTTCATGCAATTAAAAAAAATCTGTCTCAAACATGAAAATTTTTTTTAAATGTATGAAAATTCAAATATCTCCCCAATCCCTGTTACTGTCCATTTTTTTTTTATCCTGTGAGTATGAAATGGTATAATTGTGGTTCTGACTTATATTTTACTAATACCTTATACTTTTGAGCATATTTCATATATTTGAGTATATTCATGTACTTATTGTTTTATGTAACTCAAATGACTTATGTCATTTGTATGTCTTCTTTGGAGAAATATTTATTCAGAACTTTTGCCTATTTTTATTTAGGTTGTCTTTTTATCACTGAATTTCTTACTTAATATCATTGAGTTCTTTATATGTTCTGGTTATAATCCTTTTAAAGTAATACGTTCTTCTACTCCATGGGTTGTCTAATTTTATGAAGTCTAGTTTACAATTATTTTTGTTTTATCACTGTGCAATGTCTTAACCCAAAGTCATGAAGATTTAACCTTTTCTTCCTAGGGTTTTTATAGTTTTGGCTCTTATGTTTAGCTCTATGATTCATTTTGAGCTAAACTTTTTTGTATGGCATGAAGTATGGGTCCAACCATATTCTTTTGGAAATGAATATTTAGTTGTTTTAACACCTCATTTTGCAAAGAGTACTTCATTGTAACTTGAGTCTGCCAAAGTATCAACTGTTGACTTTTGAAATATCTGTGATTCTTACTGCTCTTGTAAGTAAACAAATACATGTATCTTAGCTATATGAAATAACAGAGATATTTATTTACTTATAGGAAAGTGGGCTTTATTCTTACTCTCTACACAAAGATATAATTCTTTAGAGTACTGTAGAATAACCTCATAGTATGCTGTCAAAATAACTAAAATAATTGCAAAAATAACAAATATTTTGCAACATGTAAGTATTTGATGGGGCTTACCAGGTGGTGCAGAGGTAAAGTATCTGCCTGCCAATGCAGGAGATGCTAGGGAAGATACCTTGGAGAAGGAAATGGCAATCTATTCTAGTATTCTTGCCTGGAAAATTCCATGGACAGAGGAGCCTGGCAGGCTACAATCCATAGGGTCACAAAAAGCACGAATGAGCACACACACACACAGCATCACACACAAGTATTTGATAAAAGAAGAATCTAACTTGATCCACATTCTAGCTTTGAACTATCAACAGGAGGGCATATGTGATTTTCTGTTTTTTCTCTTTTAATAGAGAACATAATTGAGAATACTATCTAAAAGAAATTACTTTAAAAAGAAATTTCAAGGCTTTGAATGTATTTAGTGAAGAATAGAGGCTGTGAGTAGATGATTCTCTTGTTGAAATACAAATTTAATGATTTCTTCTGCTTATAAGGATGTAAATGTTAGTGCCTAGTGTGGGAAGCTAAACTGCTCAATGAAAATGTTATAAAAGACTATCCACACCATGAGCAAGTGTAACATTTCCAGATTATGTTTTATGTTGCCTTTAGAAAGAAATTCACTTTTCTTATGATTCTATTTCAGAAAAACTTCATGTGTATATATGTGTGTGTGTTTATTATGCCAAGGTTACATAGTAGAGATCAAATAATGGTAGAAATAGGGAGGAATCTTATTTTTTTTCTCATATCTACAAGAAGATCTGGAAAAGTACCCATGGTTCATACTAAGCTGATATGCTAAAGCACCTTTATGGTGATATTCTTCTAGAGAGATAGCTAAGAATCTGATTGATGTATTGTTCCATTGATATATTCACATATTATGCATAGTCAGGTTGGGAGGAAGTCACTTTTAAAAAATGGTTGGTATAACTAACAAGGGAAGTGAAAGATTGAAACGGGAGTGGGTGGGTGAGTACAAAACTCAGGATAAAAAAAGGTAAGCTGAACTCATCAGAGGAAATCATTCTAGGAACTAGAGAGGGCCTGCAAAGGGTTTGACATTATTCCAAAATTTTCCTTGGTGATTGTCAACGGCTTATTTATAACGTAGTTGCAAAAATACTTTTTCTTCTCTGTATTTTGAAGTATTCTTCAATTTCTAGTTTAAAAAGTATATGGTGCTAGGAAATATTCAGAAACTACTTTTAGTAAGGCATTAAACTCAATGCCAGATGTACAGAGCCAGCAATATCATTTTGGGTTGAAGTCACACTTCATTTGGGGAGCAGGTGACTATGTGAACCTACTCAAGTGGTGTAACTGACATGTGATTGAGACCTCCCAATCTACCCTCCTTACATATACTTGAAGAAGCTCATTCTGTAAAGGAAAGGATGTACACTTTGTTCATATTATGAAACATTAAAGGTGTAGGCTTCTTGACATCAAGTAATTATTAGACAATCTGCTTTTAAATGTCAATTTTTTCTGTTTCCAAACAAAAAATCAGAAAGAGAAATTAAGGAAACAATCCCATTTGCCACTGCAACAAAAAGAATAAAATATCTAGGAATGAATATACCCAAGAAGAGAAAAGACTTGTATACAGAAATCTATAAGACAATGATGAAAGAAATCGTAGATGACACAAACAGAAGGAAAGACATATCATGCTCTTGGGCTAGAAGGATCGATATTGTGAAGTGACTATAATACCCAAATTTATCTATACATTCAATATAAACTCCCTCAGACTACCAACGGCATTTTTTACAGAACTAGCACAAAATTTTTACAATTTGTATAGAAACACAAAAGACTCTGAACAACCAAAGTAATCTTGAGAAAGAAAAATGGAGCTGGAAGAATCAGCCTTCCTGACTTCAGACTACTCTACAATGCTACAATAATCAAGACAGTATGGTACTGACACAAAGACAGAAATATAGATTAATGGAACAGGATAGAAAGCCTAGAGATAAACCCATGCACTTACTTGCACCTTATATTTGACAAAGGAGGCAAGAATATACAATGGATAAAAGACAGTCTCTTCAATAAGTAGTGCTGGGAAAACTGGACAGCTATATGCAAAAAAATGAAATTAGAACACTTGCTAATACTACATACAAAAATAAACTCCAAGTGGATTACAGACCTAAATGTAAGACCAGAAACTATAAAACTCTTAGAGGAAAACATGCAGAACACTCTTTGACATAAATCACAGCAAGATCCTCTTGTACCCACATCTTAGAATAATGGAAATAAAAACAAACTTATACTAATGGGACCTAATTAAATTTAAAAGCTTTTGCACAGCAAAGGAAACTATAAATAAGATGAAAAGGCAACTCTCAGAATGGGAGGAAGTGACTGCAAATGAAGTAACTGACAAAGGATTAATCTTCAAAATATATAAGCAGCTCATGTAGCTTAACACCAGGAAAAAAAAAATTAAAAAAGGGCAGAAGACCTAAACAGACATTTCTCCAAAGATGACATAGAGATGGCTAATAAACATATGAAAAATTATTCAACATTGCTTATTATTAGAGAAATTCAAATAAAAACTACAATGAGGTATCACCTCACACTGGTTAGAATGGCCATCATAAAAAAAATCCATAAACAATAAATGCTGAAAAGGATGTGGCAAAAAGGGAACCCTCTTGCACTGTTGGTAGGATATAAATTTATACAGCCACTGTGGAGAACAGTGTGGAGATTTCTTAAAAAAAACCAAAACTAGGAATAAAACTACCATATGATCTAGCAATCCCTCTACTGGGCGTATACCATGGGAAAACCACAATTCTAAATGACACATGCACCCCAGTGTTCATTGCATCACTATACACAATAGCCAGTACATGCAAGCAACCTAAATGTCCATGGACAGACAAATGGATAAAGCTATGGTACATTTATATAATTGAATATTATTCTGTCATAAAAAAGAAGAAATTAGAGTTGATTCCAGTGAGATGGATGAACCTGGAGCCTATTATACAGAGTGAAGTAAGTAAAAATGAGAAAGAAAAATATTGTATATTAATACATATATATGGAATCTAGAAAAATGATACCAATGAGGCTATTTGCAGGGCAGAAACAGAGATGCAGACATAGAGAACAGACTTGTGGACACAGTAGGGGAGGCAGAGGGTGAGACAAACTTAGTAGCACTGAAACATACACATTACCAAATGTAAAATAGAGATCCAATGGGAACTTTCTTCATGTCACAGGGAGCTCAACCCAGTGCTCTGTGACAACCTGGAGGAGTGGGATGGGGTGGGAAGGGGTGAGGGTGGGAGGAAGGTTCAAGAGGGAGGGTACATATGTATACCTATGAATGATTCATGTTGATGTAAGCCAGAAACCAACACAACATTATAAAGCAATTATCCTTCAAATAAACATTAAGAAAAGAAAAAAATTTTCCTATTTATAATGTCACATCCTTAAAACTGTTCTCCCTATGAAGAGGAGATCACCAAAGTGATCTCTCTCTGAAAACATATTTAATAATCTCATTTCCTAACTTAAAAACTCTTCAATAGTAGTGACTTGCAGGATAAAATCCAAACTATTTTGTAGGATACCCAAGGCTTTCCAGCTTCCCATCTTTCCTTTCTTTTTCAATTCCATATCTTCTTCAGAAAGTTTACTTTTGTCCATTTCCAAATGGTCTTCTTGTGTTGTCTGGGCTCAGCTGCCTAATCATGTCTGACTCGTTGCAACCCCATAGACTGTAGCTTACCAGGCTCCTCTGCCCATGGATTTTCTGTATTTCACCATAGTAGCATCTATATTTTATTGCCTTTACTTGTTTTTCTCCTTCACTAGTTTGTGAACTCCACAGAGCAGAAATTATGCCTTCCATCTCTATATTCTCTATGCTTGGTTGCTTGGCAAAAATGCAGTAATTAACAAGGAATATTTTTGAGTAAATTGGCTTCTGGTCCTGGTATCCATTTCCCTCCTATACTTTTTTCATTGTTAAGCCATGCCCTTGGCCAGCCAAGTCCAGGTGATACTCTCAATACTCTTTTTATAGATGTATGGGCACATGAAAACATTCTGAACAATGAAAAGTGGGTGGAAACGTTAGATACAATTATAGTGTGAAATTAAATTACTAAAAATGGAAACTCTTCACTTCCTCTTTCTCCTTGCTGCAGGCTAGACAGCAGTTATGGGGTGATAAGCCAGATTTAACTTTCATAAAAGAGCATCATTCTAGAAAAGGTAGAAGAGGTGTCAAGAACTTTGGAAAACTTTATGGACTAATTCCCCATACTCTCTTGGCTGTTTTACATAGCTTTGGATGTAAGGAAGAAATACTTTTATTGAGGATTAGCCTATAGTGAGCAAGTGGACTTAAAACTCAAAATTCAAAAAATGAAAATCATGGCATCCAGTCCCATCCCTTCATGGCAAATAGATGGGGAAACAAAGGAAACAGTGATAGACTTTATTTTCTTGGGCTCCAAAATCACTGCAGATGGTGACTACAGCCATGAAATTAAAAGATGCTTCCTCCTTGGAAGTAAAGCTATGACAAATCTAGATAGCATATTAAGAAGCACAGACATTACTCTGCCAACAAAATTCTGTATAGCCAAAGCTATGGTTTTTCCCGTAGTCAAATATGGATGTGAGAATTTGACCATAAAGAAGGTTGAGTGCAGAAAAATTGATGCTTTTGAACTGTGGTGTTGGAAAAGACCCTTGAGAGTCCCTTGGACTGCAAGGAGATCAAATCAGTCAAATCCTTAAGGAAATCAATCCTAAATATTCACTGACAGAATTGATGATGAAGCTGAAGCTCCAACAATGATGCAAAGAACTGGCCACCTGATGCAAAGAACTGACTCATTTGACTAGACCCTGATGCTGGGCAAGATTGGAGGCAGGAGGAGAAGGGGATGACAAAGGATGAGATGGTTGGATGAATTCAATGGACATGAGTTTGAGCAAGCTCCTGGAGATGGTGAAGGACAGGGAAGCCAGGCGTGCTGCAGCCCGTGGGGTTGCAAAGAGTTGGACATGACTGAGCAACTGAACAACAACAAGCCTATACTGTAACTGGCATATCTGGGAGTGCACTTGAGACTTTGTTCATCTTGTTTCTTTCGTGGAACTGAACAGAAGTTCATTCTATTTGCTGAGATTAATCATCTGCAAGAACCACCTTGCATCCTTCTCATCAAAGCAGCTTCCCCAGGACTGATCTTCAAAATAGACACGTACTTAATTTTGGAGATAGGTAGAAAAACATTTACTCTTGAGTTTTCTTTTTTTGCCATAGTTCTTGCTTATCTAACATTAAACAGAAAAATCAAATGATTTTTTTTTTTTGGAGAATATTCTCACAATGTGAATACAGTGACACTCTAGTATAACTGACATCCACTTAATCAGCTTGTTGAATTAATGGACATTCTGTTTTCTCTGTAGGCATGATAACTAAGGTTTACTGCATGCTGAATCTTTGATGATGCCAATGTACCACCGTTTGGGCTGCATTCTTTAGTAAGAATCACTTATACCTGTTTCTGGAGTCTGGCAGCTGAGAAGGTAAAGAATCTGCCTGGGGGAGACCCAGGTTTGATCCCTGGGTTGGGAAGATCCCCTGGAGAAGGAATGGCTACCACTCCAGTATTCTTCCCTGGAGAATGCCATGGACAGAGGAGCCACGCAGGCCATAGTCCATGGGGTTGCAAAGAGCCAGACATAACTGAATGACTGATATTTTCACTTTTCATACCTGTTTCTAAACCTGTGTATGTCAGTTAGCAGCCTGCATGATACACTGGTTAAAACACCTATTCTGGAGTCAGACCGTGTTTAAGTCCTGACCTGCTATGTGCTAGCTATAAGGTTTTGGGAAAGCTACTTCTATTTTGTAGTACTTTCTCATTTACTAAATGAGGATAATAATAATAACTATGTCATTGGGTTCTTGTGAGGACTGCTTATGTAAAAATAAATACACCTCTTAGAACAGTATAAAGAGAATTTACTATAAAAGCTGGCAATAAGTAAAAACACTTACATATCACCTAGCTGTAATCACGAAATTTAGTTAACTATTGTATAAACTGGTGAAATTTAATTATGCAAAGAAGTTGTTACATCTGTAGAAACTAAGTCAAATCCTTTGAAATCATTCCAAAGAAATAAATATCACACACACACCAGCGTGTGGTTAGGGAATTATAACAGTTTTGGGAAAAAAAATTCATGATATTCCATAAGTATTCTCCATTCAAATTGCTTTGCAATCAATATTAAATAACTCATAGAAGAATTAGCATAAGTGTTTTTTGTACAAAAATGGTAATGTGGAATCCCACTCTGGGAGTCATAACCAAAGAAAAGTCCTTGATCCCACTGAAAAGAATCAATGAATGAATGCTCATTAATATGTTTTAGGTTATTGCAAAGTTTTTAGGTCTGTATAGAGATCTTCATAAGAATTTTATCCTGTTAAACACATAGTTATCAATCAATTAAGTACTAGTGATTCTAAGTTGCTCTTATCTTAAAATAACTCAGAGTCTTGTTCTCATTGTTTAATCAGTTCCTATTACATTATCCCAGGTCATTTCTATTACTTACCTAGATAAGGAAGGGAAGAATACTTTCCCAAATTTTGTTTAAGAAGTCAGTATTTCCCTTTTTCATTAGATAGGTTTCTAATTTGAAAAGGATGTTAGTTCTAATGATTAAATAATTAATAACACAACAACAAAAATGGAATAGATAAGATAGGAATTTACTCAGGCATATTAAATGGCCTGCTGAGCACTCCAAATCTCTTCTACTTAAATATTAAAATTCAAAATTAATTTCTTTTACATGAAGGACAGAAAAAATATTTTCATAAAGTTGAGAAAAGACTTTAGTCTTCTTGACAATTGTAAGAGTTTATACTAATTATTTTAAACCAATTTTGTCCATTTATTTAACATATTTATATTTATAAAGGAATTTTCTTATACTAATCTCAGAAAAAATATGTTAAAGCATGTGGGACTTGATTTAAAACTCAAATTTTAAAATTTAAAATTTCTCCTAGTTTTGTTAGATTAGTGGGTACAAATAGGTGAAAGATAAACCATCTCATCTATTAGGCATTCTTTCTCTTGTTCATTGTGTTAGCATAATTTCTAGCTCCATGCATAGGATAGACTATGTGCTTATCCAATACTTATATATATATAAAGGAATGACTCAATCAATTAATAAATCAAGATGTGGTCACTGCTCTCACAGAGGTTACCATTTAGGAAAAAAGCACATGTAAATACAGATAAGAAGACTATTAAAAAATAATTTAGATCATAAATACTATGTAACTAAATAAAAATGCTAGGGTATATTCAATCAACATTGAAATATTTTAGAAAAAGTAACTAAGGGATACTAGAGATTTCCTCTCTGATGTCCTATAAATAGACACTGTCATCAATTCATTAAGATTGAGTTTCACTAAAATAAATGGCTACTAGACAAATAACATTCTTCCGAGATAAATGGCAAGCATATTTTCAATATTTTTACTAATTTAAATTAAAATAAATTTTTCATGTTGTCATTACTGAAAATTCTAAGTTGAATTTAATGCATGTGAACCTGTTTTCATTTTTTAAAAAAACATTTAACAACAGATATCTAAATATTCAGATATCTAAATAATTAAAACATACATTGTTGTTGTTCAGTTGCTAAGTCATGTCTGACTCTTTGCAACCCCATGAACTGAAGCACAGTGAACTGGCTTCCCTATCCTTCACTATCTCCTGGAGTTTGCTCAAACTCATGTCCATTGAGTTGGTGATGCTGTCTGACCATCTCATCCTCTGTCGCCCTCTTCTCCTTTTGCTTTCAGTCATTCCCAGCAACAGGATCTTTTCCAGTGAGTCAGCTCTTCACATCAGGTGGCCAAAGTATTGGAGCTTCAGCTTCATCATCAGAACTTTCAATGGATATTCAGGGTTGATTTCCTTTAGAACTGACTGGTTTGATCTCCTTGCAGTCCAAGGGATTATCAAGAATCTTCTCCAGGACAATTGGAAAGCAGCTATTTTTTGGCACTCAGCCTTCTTTATGGTCCAACTCTTACACATCCATACAGGACTACTGGAAAAACCTTTGTCAGCAAAGTGATGTCTTTGGTTTTTAATAATGCTGTCTAGGTTTGTCACAGCATTCAAGGAACAAGCATCTTTTAAAACATACATAATAACAGCTAGTATTTGGTAGGTTAAAGAAAGATTAGGTTTAAAGTTTTTGGTGCTGCAGATTGCCTAACTTTCATTAATGCTATTTGATTATGCAAAATCATAAGCTTTATCAAAGAATTTCCTTCAGAATCAAATTTTGCAATGATCTTTTGGTCTTGGATGACTTCCAGAATAACTATTGGAAAAGTGGTTTTAGATACTGCAGTGCTCATGCACACATCAGTAACATTCATTTCCCATGTGTTTCAAATGATGAAGGCAACCAAACAGGCAGTTAGTTTCTAATAAGGAGAGGTCTGTTTGACATCTGCCTGGCCCTTTTTTGCTTGTCTAGAGTCAGTGTGAAATTAGTTAGAGACACTCTAAGCATAGAATAATTGCACTTTTAATAAGCCAGAACCTCCTGCTTCACTGAAAAGAGCAAACTGTCTTTTATTATAGTTTATAGTTTTTTTAAACTTCACTGAAAGATAGTAGATTGTATACTTTGGTCTTCAGTTTAACTCATTTCTTATAGGTAATAATGGTGTTTTTAAAAGGTTATAATTTGTAAAATGACAGATCTCATAGTTCTTAGTTTTCAAAGAAAAATTTTCTCTTATACTATTTTTAAGATCAAAACTGACCTTCAAATTTAAATTTTACATTACATATAACATGTTAAGTTATTCATGGACAGTGATAGTTATAGAGCTATAACATCATATAAAAATTTACCTGGAAATCTTGTGATTGATGACAGTCCTAGGCATGGGACTAGTTACGTGCAGAAGCATTACCTTTCTGAATCAATGGTGAGGATGTGTGAGTTATGTGGTCAAAATTCATCTAATTTTTGGCAAAGCCAAAATATCAAAAACAAAACAATGTGTTAGATACTTCTAAGGAGAAGGAAGCTTTTGACGGTGGCCTTTTTAAAATTATTTTAAGGTTTCAAGAGTAGTTATATATTTTTAAAATAAGCTTTCCAGCCAGAACTAAAGAAAGATGATGTTCTGCATGCATAAGCATACATAATGACTGCTTTCCCCAAGCTTCAAAGCCTAATATAGTGAGTTAGAAAGTGGTGGCCAGAGTTGTTTTTTTTTTTTTTGGGGGGGGGGGTATGTTTCTTGCTGGGGCTCTACAAGGCTTATTGCTCCACTATGTGAAACAGTGTAGTTTCTAGTGATAAGAGCTTTTAGAAACTTATTTTTCTTCAAAATAGTAGTGGGTAAATAAGAGCAGTTCCCAAGGTCTACTTGGGATAGTTTTAATACTGAAAGTTTGCTGCTCTGAGCTGTGTGTGACACAAGATTCGTGGCCTCTGGAGAAGAGGAATTAATCCAGGGCCAGAGTCAAGGCTTGATCGCTCAGAGCTTTTTGTGAAATAAAGTTTTATCAATCGCCAGCCCAGGTTTGATGCTCGGGACTGGTGCACCAGGATGACCCAGGGGGAGGGAATCGGGAGGGAGGAGGGAGGGGGGTTTTGGAGGGGGAGCATATGTATACCCATGGCAGATTCATGTCAATAAAGTAAAGAAAATTAAAAAATAAAATAAAATAAAAAAATAAAGTTTTACTAAAGTATAAAAGAGACAGAGAAAGCTTCTGACATAGACATCAGAAGGGGACAGAGAGAATGCCCCCTTGCTAGTTTTCAAAAAGGGGTTATATACCTGTTAGCAAGCCGCTAATTAGAGAATGGAAACATCTCAAAACGGAGGGAGTTGCACCAGGCCCCTCACCCACACCAAGCATTCTGAGATAGCACTGGAACAAGGTGAGTCATCCTGGCCATAAAACAGTCTTGAAGAAAGGCGGACTTTCAAGCAAATACATAGTTCATTAACATAGCTTAAGGAAGATATTTCCATAAGAGAAACACAGTGGTTAGCTCAAAGTTTGAGAAAGTTAAGTTCCCCTGGAACCAGGTGTCACCAGGGCAACACGGGATTAGAAGAGAAAAGAAAAGAAAACAAAAGCAAAAAGTCTGCCATTTGCGGTTTTATTTCCTCCTGCCACTTGGGGACCTCTGGCCTCCCTCCTGAGGCTATTAACACTCTCAGTACCAAGCATTTGAATAGATCTCTATCATGGATTCTAAGCATAAAATATACTTAAATAAAAAGGCTATTGTCTGATTCCTGTAATATACCCCCCCCCCCCCCCCCCCTTGCAATGAAACTTGGCTTGTGTCAAGATACTCTGATGAGGTTCCCAAGGCTGCTGAGCTCACAAAATTAATTTTAGAATCTCTGCCTAAGACATATTTAAGGCAATTCAGGAAAGAATAACTGATAGAGAAACTGCATGATGAGTTCAAGACCTTTATTAGTTATCAGCACCACTTACTTGTCCTAAGAAGATACTTTTGGAATAACTGTAATGTTATATAAGAATATGGTATTACTCTGTTTTGGAGACTCTTCAAGAAGCCATCATGCCCAAATAAATGAGAATGCTCATACTTAGCTTTGATTCCTCCTCTCTCATTAGCTGTAACCAAATAATTCTATTACTTTTACTTCATATTTTTCTGTACTAAAACTCCCTTTTATAATTTCCAGTATCTCAATTCAAGCCTACTGTGTAAGTTTTGCAAAAGCTATTTTTCCAATAGCTTCCTATCATTTTTTTTTAAATATGTCAGTCTATTCCATGCTCTGTTACCAGAATAATCAAAAAATAAGTTATCATGGGATTGTCACAGTCAAAAATTTGAGACTTCTATGGTAATGGTTCATATCTTGGTTTTGGAGAAAAATATAATGAATTTAATGTTAACTTTGTGGGTATTTAAACTCCCTACACCAGAGACTTCTGGTTTCAACTACAAAATATAAAGAGCTTATTACAACAAGAAAATAGCTGAATTAGCCAAAAGTTAACTACTTTCCTTGGATCCCTCACAAAACTGAGATCACAAAGCAAGCCACCACCAGGAAATATGGAGAGACAGTCAAATCAAATCCAGAAGGCCATGGTTGAGATATGCTTCCCTGGATGGAGCAGAGGCTTCTGGAGAAATAAATAGGCTTCTGGAGAGTGGCACTTAAATGGTAACTGAGACAAACTGCCAGAGGCTGAGTGTGGACTAGCATGAGAGTAAGAAACACTTAAGGACCACAGCCTTAGACTCTATACTTTAGTATGTTTTAACTCCAACAACCCTACCGGGCTCTCACTGGTTAAGATCCCCTGGTAAATCTGGAAGAGGGAAGGTGAAAGTAACCAATGGAACTAGGCCTAGGAGAGGCGGGCAACAGAGGATGAGATACTTGGATGATATCATCGACTACAAGGACACGAGTTTGAGCAAACTCAGGAGATGGTGAAGGACAGGGAAATCTGGCATGCTGCAGTCCATGGGGTTGCAAAGAGACGAGACTGAGATACTGAACTACATCCTAGAGCATCCTCCATAACAAAAGCTTACTGTCAGGGCTACCAGACCCTTGTTTCACCCTAAGGAAGTGAAGTGAAAGTCACTCACTTGGGTGAGCATTGTGTCCTACTCTTTGCGACCCCATGGGCTATACAGTTCATGGAATTCTCTAGGCCAGAATACTGGAGTGGGTAGCCTTTCCCTTCACCAGGGGATCTTCCCAACCCAGGGATGGAACTCAGGTCTCCTGCATTGCAGGCGGATTCTTTACCAGCTGAACCACAAGGAAAGGGGCAGGTATTTTCCTGATTCCATCCCTCTCTAGTCTTCCTGTCTCACCAAGGTGGGGAGAAGTTATGCAACTCTTATGAAGGTCACAGTCAAGAGATGCAGGTCCCCTGAAAGACTGATTTTAATTAAAAGACTGTGAAATGAAAATATCTCCTGACACATTAATCAACAACAAATATCACAGCCATCAGCAAATTCTGGCCTCCAAATATGAATGAGGGCTCCCAAAACTGATCCAGGGGATGTTGCCACCCTCCAAGGTGATTGCTGAGGAGCTGTGAACATGCAAGAAGCAAGGTGAACAAGGAAATAGGATTGGTCCCAGACAGCAGGGGTGCATATGCAAAGAATGAATTCCTTGAGCCCAGAGGCTTGCATCTTCCCATACATGCAACTCTACATTCCGTAACTTGATAACTTACCTTCGATGTTCGGACTGCCTCTCCCTTTGCTGTAAACTTGTATATAGCCTGACTTTCCCTCCTGCATCCTTGGAGCAGTTTTCTCAGAGCTACAGAGATGCTGTCTCCTGGGCTTATAGTACTAAACATTCCTACCAAATAAAATAACTCTTTATTTTCAGGTTGTGACTATATATTTTAGTTGACAAGAACATAGGAAGCTTTCCTTCTTCCACATCTTACCACTGCATTAGCATGGCTCCAGCTTATAATATCTTGGATTACAGCTGAAAAAACTTCAGAAGAGAGACTATCTAAAGAGAAGTTCTTACGAAGGACCTAAAGGTGACAGGAGAAACAAAAACAAGGAAACTGGAGGAATTTCAAGCCTATGGCATCTACAGTATCTAAACATAGCCCAACTCCTAGCTAAGTTAACAGAAATCCTCAAACTAAAGGCCTATTTACCTCTATTCATTTCCGTCATTCAACAAAAAGTTACAAGTCACGCAAGAAGGCAAGAAAACACATGATCTGCAGGGACAAAGCAATTATCAAAACCAGGATCAGATATGTCACAAATATTGGAATTATTAGATGGTAAAAAATAACTATGATTGATATATTAAAAGTTTCCATGGAAAATGTAAACAACTAAAAAGCTGAGTAATGTGAACAGAGAAATAGAAATTCTAAGCATCAATTTTTAAATGCTAGAAGTAAAAAACACAGTAATTAAAATTAAGAATATCTTTGATAATTTTATCACTACACTGGACACAAATGAGGAAAGAATCAATAAGCCTGACATCCATAAGAAGTCAATAAACTGAAACGCAAAGAGAAAACCGCCCCCCACCCCAGAACATTCAAGAGCTATGAGTCAACTTAAAACAACATCGTGAAAAAAACCCAGCAGAAAAAATATCATCTTAACTATGGAGGAATAAGAGTAAGAATAACAGCAAGTTTCTCAACAGAAACTATGTGAGCAAGAAGAGAAAGGAATAAAATATTTAAAATATTGAAAGGAAAAAAATAAAATGGCAATTCAGGAGTCTAATCTAGTGACATTATTCTTCAAAACTGCAGGATATTAAAGACTTTCTGAGACAAAAACAACAGGGAGTTTTCTGCCACTTAACCCATGTCAGTAAAATGTAAATTTTCAAAATACATTAGAAAATATATTAGATTGTCATAGTGGAAAAAATAACAAATGTGTTGTCTACAAGAAACTCACTTTATAAAGATTCAGGTTTAGAGTAAAGAGATGGGAGGGTGATATATTAATGTGAAACAGGGGTGGAGACGCTATATTCCTTTCAGACAAAACATACTTCAGAACAGGAAATGTATTAGGAATAAGGAAGGACATTTCATAATGGTAAGAGTTAATTCTCAAAGAAGACATAATAATCCATAACAGTGCACACTAAAATTCCCCAAGCCTGGTCTCAAATATGTAAGGCAGGAAAATGAATGTTAGCTGCTCAGCTGTGTCCAATTCTTTGCAAACCCATGGATTGTAGCCAGTCAGGCTCCTCTGCCCATGGAATTCTCTAGGCAAGAATACTGGAATGAGCTGACATGCCCTTCTCCAGGAAAGATCCCAGGGATCGAACCTGGGTCTCCTATATTGCAAGCAGATTCTTTACCATCTGAACCACTAGGGAAGTGCATGTAAAGCACGAAACACCCATTAAAGAACTCTGTTACAGGAAATTGACAATCTGGTCCCACTTTCAATTTCCACTCTCAATTACTACTCCTCTTCCCAAGCCTACCTCTGGCAGCCTTGCCGATTGCCAGTAGTTTCATGAATATACCCACAGGCTTGTTCACGCATTCACTTTTCACCTATACAGGTGTCCTTCCCTATCCACAGGGGATTGGTTCTAGGAGCCACACTGTATATGAAAATCCACGTGTGCTCAAGTCCTTTGTATAAATTAGCTACAGTGCAATGAATACAGTTGACCATTGTGAAATGAAATATGTTCTCCCCTATCTGTAAATAAGGATGTCACGGTCATCAGAGATGACAGCCCTTCAATACGATCCCCAAGGATACTCAGGGAGGAGAATACCTGCAATTTGGCGGCCATCAGACTGCAGCCACCCCGGACACTGGGCCTCAAGGGAGCTCAGATGTGAGGAAACACAGGATACTGGCTCAGAATAGCTGATATACGTTTGAAAGGAAGGATTTCAGTGAGCCCATACTCTTTATCTATCCATATACAGAAAAGTGCTAAATTTGAGCTATCTGGCTTTCTCCAATTAACAATAATCTTTTGATGTTCAGACTACCTGTCCTTTGCTGCAAAACTTGTATATAACCCGGCTTCTCCCCTTGTCTCCTAGGAGCAGTTTTCTCAGGGTTACTTGTAATGCTCTCTCCCAGGCTTGAAGTCCTAAAAATTCCCACTGAATAAAACATAACTCAACTTTAAGATTGTGACTATTTTATAAGTTGACACCCTCCATTTCTGCCAGTTTAGCATCAGCAGATGTTGAGGTACAATTGTATACTTATTGAAAGAAGATCATGCATAATTGGACTGAGGCAGTACAAACCCATGTTGTTCATGGGTCACCTGTAATTTCTTCTGAGTAGAGTGATCCTCCCTGTCACCAAACTCAACCTGTTCACCTAACAAAATGTTCACAAACTTGCAAGAAATTGATACGTATTAATTGCTGTGTTTTCTCATTGTTGTCATATAAATTGTAGTTAGCTTTAATAGAATTTTTCAAGAATTTAAAATTTTCCAAGGAATTTTTCAAAAATAGAATATTTTATAACATTATGCATAATTTCCCTCATACCTTTTCCTCCCTTTGTAATGGGAATTCCTGATAAAAAGGGACTGCACAGTATATTTTATCATTTGCACTTAGCAAAACAATTCAAACAGGCCAAGGCTTAATAATGAAAGCACACCAGATTATTCATCATTCCTAGAACAAACAATGGATATACATTTTTCATATCTTTGCATGGGTTATTTTTCTCTAATTGAATCTTTGTTTCCTCCCTATAGCTGATAAACTCTTACTGATAATTCATGATCTTGCTCAACTACAATAGTCTTGACTTCTTTTGGATGTTTTATAATCACAGATTCCAAGTTAAGATTTTTGATTCATCTCAAATCAGTTTTTATGCCTGATGTGTGAAGGGGTGGATATTTATTTTGTTCCCTATTCTTTATTTCATTGCTTAAATATACCACTTGATGAAAAGATTTTTCTGTCCCTGGTGAATTACTTTGTTATCTGTCAAAAGTCTTGATTGCAATTACGCAGAGCTATTTTTGGAATATCTTTTGTTCCACTAATCTGTTTGTTCATTTTATTATGCCCACACCACAGACTTGGTTTCAGTAGCTTTATGGTAAACCTTGAAGTCAAGAAATATAAATCCTCAAATTTTCCTTTTCTTTTTCAATAATATGACTCTACTATATAGATCCTTTGCAGTTCCATATACATTTTTTTTTAATCCTAGTTTGTCAGTCATCACAGAAAAGCCTGACAGGTTATTGATTGTAATTGATTATCTTTGATTAAATTAGAGAAAATGGATGTCTTTACAATATTTATGTAGGTCCTCTAAAATTTCTCTCAAGGTTTTGTAATTTTCAGAATAGAGGTCTTGTTTTGTTTTTTGTATTTCAATTTTTATAGGAATTAAATTTTATAGCAATATTTTTCTATATGACTAGCCAATTATCCCCAAACCTTTGTAGAAATCCTTTCTATGGATTTATGTTTATACTTAACAATTTTGGTAACTAGAACTTTATAGAGATATTCTAAGTCTTAAAACATTTTTAGAATTGAAAGCATTCCTTTGATGTCCGTGTTTATACCTGCTATAGCTCTAAGCCCCATGGAATAAAGCAGTGGAAAAATCACTTTCCTTTAGTAGCTGAGCTTCTCATCCACCCAATGGAAGCTATGCTGGACCCATCACTGTTTTCTGCTTAACCATACTGTAATTCTTAATCTCTTTATGATTTTAATCTTAATCTCTTTCTGCACTCCCTAGTAACCTTAGTAACAGTGACCTTGTGTCTATTTCTAATCTTCGCTTCAAGTCAAATGATTGAATATATTTTTCACCCAAATCTCCTGCATTGCAGGCAGATTCTTTACCAGCTGAGCCACAAGGGAAGTGTTCAAGCAGGCTGGCATCTCCCTATTTACCAATTATTTGATCACACAACCAATATTTTAATATGTAACCAAGTATGTTATTCTAAGTATACCACTACATTCTAGCACGTGTTCCCAAATTAACTCAGTGGCAAAGAGTTGCAAGGTGTTCGCTTTCTCTACTGTCATCCCTGTTTCTCATCATGGATTCATTTTCAAAAACTAATATTAATGTAGCCATTTTTTTCTATTTATAAAAACAAAACAACTTCTTTAACTTCTATTCTAGCAACAGTCGCATGACTGAATGTTAAAGATTATTCAGGCTGTAATCACTGTTCATACCACCACACTTCAAGTTCTCCTTCAACTAATTCGAATTGGGTTACTGTCCCCCAACTCCCCTGAAAATGCTATAGTCAAGGTGACCTACGATATGCAATTGACAAGGTTCTGTTTTTACCTTACTTGACTTCTGAGCAACATTAGTTACAGTTAGAAATTTCCTTTACATTTTTCTTTTCTGATTTCCATGATACTTCTTTCTCTGCTGTTTTCTCCTATTCAGCATTCTCTCTGAGTAGGAATCTGTTCAGTACTGGTTTGAGTCCTAAATATAGAATCCCCACAACTTTGGCCTCTTCTTTCTACTACCATATTCTGATTATTTATGATCATTTGGTTTCTTGGTATTAAGTGTCCATACAGCTCCCCTTCTCTGTAGCATGGCTCTGATATACTCATGTTCTTTCATGAATTCATCCTAGAAGCCTCAAAACATATACTCAATTATTACCTTCCTTGATTTTTCCTCAGGTTGACTAATGGTTACCTTAAACTTAACATTTCCTGAAAAACATCCTTTTCTCTTTCTAACCAGATCCAATTTCCTAATCCATACCATCTTCAGTTTAGTTGCTCAGTCGTGTCTGATTCTTTGCTACCCCATGAACTGCAGCACACCAGGCCTCCCTGTCTATCATCAACTCCTGGAGTCCACCCAAACCCATGTCCATTGAGTCAGTGATGCCATCCAACCATCTCATCCTCTGTCGTCCCCTTCTTCTCCTGCACTCAATCTTTCCCAGCATCAGGGTCTTTTCAGATGAGTCAGCTCTTCACATCAGGTGGCCAAAATATTGGAGCTTCAACTTCAATATCAGTCCTTCCAGTGAATATTCAGGACTGATCTCCTTTAGGGTAGACTGGTTGGATCTCCTTGCAGTCCAAGGGACTCTCAAGAGTCTTCTCCAACACCACAGTTCAAAAGCATCAATTCTTCTGTGCTCAGCTTTCTTTATAGTCCAACTCTCACATCCATACATGACTACTGGAAAAACCATAGCCTTGACTAGACGGACCTTTGTTGACAAAATAATGTCTCTGCTTTTTAATATACTGTCGAGGTTGGTCATAACTTTCCTTCCAAGGAGCAAGTGTCTTTTAATTTCATGGCTGCAGTCACCATCTGCAGTGATTTTGTGGCCCAGAAAAATAAAGTCAGCCACTGTTTCGCCATCTATTTGCCATGAAGTGTGGATAGCAGTACATATACATATATATATAAATCCATCCAGTTTTCAGTCTTGAAAGTGACAGTGGTTCTTTTGTGCATTTCTCTATTAGTCCCCTTAGACTACCATAATGAAATACCATAGGCAGGGTGACCTAGACAACAGAAGTGTATTTTCTCACAGTCCTGGAGATTGGGAAGTCCAAGATCAAGGTGAGGGCTAACCTGATTTCTACAGACTGCAGCCCTCTTGCTGAGTTCTCAAATGGCAGAGGGAGAGAGCTCTGGTGTCTTTTCTTCTTTAAGGTTTCTAATCTAAAGATGAGCACAATAAAGGACAGAACAGTGTAGACCTAACAGAAGCAAAAGATATTAAGAAGAGGTGGCAAGAATACACAGAAGAACTATACAGAAAAGGTCTTCATGACCCACAAAAACATAATGGTGTGGTCACCCACCTAGAGCCAGACATCCTTGGATGCAAAGTCAAGTGGGCCTTAGGATACATCACTATGATAAAGCTAGTAGAGGTGATGAAATTTCAATTGAACTATTTCAAATCCTAAAAGATGATGTTGTGAAAGTGCTACACTCAATATGCCAGCAAATTTGGAAAACTCAGCAGTAGACACAGAACTAGAAAAGGTCAGTTTTCATTCCAATCCCAAAGAAAGGCAATGCCAAAGAACGCTCAAACTACCGCACAATTGCACTCATCTCACTTGCTAGTAAAGTAATGTTCCAAATTCTCCAAGCCAGGCTTCAACAGTACGTGAACCGATAACTTCCAGATATACAAGCTGGATTTGGAAAAGGCAGAGGAACCAGAGATCAAATTGCCAAGAGCTGTTGGATCATCAAAAAAGCAAGACAGTTTCAGAAAGACATCTACTTCTGCTTTATTGACTACTCCACAGCCTTTGACTCTGTGTATCACAACAAACTGTCGACAATTCTCAAAGAGATGGGAATACCAGACCACCTTAGCTGCCTTCTGAGAAATCTGTATGCAGGTCAGGAAGCAACAGTTAGAACCGGACATGGAACAGACTGGTTCCAAATTGGGAAAGGAGTATATCAAGGTTGTATACTGTCACTCTGCTTATTTGACTCATTTGCAGAGCATATCATGCGAAATTCCAGGCTGGATGAAGCACAAGCTGGAATCAAGATTGCTGGGAGAAATATTTATAACCTCAGAAACGCAGATGATGCCATTCTTAAGGCAGAAAGTGAAGAAGAACTAAAGAGCCTCTTGATGAAACTGAAAGAGGAGAGTGAAAATTTTGGCTTAAAACCCAGCATTTAAAAAATGAAGATCATGGCATCCAGTCCCATCACTTCATGGCAAATAGATGGGGAAACAATGGAAACTGTCAGACTTTCTTTCTTGGGCTCCAAAATCACTGCAGATGGTGACTATAGCCATGAAATTAAAAGAGGCTTGCTCCTTGGAAGAAAAGCTATCACCAACCTAGAAATCATATTAAAAAACAGAGACATTACTTTGCTGACAAATATCTGTCTAGTCAAAGCTATGGTTTTTTCCAGTAGTCATATATTAATGTGAGAGTTGGACTATAAAAAATGCTGAGCACTGAATAATTGATGCTTTTGAACTGTGGTGCTAGAGAAGACTCTTGAGAGTCCCTTGGACTTCAAGGAGATCCAACCAGTCAACCCTAAAGGAAATCAATCCTGAATACTCACTGGAAGGACTGATGCTAAAGCTGAAGTTCCAATACTTTGGTCACCTGATGCAAAGAACTGACTCATTGGAAAAGACCCTAATGTTGGGAAAGACTGAAGGCAGGAGGAGAAGGGGACGATGGAGGATGAGATGGTTGGATGGCATCACCAACTTGCTGGACATGAGTTTGAGGAAGCTCCAGGAGTAGGTGATGGACAGGGAAGCCTGTTGTGCTGCAGTCCATGGGGTTGTAAAGAGTTGGAAATGATTGAGCAACTGAACTGAATTCTATTGGTTCAGGATTTTACGTTATGATCTCATCTACCTTAAATGTCTCCTAAAAGCCCTATCTCCAAATACAGTCACATTGAAATGTATGGCTTCAATATATGAATTTTCGTGGAACACAGTATAAGCCATGGTATTTTGCCCCTCCCCGCAATTCATGTCCTTTTCATATGCAAAACATGTTCATTTCATCCCAACAGCCCCAAACTCTTGACTCACTACAGTATCATATCTTGGGTCCAAACTTTCATCAAAATATTTAAATCAGATATGAGACTCAAGATGATTCATCTGAAGGAAAAAATTCTCTAGTTGTGAACCTGTGAAACAAGACAACTGATGTGCTTCCAAGATACAATGATGGGAAAGGCATAGGATAGACATTCCCATTCCAAAAGAGAGGAATCAGAAAGAAAAATAGGGTGCTAGTGCCCAAAATCAAGCAAGGTAAATAACACAAGATTTTAAGATTCCAGAATAATTCTGTTTGGCTCTATGTCCCATCTTCCAGATCCACTGGGGTGGTGGTTTCACTTTCTAGACCTACTGGAATGGCAGTCCCACCTCCATGGCTCCACTGTGTGGGGAACTGTGCCCCCCAAGCAAGCTTTGCCAAGTGGGTCCCCATTCCTGAGGCTCCACAGGATGACCCTGACATCCATCCAGAAATCGTCTGACCCATTGAAACAAAGGAAATGACTCCACACTTTAAAACCAATGAAGCAGCTCAGATGGTCTCTGAGACACCTTCAGAGTTAATCTTTTCATTTTTAAAGAACAGTGCATATTTGCCCCCGAATTGCTTTATGGTCTATTCCTGTAGTATCTTAAGAAGTTGAACAGTCTTTTTTTCATTTACAACCGTCCTCCTCACCCTCACCCCCATTTTGTTCAAAGTGTCAGTTTATTTTCCAGTATAATTCCATCTCTATTCCTGATTTCTGCTGACATAGCTGATTCAGTCCCTGAGTCACATCTACTATCTCTTTACTAAGTGATTATACAGCTACCCCCTTAGTAGTCCCTGAGAACAAGCATTCTCACTTTAGGATGCAAGTGTGCTAAGTTGCTCAGTCATGTCCGACTCTCTGAAATTCTATGGACTGTCATCCTCCAGGCTCCTCTGTCCATGGGATTCTCTAGGCAAGAGTATTGGAGTTGGTTGCCATGCCCTCCTCCAGGGGATTTTCCTGACTCGGGGATCAACTTCAAGTCTCTTACTTCTCCTGCAAGGCAAGCAGGTTCTTTACCACTAGCACCACCTGGGGAATGGCTGAGAATTTTCCAAATTTGCAAGCTGTGTTTCTTTTTTGACTAACACTTATTTTTTCAATTCATTTCTCTTTTCTCACAGTTTACTGTTAGTAGTTTCAAGGAAACAAGCTGTGCCTTCAACGCTTTCCTTGGAAATCTCCTCAGCTAATTATACAGTATCATCGCTTGCAAATTCTACCTTCCACATTAATCAGTTCAGTTCAGTTGCTCAGTCATGTCCAACTCTTTGCATCCCCATGGACTGCAGTATACCAGCCTTCTCTATCCATCAACAACTCCTGGAGCTCACTCAAGCTCATGTCCATTGAGGCGGTGATGCCATCTGACTATCTCATCCTCTGTTATCCTCTTCTCCTCCTGTCTTCAATCTTTCCCCAAATCAGGGTCTTTTACAATGAGTCAGTTCTTTGCATCAGGTGGCCAAACTATTGGAGTTTCAGCTTCAGCATCAGTCCTTCCAATGAATATTCAGGACTGATTTCCACATTAATACTACAGCACAATTGAGGCAAATCCCCTGTCACTTTATAACAAAGTTCACCTTTCCTCTGGTTTCTAATAACATGTTGTATTTGTGTCTGAGATTTCAACAGAATGGCCCTTCACATCCACATTTCTACCAACATTCTGTTCATAATTATTCACGTATTCTCTAAGAAGGTGAAAGCTTCTCTCCAGCTGTTCTTTTTTTCTCTCACCAGAGTTACCTTTAACATTCACATTTCTGACATTCACCTCAAGACTCTTCCAGCCTCTGCCCATCACCTAGTTCCAAACTGTTTCAACATTTTTAGATATTTGTTACAATATACACATTTCTTCATACTAAAATTTGTATTTTGTTTGCTCATGCTGCTTTAACAAAATACCACAGACTGGTAGCTTAAACAACAGATATTTATTTTCTTATAGCTCTGGAGGCTGAAAAATCCGAGATCAAGGTGCCAGCCAATTGGGTTTCTGTTGAGAGCTCTCTTACTGCCTTGTATGTGCCCAGTTTCTGTGTTCTCACATCGTTTTTTCTCAGAGTGAGCATGTGGAGAGAGATCTGTCTTCTTCTTATAAAAGTATTAATCCTATTGAATCAGGGATCTACTCTTATGCCTCATTTAACCTTAATTACCACCAAAAACTGCCCACCCATCTCCAATTATAGCAACAGTGGGCTTCAAAATATGAATTTTGTGGGAACACAGTTCAGTCCATAGCACCTTCCAGTTGCTAATTTTGTTTGTCAATGACACTTACTTGCATTTTGTAAATAGCAGCTCTTGGACTGGAAAAAGAACACTGAAACCATGCCCTTAGGAATTCTGGGTACTGCTCAAAGGAGGACATTAATATTCTGATTTAGCATAGAAGTATGAGTGTCTTTAGGAACACATTGTAAATCACCTTTTTTTGCACATCACATTATAGATTTCTTCAGGACAACTCTTCTTCATGAAACTCAAACCTAGCTTATAGGAACCTCCTGATTGATAGCTGAGCCCACAGACAAAACAAAGAAAAACTTACACTCTAAATTCAGAGAAAAAAAAATGAAATCAATAACATATTTTTACCACAACCATCCATATTTCCTGGGAATTTAATATATCATTGTATTTGTTTGGATTTTAACAGTAAATAAGAGCCATGTGCTTTATTTATCAGCACAAAATAGGGTATTGCTATACATGCAATAAAATGAGATAATCAGGCAACTACTTAGATGAGTTAGAGCCCCAAATATTTTTTCTAATAAATTTGGGAAATACAGACTTTCTATGTTACTTTAAAATACAGAAGCAATAGACTTCTGGTTAAAATGGCAATTTGAATGCAAGGACCTATTTGCTTTTCAGAATTTAAATAATTAAATAGATGTAAATGTACTTAAATTAATTCTGGAGCTCCTTATGTTTTAATCTTATTGCAGTATTGAATTCAGAGAAATAGTGTATACAATCTAGAAATAAAATATGTAGTTTCATCTCCCCAAGTCCACTTAAGGCTAATTTATAGCTCTCAGCATGAGCTGCGAGTCCTCTTGCCTTCCCCTTTCCAAGAATCAGGCTGCCTTAAGCTGTTTCAGATCCTCTCACTCTCTCTCTGACTCGGATTTCCTCACCAAGGACTCACCTTCCTTATCTTCTGTGTTTCTCAGTATATGTTTCCTGATCCACATTCTCAGCTGTCTGTTATCTACGCTCGTGTTACGCACATTGATTTCTTTGCTGTACAGGATAACACGTGAGTATTTTGGGAGGAGCTAGGATCCCTTCAATGTCAGTGAACTCTACAGACACAGATGGGCTGGGTAGGACAGAAGGGATGAGTGGCTCCCAGTCCCCAGAGATGGAAAAAGAAGGCTGCTTACTCTGGGGAAAACTTGAGCACAGGGAAACTTCCTTTCACCCCCAGGAGTGTTTTAATATGTGGCTTAAACATTGCTCTGTCTTCCACCACTCTATCATTTTCCAGTGCTCAAGAAATACTACAGCCTGTTTGATAGCTAAAGATACACAAAGCCTTAGCATTTTTGAGTGATTTATTGAATCACAAGCAAACATGCACATACATTTAAACTGGAACCATTCTCATTATAATATTCTACATTTCAACTCAAATTCTCTGTTCTTCTCCAATATGACAACTTGCTGTAATTTTCAGATTCCACAACCAAACTCACTCCTTGAAAATATAAAAGGTTCTCAAAAAATATTTAGGGCATTTAATGACAAAAACACAGAAAAACATTTAAAGGTACAAAGTAATAAAATGGATCTATAAAAGACTACCATATGGCAATTCTGCTGGCTTTTATTCCCCAATAACCAAAAGCAAACTCTTGCATTTGCTCTTGTTTGATCCAGACAGTGTTCAGAAACTGCTCTCCTGTGAGAAATGTTCTTAACATTTTTTAAAACTGATACCACAAAAGCTTCTTACTGTGGTAAAACAATATGGTTTTCAATGAAAATTATTTTAATCAATCAAGTGTGAACAGCACTGAATATTTCCGTCTTAGCATTATGTATAATAAAAGACAAATGGCTTATATGGTGTTTTATTGGCATCTGTATAATTAATGCAATCAGGCTTTTAAGAAGGTGATGTTTCCTTTTTTGCAAAACTTCTGAAAATTTATAGATTGGCAAAATATTTCCTAGTAGCATTTCAGATGACTGATACACTGCAGTCAATACATACATTGCCCCTGCTGACATATTTACAGCACTTTCAAACATAGTTTCTCTGTCACAAGGAAGTCATTTTGTAAGGAAATAATAACTAATTCTTCAGGATGTTCTCTGATTCTTCACAAGACTGATAGCAATCAGAGAAGTATAGTAAAAGTCAAGGAAGCAAGACTAGTAGAAGCATGGAACCAGCCAAATCTAAAATCAATCCTTTAGTCCTTGTGATTCCAAATATCCAGAAATTAATAATCATGTAGAAGATAAAATTAATATTTAAAGATAAAAATAATATTTTTGTAATTATTTTAGTTTTCAATGAATATTTATGATTCAATATACATAGGTTATTGACAGATTGAAATCTGTTAATCCATAGCTTAAATCCCCTGCCCCAGAATTTTCCATGTTGTTAACTTTTGAAGCTTAACCTTCAACTTTCCCTAAGGTGTACAGATGACTTATCCTCATTTCTTGGACATTTATGTATCTGTAGCTGTGGGCATTATTTGCTGTTATTTAGCTGCTAATCCATGTCCAACTTTGCTACCCCATGGGCTACAGCATGCCAGGCTCCTCTGTCCTCCACTGTCTCCCAGAGAATGCTCAAATTCATGTTCATTGAGTCAGTGATGCTCTCTTACTATTTCATCCTCTGCCTCCCCTTCTCCTTTTGCCTTTAGTCTTTCCCAGCACTAGAGTCTTTTCCAATGAGTCAGCTCTTCACATCAAGTGGCTAAAGTATTGGAGCTTCAGCCTCAGTCCTTCCCATCAGTGGGTTTTATAAACATAAAATAATCTTTTGCCTCTTTTAGGCTCTCTAAGGGTCTAATTTCTCTTAAGAGGAAAGGTTTCTCTTCACCACTAAATCATATATATATATATATATATATATATATATATATATATATACATACATACATGTATGTATACCAAGGTTTATGTATACATACATCTATGTATATATGTACACATATATATGAATTTTTGGAAAAGTATTTTTAAAGGCTTGAAAGCATTACAATGTCATGTGTCTAAAGTATCACTATGTATAGGATCTTTCCTCATTTTTGTAACCTTCTGATTTCTATAGAAGGAATTCTGCAAAATATTATTTTTTAAAATGATCAAATTTGCTAATTCTTATAACTTAAAAGTTCTGGATTTTTTAGTAGCCACATTAGATTAAAAATAATTAAAATGCAATATTTTTGTTGAAACAGGATTTCTCAATCTTGGCACCATTGACGTTTTGGGCCAGAAAATTCTTTACTGTAGGGGATGTCCTGTGCATTGGCAGATATTTAGTAGCATCCCACCCACTAGATGACAGTAACATCCCTCAGTTGTGACAACCAAAAACGTCTCCCTTTTGGCAAATGTCCTCTGGACAGAAAAGTTATCCTAAGTTGAAAACCACTGCCTTAAAAGAAAATATTCCATTATTTGTCATCATTAGTATACGACATTATGAACAATAATGCCCACACTTGGATAACTGTGGATGTGAATACATATAAGTTTCTATATCCTAATAGAAATCAACATAATACATTTGTTTCCATTCAGTAGACATTTCCAAATTTTAGTGCATCTTAGAGAAATAAATGCATATCTGAAGCTTAATTGAATATTTTTTTTGCTTTTGTATTAAAATTTTGAGGACATTTAAATTCCTCTTCCCTGTGTTTATGCCCTTTTCTTTCTTGTTTCTTATGTTAAGGTAAGAGGAGATGATTTTTATTGTCTCTACACAGTTCATTGATGACATCTGCTTTGCTCTCAGCATCTCACAGAAATTTCAAGGCAAATTAATGACCAGATGGCTTTACCTGTCAAAAAACAAACTTTTCTAGATATCCAGCCTATTTCAGCATAGTGCCTTACGTCTAAAAGGAAAGCCAAAAGTAACATAATATCATTAGGCAGAGTAAAACTTACACAATGTGGACTATTTATTCTTAAAAATCCTATTTCTTCTAGTTATGCAGTTTTTCACTTCTGTAAAATTGCATCATTTCTTTGGGGTGCCATTCTCCAGTTAAGACTGACTGCTGTGAATATTGTATTTTTCTTCCTCATTAAAGTTTTGTAAAATGTTGTTTTAGCAACTTTCCAAGCCAATTTGACCTTACATAGAGAAGGAGACACATCCGTGTTTAAGAAGCAGCTATATGCTTGTGGGCCTTATCTGGCGCAGGCTCCCGTCACTGGCCTACACGTCTAGGTGTGTGCCCAGACAGCTCCCGCAGCTTCATGCTTGCATACAGCCAGCCCGAGCCCGTCACCCGTCTCCACTGCAGTGTGTGCCCACGGGATCCCCTTCAGCCAAACGAGTACACACTGACAGTCAAGGCCTCCACAGCTACTCTTAGGCCCGGACCCGGCCTCAACTCATGTCACTGGGGTGCAGTGCAGTCTACGCTCACACCTAGCTCCTGAATACTCCCAGCGCCAGTGCTTGTCACTCACTTCTACTACTGCGTATGTGCCTGTGGCTAGCCGTGTACACCACTAGCCCCCACTCTCATCTCCAGCCTTCACTGCCACACACGTCCAATGCTAGCCCCTGATGCCACATGAGTTCAGGCTGAAACCCTGGCCCCTGCGGCTTTTCAAGTGCCCAGCTCTGCCCTGACTTCCGTCAGTGGTCTGCACCGCTGCCTGTGCTGACAGTCAGCTCCTATAGCATCACACTTGCTCACTGCTGGCCTCAGCTTTCATCACTGACACCCACTACTGAGGACACAAAGATGGCAAGCCCCGCAGTCACAGTGCAGATGTGCTACAGATTCAATGCAATTTGTTTTCAAAATTCCAATGTTATTGTTCACAGACATAAAAAAAAAATCTTCTAAAATTCATATGAAACCCCTAAAGACCCCAAATAGTCAAAGCAATCTTGAGAAAGAACAAATCTTGCCAAATCATACTTTTTGATTTCAAACTATATTACAAAGCTAGAGTAAACAAAACAGTACCACGGTACTGGCATAAAAACAGACATATAGACCAATGGAAAAGAATCAAGAACCCGGAAATAAACTCCCACATAGAAGGCCAACTAGTTTTGACAATGGAGCTAAGGATACTCAATAAGTGGTTTTGAATATTTACTTGAAAAAAAAGTGAAATTGGATCCCTATCTTACGTTGCTCAAAAATTAACCCTAAATTTACTACAGGCTTAAATGTAAGACATGAAATCATAAAAGTTCTAGAAGAAGACATAGAAAGCTCCTTGACATTAGTCTTGACAATGATTTTTGGATATGACTCCAAAAGCATAAGCAATGGAAGTAAAAATAAACAAGCAGAACTACATCCAACTAAGAAGCATCTATACAGCAAAAGAAATAATCAATAAAATTAAAAGGCAGCCAAAAGAATGAGAGAAAATATTTTCAGATCATACATCTGATAATGGATTGATAGCTACATAAGGAACGCATAAAACTCAATAGCCAAAAAAAATCTGGTTAAAAAATGGGCAAAGAATATGAACATTTTTCCAAAGAAAACATACAAATGGCCAAAAGACACACGGAAAGATGCTCAACATCACTGTCACTAATCACCAGGGAAATACAAGTCAAAATCACAATGAGATATCACAACATTTCTGTTAGAAAGGCTATTATCACAAAGACAAGAAATAAGTGTTGATGAGGATGTGGAAAAAAGGGGAACACTTTTACACTGTTATTGAGAATGTAAAATGCCACAATTAATATAGAAAACAGTATGGGGATTCCTCTGAATATTGAAAGTAGAGTTACGATACAATGCAGCAATCTCACATCTGAGTATATATCTGAAGGAAATGAAATCAGGAACTCAGAGATATTTGCACTGCCATGTCCATTGGATTAGTAGTATCATTTACAATAGCTAAGAGATGGAAACAACCTAAGTTTACATCAAAAGACAAACCGATAATGAAAATGTGATAGCCACACACATTCACATATGGTCAAATGTTATTCAGGCATTTAAAAAAGGGAAACTTGAAACACTAATAATGGCATGTGAGGGTATTATGCTAAGGGATAAATCAGAGAGAAAGACAAAAACTCAGCTTTGTGTGGAATCTAAAATGGATGAACTTTGAGAAACAGAGTGTTTAATGGTGATTGCCAAGGGCTGGGGATGGGGGAAATAAGGAGATTTTGGTCAAAGGGTATAAACTTCTAGTTATAAAATGAGTAGGTTCTGGAGCTCACATGTAAAGCATAGTGACCACAGTTAACAACACAATATTGTATACTTCAAAGCTGCTAAAGAGAGTAAATCTTAAATGTTCTCCCCACAACAATAACAAGAAATGGTAATCCAGTGAGGCTATGGATGTGTTACCTACCCTTTTTTGGTAATAATTTTGCAACATGTACATGCCTCAAATCATCGTGCTGTACATCTTAAACTTACACAATGTTATGTCAATTATATCTCAATAAAATTGGAAAATAAAATAAGCAGTAATGCCAATATATATTTATAAAATCTAAATGAAAAAATCTAATATTTGCTAGGAAAATGACTTATGTTGCAGTATGATTTCAAATGTCTTTCTAATTATATATATCCACTGTGTAAAGATGTTTGAATAGAATAACTCAATGAAGAAAATAAGTTATCTATAAAATAAGCCCAGAGATACTGATTTCTAACTCCAAAGCCTGAGCTGCAGCCTAGCTATAAAAATAAAATATACACACACATATTCAACATATATACAAACATATGAACTTAAAAGTCACATATATAGAATATATATACATATATCTATATGTATATAGATACATATATATATACATACATATATATATATAGAATATACTAATGAGTCAAAGAAATAACATCTATTTTGCTCTGTGTCTGTAATCCTACTTTTTATCTTTAAGAGACGTTTGTTAAAGCACTTCATGGAAAAATTGCTTGGAAAAAATATGCCAAAATTCTAATTATACTATAGAATAATCTGATCTCTTTAAAATAAAGTATTCTTATATGATGTTTGGGAAGAAGTCACAAAACTACATTGAAACATCATTCAAAATGCTGAAGAGAATGGAAGAAATGGTGTGTTTCCAAAGAAATGAGAAGTGAACCTTGTTGCGTGTCCAGGTGCACGTGTACTTCTCTAGCCCTAATCCCTTGATTAGATCTGTGAAAACTGGAAAAAATTATATTAAAAGTAAATAAATACATATTGTACCAGTTAATCAGTTATATATGTCACACTGTAACTTACTGGATTACTTATTATTTTGATTTGCTTTCGGTTGGGTTGATAATTACAAATTGCAACATATATACAGGTGGGCTGAATTAGTATCTGTAACACTGATGAAAAATTTATCTAAAAATCAGTGATTATTAGGGTTATTAATCAGGAGTTCTTTGGACAAAAGCTTTTCTTTTTCTGTCACTATCCAAATGACTTATGAGTTTCCGCACAGTTTAGGCTCAGGTAGAAGAGGTGTATCTCATCAGTGTGACTGAGTTATGGCAGAAACCCTGTAGAAAGCTGTGCAGCCACAGACATAAGAACTGCTCAAGTGATCCGTGTGCAGCTTTTTATCTACAATGACTTCTCTCCTGTGGTACAGTTACTGTTCATACCATTGTGTGATTTCATGCTCAGGAAATTTCTTTTTCTGCTATACAAGCTGATAGATTTTGCTTTTTTAAAAAAGTTTACTTTTTATCTACTTTCAGTTTAGCTGTGGTTTAAGTTACCAAGCATTGTTTATCTTACCAATTGTTTAGTACTATTGCTGTTATATATTACAATGATATACTATATATATTGCAGTTAAAACTTGTTGACATTGAATTTGGGAGGAAGTCTTCTACACTCATATTTAATTCAGTTCTAACAGTGTGACAGAAGTACATTGTTTATGTACTAGAACTATTCGATAAGGGCATTAAAGTGCAGTGAGAAAATTGCTAATTCCAGTAAAATTTATGACAATGTAGTGTCTTGAAATGGTTGATAAAGCTTAAAAAGAACTATTTCCTGCTGAATAGATAGCTATAGCATATACTTACAAATCTTTCAAAAAACCAATTCATATTTACCTAAAATTTGTAGGATATAAAATTATTTTTGCATTTGATAGAATGAACCACAAAGGAAGTACTTGCCTGGCCCTAAAATATCTCTTGACATTTATAGTCATTGTAACTAGAAAACACTGTTTATAGTTATTGCTAGTATGACAGAATACTTTTATACCACTCCTCATCAAGTTTTTTCCTTGAAAATATATTCAAATATAAAAAGTGTTTGTACAAATTATTAAAAACTTTAATGAAAACAAAAGTGAAGATAAAGCATCAATAATTTTACACACATACACAAAACCCACACATAATCAATGTCAATACTTTGAAAGATTTCCCTCCTATTTCTGTTCTATATAATGAGAATCCCATCACTTTATTTTGTGTGAGACAGTATAGAATAAATATAAGGGAAATGGATTCTTAATCCACACTGCCCAGGTTTGATTCATAGTATTGTGATATCAGCCTGGTTAGTGGTTACTTAATCTTTGATTCTCAGATTGTGCACAAGGTAGTAATAATAATAGTACCTAATTCATAAGGTTGTATAAGAGGAGAGAATATTATTGAATAAGAAGATTAAAGAATAGAAAAAAATAAATGGAAATGTAGAAAGATTATGTGATGTATTAGATATGATTAAAAAAAGGACTAGCATTTAGCATACATAAAATTAGGACAAAAGTACCATATTGGTTAGGACATTTATAAAACTAATAAAACATACAAGAGGAACATTCAAGAGATCTAATAACCCTCACATGAATCTGTAATTTTAAAATCAAATAACTGAAAATTAAGATTCAAAACACAGACTAATTCCAGATTCATGTAAAGTTCATGGAACTCCTTGAAACTAATTTTTACTGGCATATCTGATATTTTTTCATAGAATTCCTAATAACTGTATGGGAAAACTGTAGAGGCCTTGAATGATGTTTACTTCTGCACAGAAGAAGAACTGGATTTCTTTCTAACAGATATTACATGCAGATTAGTCTGCATGAGCTCCATAAGAATGTCAGTATCCCTGCTTAGATTTTTAGTCTATAAGGGCTCTTTTCTGCTTGTTTGTATTTTCCAGCATTTTGCTCACTGCATTAGAGGCTTAGGAGTTGGCAAATACTTAGGGAGAAGTTAATGGAGAATGTCAGGCTTACATCTATGATTCCCTTGCTAGTACCATGACCCCTCAATTCCCTGCCCTCTGGCATTTCTGAGCTCCAGTCTTTGCCTCCACAGCCCAATGAAACTCTCCCAAGCACCTATCGACCTACACACCTGCCCTTTCTTCATAGCATAGGAAATTTGCAGATATCTGAATGAAGTAAACACTGTCCTCCCATCTTTATTGGTAAACTTAAAGCTTGTTCTTTTAAATCCATGTTTTAGACTTGCATTCATTGGGAGTGTTAGTCTGATACAAATTTCTCTGTTGAGACCACAGAACCAGTGATTTTTAAATCCAGAATATATTCTGGGTCTCTGTAATAGCACTAAAAGATGATAGGCTTCTAATTAGCCCTTATAATACCAGTGTCCTCTTCAATTGTAGCCTTTGAGTGCAATATTTAAAGCAGATATTCTTAATAAACAGGACATGAAACTGACAGGTTGATGAAGAAAACTTCATTCACAAGGAAAGTAATGCTTGATACTCTTCCTAGTAGGATTTCACAAGTGCTAGAGACCAGTGAGGACTGTGCATTTCTCAGTATTTTCCACTTTTTATGGTAGTTTTTAAAATTTTCCTTGTTCTTCTGGATCACTGTCCAAATATATCATGAGCAGGTAAATAATAATTCAGTTTATATATCATCAAGAAACAAAGTGTTATAGTCAGACCTGATGAGAAGGATTAAACATTACCTAGAGATCTTTTATTTTTACCTGGATGCCCAAAAAGATGGGGCTTTGCAGTATTTGTTTTAAGGAGGTGGGAAGACGTGTATAAGAATGTTGTGTATGAATGTTAGGGGGGCCAAGATGTGAATTGCAGGAGAGACTTTGTTGCTTACATAATAAAGAGCCTTATGTACTAATCAAACTGATTTGTTGAATGTACCAAAAACTTCTAACTTCACTATCTTCACATTATGAAGGTAAAGGCAAGACAATCTCAGTCCTGGGCCCTGACCATGAAGAGCGTTGATAAAAATGCCAGCACCTGCCCCCTTTCTGACATTTTATAACATGAAAAATAAAGCTCTGAGTTGTCTGAGTACTAAACAATGATCCCTTTTCCTTATCAGTAAACCCCACAGTTTCAAATCTGCATTATTATGAGTAGTGAGCACCACACAATATTCTCTTTTCCTCAAAGGACCCCCAAATCTGCATTTTATGGAGTTGTCTACAAAATATATTTGTTTGCTTCTCCAGTAAAATGGCTTGAAACAGACTATGATTCTTACTTTGGGAATTAGATACATAGTTCAATATTTTTTATAAGATGTGTCTTCAGTTGCTTTGATAATAGATTTAGAATAAGGGTGGTCAATAAATCAAAGATGAGAAATTAAAGTCAGGCATTTCTTTGCAACCTGTATCCTAAATATATGAATATATAAGAGAACATCTATTCAGTGCCAAGCTATTAATACCATGATGTTGTACAACTCTTATTTGCTAATGTTTGACTCTTACGCTGTTTATTCGCTCATAGGAAACAATCGTTTTGTACCGTGGTTAAAACTTGGACAGCCGTGTATTTAAATCCCTAAGTATTTGGGTCTGAATTTCAGATGAGTTTTGCTTTCATTATTTTTTCTCTAGGATTCAATTTTGTGCACTCATCAAATAATTATTCTAGCTAATGTCTATGAAAACATCTAGATTCTTACAGATAAAAGCGGGTAGAGGAAATACAGAGGAGAGGAGGAAGACTGGAGTGGGTAGAAGAAAAAACAAACAAGAGGAAAGAGGGAGCAGAGTGGTACTATTTTTTTTTTTCTTTTTGCATTTTCTTTTTACATATACTACAGTAATGTCATATATATAAAGTCATTTCATCTTTTCAATAACATTATACAATAGCTACTATCCTAACCATTTTAAAGTAAGAAAATCAAGATTTAGTGTTTTATGACTTTTTCCCCAAGTTCAGACAAGCAGTAATAGAAAAGGGGCTTAATTCACTGTGCCTGTCTCAGAAACCAGTGCACCTTAGTAACACATAAACTGTATTTTCTCAGACCTTTCTTTATTACCTAAGGCTGAAATGTGGCAGAGGGCGAAACAAGGCACTGATTTTCTTCTCCCACAGATCTTCAGTTCATTCTACTGCTGACTTTCTAGGATTTAATGTACTACTGCCTGGGAGTTCTATCTTAAGTCTGAAGTTTTACTGGGATTTCTTTTCCCAAAGAATACTAAAATTAAGAAAAAAAAATTCTAAGACATTTCCTATTTGAAATAGGCCTGTATGCATGCTAAGTCATTTTAGTCGTGTCTGACTCTGCAACCCCATGGACTGTAGCCCATCAGGTTCTTCTGTCCATGGAATTCTCCAGGCAAGAATACTGGAGTGGATTACTGTGCCTTCCTCCAGAGGAATCTTCCCAACCCAGGTATCGAACCTGCATCTCTTATGTCTCCTGCATTGGCAGGAGGTTTTTTTTTTTTTTTTTTTTTACCACTAGTGCCACCTGGAAATGGGCCTCAGTTCAGTTTGGTCACTCAGACGTGTCTGACTCTTTGCGACCCCATGCATCGCAGCATGCTAGGCCTCCTTGTCCATCACCAACTCCCGGAGTTTACCCAAACTCATGTCCATTGAGTTGGTAATGCCATCCAGCCATCTCATCCTCTGTCGTCCCCTTCTCCTCCTGCCCATAATCCTTCCCGGTATCAGAGTCTTCTCCACTGAGTCAACCCTTTGCATGAGGTGGCCAAAGTATTGGAGTTTCAGCTTCAACATCAGTCCTTCCAATGAACACCCAGGACTGATCTCCTTTAGGATGGACTGGTTGGATGTCCTTGCCTAGAAGCATCTAATTTAGTTCTCTTTAACCAGTCTGTGGATAATTTATATTCCTGAAGTGAGGGTATCAAGTCACAAATTTTGCATATGGTACAGCCCTTTAGGGAATCTGATGCTCCTTCAGAGTGTGTATTCCATAGTTAGATTTTCCAATGAAGATAACTCAGTTTTTCATCACTCTTGTGTGTGTGCTCAGTTGTGTCCAACTTTTTGCGACCTCACAGACTATAGCCTGCCAGGCTCTTCTTGTCCGTGGAATTTTCCAGGCAAGAATATTGGAGTGGGTTGGCATTTCCTACTCCAGGATATCTTTCCCACCCAGGGATTGAACCTATGTCTCTTGCAATGGACAGGCGGATTCCCTACCACTGAGTCATCTGGGAAGTCCCTTAATCACTCTTTGCCATGTATAAATTACACAATTATAGTTACTTACTTGACATTCTGCCAAATTCTACCACTGAGAGCTTAGAGTTACATTAACAATGTGTATGGATATACATCCAAAGATCCAACAAAGTGTTTTAAGGTTTCATGTCACTCTATTACCACCATTACCCTCTTACTCTAGTGCTATTCACTGCTACTTTCCCCTGTCCCATGGCAAATGATCTCGTGCCTCCAGACTGTATGAGATTCGGAGATCACTGCCGAGGCGACAATGACTTCCACAGCTGTGCTTGCAAAAGGAGCTATGTCTATAAGAGCAGATACAGTGGAGGGAAAAGTGAGAAGTCTCTTTATTTTGGTTTCTGCCTGAAAATGAAGAAGCTAAATATATGATCACTAGATAAATGACACTGCAATTTTGACAGCTGTCACTGTCAGATTAAGCGGAAAAAAACCTATTCTACTCCACAATTCCAAGCTTTGGCACTACTAAGTGATTCCTTCAAAATATCTTTTTGAGCAGGCATAATGATACATATGATGAATGACATTAGCAGATTTGCTATACTTCTTACCTTTGCTTGATACCAACTAGACTAGAAGGATTTTATGTCAACAATATGCTGGCCAGAACCATCTTTTGCTGTAGATTTTACACAAGCCTCAACACTTCAACAAATTGTGGTATCCACGTACCTCTAATACATTGATCTGAACAATATCTAAACACATTCGCACACAATTTGGATTCGCTACTGGGAAAGAGCATGCATGCTAAGTTGCTTCAGTTGTGTCTGATTCTTTGTGACCTTGTGGACACAAGAGTACTAGAGTAGGTTGCCATGCCCTCCTTCAGAGGATGTTCCTGACCCAGGGATCAAACCCACACCTTCTGTGTCTCCTGCACTGGCAGGCAGGTTCTTCACCACTGAGGCACCTGGGATGCCCAACTGGGTAAGAGCAGGCATCCTCTTTTCCACACTCAAAACTGTCTCGAGGGATGAGAGAGATACAGAATAGACTAAACCAAACAGGTAGCTGGGACTGAACCTATTTAAGACTTGCTGGTAACAATAGAGATGCCCGCACATGACTTGCAGACACAGGAATAAGAATAAATGTTATTTTAAGCCATTGAGTTTTGGGATGATATAGTCTGCGGCCTTGCTACGGCAATAGCTAACCAGAAGTTGACACTGGGAAATGAGGTGCCATTTCAACAAAATGTGATTTTGATCAGGGCTACAGGCTGCAAGAAAACTGCTATAAATGGCCAGAAAAAAGTGAGGAAACTCTAATGAAATACTAGAAAAATCTGACCTGTGGATTTTAGTTCTGAAACTTTTACTAAAGTTATTGCCTGTATTTGGAGGATTATGTGCCTGATAAACATACAGAGGTACCAAAAAATGATGAAATCTGAACAGAAATAGCTAGTTTTTGAGCAGTGTTTAGTTGTAGTGGAGATAATACAAGATTGAAGAGCTGCTAAATGAAATTATTTTTCGACAAAGTAAAGGTGTGGCTAGTAAGACAAGGAAAGTGCCTAACTCAGAGGTTATCACTAAAAATAATCTCAGGATAAAGATTCAGTGAAGCCTGTTATCTAACCTTTCATTAAAACTTCTAAATTAATTAATATCCCTTAAAATTATGCCTCTAAAATGAACAAAATGCCATTCAGCAAAATAAAAGTGATGCTGGATGAATAAAGTAGTATTTTTACCAAAACATGATACATCCAAAATACATATAATTGAATCCAGATAAAGAGGTTTGGGCAAAGAATTATGGACATACTAATAGATTTTGGCAGAAAGTGAAAGTCTCTCAGTTGTGTCTGACTCTTTGTGACCCTATGTACTATACAGTCCATGGAATTCTCCAGGATGAAATATGGGAGTGGATAGCCTTTCCCTTCTTCCAGGGGATCTTCCCAACCCAGGGAATTGAACCCAGGTCTCCCGCATTGTGGGCAGATTCTTTACCAGCTGAGCCACAAGGGAAGCCCAAGAATACTGGAGTAGGTAGCCTATCCCTTCTCCAGCAGATATTCCCAACCCAGGAATCAAAGTAGCATCTGCTGCATTGTGATTCTTTACCAACTGAGTGATGAGTGAAGCCCAATTTTGGCAGAATGGACCTGAAAAATACATTAAAAAAAAACCCCACATATATTTATGGGTAAAGTATAGTTGTGTTAGAAAAAAGCACCACCACCTTAGACTAGAAGAGATTAAGAGTTCTTGAGATATTAATTGCTTCTTGGTCTCCAAAATTCTGCACGTAGTTATATAGATTGCCAAAAAGATGTCCTCCAATCTTCTCTTCATAATTGACCAAGGAAGTGATTTAAAAAAAATTAATTCCTAGAAGGCAGGACTGAGAATAGTAGTCTAGGGACCTATTAAAAGGATTTAAGTCAAGGAATATTTTTAAGCCCCACTTAGTGTCAAGTGGAATTTCAAAATTGTTATGGACCAGTGATTACTAAATCCTTCCCACCTTCCAAAATTAAGTGGGAGAGTTTGTTGTTGTTATCCTGTGACTCTTGTATCATCATATGACAGATAATTTGACTTTAGTTCGTAAGTGTTCAGATCAAGAGACTCTGCAAGTAGACCTCAACCAGATCAAGAGAAATTGGACTTTATACCTGATATCACGACTGGGTGAAACTTTTACAAGTCCTGTGATAATGAAAGGGAGAATCAGATGCTTTCAGCAAGACATGAGCTTAACTCATAACTGTACAGTTAAAAATGAAATCATAGCCTAGTGGTTAGGAGTATACTGAGTAGCTAAACTAGAATTTTAAATGCTAGCTCTTACTTATACTTTATATTCAAAATGGTACTAATAATACATAACTAATCTTATTGTAATGAGTATTAATGCACCATATGCAAATCTGACATACCATGATGACTCTGTATATTGTGGTCCTTGCTGTTCTCAGCTGAATTACCACTTTTAATTCATTTTGTATCCATTTTTGGCATATTAAAAGACTACATTTTCAATAAGGCAATAAATTGTCATGATGACATACAAAGGCTTTGAAAGCTGATGAAATATTTTAACTGTAATTTGTTCTTACACATAATTCTACCATTAACAAAGATATTTAGGCTATTCAAATGTCCTATTTTTAATGACAATGATCTACTTGTATAACTATGCTAATGATATATGTTAATTTAAACTACAAATTCTGGTTATTAAACTTTTCTATTACTACTTAAAGGAAGAGAATATATTAATAGCTAAGAAAAGGTATATTTAATACAATAATTTTAGGTCAGATTTTCCTCTTAGAAATGTTTTTGAATATACCTATGTTAAGAAATTTCATTTGTCAAGTGGATAAGTAGTTTGCAATTTGCATTTTTATTTCCTATTTTTTAACTCTGAGAATCATCATTCAACCATTCTTTTGTACAACAAAATGCTGTAACAGCATTTGTTGTGGGCTATGAGTCAGTCTATTATAATTAAGACAGAGCTACTCAGCCAACATCATACTATTGTTTTCAGAAACAAATCACAAGTTTTAAAGGGACCTGCTCCTTATTTCTGCCATATACACAAACAGCCAGCCACAAGCATACTCAAGTGTTGGGGAAGCAAGTCTAAGTCATAAATTCTGATTTTATGTAAAATGAGGTTGCTATTATTACTTCATAGTAATAACAAGGAAGCCTGGCATGCTGCAGTCCATGGGGTTGCAAAGAATTGGACTTGACAGAGTGACTAAATGACAACAAATTATTACTCTTGGAGGTAAATTTAAAAATTGGTTACATCTGGTTTTAAAAGAAGCTAAACTGAATTTTAGTAGGTTAATATTACCAAACAACTATGATAAACAGAACTTTGCACTGGACTATCTCTCAAGATCTTGTTCACAGGTTTAGAAGTGATGTGGCTTTGTAACCCCTATTGTCAAATGTTCCTATTGACACTATGTATCCAGAAAAAAATGAAAGCACTAATTCAAAAAGATACATATGCCCAATGTTCACAGCGCACTGCTTAAAATATCCAAGCACAGAAAAAACACAAGTGCCCTGCAACAGATGACTGGTTTAAGTTGTGATCTTCATACAGTGGAACATTACTCAGCCATAAAAAGTGAAATATTGCCATCTGCAGTAACATAGATGGACTAAGATAGTATCCCATACTAAGTGAAATAACGTCAGAGAAAGATGATTCCTCTATGATATCACTGTAAGTGTAACATAAAAAAATAATACAAATAAATCTACATACAAAACAGAAATAGACTCACAGACATAGAAAGCAAAGTCACAGTTACGAAAGGTGAATGACAGGGAGGGGACAAATAAAATAGGAGTATGAGATTGGCAGGTACAAGCTGAAAGTCAAAGTCGCTCAGTTGTGTCCTACTCTTTGCGACCCCATAAACAATACAATCCATGGAATTCTTCAGGCCAGAATACTAGAGTGGGTAGCCTTTCCCTTCTCCAGGGGATCTCCCCAACCCAGGGATGGAACCTAGGTCTCCCACATTGCAGATTCTTTACCAGCTGAGTCACAAGGGAAGCCCAAGAATACTGGAGTGGGTAGCCTATCCCTTCTCCAGCGGATCTTTCCCACCCAGGAATTGAACTGGCATCTCCTGCATTGCAGGTGGATTCTTCACCAACTGGCCTATCAGGGAAGCCCTAGATACAAGCTACTATAGATAAAATAGATATGCAACAAGGATTTACTGTATAGCACAAGGGACTATATTCAACATCTTGTAATAACTTATAATGAAAATCAACCTAAATATATATATATACACACACACAAATATAACTGAATCACTTTTATGTATACCTGAAATTAATATTGTAAATCATCTATAATTAATTTTTTTAAATGTAAAAGGAATAGGTGAGCAACTGGGCTTGTTTCATATCCTCTCTTGCAGCTTTATGCATAAGGACACTTGCATTGGATGGTAAAGGATAACATCCCATAAATATAGTTATCTGGTTGCCCCGTGGGGAGAGTGGCCTTATGCTTTAACTTTGCTGTTTTTACTCAGAAGATCATATCTATAATTCTCTTCTAGAGCAAGAAATCCTTTCCTCTAGGACAGCTATAGTTGTTGGCTCAAATGCTATTTCTCAGCCTGAGGTAACTATGGAAATCCTCTCTTATCTTGAGTTCCTCATATTTAATCCTGAGAAATAGAGTATCTTCTGAGACTTGTACTGATCTCATTTAAATAGTTTGTTGCTTAATGTCATCACCGATTATGTCCTATACATAACTGACAGGATAAATCACACATACATACACTTTAAGTATATTCCACATAGTTTGTAGTATATCTATACTTTTGGCAATTTTTGCTTTCTCTTGTATAAAGCCACTGGAATTTATTTGTAACCTTTAACAGAGTTTTTCATATTTCAATTTGTTATCAGTTAACTATCAACTATCAGCTATTTTCTTACTTCTTTCCTTAGATCTATTACTACTTGGTAAACTATTTCCTTCATCATTAGTACATTCGTAGCATATGGAACATATAAATCATTTCACTCTCCTCTTTAAAATTACTTGTGACAAAGCTTTACTAAAGGGTGGGAAAATGAGATGAAAAATCCTTAGCTCAACAACTGTCAACACTTAAGCAATTAGTCAACTGTAAATTCTATAATTCATGGCATTTTGTGTTAGTGGAAAAGTAAGCTACTTTGGAAATCTAACCTCACATAAATTTTCCAGCCTCAATACAGTTTTTTTTTTTTTTAAAGGAAATCATTTGGTCCATTTGACCCTCAGAGACAACCAAGTAGACAGCCAGCACAAAGTTTTGATAACATATGGGTTAATTTAATAAAGTCTAACCAGTCAGGGGAACTGTTGGATTTAAAGGCATTTAATAAGATTAGACTTTCAAACATTATTTGGCACATTAATTCAAATACACAAATTGGCACAGCCCAGGGGCCCAGGCATTTTAAAAAAATAAATAAATAAGGGCAGATACAAATAAAATTAAATTTTAGAAAGGTATTAAAAGTACACTCACAATCTGAAATTGAGAACTGGAATTAGAGTTACTCAGCCTATTACAGCTCACTGCCACTAGTATATGAGGCCACTAAGGGAGGTAGATTGGTAATGGTGCAAGCAGATATTAAAATGAGAAATTATCATTTGGGGGGCATTAAATTTGAATCTTCTATACAGTCTACTCAGATAATTGCTACCGATACTAGAGCATATTTAAAATATTAAAAATAAGACAGCATTCTATGAATTACAATTGAGGATTTTTGCTCTATAGCTGGTTTGACATTTCAGGCTCATCATGCTAATACCTACCTGTTTACTTCTGCTGCCTGTAATAGCCTATTGATAATTCAGATTCAGGCCAGTGTGTGAACCACAGAAAGAAAAAGTAAACTCTTGCTCTGAGAACTCAGTACCATTGAAATCAACTTTGAAAACAGAAATAGAAAATCATTAAAAGCATATCCTGCCAGGCCCTTCTAAAATGTAATATTTGTTGTATTTATGAGATAGCATGCTTTTTTGTAGTTAGTAAATTAAAACTAAAATGAAATTAAAATAGAGCCTGTTTCCACCATGTGGTAAATTAAAGTTATTATAATTCCATACCAAATATGAGTCAATTAATTCTACTTCAGCCAAAGCTCTGGTATTTCAGAGAACAGCAGATGTTACCCTTTCTACTACTCCATTAATATACTTAGTCAGTTATTCCACTGCTCTCCCTAGGGCAGAGAATAAAGGCAAATTTTCCTTTCTGTTCTTTAAGCAAACCTACTTGCTCCCCGAAGCACAAGATTTAATTATCCTTGCTGCATTATATTTGCTTGAATAGCTACAGAAGCTATTAATGGGCATAACATTTTCTGATCTTTTTTCATGAAATTCAACTATGATATTTATGCTGATTTAATTACATCTAGCACATTAATTAATCTACTGGTAAGAACGAAGGACATAGGGTTTACAACAAAATTTAATTTATTTCTATTGATTACTATAATAAGCGACAGTTTGGTTATTGGGAGAGTTTAGACGCAGAATTCACATATGTATTTAAGTGTCTGGGAAGAAGGAATTGGTGACCTCCTGTATTAACTCGCTGTTTATGAGAGTATCTACCAAGAAAGGACCCTGGAGCCCTATTGGGTGTAGAACAATCACTAAGTGGCTGTGTCAGCTTAGAAAATAATTTACCCTCTCTGTGTCTCAGCTCTATCATCTGTAAAAAGGAAATAATGACAATCTTTATGTTACAGGATTCTTTTTATATTAGTTTAATTTCTGTAAAGCACTGAGAGCAATATCTGGCATATAATACCCTCTGCATGAAGTATTAGTTGTTGCTTTTCTTCTTATTATTATTGAAAAGAAGCAGAAGAGACAGACTTTGAAAAATAGTGAATTTATATTTGGTCACTTTGACTATTACATAGAATCTAATAAATATTAAAGTATTAGGGGCTATTATGACCATGGATCTGGACTTATGAGTATGTCAGAATTATTGGACTTAATAGTTTTGGGTAACATCAAATTGCAGTTACTATTTGAAGATAAGAAATGATGGAGAAATTTGAGGGAAAACATGAAAAATTAAGGAAAGTATTAGGATCAAACATTGGGCATTGAAAAAATTTTGTCAGGAAAGGAAAGGAATAAGGAATGTGAAAGATACTAGGGTGGAGAGAAAGAGATGGTTGTAAAAGGAGCAAGAAAAATTACAGTACAAAAAACATATGGAGAGTGATGCACAGCGTTATAAGCAGTAAACTAAAGACATTAAAGGAAGCTAAGGGTTTTCAGTATGAAATGTACTGGTATCCCTGAAGTGTAGTTTGAGAAGAATCTGGGGGAAAGAAAGACACCGACCACAATAAATTGGGGAGTAAAGGTGAGTTAACGCAAAGGAAACAGTTCAGAAAACTCTGAAAATATAGGTAGGTGGTCAGAGTCACCTTTAAACTTTAGTAAAAACAATGGAAGGGAAACAATAACCACACCACCTGACTGTCTTCAAACCCTCAAGCTCTGCGGTTAGTTTGAAGCCACTGAGTTGATAGTGGAGAAGCAAAAGCAGACTCTCCAGAGAAACCCATTTCTACACAGACCTTGAATAATTTGCATACTTAATGTTCTAGAAAGTGTGAGCTTCTCATAGGAAATCAGAAAATGCCTATAAAAACAAAGGTATCATGAGCAAGATTTAGCAGAAGCAATGCAAAGCAGATTGAAAAACACAACGTCAGACATAGTTTAAAACAAGCACTTCTTAAAGTAATGGAAGAAGGGATTATACATATGAGCAAAAAGAAACAGATTAGAAAAATGACTAAGCATAGTGAAATGCTTAGGAAATAAATGAAATAAAATAAATACCAATTCCAGAAATGAAAAGCATATTTAATTAACAAAATAAAACCTTCAAATGTTTTATTGTGAGTCTGTCAAAACATGAAGATGTAATTTTTAATCAAATATAGTTCATAGTTTAAAATTATATATGCATGATATGTATTAATTTTCCATGCTGCGTAACAAATTATTACAAACACAACAGTGTAAAAACAACTCACATTTCTTTTCTGAACGTTTCTGTGGGTCAGGAGCCTGGCCACAGATACTGCAACGCTGCAATCACTGTGGTGGCTAGGACTGGTTTCTTATTGAGTAGCTTGATGTGGAATAAATTTGCTTTCAAGTTCACTCAGGTTGCTGCAGAAATGACTTCCTTGAAGGTACAATACTAAAGGCCCTGGCTTCTTGCTGGCTGTTGTCTACGGGCTGACCTCAACTCCACGGCACATGGCCTCCCAGCATAGTCACTTTATCAAGCCAGTTGAGAGAGAGAGAGACTCAATCTAGAATCACGGACGTGACATTTCATCACCTTTGCCCTATTCAGTTGGTTAGAAGCAACTCGCAGGCCTCATCAGCACTCAAGGGGAAGGAATGATATAAGCACAGGGCATAAGTACCAGGACGCAGGCCTTAATTTACCTTACCTTAGAGTCAGTCTGCCTTATGGTAAAAATTACAGCCATACAGAAATATATAACATGAAATGCATAAAATAAAGTGAAAAGTAAAAGTTTCCCTCTTTCTCTCCTAATCTCTTGTTCTCCCCAATAGTGTCTGCTATATGTAAGAGTTTCTTTTGTATTCGTCTGGAAAACAAAATATTTTGCCTTATATCCTCCCCAAATAAAAAATAGCCATTAGTAGATGCTACTAACTAAACTATGTCACTTCTACCCCCAAATTCATATGCTGAAGTTCTAATATAATTGTATTTGGAGATAGTGTCTTTGAGGAGATAGTAGTTAAGGTGGAGTGGGGTTACCAGGTACAGTCCTAATCCAATAGGACTGTTGTCCTTGTAAGAAGAGGAAGAGACATCAGGAATGCGTGTGCACAGAGGAAAGGTCATGTGAAGACACAGTGACAAAGTGACAATCGGTAAGCCAGAGAGAGGTCTCACCAGAAGCCAACCCTATTGTTTGATCTTGAACTTCCAGTTTTCAGAACTGTGAGAATAATACATTTCCGTTGTTTCAGCCACCCAGTTTGTGGTATTCTATTATGGCAGTCCTAGCAGATCGATACAGTAGATTATACTTTTAGTGAACTGAAAGGTATATCTGAAGACATTCATCAGAATGTAGCAAAGAAAAAGATGAAATACATGAGACAAATATCACGGAAGCGGAATAGAGTGAAAGGTACTAACAATACTTCAGTAGGGTACCAGAAGGAGAGGAGAAAAAGAATGTGACAAGGGGAATACACAAATAAATAATGGCTTCAAGAATTCAGTTCAGTTCAGTTGCTCAGTCATGTCCAACTCTTTGCAACCCCATGAACTGCAGCATGCCAGGCCTCTCTGTCCATCACCAACTCCCAGAGTCTACCCAAACCCATGTCCATCGAGTCGGGGATGCCATCCAGCATTCTCATCCTCTGTTGTCCCCTTCTCCTCCTGCCCCTAATCCTTCCCAGCATCAGGGTCTTTTCCAATGAGTCAACTCTTCTCATGAGGTGGCCAAAGTATTGGAATTTCAGCTTCAACATCAGTCCTTCCAATGAACACCCAGGACTGATTATGCAAAACTAATAAACGTCTCTCTAGAGCTTTGAAGGATTTGAGATTTTATACTACTTGCAAGTTAACTGGCCAATTTTACAGAAGTTGGCAGAAGACACAAGATGTCTTGGTCAGAGGAAGGTCTTTATTACTCATGGGCCAGTAGGGATATTGTACTTCATGTTTGTTTAAGTAGTTCCTGATCTCCAAATCTGATAAGGGAGATCAAGAGGAAAGTCTAGGAGGATAATATTCATAATAGATTGCATGACTGCTGGGGGATTCTGAGTTTAGAGAACACAAAATTTTAAGGTGGTGTTCCAGTGGCTAAGACTCTGTTACCAATGCAGGGGGCACAGGTTTGATCCCTAGTGGGAGAACCAGGATACCACATGTGGTGTGATATGGCACACACACACAAAAAAAGTGATTTTAGCAGTGCTGCCCAATGTACCTAGAAAGACACATTGTTTTTATTATTCTGATCAGGAAACAAATTTCTCCTTTGATCTGGAGGAAAATTGTATATTCCAAGGCTATTTTCTATGTAGACACCCTTAAAAAAGATACACTGGAACAAAGCTCCCAATATCTCTTCATGAGATGTACAGGAATGTAGGAGACCCATGTAGAACTGCTTACTAACAAAATCATTACCTCCCAGAAAGTCCACTAACTTTCAAGATGGAAGAATTTAATGAAATTGTCATATTCATGTGTGTGTGTTTGTATATATATGAAAACTAAACTACAAAACACCAAAGGCAAGGAGGAATATCAGAAGCAGCCTAAAAGACAGTTTACTTCCAAAGAATGGCAGTAGTTAGTAGTTAACTTTACAAACTTCTCAATATTTAGTCCTGAATATTCATTGGAAGGACTGATGTTGAAGCTGAAACTCCAATACTTTGGCCACCTGACTCATTTGAAAAGACCCTGATGCTTGGAGAAATCGAAGGTGGGAAGAGAAGGGGATAACAGAGGATGAGATGGTTGGATGGCATCACCAACTCAATGAACATGAGTTTGAGTAAACTCCGGGAGTTGGTGATGGACAGGGAGGCCTGGCGTGCTGTAGTCCATGGGGTTGCGAAGAGTCAGACAAGACTGAGCGACTGAACTGAACTTTACAAAAGTGACAATGGAAAGCAGTCAACAAGAACTAAAATGATCTAAGAAGAGATAACTGTCCACTTAGAACTGAATAAGCAGTTTCATTTTTCCAAACAAAACAACAACAGAACAGAGTTTGCTACCAAGAGAACCTCACTGTTTAGCCAGAGGAAAAATGATCCTACTGGAAGGCCTGAGATATATAAAGATATATGATGAGTAAATAAAGTATCAAATATAGATATAAATCTATACAAATATTGACTAAAAAGTAGTGATAATTTTTCTGTGGGTTATGATAGAACTCAAATACACAAAAAACATCATTTAAATCAGGAAGGGGACTATAGAAGTTAAACTGCTCAGCAGAAGGATAAACATTATTTTTGATTTTAGAGTTTGATAAAATTTAGAAGGCATATTAAATTATAAAATTTACTGAAAGATGAGTACATATCTTTCAAAAGAGTAAAGGAAAATAAAGGGACTGTCATAGCTATCATGAACAGTCCAGTAAAATGTTTAATATAATATAACTGATCTTTAGATTAATGGATAGACTCTGAGAAAAACAAGAGAAGATTATTTCTCCAAAGGAAGAACATACAAATACCTTTGCTCAAAGTGTTTTGTCCAAGATTGCTGATGTAGTAAAAATAGTTGAAAGAAGATATTTTCCCTAGATGAGTTTTACTGACTACAAAGAACAGACTTTGGAAACTGAGCACCAAAATCATTGTTTTTTATACTTTTATGTGTCAGTACAGATCCACTTCAAGCTTTGTCTCATATTGGGCAAGTTTACTGATTGTTTTTATAAATTATTTTTCACAAATGGTGTATTTTTTCAGGAATGTTTTCCAGTCAATTATTTATTTATTTAAAGTTGCCTTGTTTTTTGAGTTAATTATTTCAATGCCTTGTAGATTCAACTTCAAAATGATGCAGACACTTAAATTGTCCATATTATATCAATTTTTGTGTAGATATTCTGAAAAAAATGTTCTTTTAGTGAAAATCTGTTCAAAAACTATATAAATTAATCAAGATATAGAAAAAATATACTTTGTAATTTTGATCATTTTGACTTATTTTATCCTATTATTGAGTGCCTATTAACTCACATATGCAATAAAAACAGGAAAATACGAAATATGCTTTAATATTAAAAAGATTACATGTTCTGATACTATATAATATATTTCAAAGATGATAAAAAGTAGTACAGAATAAATCAAACATTCACAATTTCAATTGCTGTACATAAAAATATTTTTAAAATACAATTATAGCAGTGGCATCTAATTAATCCATTTCAAACACTGATAACATTTTTATGACAACCTGTAATTATATCCTTCACGTGTTAGAAATTAGAGAAAAGATACGCATTATAAATATGTAAAAATACTCTTTTTAAAATGGAAAAAGCTACAAATGTAGAAAAAGGGCTGAATTTCAAAATGTAATAAATTTCCTCTGTTTCAACATGTTCTTTTCAGTACTTAACATTATCTATAATGGTACTCTTCTCCAGAGGCTCAGCACCTTGCTCTTACATGGGTACTGCTGTTAAGGACTTAAGTAAGCTTGGGAAAAGGTCTAATTATTGACAGAAAATATTTGCCCTTTTATTTTCTGATACATAGTGGTACGAGCATATTATGTTAATTATGGAACAGAGATTGCTTTATAGGTTTGATTTACTGGGCAGCAAAAATCTATTCTCTCAAAAATCATTTCAAATCTTTGTGTTGTAGAATTTCATGCATATATATCTCTCTGAGCCATCTCCTAGCTAATTACATGTTGAATGCAAAGGAGGCTAAAAGTGCTGACAAGGGATCAAGTAGTATCTTCTGGTGACAGGAGAAAATGAGTAGGCACATCAGTATGAACTGACATGCCTTGAAGCAATTTTCTGCCATTGAAAAAGTTAAAACTAATAGACAAAAAGCATTCCTTCTGTCCAGATAGGAGACTAACTATAATTAAAGCTTCAGAAACAAAATATAGAAAGTGTTGGTTTCTCCATTTAAGAGTTGTTATAATATCGGAAAATTTTATACTGGTTTTAACATGACTAGAGAAGAAAGTTCTGTCCAGATAATCTCCAACGGCTAATAGTTACAAAAATGTCTTTCAGAGTTGTTTTCAAAGTCTGAGGGATCATTTAAAGTTTTATTTGAACAATTTGAAGGTTAAACATTTGGAAATTAACTGACTCAAACACACCTATTTCAAATAGTTAATCCACCAATAATTGCCAATTACATTTTCCCTCTATTATTAATTATACTCCCAGGGGGAAAAATGTTTTCTTGTTTTGTTTTACATCCATATAGCATAAAGGATATCATGAGATTCAAAATTTAAAAGCAAGGCAAAAAAATTAGTGGAGAAGATCAAAGTGGCAGAACAGATGAACATGGAGCTCACTGTCCCCGAGAAACATATGAAAGATGCATCTATATGTGGAACAATTCTCACAGAAAGCCAATTGAAAGCTACAGAAAATTTCTTATATAACCAAAGCTACAGGAAAGATCCCCATGTAACTGGGTAGAACAAAAGAGAAAAAATGGAATCAGATGGGACCTGTACCCCTTGGGAGTGAGCTGTGAAAGAGGGAAGGTTCCCTTGCTCTGGGCAACTCCTTCACCTGCATGCCTACTGATGCTGTGGTAGCTGAGTGCTTAAACTCAGGCATCAGTGCACAGAACTGGGGAGAGCCCTTGGTATGGCCACAGACAGACAGCCTGAAGGGCCTAGAGTGTACAGGCAGCTATCGTTGACTTCCATGGGGTGGAGTAAGGGCCCACCACAGGAGTCCCATTATTATCAGGCAGAGGGTGGGGGATGCATCTGCCACAGGAGCCCTTTTGTCAACAGCCTCACAATGAGGTACATACAGCTCCAGAGGCTGCAGAAATGGAGATCCTAGACTTGCCAGGAGTGGGACTAATGGCCCAGCCAACTGTCAGCAATTCTACAACAGGGAAAGGTGTGGAGCCCGCAGAAGTGGAATTTGTGGGTGCACACAATGAGTGGCAGGCAGCATCCTGGTGGTAGTTCCTGAGAAGGAAAAGGCAGTGGCTATTTTTACAGAAGTACTGATTCAGTTCTACCTACCTCACACTACAGCTTAGGATTGGATCTAGGGGCCTTTACTGCAACAACCAGGGAGAAGACCCTGCATCAACAGGGCTGTGAACAGTCAGAGAGCAAAGTGGAGATACCACCAACATCCAATGTAGGCTCTCATCACCACAACAGCAAACACACCCCCTATCAAGGGGATAACAGCCAGGACATTCTGATGAAAGACATGGCAGGCATCTACAACAAAACTATCGGACTCACCACACAGTCTCCATAGGGAAGGTCCCACAGGAAAACAGCCCTTAAAGACCACAGTAGATCACTGTTTCTCCTAAATTCAGAGTAGAGAAATTTAAATAAAATGAAAAAGCAGAGGAACTACTGCCAACTAAAAGAACAAGAGAAATCCCCTGAAAGAACAAACAATGAAACAGACCACACCAGTCTACCAAACCCTGAGTTCAAACAAGAGGTAATAAAGATGCTAAGGTAATTAAGAATGATCTGTAACAAGGAACTAGAAACTATAAGGGGGAGCCAATTAAAATCAGACACTCAATTGCCAAAATAAAAAACAAGCTAAAGGCAACAAATAGTACACTAAATATTGAAGAAGAATGAATAATCATCTGGAAAACAGAATAATGGAAATCATCCAATTAGATAGATAAAAAAAAATGAAAGCAACACATGAGAGTCTATGAGATATTTAATAATATAATGCATGGTAATGTACCCAAATAGGTATTTCAGAAGGAAAAGGAAAAGGGGATCATAAATGTATTTCAAGAACTTATGACTGAAAACTTCCCATACCTAAAGAAGGAAACATATATCCAGGAATAGGAAGCTCAGAGGGTCCCAAAGATGAAAAAGACTCACGCCAAGATATATCATAATTAAAATGGCAAAATTAAAGATAATTAGAGGATTCTAAAGGCAGAAAGAGAAATAGTCACTTACAAGGAAACCTCCATAAGGCTATCAGTTGATTTCTCTGTAGAAACTTCACAGAAAAGAAACATATATTCAAAGTCATGAAAGTGGAAAACCTGAAATCTATGATACTGTACTCAGTAAGATTATCATTTAGAATAGAAGCAGAAACTAAGAACTTCTCAGACACGAAAATACTAAAGGAACACAATACTTAATCCAATCTAAAAACAAAAAACAAAAACCCTAAAGATTTTCTGTAAATAGAGAAGCAAGAATCTATATGAAAAAAGAAAAACATAATATGAAAAGCAAATATATAAAAAGACTGAAGATGATTTAAATCAGTACAGATTAATAAAACAGTCAGAATTGTGTAAAAGAGACAAGTATAATTAATGGCAAAAAGATGTAAAGCAGGAGCTCAAAATAAAAATAATTGGGAGAGAAAAGTAAAAACTGTGATCTTATAGAATGTATTTGAACTTATATGACTATCACTCTAAAGCTGGTAGATAAAGCTATGGGTAACCACAACTATAACAGTCAGAACTCTGTATAGAACAACTGATTGGCTCAAGACTGAGAAAGGAGTATGACAGGGCTGTCTATTGTCACCCTGTTTGTTTAACCTATATGCTAAGCACATCATGAGAAATGCCGGGCTGAATGAGTTACAAGCTAGAATCAAGATAGATGGGAGAAACAGCAACAGCCTCAAATATGTGAATGATACCACTTTAAAGGCAGAAAGCGAAGAGGAACTAAAGAACCTCTTGATGAGTGTGAAGGAGGAGAGTGAAAGAGCCGGCTTAAAACTAAATATTAAAAAAACTAAGATCATGGCATCAGTCCTCATTACTTCATGGCAAATAGAAAGGGAAAAGGTGGATGCAGTGACAAATTTTTCTCTTTGGAGGCCCTAAAGGTTAATTTCATGGTGACTGCAGCCATGAAATCAAAAGACGATTGCTTCTTAGTAGGAAAGCTATGGCAAACCAAGACATGGTGTTGAAAAGCAGAGACATCACTATGCCAACAAAGGTCTGTATAGTCAAGGCTGTGGTCTTCCCAGTGGTCACATACAGTTTTGAGAGCTGGACCATTAAGAAGACAGAGTACAAGAGTTGATGCCTTTGAATTGTGGTGCTGGAGAAGACTCTTGAGAGCCCCTTGAATAGCAAGGAGATCAAAATAGTCAATCTTTAAGAAACCAACCCTGAATACTCATTGGAAGGACTGATGCTGAAATGGATGCTCCAGTATTTTGGTCACCTGATGTGAAGAGCCAACTCATTATAAAAGTCCCTGATGCTGGGAAAGATTGAGGGCAGGAGGAGAAGAGGGCATCAGAGGATGAGATGGCTGGATGGCATCACCAATACAATGGACACAAACTTGGGCAAACTCTAGGAGATGGTGAGGGACAGGGAGGCCTGGAGTGCTGCAGTCCATGGTGTTGTAAAGAGCTGTCATGACTGGGCGACTGGACAACCACCACCACAAATCAAAAGCATACAACAGAATCACAAATATCAAAAAGAAAGGAAGTTAAGTATATAATGGGCAAAATGCTCCAATCAAAAGACAGAGAGTGGAAGACTGAGTAGCAAAGCAAGTACCTATAATATGCTGCCTAGAGCAGACTCGATTTCTGGTGAAAGACACACATAAATTGAAAGTGAGATGATAAAAAAAGATATTTCTTGCAAATGGAAATGACATGAAAGTGGGAGTAGCAATCCTCAAATAGACAAATAGACAAAACAGATTTATGGACTCTCTCTCTATATATAGATATATGATTCAGCTACATATATATATATAGCTGAATCACTTTGCTTTATAAGTGTAGCTAACATGATATTGTAAGTCAACTACACATGAACAGAAGTTGAAGAAATAATATGAGTCTGTGTGGCATATAGAAACAAAAGGAGTAAGTAATATGACACTCTTTAACTGTGAGCTCTATCACTTTCACTGAGAAAAATTAATTAATCCATTTTTGCAAGTTTCCTTATCTATAAAATTCACACAGCAAGATGATATCTTCTAGTATGAAAATAATTTTTTCCTTGAGTCAATGGATGTTAAGTAAATTTATTTCCTACTGACAGAGATTTTCTGAAATTAGGAAAATATTTCTGTTTGAAAAATGCAGGATATTTTAGTAAAGTTGAATATTTTGTTTATGTGTTCAATACATATTTATTTCCCCCCATATTTCACTCTTTTAAGTCAAATTAGTGAAGTTGGAAGGGGTTAGAAAAGTGAAGTCAGAATTTCCTATAGAATATCAAGGGTTAATTTTCAAGGGTCTCAATTTCTTATCATGATGGAAAATCAAGACTGAGTCCACTCTGGGGGATGTTAACTTCAATTTTCATATTGTAATTGTTTACTAGTGTGTATTAACAGATTTAAAGTTTTTACGAACTCATTACATCTCTTAAAATAAAACACTGTAGCTTTGTCAGTAAAAGACCTAAGAAAAAGTAGGCACTTGAACCCAGATTGCGATCTTTAAGCATTAAGAAAAAAATAAGGTCCACTATTTCTTTGAGAATTGTCTGAGTCAAATCTGGAATAGAAAATGTACAAGATGATGCTAAAGTATTTTGTCTACAAGAAATATAGGAAACTATACAAAATTATCAAGACTGAGATGGTCTGGGACCTGGACTCTCCACAGGAAGATAAAACTGGATAAACCTCTCCTTGAGCAATGGAATACAAATGAACTATAAAGGGCTAAAAATAACTGCACACAAGTGCAGCTGGGGCAATTCTGAACCAAAGGCCACATGCCAACCATCATTTTCTGCTGTGTGGAGCAAACGCAGGCTTCTGTGCATGATCCCTGAACACAGAACAACCAAAGGGGTGGACAGACCACCCAAGCTATACCTCCCGCCCAATCCACTGATCCACTCCTGGCAGTACTCTCTTTAAGGAACTAGCTAGCCTCCTCTTGGGGAGGGAGCAAGAACAGCTTCTTGTTTGTTTTTCCATGCTGCTGCTGCTGCTGCCAAGTCGCTTCAGCCATGTCCGGCTCTGTGAGATCCCACAGACGGCAGCCCACCAGGCTCCCCTGTCCCTGGGATTCTCCAGGCAAGAACACTGGAGGGGGTTACCACTTTCTTCTCCAATGAGTGAAAGTGAAAAGTGAAAATGAAGGCGCTCAGTCGTGTCCGACTCTTAGCGACCCCATGGGACTGCAGCCTACCAGGCTCCTCCATCCATGGGAGTTTCCAGGCAAGAGTACTGGAGTGGGGTGCCATTGCCTTCTCTTCCCATGCTGTAGCATAGATCTAATAATGCCCTGCCTGAAAGCCTTGCTGGCCTCTTACCAATGTCTACTTATTAAAAAGTTCAAGGGCCTAGGTCAGTAACATGTTTAGTGACCACTAAGGGGTGTCCACGGAGCTTGTTTGTCTTTGCCCTCATCGGGAGGACCTAGGCCTTTGAGGACTGCCAAATGCAGCTTCTTCTCAGCTCCAAGTGGCCACCGAGACCTTTTGCCTCCATTTCATTGCACTTGCTGAGCCTGCCGTCAGGCCCCAGAACTCATTCAGGCGCTGCCTGTCCCTTCCCCTGGTCCTTCTCCCTCTCTTCATCTCTACTTCTTTTCCTGCCCTCTCCTTCCGAGAAAGTGGATGTGGGGCGGGGACAGCCTAACTCCTCTCAGCCTGATGACACCAGACTTCCTCAACTGACAGCAGCTCACGCTGGCAGGTGACAAGCAGAGGTGAGAGAGGCTCCCCTCATCCCGTGCAGGTCTTGGCCTAGCGGCCTGTCCCTGACAGGAGGCTTAAGAGTGATAGAGGTTCAATGCTCATATCAAGTAGTGGCTACAAGTCCAATCCTCACAAAACTCTCATTTTCCGACCCCCTGTCACCAAGAGAAGTTCTGTCAGAAACAGGCTGAAGCAGCTAGACTTTTCTGTGTGAAATGATTGGTTCCTGGCCTTTCAGGAAATTGGAAGTGCCTGCATAGGTATCCACAGAGGGGCGGTTTAAAGGTAATCTCATTCTCTCTGACTCTCCCTCTTACTCTCCCTTGGTCTTCAAACCTACACTCCTACCCCTTGCATCTTGGACACTCCATGCTGGGTCACCCCCTTCATGACCCCTAATATCTTTCTGTTTTGTGTCACCAACTCTGAGGAAGGGAATCCTGTGATCTCCTTTGCCATCTCCCCCTTTGGCTTTGTTGGCTCCCTCCATCTCCCCCAAGGATCTCTCATTGTCAGCCCTCAGATTTATATGTAAACATGGAAAATGCCTAAACAACCCACTCCAGTAATCTTGCCTGAGAAATCCCTTGGACAGAGGAGCCTGGCAGGTTACAGTCCATGAGGTCTCAAAAGAGTCAGACACGACTTTTAGCTATGAAATAACAATGACAAGACCCCCAGTCTAAGAAACGCCTACTGTGTGTTTGTGTAGCCTCTCTTTCCATTTCTCCAGAAGAATGGGAGGCAGAAATTCTCACAGATCTCTGCTTCCAATGGCGAACTAGCCATCAGCTTAGCAAGTCTCCTCCTCAGAAGCCTGTTTACTCCCCTTTAACAAGGCTTCCAGCTTCTAGACCTATCCCTTCCTTACCCTTTCAAGTCAGAAATTCCAAGTCAGAGCTCCCAGTGCTGTCCATAATCAGGTTTAAAATCAGTTCCCACTTTTGCTTCACAGAGCCTTTACCTGCCCCAGAAATAGCTGACAGAAATGGGGCAAGTACTAGAGAGCATGTTCCCTTCTCAATGGGAGAATAGGTAATCTATAAGGATAGGTTTGGCAGGTTCTTCCCATCAAATTTTAGGATGGGTTTATCAGATTCAGATTAAGGTTTTTCCTGACCTAGCAGGACATCACAATTATTCTGGCCCACTGTTGCACCTCTGGTGATAAGAACGGATACAAGGAAGGCCAGAGAACGTGCAGCTAGCCTACCAGCAACAAATCTGCACCACGAGGTTTATCAAACAGGGCTGGCACAATCCCAGATCATGACCCACAATAGGACTATGAAGACCACACACGCAAGGCTAGTATGAGACATTATGTTACTTGTGCATCAGTAAGAATGAAACTTGTATGGTGAACCCTATAAATTATGATAAGGTCTGATAAGTTACACAGGAAAGAGATCAAAACCAGGCAGTCTTCATGAGCCAGGTAACAGGGGCATTCAGGAAGTACACTGATACAGACCCTGATTCTGCAGAAGGGAGGCTGACCCTTGCTCTGCGTTTTATCACCCAGTCCGCTACTGACATCAGGAAAAAAATTTAGAAAGCTTGCGGCTGGGCCCCAAAGCTCATGTCAGCCTTGGTAAAAGAGATCCTCAAGGTCTATAATAACTGAGATTTAACGGAGGAAGCCAATAAGAACAGGATAGGACATTTGTAAAGAAAATTAAACTTTTGGTTGTTCTGATTCACCCGTCACCTTGAGGGGACCCTAGAGGCCGAGAAGACCAAAAAAAGGCAGAGAAGCCTCCTGGGCCAAAATCAGTGTCCCTTCTATCAAAAGAGGGGCACTAGGAAGAGGGAATGTCCCAAGTGCCCTCCTGTGAGATGCCAGAAGGATAGTCCTAACTGGCTCCAGTTCCTCCCAAATTTGTCAGATTCCTACACATGGATGCATGGGCCTGAAGTGCCTGCCTAACCCTACTCAGTCCATCCCCATCACTCCAGCAGAGCCTCGGGTCCCTCTTGATGTGGTAGGAAGGAGAATGGAATTCCTTATGGACACTGGAACTGCCTGCTCTGTTCTGACTTGGCTGGCTGGCCACGTCTCCAACTATGGCTGTACTGTGATGAGAGTTAATGGACAGACAAAGCTAAGGTGATTAATATTTCCTTTTACCTATAATTATTGCTCATTCATTTTTGTATATGTCAGAATGACTGTCCCCCTCCTCAAAAGGAAGAGACTTATTAAATAAAATGGGAGCCAGTATTTTCTTAGCACAGGGTGAGATTCAACAGATGACAAACCAGAGCAGGGAATACACGCATTGGTGACCTCAGATATCCTGCCTGCTGATCCCTAAGGTATTTCCCAAGGACTTAAACAGGTAGACTTGGGGGACTGAGATATTTCTGTGCCAGGAAGGGTGGAATGTGTTTCTCTGATAGAAGATTAGAGGGACAGAGAGAAGATGGTGGAGCAAAAATACATGTCTTCTTATGAAGACACAAAACCACAACTAACTGCTAAAAAAACATTGGAAAAAAATGTTAAACCTATCAAAAAAAAAATCCTATATAAAAAAAAAAATCCTATACCCAAAGCCAAGTCTTAATATATCAAACCCTTTAGCCACAAACTGGAAGTAGGAAAAACCACTAGGCCATTCAGGTATGACCTAGTCAAATCCAGGTAATCACTTTTTAATTCTGGCTTCCGCACTTCTAGAAAAACTGAAACTTTTGTGTGAAGAAGACAAAGTGTTCAAATGCATCAAATCTTCAACAACTTTACAAATGGGCTTTTTGGACATGACATATTTCGTGGAGAACAAGCTAGTAGATGAAGATTTTCCTGAAGATACTGCACAAAAAGAACTGATCAATTTTCTTTCGGAACCAGAAATTTTAGTTAAAGAAAATAATATGCATCCAAGACATTGTGATTTCCTTGGGGATGAACTCCTGGAATGTATCCCTTGGAGATGAGGAACCCTACTCTACATGTATTGTCATTCGCTGACCAAAAGGAGAGAATCGCTCAGAAGAAAATCCAGCTTGCTTAAAAAGTACCTTGTTGATCAAATCAGTTATTTGCTACAAATGCTGAATTTTGGGTGTCCCATCAGTTAAATAAAGGTGTTTCTCCAAGACCTAGAGACAGGTAATTAACTGAGTGAAGTAATATTTAGTGACATTCATTTGCTGGCTATGATGTACAGTGGAGAAATGTGTTATTGGGGATTGAAGAATTATGTCGATCAACAGCCAGAAAATCATGAAATTATTAAATGCTATTACCGTCTTTCTCAGGAGGCAGGTCAGGTGGTCGGGAGGGTATTCCATTCTTTAAGAATTTTCCACAGTTTGTTGTGATCCACACAGTCAAAAGCTTTGGCATAGTCAATAAAGCAGAAGTAGATGTTTTTTCTGGAACTCTCTTGCTTTTTCAATGATCCAACAGATAATGGCAATTTGATCTTTGCTTTCTCTGCCTTTTCTAAATCCAGCTTGAACATCTGGAAGTTCATGAATCATGTACTGGTGAACCCTGGCTTGGAGAATTTTGAGCATTACTTCACTAGCATGTGAGATGACTGCAATTGTGTAGTAGTTTGAGCATTCTTTGGCATTGCCTTTCTTTGGGATTGAAATGAAAACTAGATTTTTCCAGTCCTGTGGCCACTGCTGAGTTTTCTAAATGTGCTGGTATATTGAGTGTAGCCCTTTCACAGCCTCAGAAATCTGTATGCAGATCAGGAAGCAACAGTTAGAACTGGACATGGAACAAAAGACTGGCTCCAAATCAGGAAATGAGTATGTCAAGGCGGTTTATCGTCACCCTGCTTATTTAACTTACATGCAGAGTACATCATGAGAAACGCTGGGCTGGATGAAGCACAAGCTGGAATCAAGAGTGCCAGGAGAAATATCAATAACCTCAGATATGCAGATGACACTACTCCTACACAAAAAGTGAAGAAGAACTAAAGACCCTTTTGATGAAAGTGAAAGAGGAGATTGAAAAGTTGGCTTAAAATCCAACATTCAGAAAACTAAGATCATGGCATCTGGTCCCATCACTTCATGGCAAATAGATGGGGAAGCAATGGAAACAGTTACAGACTATTTTTCTGGGCTCCAAAATCACTGCAGATGACTGAAGCCATGAAATTAAAAGATGCTTGCTCCTTGGTAGAAAAGTTATGAGCAACCTAGACAGCTTATTAAAAAGCAGACACATTACTTTGCCAAAAAAACATATGTCTAGTGAAAGCTATAGTTTTTCCACTAGTCACGTATGGATGTGAGAGTTGGACTTAATAAATCTGAGTGCCAAAGAATTGATACTTTTGAACTGAGGTGTTGGAGAAGACTCTTGAGAGTCCCTTGGACTACAAGGATATCCAACCTGTCCATCCTAAAGGTAATCAGTCCTGAATATTCATTGGAAGGACTGATGCTGAAGCTGAAACTCCAATACTTTGGCCACCTCATGTGAAGAACTGACTCATTTGAAAAGACCGTGATGCTGGGAAAGATTGAAGGTGGGAGGGGAAGCAAATGACAGAGGATGAGATGGTTGGATGGCATCACCGACTCAATGGACATCAGTTTGAGTAAACTCTGGGAGTTGGTAATGAACAGGGAGGCCTGGAGTGCTGCAGTCCATGAGTTCACAAAGATTCAAACAAGGCTGAGTGACTGAACTTAACTGAACCGTTTTTTATTATATATGCTTCAACTTGTGAAGGAACAATTCTTTAATTTAAAAACATGACATTTATGTTATTCTAACTCAGTTTGAGTTACTGATACCCTATAAGTAATATTAAGGAGGAATCCATTTTATCTCTATAAAGATTTCTTCTATTACTTTATAAATTTCTCTTATTGTGGTACAATACACATAACATAAAATTGAACATTTTAACTGTTTTTAGATCATTCTTTAGTTTCCCTGTCTTGTAGTTTGCTGTGCTTCAGAGATTAAAATTATGTCACCTCTTTGCTTTGGATATATGCTATCGATATATTTAAAAATTGGTAAATAGAAAAAATTGTGACTCAATTCAGAATAGTATTTCCAGAATAAGATAAATAATGAAAGATTTCACAAAAAAGAATTGTTTCACCACATACTACTAATTGCATTAAAAATTTTAGTCTGTTAGGCATTTTATATAAATTTTAAAGTGACTTTCATATTTTGTTTAAAGGAATATGCAATGGTTTATTAAATGAATAATGAAGATAAAACCAAGTTAGGTTAGTCTGCCATTAGTCATATCTCTAGGGCACATTTTTTCATACATTTTGAAATTTTAACATGTTTTGTCTTTAATTGTAGGGGTGAGTCTTAAAGTTCAAGAGCCTAATTTGGTATCCTGCTGACACAGTCTTTCTGTCTATCTCAGTTCCTACTGTCATCTTGGGATGACCTGTATGATGCCTTGCCAGTATCCTTGAGCTGTTTTGATTGGCTTCATCACATTTCAGGAACTTAACTATCATGGCCACACCACAGATATCACCAACCTAAGTTTCTCTTTCTATAATCTTAAGTTTCAATGACTAATAAGATTCTCATCTTTCCAGCTTTTCATGTTCTCATTTAAACTAATTTTTCTCTCTTTGGCTTCTTCGTAGGCTCCTCCTCTTGCTGCCCCCTTTTCTCCTTACCATCACCCTCTTTCAGATTTCCTTCCTTCTATGTCCAGCCTTGGCCTTATGGGGCATCATATGAAATACTCTCCAGAGCCCTTTCAAATTCATCTTCCCCTTGTCCTTCAACCTAATCATTATCATTCCCTCTTCTTTTCTGGAATGCTGAGTTCCACGTGAAGCTCCCAGAGCTCCTCAAATGGGAGTCACTCTAGGTATCTCGCCTTCAACTGTAGAAGAGCCCCCAGTGTAAATAAAGCCCTTCACCTGTGGCTAGCATGGCCCCTGTCCCTTTTCCACTATGGCTAATCCGGCCCTCTGGTTTCCCATATCATTTTCCTCTGGCCCTTTGTTCCTTTCCCTATCAGATGGCCCTATTTTCCTGTCTTACAGAAAATAGACTATAAGGAGATCAGTCTCTGTCTCCCCACTTTGTCCTACTCATTTTTCCACTTTTTAGAGGAAAATAGGTCTCCTGCTTCTATGGAAGACCACTTTTCCTCTATGCTGGCTTCCTCCTTTCTCCTAGAGCTTCTGTTTTGTCTTTTTTTTTTTTTCCCCAGCCAATACCCTGTAGGTATTGATCTTTCCCAGAGTACTATCCTTTTTCTCTTTTTCATCCCCCTTTTCCTATTTTTCTTTGCTTTCTCCTTTTCTTGTTTTTCACCTACTCTAAAGACAGTTGACCCTTGAAACACACAGGCTTGAACTACATGGGTCTACTTAAACATTTTTTTTTTCCATAGTAAATACTACAGTACTACACAATCGGTGGTTGGTTGCATCTGAAGGAATCACAGATATGGAGGCTTGCACCCCTAACCCCAGGTTGTCAAGGGTCAACTGTACTTCTGTGTGATGTTATTCATAGCCAAGGCTTCTGCAACCTGTAATGTTAGGGTGACTCCAAAACCTGCAGTCTCAGTCCCGGCTTTTGCTCTCTTAACCTTCTTTCTGCCTATTAAATATTCACTTAGACATCCCCATTTTAAATTCAATATTTTCAAACAACTAATCCTCATCTTTCATCTAAGATCTTTACTGGTTCATGTTTTCTCTTTTTTCGATCTTCCATGAAGCAGGGCAACACAGGTGGCTGTATCCTTTCTTCCACCTACCTTGCCAGCCTCACCTCTGCAGATCTTCCTGTGGAATCATATTATAGTTCAGTGCTCCTTAGGCTCCTTTTTGATAAACATTCTGATAGTCCCTCTTGGGACAAGGAGAATCTCTCCCTATCTCTGTCTCCTTGTTGATCCTTACACAGCTAAGAAAATGTTTATTTAACTTAATTTTTAACAGGTTTTACTATGAAAATACCTTTGTGCTTTCTGAATATTTAAGTCATAGATTGCCCACCCTCATCCCACCCTTTCTGCAGCATCATGATCGGTCACAAGCAGCAGTTCCTTCCCCCAGGTACTGTGTGTTTTTCCCCTCGATATCCTTGTGACTTCCGACTGGAATGCTCTGCCCTTCTTTGTGGCTAAGCGAATACATATATAACTTTTAGAACATAGCTCCAATGATACTGCATTCATAAGGCTTTTGCCAGCCCTTTTCAGTCAAAGTTACATGTTCCTTTTCTTTTACTCCCTGAATCTCTCACACTCATCATGTTGTTTTATAGTTATTTTTCTTACGGGTTGGCAAACTCTACATTTAAAAAATGTATCCTTATGCATAGCGCTGAATGAATGGTAGGCCCTTAGTATTGTTTTTTGAATTAATAAGAGATGTGATTCCTAAGTGCCGAACTTTGCCAGAAAAGAGTAACTGCTCTCGGATTCTAAACTGCCATGCCCTGTGTATCAGTGGTTGAGAAGGCCAAGGGAGAATTATTCCTCAGAGGAGTTAAGGTACTGTTTAGATTTAGGATCAGAGAAAAGAAGGGAACTTTCTTCAGCAGGTTGGAACTCCATGTTGTCTTCAAGATCCTTGTGAAGCACCTGACTTGGGTCTCTCATTAGTCAGTACTGAGGAGGGTGCTGGTGCTTTTTATACAACATTTTCATCCCCCACACAACTGGAGAATAATTTGTAGATCATAGCAGTTACAATGCTTTCTACTCTGACGTACTACAGAACAAGGAACAAAAGCCTGCTAAAGTAAATGCTGTTTCATTTAGAATGGATTAACTTCAAGATACCAAATACTCCACTTAAGGAAAGTACTCTAATTCACTCATAAACAGTTATGTATTTACTGCATGCTAGGTTCACACTAGGTATTGAGAATACAGCTTTGTAAAACACCGGAGTTTGCATTCCAATGGAGTAAGTTAATGCATTTTTAGAAATAAATGTGTAGCATGGTGGGTGGTGAGTGCAATGAAGAATAAAGCTAGTATGACTCTGGAGAAGGATGGTGTTTTATTTAAGGTGGTTGGGGAGGCACCTCAAAACATGGGAGACAACAAAAGGAACGCAGATGTATAGAATAGACTTGTGGACTTTGTGGATGAGGGTAAGGGTGGGATGAGATGGGAGAAGGGCATTGAAGCATGTTAATTGTCATGTGTCTAATCAATCGCCAGCCCAGGATTGATGCTCGGGACTGGTGCAGCGAGATTTCCCGGGGGGGAGGGAGGAGGGAGGGGGGACCCGGAGGGGAAGCATATGTAAACCCATGGTGATATCATGACAATGTATGGCAAAAACAATAATAAAAATAAAAAAAAAAAAAAACACCGATCTACTTCAGCATTTGTGTTGCTCCTCTGTTAAACATGATCCAATGTTCCAATACACATTCAGTATATTTATAAAGTTTCTCTTTCTTATGGAAGTCTTGATGCTGAAATGAATGAATCACTACCTAGGAACTTCTCATTTTGACCTCATTTAAAGGATTTCTCTCCAGTGTGGGGTTTACTAATGGGTAAACGATAACCTAAAAGCCTTGTACAATTTATTATACTTGGAGTTTCTCTCCATTTTGAGCTCTTTGATGGTTACTAAAATTTAAACTCTGTTACAGCATTTTTTCATAATCCTTAAATTGCATGGTTCTTTTCCAGTATGAATTTTCTTATGTTAACTAGGCATTGAGACTTAGTTAAAGGCTTGTCTGCTTTGAGGGATTTACAGTGTTTCTGGCTGACATGAATTGTTTGATGCTGATTAACATTTTCTGAACACTTTCATGATTGAACACTTTCCCTCATTTCTTCACATACAGCAGAGTGAGGTGAAAGTCATGACTAAAACCCCACAATACAATTTCCAATTCTTGCCTTTACAGTCCCACTGGGAATTCTCTGATGTTCTCTAAAGGGGGAATTATCTCTAAAGGCATTCTCAGATTCATTTTAACACTGTTTTTTAAAAACCCACAGCTGGCTGATATGTGAGTTGTAGACTGCATGTTACTTTTCTCTCTCCACTTTCCAGGGCTCCTTTTTTGGCTCCCATGAGGATATCCCTTCTGCTACAGAGTACAGGATTATGTAGTTATCTAGTATCATCTCTTTGTATTATTTTTTAACACAATACGAGCTAACATGTTTTGGAAGTATTATATTAATATATATTTAATATATCTATAATTAAAGTATTCATTACGTATTTGTGCTGCTGTTCCTTAATTTTTTTGTTTCCTTATTTCTAGTGAAAATTTCCAAGTAGAATGTTTTAGAGCATACAACATTTAGAAAAAAAATAGCCCCGTAAAAAAAGAATAGAATACCAAGGAATAAACAATGGTATGGTCACTCACCTAGAGCCAGACATCCTGGAATGTAAAATCAAGTGGGCCTTAGGAAGCATCACTATGAACACAGCTAGTGAAGGTGATAGAATTCCAGCTGGGCTGTTATTTCACAACGTAATAAGATGATGCTGTTAAAGTAATGCACTCAATATGCCAGCAAATTTGGAAAACAGCAGTGGCCACAGGACTGAAAAAGGTCAGTTTTCATTCCAATCCCAAAGAAGAGCAATGCCAAAGAATGTTCAAACTACCACACAGTTGCACTCATTTCACATGCTAGCAAAGCAGTGCTCAGAATTCTCCAAGCAAGATTCAGGAATACATGAACCGAGAACTTCCATATGTTCCATATTTAGAAAAGGCAGAGGAACCAAAGATGAAATTGCCAACATTTGTTGGAACATTGAAAAAGAGTTCCAGAAAAACATCTATTTCTGCTTTATTGACTACACCAAAGCCTCTGACTGTGTGGATCACAACAAACTGGAAAATTCTTCAAGAGGAGGAAATATCAGACCACTTTACCTGCTTCCTGAGAAATCTGTATGCAGGTCAAGAAGCAACATTTAGAACCGGACATGGAGCAATGGACTGGTTCTAAATTGTTAATCAAGTATACTCTGCTATTAAATAAAAATTAAAAAAAATAGGATTAAAACCTAAGAGAAAATACCCCTGGAAGAAATAGTATCCTTTAAAGCCCTAGAACCTAAAGGGGATTCAACCATTGCTCACCAAATTCTGAAAACACAAATTCATTAGGCTCTGCCAATTCCCTTGCAACACCCTGATTCTCCTTGTTCCAAAGCCTAGTAGGGATTACTGGTTTGTGCAGGACACAGGAGCTGTAATTGAGGTATCCCTATTCACCCAGTGGTGTCAAACCCATGCAGCCTCCTCACCCAAATTCCAGGGAGTGCTCAGTATTCTGTGTTGGACTTACAGCATACGTTTTTCTGCATCCCCTTGCCTCTGGACTCAATACCTTTTTGCCTTTGAATGGTGGGACCCTGACACCCTGGAAGCTACTTGACACATTTGGACAGTGCTTCCACAAGAGTTTTGAGACAGCCCTCCTCTCTTTGAAAATGCTTTAACAGAGTAGTTGAAAGAGAATGGAAGTCAGTTAAAAAATTTTGATGACTTACTCATCAGTTGTGAGAAACGAGATTCAGATGAGAATACTGTTAAGGTTTTAAGTTTTCTGACAGAAAAGGGATATGAAGTCTCATATCTCAGATCTCAAGGCTCAGATCTCAGTAGCAGATTCTTTAGGATTTGTTTTGACCCCAGGGTGAGACCCCTGACCATAGATCAGAAGACAGCAATTAGTGCATTACTATCTTCTACCACAAAGAGACAACTCTAAGGCTTTCCTGGGATGACTGGGTTCTGTTGTACCTGGATTATGAATTATAGACTTATAGCCAAAACTCTATATGAGACCTTGATGGGGGAAGAAAGGGAACCACTTCAATGGAACAAGGACCAGCAGCAACACTTCAAGACTCTAGAGTCTGAATTGAGCAGAAAACCAGCACTGGGGCTTCAAAATTTAGACAAATCTTTTATCCTATTCATGAGAATAGTTCTAGGTGTCTTGACCCAAAAGCTGAGCCAAAGATATAAGCTTACTTTTTAAAACAACTGGATTCAGTAGCCCTGGGATGGTCAAGCTGCCGGCAGGAGGAGCAGCCACCCTGATGGTTCACTAAAGCAATATTTACATGTGTTAACTCCTCATCAGTTACAATCCATGCTAGAAGAGCATCACTTGTTGCCTGGGAAGGTTAAGAAGATACCAGCCTCTCCTAAGAAACATCCTCAACATTACCTTAAAGATGTGCCAAACTTTGAACCCAGTAACTCTGCTTCTAGCTGTTGAGAGACTTACTGCATCAGTGTACAAAAATTACAGAACAAAATTATTCCAGCAGGTCTGATCTTCTAGATGAACCTCTTGATAGCCCAGAGTTCCAATGGTTTGCTGATGGGAGTTGTTTTATAGAAACTGGAACCTGAAAGGCAGGGTATGAGATAGCCCCGAAGTCATAGAAGCTGAGCCTCTGTCATCCCAGAATTTGGCCCAGAAGGCTGAAATAAATGTATTAGTTAGAGCTCTGCAGTTAGGGAAGGATAAGAAACTAAATATTGATACTGACTCTAAGTATGGATTCCATGTGCTGCAAGCTCATGCTGCCATTTGGAAAGAAAGAGGTATGTTAACTGCTGAAAACTCTCCCGTAAAACATAAACATTCAATCCTGGCTGTTTTAGAGGCAGAGCAGCTCCTCACCCAGATGGCAGTAATCTACTGTAGAAGGGTGGATTTTTTGTGAACCAAGAGAACAGAAAAGCTGATCCAGCTACAAAATAGGCAGCTTGAGTGCAAGAGGTTGAGCAGGTTATGATCTTAGTGATTTATCTCCTCCCCCTCAGGGCTCCCTGGCCCTTCTCCAGTATTTCCAACAGGGATAAGAAAAACTGAAAAAACAGTGTTATGAGAAAAGAAGCACTGGTTGGTACATGAAGGATGACAAGGTGCTTATTTATCTCTGAGACTTAAACAGTGGAAATATGTTACAAGTTTATCTGATGCCACCAACTAGGGGAATTTATTATTCATCCATTAATACATGATGGAATTTAATGCAAAAGACCTTTTTAGGGAAGGCACTTAAAAGAACAGCAAAATAAGTAACACTGACCTGTGATCTGTGTATTCATAATAACCCACAGCCCCATAAAATCCCCGCCTTATTTCTCAAGCTAGTTCATCACCAACAGAAACACCCAGGGGAAAATAGACCAGTTTATTTCACCCAAATGACCCTGAAGTTAAGATATAAATATCTTCTTGAATTTGCTGACACCTTCACATGATGGGCTGGAGCCTTCCCTACTCCAACCAAAAAGGCTACTAAAGTCTGTAAGCCCTTCTTAAAGGAAATAAATTCAAAATTGCTCCAGACTGATATCAAGTTCTCTCTTATAACCAAAATCACACAGGGTCTCTAGAAACAGGTTATAACCTACACACCTCCTGGTAGCCCCAACCTTCAGGAAAGGTAGAGAAAATGAACCACACTTTAAAGAAAACTTCAGCAAAGTTTTGCCAAGAGACTCTTGAACCTTAGACCAACCGGTTTCCTATTGTACTCTTCAGGGTCTGTTTAGCCCCCGGGAATAATCAGCAGCTCAGCCCATTTGAAATGACCGATGATCTTTTCTTACTACTGACATTCTATCTGAAAAGGAAATGAGCCAAACTGAGCAGTTTATTACTCATCTCAGACAAATTCAAACGGCAATCCTGGACTATGCCAACAAACCACAGCAAGATCCTGCTAAAAAAAAAGAAAAAAAAAGGAAGGGGCAGTCCCTTCACAAATTAACCCTGGAGACCAGGTTCTTCTTAAAACTTGAAAGGAAGGATCCCCCTGATATAGACAACTGTCAAAATGAAAGGGTAATCTGAGCCCCTTTACGACCATCAAAATGCAAACGATACCTAGTTGGGTACATTTGCCCACAACAAAGCTCTTACCTCCAAAAACTCTGAAGGCCATGACAGAGGAATACACCTGTGAGCCGGTGGAAGATCTGAGATACCTATGCAAAAGACAAGCACAATCAACAGATAAGTAAAAACTGATGTGGTGGGCTGGGTTCCTATTTGCCACTCTTAGCATATTCCTGGTTGCATTTTGCTGGTCTGCTCAGCCACCCCCACCAGGGATGCAGCTCCTTCGTCCTCACTGGGTCTAAGGGAAACATTCCACAAGCATGCCTCTCCCATTGATCCTGATCACTTCACTGGTCCCTGTAACCAGGGGACAATGGTGCAAAACTCACTCAACAATATTTCCAGAATCACATTGAAGGAGGACATTTAAGAGAATGCCATCAGCAACCTCAGTTAGGAACTGTTCCTGCTTGCAGTTCCTCTGAACCTGTTAATTCCAGTGGTGATTAATGATCTAAATGGAGGATGGTTGCCACCCTCTTCATCTCTGCTAGCCTTAGCTGGGCCTTTCTCAGATGCCAGTAGCAAAGGTAGGCTACTGAGGGTGATCCCTGCACACAGCACAAGCAAAGGAGTGGGTAGACCACAGAAGCTATGCCTCCTGGCCAACCTGGTGGCCCGCCCCAGCTGTTACTCCATGTAAGAAACTAGCTCACTCTCCCACTCAGGGAACAAGTAAGGGCACCTGTTTCTTGTTTTTGCTCCCTCACACTGCAGCATGAGCATCAATAAAGTCTTGCTGAAATCCTCAAACCTGTAATAAGTTTCTATTGATTACAGAGTCCAAGGACCCACATTGGTAATAGTTGTGTCAAAACAACTCAAGAGCCAACATGAAGGGGATTCCATTGCCCAAATACAAAACAATTTGACTAATAACAATAACTACCCTTGATTGAAAATAACAGATATTTAAAATCCTAATATATATCACATATACTGAAGTGAGATAACACTTAATGAAAATACTAATACATAAAAATACTAATTTTCAATGTTGTAGGATACAAGTAAATCCAATCCTTATTTTGAAAATAAGGAAAATATTTTGAAAATAAGGTCAAAGAATTAAGCAAGCAAAACAGAGGAGAGGGAGACTAATTTTATGGGAAGTTTCTAGATAATAATGTAAGAATGAGTGGTATAACCAGAATAGCATTTTGTAATGCCTAATCAATTTATTGAATCTAAGTACTTGATCATCAGTTATCACATAGGAAGCAGTCCATTACTCCAAATCATACTGGAGTTTGATATAAGTTGAATGTACATTTCATGGCAAATCTAGAAGATAGAGAAGATGTTTATACTTTGAGGATGCAATCAGCAAAATTCAGATGGAGAATGATTCTATAGTAGTTGGTTTTTCTCAAAAGAAAGTGGCGAGGAAAAAAAGATTAAAGAAATATGAGTCACGTCAACCAACCACAAAGTGTGGGCTTTATTTGGATTCTGATTAAATAAACTGTCAATAAGAAATGACACTTATGAAGGAATTAGAAATTTTACTCATTTAAAGATAATACCAACTTTTTCTTATTATAATAGTATGGTTATAGCTTTTAAAATTATCATTGAGTGATAGTGAAATATGTATGGATGATATAACATGATGGCAGATTTGCTTCATAATGATATGGAGTTAGGAAAAGGATGAATTAATGGGTCTCATGAATTGACAATTATTAAAACTAGAATGGTTACATGGGGGTTGATCTCATCATGGTGTCTATTTTAGTATGTTAAATTTATCCTGACTGAAAGTTTCAAGTACAGATTTTGCTGCCATAAAATAAACCTTTTTACTCAATACCCCATTATAAAGGTCAAAGTGCAGCTCCTGACCTAAAGGTACCTGTACTCCATCAGCTTTTTAATTACACTTGGATTTTGGCAGATAGCTTGACTTTCCCCAGGTTCATTTTATCAAAAAGGAGGGGGTCTCTTTTAAATGTTTATGGACAAATGAGTAAGCCCTGACACCTGGAATTATTTTGAATTGTTAATTTTTATTATTAGAAATAGGCTGTATTCCCCAAGACCTCTAAAATCAACAAAAGATGTATTTCTACATTTATCAAATTTAAATTCTATACTAAAACAAACTTGTTTTCTCAGTTCCAAATTTTTTTCCTTTTATTAGAGAAATTTAAGTTTTTAATTATATCTACATTTGGTTGCATCATCCTGCTTGTTATTCTTCCATCTTAAAGTCAAAAAAAAAAAAAGGAAAATTGTGAAAATAGTAGGAACTTGGTCTATCACTCCTAAGGGGCAAGCTTGTGTATTATTTTATGTTTTTACCCTTACTAAAATTCTGCCTCACACACTTTCATAGTTATCTAAAACAAAGCCCATGGGATGTAGATCTGAGGGCATTTATCTGATAGTAAAGGTAATCCCAAATAGGTCATAAACTGTCAAGAACCAACAAATATGAACACAGTCATACATTTTACCTTTCTAAATGCAGAGATAATAGTATGGAATTGATTTCAGCTCGGCGTTCCCAGTTTCCTGACTTCCATCTCAGATCTCTATCTTGGAGAATGAGGCCATTACAGACTCTGGTCATTGCTGTCTTCTGTCATCTGTTCATGATTTTCTCCAGGGAGTGGATGCACTAACTCCTCTTTCCTCACCCTTATCTGAAGGCCCTCTGCTTGGGCCCGATTTGGGACCTGGGCAAGCTCCTCTTTTGCCAGCTTTAGTCTCTCTCCTGCATGACCTTCCGTACCAGGTATCTCTGGCCTTCCTTTCTTACTCTGCAATTCCCAACACGCATCCTTGTGCGGCAGCATGTCCAGGATGTGCGCCACAGGCAGCAGCAGTTCCCCATGCCAAGGAGGACACAGAGGAGCCAGCCAGGCGCGAGAACCTCGGGAGCTCGCAGAAAACCAGGGTCCGCGAGCTTGGCCTCAGGCGGACTTCCCGACAGAGGCGCGCATGCATGCGTGCAGGCTAGCCCACGGGCCCGGGTCTCCGCGGACCTCCTTTAAAGGAGCCGCTGGACCTTGTCTTCTCCAGGCTGATTCCTTAACCTGGGACGCCCCAAACTGCTCCAGAGTCCATCGGCCCCACCTGGTACCTGGAAGCTCAGTTGGGTCGGAGGTGCTCCTCATTCGCATCCAAGGCAGCTCTGGCCGCACCGAGGAGCGGTGAGCCCGCTCACCGGGCATCCCGGGCTTGCCTGCCGCCCCTGGCGGTCCCTGCCCTGGCCTACAGCGGGCGGGGTCATCCAACGGAGGCGGAAAGCACCCTGCTCCACGGAGGTGAGTTTGGTCGTCGAAGGCCCAGCTCTGAGCCGTCCAGCCTCAGGCTCCGCCAGCCTGTTCGAGGGTCTTGTGAGGAGCCGGGTCTCTGCATCCTCGGAACTGGTTCAGGTTGGGCCACCCAGCTCGTCCCAGCCCGCGCTGTGAGCAGAGGAGAGGGAATGGGACCCTCCTCGGCCTGCTCCGGGGCCTTTTCTTGCCTCCGTCTCCCAGAGGGAGGTTTGAGGCTGGGCCCCTTTCCCCAGTTTCCTTGGTGAGGGAGGTTTGGGGCCGGGGCTTTGTTGGCAGCGTCCTCAGAGACGCCAAATTCTAGCCTTAGGAGCCAGAGAGCAGGCCCTTCGGTGCTTTCTGGACTAGGCCTATACTCCGCAGTGGCTGCGGCATGCCAGGGGCCCGAACTCGGGGGGCTCCTTCTAGGGGCCAAGAGGTGGAGGCGCAGAGACCATGCCAGCCTTCTCCTTCCGTGCTGTGTGGTCCTCTCTTCTGTTTTGGGAAGACATCCCCAGAGAGCCTCCAGGATTGGGAGTTCTTATCTAAGGGATGAAAACAAACGTTTTCCTCCATGGCTTGCTCGGGGCTGCCAGATACTCGTGTCAGAGATGCCACTTGGTTTTCAAGATTTCTGGGGTCCGGGGAGAGTTCGAAGCATCTAGGAATTTCAAAATTCCCAAACTTTTCCCTCTAAGCCATGCTTTAGTTACATTTTGTAAATTTAATAAGTTATATTGTAAGTTTTATTCACTTGAGATATTTTTTTTGTTTCTGTTTTGATACCCTCCTGGGCCCTTGGACTGTTGAATCAACAGGCGCAGGGAGAATTTCCGCCAATGCTTTAATAGGTTTTGTGGTGCAGCTGGAGGGAGCAAAAACAAGAGACGGGTGTTCTTGGCCAGTTGGTTCCTTAAATGAGGTAACAAGGTGAGGGTGGGTCTTTGGCTTGGGCAGGAGGTATAGTTTGAGTGGTCTGCCTACCGCCTTGGTGGTCCCGGGTGCAGGCATAACAAGCAGTAGCCTGCTTTTTCTTGTGGCATCAAAGAAAGACAAAGTTGGTTTGTGGCATTTTTGCATCGTTTTGTTCATAACTGCTTAAGTGTGCAGTTAATTCCAGTCCCTAATGGTTTCTTTGTATTCTGTTGGGCAAGCAGACATTTGTCCAGATGCAAGCACTCTGGTAGAAGGTCTCAGGCCCCAGCCTATCTCACACTGACCCATACCTTATTTAGAAATGGTGCTGCTTGATTTTTAAATCATTAGGAATTTTCATCTGTCTTTCTAATAACTGTTTTCTAAATTAATTCCATGCTGACTGAGAATATACTTTGTATAATTCCTGTTCTTTTAAAATTAAGGTATGTTTATGGACTAGAATGTGGTCCATATTGGTGAAATCAACATGAGCTTGAGAAATATATGGATTCTGCTGCTGTTGAATGGTCTATAGATGTCAGTTAGATCAGGTGTACTGTAGTGCAGGTTATGCAAAACTGGACTGAATTGATCCATCAACTGACAAAGGATACTGATGTCTCTGACTGTAATGGTGAATATTTCTATTTTTCTTTTCAGTTTTGTCATTTTTTTTCCCACCTGTATTTTGATGTTATGTTAGGTACATCCACATTTAGGAGTTTTATGTCTTTTGAAGACTGACCTTTTGTCATTATACAATGCCCTTCTTTATCCCGGATAATCTTTCTTCTTCTGAATAAGCTTTATGTGAAGTTAATATAGTTACTCCAGGTTTCTTTGGATGGTTGTTAGTATATCTTTCTCCTATCCTTTACTTTATATCTAAATATAGTTTTTATATGTAAAGTAGGTTTCTTATAGTCAACATGTTTCTGCATTTTGTTTTCTTTTTTCTGTTTAAACCAATCTGATAATTTCAGTTTTTTCAGTTGATGTTTTTCAGACCACTTGAAAAGTGATCGTTATAATTGGATTATTAGCTAGTGTTTTAATTGAGCTGTTACATGATTTCATTTCCTTGCTTAGAATATCAATTATATTTTTTAAACTGTTATTTAGTGGTGTTCCTGGATTTTATAAGGTATATTTTTAACCAATCTAAATCCACCTTCAAAAAACACTGTACCACTTTAAATGTAGTTTAGGTACTCAGAACATTCCCAATTTATCTTGTTGCTTCTTATATTTTTGTATTAGTCTGCTTAGGCCACTATAACAAAATACCACAGATTGTGTGCCTTAAGGGCTTACCTAGTGGCTCATATGGTAAAGAGTCTTCCTGCAGTGCAGAAGACCTGGGTTTGATCTCTGGGTGGGGAAGATCGCTGGAGAAGGAAATGGCAACCCACTCCAGTACTCTTGCCTGTAAAAATCCCATGGATGGAGGAGCCTGGCAGGCTACAGTCCATGGGGTTGCAAAGAGTCAGACACTATGGAGCAACTTCACTGCTACCTGCTGTGTGCCTTAAAGAACAGAAATTTACTTTTTATGAGGTCTGAAGGTTGGGATGTCCAAGAACAAGGTGATAACCAGCTCAGTGATTGATGGGAGCTCTCTTTCTGGTGTGTATTTGTATGGTTATCTTCTTGTTATATCTTCACATGGCAAAAAGAGAGTCCAAGCTCTTTGACATCTCTTCTTGTAAGCATACTAATCCTATTTGTTTGGGGCCCCACTCTTATGATTTCAATCTTAATTATCTTCTTATATGCTGTATATCTGAATACAGTCACATTGGGGTTAGGGCTTTAACATATAGGTTTTAGGGGACACAGTTCAGTCTGTGGTAATTAACATCATTCATTTCACTTACTGATGTTCTCTAATCATCCAATGCATTTTCACTAGTTTTACTTTAAGCAAACAGTATCTTTTAGATCAATTAAGACTAGAACATGATTTTACCTTTATTCTTTCTCTGATAGTCTTATTTATGCAGATTGAAGTTCTGATCAATATCATTTTTCTTTTGCCTAAAGATCTTAACATTTCATGAAAGCAAGTTAGCTGGCAGTTTTCTGTTTCTTGTTAGTTTGAGAGTCTTCATTTTTTCTTCACTTTTGATGAGTAATTTCACTGGATATAGGATTCCAGGTTGGCATATTTTTTTATTTCACCTGTTTATTTTCTTAACTCTCATATAATTTCTAATGAGAACTTTACTATAATCCATTTTCCTTGTTTATTCTTTCACAATTTTCTTTTTCTGTTTGGTGTTTTGCAGTTTAAATATAATATGCTTGGGTGGTTTTCTGTTTATGTTCATCCTGCTTATTTATTGTGTTTTGGTGACTGCCATTAATTTTAATATATGCTCAGCTATATCTACGAACCAGAATTTTTGAAACAAAGACTGATTGAAATAAAGCGGAATATTTATTTGTAGTCTGCAAGTACTGCAGCCTGGGAGACACAGATTCAACACGCATTTGAATTGTGTTCTACTAGCCTGTAAAACAGAGGAAGCTTATAAAGGCAAAAGCTGTAAGGCCATAGTTAGTCACATAAGTAGTTTTGTCAAGAATTGTAGTTGAATCTGTCAAGAACGGTGCTTGTTAAGCAAGGATTTGTTGGGATCTCACATGGTTGCCTAGTTACATACAAGCAGTGAGAGGAACTTGAGACCATAAAGTTGCAGTTGGTGGACACTGTTCCTAATACACCTGGTTATATCAGTGGGTTTGATATGATTAGGAGGAGATTCAAGTTCTCGGTGGTCTAGAGCTACATCTTGGACCAGATCCTAAAAGGTTTCCTATCTCCATTTTTGTGTGTCTGAACTATGAATACTCCCTTACAATTTCAATTTGTCATCAGTCAATATTAAAATTGTTTTCTGCTCCATTACTTTTTTTTCTTTTTCTCTTGCTCCAATTATAGGTATGCTATAATTGTTTTTATTTTTTCTCTTTATACTCCATTCTGGAATATTTCTGTTTGTTTGTTAAAAGAGACTTAATTTTTTTTAGAGGAGTTTTAGGTTCACAGCAAAATTAAGTGGAAGATGCATAGAGTTCCCCCACACCCCCTACCTCCATCGACATGCAGCCTCTCCTGCAGTCAGCATCCAGTAACATGATATAAAAATGTCAACAGTCAGTGCAACTGCACTATCACATCATCACCTGAAGTCTGCAGTTTACACCATAGTTCATTACTGGGAGTTCAGGACATTTTACTGATGTGCCTCTAAGGTCACTGGTTCATCAGTTGTGTTGTCTGCTGATGAGCCATGGGAGACAATCTTTGTTTCTGTTACTGTGTTTTGATTTCTAGTATTTGCTTGTGACTCTTCTTGTAGTTTCTATGTCTTTGCTGATATTATCCATGTCATTGCATATTGTCTTCTTTTTTTTCCATTAGAGCCTTTAACATATTAATGGTTGATATTTTAAATCCACTAGGTCCAGCATCCATGTCCTATCAGATCATGGTTCTGATACTGCTGTGTCTCTTTAGACAGTGTTTAGTTTTTCTTGCCTTTTGGAATACCTTTTAATTTTTTTATTATAGACCAGACAGATTATACTGGGTAATAAGGCATCAGAGACATGGGTTTGATCCCCAGGTTGGGAAGATCCCATGGAGAAAGAAATGGCAACCTACTCCAGTATTCTTTCCTGAAAAATGCCATGGACAGAGGAGCCTGGTGAGCTACAGAACAGAGTCAGTTACTGAGTGTGTGTGTGCACGCACGTGAGCTACAGTACAAAGAGTCAGTTACTGAGTGTGTGTGTACACTCACACACACACACACACACACAATAAGAAATGAAGTAAATAGGCTTTTAGTGAGAATTTATATTAATTTGGCTTGGAGCTGCATTCAGTGTTTGTTCAACTGTAGGTGCAAGATGCTTCAAATTCCCCTAATGCCATTATTTTAATCTCTCCTCTTGACTTGGGGGCTTCTCTGTACTGCTACTCAGAAAGAGTAAGCATCTTGTAGCCCTTTTAGCTATCATCTCCTGGAACAGCCTCATTGTGGTGCTAAAATGTGGGGCAGAGGACGCACTCTACAGTATAGTTAAGTGTCAGTCCTTCATCATCGGGGGCTTTCAAAGATTTGTTTTTCCGCCCACCCCTACTCACTTTCCTGATTGCAATGTTCTCAGTCTACTTCCTTGCCATCCCGAACCATGCTTACTATTTTTTTCTTCTTAGGTGAAACAGTAGTCTAGTGGGATGGAATTCCTTTCCCCAGTTTGGGTAAGAGTTCAAAATTGTCCTGTAACAAAACACTATCATACAGAGAATAGGTCTTTGTTATGGAGAAAGCTCTGGACATGTTTCATAATGCTGCACTTCCTCTTCCCCTGCCATGGCTGCAATGGATCTTTCTTGGATCCTCACTAAAACATGATGAGGATCTTAGAAGGAATGCTCATGAAAGTATGGGCCTCATAATTCAGAGGCCACTCGTTTGGCACTTTCATGTTAGTCCACATTCTATGTAGCAATATGTCAAAATTACCATTTAAGTGTTCCCGCTAATTATGCTCATAATTTATTCTCCAAGCCATGCTTCAACAGTGCACTTTCAGATGTTCAAGCTGGATTTAAAAAAGTCAAGGAACCAGAGATCAAATTGCCAACATCCACTGGATCATCAAAAGAGCAAGAGAGTTCAAGAAAAACAACTAGTTTTGCTTTATTGACTACACCAAAGCCTTTGACTGTGTAGATCACAACAAACTGTGGAAAATTCTGAAAGAGATGGGCATACCAGACCACCTGACCTGGCTCCTGAGAAACCTGTATGCAAGTCAGGAAGCAACAGTTAGAACTGGACATGGAACAACAGACTGGTTCCAATTCGGGAAAGGAATACATCAAGGCTGTATACTGTCACTCTGCTTATTTAAATTCTATGCAGAGTATATCATGCGAAACGCTGGGCTGGATGAAGCACAAGCTGGAATCAATACTGCTGGGAGAAATATCAGTAACATTAGATATGCAGGTGACACCACACTTATGGCAGAAAGAAAGAGCCCCTTGATGAAAGTGAAAGAGGACAGTGAAAAAGTGGCTTAAAACTCAATATTCAGAAAACTAAGATTATGGCATCAGGTCCCATCACTTTATGGCAAATAGATGGGAAAACAATGGAAACAGTGGCAGACTTTATTTTGGGGAGCTCCCAAATCACTGCAGATGGTGACTGCAGCCATTGAAATTAAAAGATGCTTACTCCTTGGCCCAGCAGTGGGATTGCTGGGTCATATGGCAGGACTATTTGCAGCTTTTTAAGGAACCTCCACACTGTTTTCCATAGTGGCTGTACTAGTTTGCATTCCCACCAACAGTGTAAGAGGGTTCCCTTTTCTCCACATCCTCTCCAGCATTTATTGCTTGTAGACTTTTGGATGGCAGCCATTCTGACTGGTGTAAAGTGGTACCTCATTGTGGTTTTGATTTGCATTTCTCTGATAATGAGTGATGTTGAGCATCTTTTCATGTGTTTGTTAGCCATTTTTATATCTTCTTTGGAGAAATGTCTGTTAAGTTCTTTGGCCCACTTTTTAATTGGGTTGTTTATTTTTCTAGAATGGAGCTGCAGGAGTTGTTTGTATATTTTTGAGATTAATTGTTTGTCTGTTGCTTCATTGGCTATTATTTTCTCCCATTCTGAAGGCTGTCTTTTCACCTTGCTTATAGTTTTCTTTGTTGTGCAGAAGCTTTTAATTTTAATTAGGTCCCATTTGTTTATTCGTGTTTTTACTTCCAGTATTCTGGGAGGTGGGTCATGTAGGATCCTGCTTTGGTTTATGTCAGAGAGTGTTTTGCCTATGTTATCCTCTAGGAGTTTTATAGTTTCTGGTCTTATGCTTAGATCTTTGATCCATTTTGAGTTTATCTTTGTGTATGGTGTTAGAAAGTGTTCTAGTTTCATTCTTTTACAAGTGGCTGTCCAGTTTTCCCAGCAGCACTTGTTAAAGAGGTTGTCTTTTCTCCATTGTATATTCTTGCCTCCTTTGTCAAAGATAAGGTGTCCATAGATGCGTGGATTTATCTCTGGGCTTTCTATTCTGTTCCATTGATCTATGTTTCTGTCTTTGTGCCAGTACCATACTGTCTTAATGACTGTGGATTTGTAGTATAGCCTAAAGTCAGGTAGGTTGATTCCGCCAGTTCCATTCTTCTTTCTCAAGATTGCTTTGGCTATACGAGGTTTTTTGTATTTCCATACAAATTGAGAAATTATTTGTTCTAATTCTTTGAAGAAGACCTCTGGTAGCTTGATAGGAATTGCATTGAATCTATAGATTGCTTTAGGTAGTATACTCATTTTCACTATATTGATTCTTCCAATCCATGAGCACGGTACATTTCTCCATCTGTTTGTGTCCTCCTTGATTTCTTTCATCAGTGTTCTATAGTTTTCTATATACAAGTCTTTTGATTCTTTAGGTAGAAATACTCCTAAGTATTTTATTCTTTTTGTTTCGATGGTGAATGGGATTGTTTCCTTAATTTCTCTTTCTGATTTCTCACTGTTAGTGTATAGGAATGCCAGGGATTTCTGTGTGTTGATTTTGTATCCTGAAACTTTGCTATATTCACTGATTAGCTCTAGTAATTTTCTTGTAGAGTCTTCAGGGTTTTCAATATAGAGGATCATGTCATCTGCAAACAGAGAGAGTTTTACTTCTTCTTTTCCAATCTGGATTCTTTAATTTCTTTATCTGCTCTGATTGCTGTGGCCAAGACTTCCAAAACTATGTTGAAAAGTAGTGGTGAGAGTGGGCACCCTTGTCTTGTTCCTGATTTCAGGGGGAACGCTTCCAGTTTTTCACCATTGAGGATAATGTTTGCTGTGGGTTTGTCATATATAGCTTTTATTATGTTGAGGTATGTTCCTTCTATTCCTGCTTTTTGGAGGGTTTTTTTTATCATAAATGGATGTTGAATTTTGTCAAAGGCTTCCTCTGCATCTATTGAGATAATCATGTGATTTTTATTTTTCAATTTGTTAATGTGGTGTATTACATTGATTGATTTACGAATATTTCAGAATCCTTGCATCCCTGGGATAAAGCCTACTTGATCATGATGTATGACCTTTTTGATGTGTTGTTGGATTCTATTTGCTAGAATTTTGTTGAGGATTTTTGCATCTAAGTTCATCAGTGATATTGGCCTGTAGTTTTCTTTTTTTGTGGCATCTTTGTCGGGTTTTGAAATTAGGGTGATGGTGGCCTCATAGAATGAGTTTGGAAGTTTACCTTCCTCTGCAATTTTCTGGAAGAGTTTGAGTAGAATAGGTGTTAGTTCTTCTCTAAATTTTTGGTAGATTTCAGCTGTGAAGCCATCTGGTCCTGTGCTTTTGTTTTTTTGGAAGATTTCTAATTACAATTTCAATTTCCGTGCTTGTGATAGGTCTATTAATATTATCTATCTCTTCCTGGTTTAGTCTTGGAAAGTTGTACTTTTCTAGGAATCTGTCCATTTCATCCAAGTTGTCCAGTTTATTTGCATATAGTTGCTGATAATAGTCTCTTATGATCCTTTGTATTTCTGTGTTTTCTGTTGTGATCTCTCCGTTTTCATTTCTAGTTCTGTTGATTTGGTTCTTCTCCCTTTGTTTCTTGATGAGTCTGGCTAATGGTGTGTCAATTTTATTTATCTTCTCAAAGAACCAGCTTTTGGCTTGGTTGATTTTTGCTATGGTCTCTTTTGTTTCCTTTGCATTTATTTCTGCCCTGATCTTTAAGATTTCTTTCCTTCTACTAGACCTGGGCTTCTGCATCTCTTCCCTTTCTAGTTGCTTTAGGTGTAAAGTAAGGTCATTTATGATTTTTTTCTTGTTTCCTGAGGTGAGCTTGTATTGCTATGAACTTTCCCCTTAGCATTGCTTTCACAGTGTCCCATAGGTTTTGGGCTGTTGTGTTTTCATTTTCATTCGTTTCCATGCATAACTGAATTTCATTTTTGATTTCTTCTGTGATTTGTTGGTTATTCAGCAGTGTGTTGTTGAGCCTCCATATGTTGGAAGTTTTGAAAGGTTTTCTCCTGTAGTTGATATCTAATCTCACTGCATTGTGGTCAGAAAAGATGCTTGGGATGATTTCAATATTTTTGAATTTACCAAGGCTAGATTTATGGCCCAGGATGTGATCTATCCTGGAGAAGGTCCCGTGTGCACTTGAGAAAAAGGTGAAATTCCTTGTTTTGGGGTGGAATGACCTATAGATATCAATTAGGTCTAGTTGGTCTATTGTATCATTTAAAGTTTGAATTTCCTTGTTACTTTTCTGTCTAGTTGATCTATCCATTGGTGTGAGTGGTGTATCAAAGTCTCCCGCTATTATTGTGTTGTTGTTGATTTCCCCTTTCATACTTGTTAGCATTTGCCTTACATATTGTGGAGCTCCTATGTTAGGTGCATAAATATTTATAATTGTTATTTCTTCTTCCTGAATTGATCCTTTGATCATTATGTAATGTCCATCTTTATCTCTTTTCACTGTCTTTATTTTAAAGTCTACTTTATCTGATATGAGTATTGCCACTCCTGCTTTCTTTTGGTCTTTATTCGCATGGAATATCTTTTTCCAGCCTTTAACTTTCAGTCTATATGTGTCCCTAGGTTTGTGGTGGGTCTCTTGTAGACAACATATGTAGGGGTCTTGTTTCTGTATCCAATCGGCCAATCTTTGTCTTTTGGTTGGGGCATTCAGCCCGTTTACATTTAAGGTAATTATTGATAAGTATGATCCCGTTGCCATTTATTTTATTGTTTTGGGTTCGAGATTATCTATCCCATCCGTGTTTCCTATCTAGGCAAGATTCTTTAGCATTCGTTGGAGGGCTGGTTTGGTGTTGCTGAATTCTCTCAGTTTCTGCTTGTCTGAGAAACTTTTGAATTCTCCTTCAAATTTGAATGAGATCCTGGGTACAGTAATCGGGGTTGTAGATTGTTTTCTTCCATGACTTTAAGTATGTTTTGCCATTCCCTTCTGGCCTGAAGCGTTTCTATTGAGAGATCAGCTGTTATCCTTATGGGATTCCCCTTGTGAGTTATTTTTTGTTTCTCCTTTGCTGCTTTTAAAATTTGCTCTTTACATTTGATATTTGTTAATTTGATTAATATGTGTTTTGGGGTGTTCCGCTTGGGGTTCATTCTATTTGGGACTCTCTGTGTTTCTTGGACCTGAGTGGCTATTTGCTTTCCCAATTTAGGGAAATTTTCAACAATTATCTCTTCAGGAATTTTCTGATGGTCTTTCTTTTTGTCTTCTTCTTCTGGGACTCCTATAATTCGAATATTGGTGCGTTTAATATTGTCCCAGAGGTCTCTAAGATTGTCCTCATTTCTTTTAATTCTTTTTTCATTTTTCCTTTCTTTTCATTTATTTCTGCTATTCTGTCTTCTACCTCACTTATCCTGTCTTCTATCTCTGTTATTCTACTGTTGGTTCCCTCCAGGGTGTTTTTGATCTCATTTATTGCATTATTTATTGTATTTTGACTCTTTTTCATTTCTTCTAAGTCCTTGTTAAAGCTTACCTGCATCTTCTCAATCCTTGCCTGCAGGTTATTGAACTGCAACTCCAACTTATTTTCCAGGTTTTGGATCATTTTCACTATCATTATTCGGAATTCTTTGTCAGGTAGACTTCCTATCTCTTCGTCTTTTGTTTGGTCTAGGGGGTATTTATCCTGTTCGTTTACTTGCTGGGTATTTCTCTGCCTTTTCATCTTGTTTATCTTGCTGTGTTGTCCCTTTATTGTGGGGGTTCCTCTCTATAGGAGGGGTTGGATATGTGGTTTGTCAAAGTTCCCTGGATGGGAAAGCTTGTGTGGTGTTCTGGTGGGTGGGTCTGGGTTTCCTCACTGTTACTAGCAATGGAGTGTCCAGCAAAGAGTTTTGAGGTGTCGGTGGACTTGGTGTGACCTGTGTATTGAAGCTCCAGGCAGTGTTCCTGCGTTGCTGGAGAATTTGCTTGGTATATCTTACTCTGGAGCTTGTTGGCCCTTGGGGGTTGGTTGGTTTCAGTTTTGGTATGGAGGAGTTTGATGAGTTCCTATCGTTTAATTAACTCTTGGATCCAGGAGTTTTCTGGAATTCTCAAGGTCTGGGTTTAGCCTCCTGTCTTCCAGTAGCCTCAGGACTCTTTCATCTCCTCACGTTGGCAATGGGCCTCCCCTCCAGATGCCCGATGTCCTCTGCCAGCATTCAGATCCTGTTTTATGGAGTTTGCTCAGCCTTTAAAAGTTCTTTTGGTGTATTTATTGGGGAGAGAGTGTTCTCCCCATCCTATTCCTCTGCCATCTTAGTTCCTCCAAAATCCACATATTTTTAAACTGAAAGTAGAAATGCCCGTTTTTCTAATTTTTGAAAATTGATTTTGTGTAAGTTTAAATGACTAAGCATTGCCATCTCAAATTCTTTTAGTTCAGAATATCTGAGCAGTATCACGTATGCTGTAGCAATCTAATTTTTGCATTAAATATTTTGGGGCATGCTTATGTTAACATTTGAATGAAATCTTAAATAGAAATTCATCTGAATTGTTCAGGTATTTCTATTAAATATTTTAAAATCTTCCACAAATATACTAGGTATATATGCAAAAATATTCTTGGTTGGAGTGCAAGAAACACTTTTTTGTTATGTGCTGTAGCAGTTAACTGTGATTTACTTGAATAGAGATTTATTAAATACTTGTGGAATTCTCTGTCCATGACTTTACAAAAGTGTTATTATCCCTTTCCCAAATAAAGGCTAAGTAAATTTGGTGTAAAATACTAGTAGTCTTAGGCAGCAGAGGTGTTGGACGTTTGCTTTCTCTGTGACTTAGAAGGGAACATTTTGATGTCCCATTAAGACTAAGCACTGACAGAAAGGGAAAGATAGGTTTTTGTTTTTTTTTTTTTTTTTCATTTTAAAGGCTTTGTTTACATTAAAAATAAAATTTCATGTTAATGGGAAAAAGAAATCATTGTGACACTCTAAATCTACAGCAAATTTTGTACATTCTGCTGCTGTACAAATGAGAGACCTACTAGGATGAATTGGAGATGCTGATTCTACAGTTTTCACAAATAAACAGGAGATAAAAATAAAATCAGTCACAAACCACTAGAGAATTATAGCAGCATGCCATGATGTTGATTTTTTTTTATTTTAGCAAGTAGACTTTAATACATGTTAATGATTTGAGCAATTATACGTAGAGGTACTATAAATAATCTGATACACATATATCATACTCTAAAAAATCTGTGAAATAATTGCATCATCAGGTGATATTTTTCCTGCTTTTATATGTTAACTTGTCTGTATTTCAATTTCATTTTCATATGACTTTAGTTTAGCAATATAGTAATTCGAATATATTTTCAAAATAATCCTAACTTAAAAACCAATTTCCTTTTGACAATGTATTATACTCTATATCTGACATGTTTCTAGTACAATTCAGAACCAAATGACTAGGTTTCTTTAGCCTAAATTGCTAATTTGTTCATAAAGTTAAATCACATTCAAGTACCTTAAGAAAAAATTCTAGCAGAAATCTAATTACTACTATTATTATTATTAAATTAACATTAAACTAACCAAAATTGAAATCACTAGCTGTTTATTACTTTGACAAAAATTTTATATTTTTTTGTAAATATAAGTCAGCTTTAGTAATGCTACTGAATTTTTATAGCATAGCACGTGTGCTTTGATTTATGCCTTAGATTGTAGTTATTGTTAAGAAAATATTGTTCTCTCAGTTTAAAAAAATATCAAAGGGAAAAGGCACAGTAAGTTTTATGTGGTGTAGTAACTAGAAAATTATGACAGAGTTGATGCATACATATGGCCAGTTTCCACCTAAAAAGCTCAGGATGCATGAGCCTCTTTTCACAGAAATCAACACTTGATCATTTTCAGCCTTGACAATGAGAGTCTCCCCAAAGAAACAAGAAGTGTCTTGTTTGCCCAGTTCTAGAATTATGTTTGACTGGTGCTGTTTCTCAAAGTCACATCATAATTTGTTTTCTGGGCTTCATTGGAAAGTATTTGATGCATCCTCATATTCATGTTTGCGGTCCTGAAAATGAATCTTTCTAGAATAAGACTGGAGAGGACTTTTTTAAAGGGCTTAAAATGAAAGTATATGACAAAGATAAAAATATTATGAAGGAAAATAATCTTCAGCACATATAAACTCACTTGATGGTAAGGACTTTGGGAAATAGTAATGTAGTGTTATTTATGTTCTATACTCAGTTGAGGCTTATGGGCAAATCATTTTAGTTCTAGGCAGAGTTTAGTCATGCTTTAATAAATTTAGTAAAAATAAATTTTATAATGAAATAAAACAGAATCACAGTAGCAGTTATCCCTATTTGAACTTATCATTGATGGTTTATATGAAGAAGTAACAGCTGAGCCCTGACTTCAAAGTTTCACATCAGTGGGGGTAAAGAAAAGAGTCCGAGTTGCGAGGTCAGTGTGAACATCAGCACATAGTATTAGAAAGTGGAAAATATTCTCTGTAGGAGACTATACTTCTCTTTCAGCCAGTAGAAGATATATGGTCGCTAGAATTTAGAACTGATACTTGGGTATGGCCAGTTTGTTGAAGGCATGGATTTGGAATTTAGAGGCATCATTTTGGAAACATTTCTGGTCTGGGGACAATAAGGAGGTAATTAACTGTCAATTGTAATTGTCAATTGTAATTTCCCAATTACAACGAAATAGGAAAATACTTTTTAGAAATATAAATTAAAAAGCTAGAAGATTGTGATAGGTTTTAGAGATAGAAATAATATATCTGGTAACTGATTCAAAGTGAAGGTGAGAAAAGAGTCAAAGATAACTGACATCAAACTTAAAGTCCTTGGGGCTCTTATGCTTTAATAAAATGCAAGGAAAAATAAAGAGCAGATTTTAAAGAAGAAATTACTGTTTGTTTTGGATATCATGATTTTCAAGTGGTGGTATCTTATTAGAGGGGCTTCCTTGATGGCTCAATGGGTAAAGAATCCACCTGTAATACAGGAGACATAAGAGAAGTGGGTTCAACGCCTGGGTTGGGAAGATATCCTCAAGGAGGTAATGGCAACCCACTCTAGTATTCTTGCCAGAAAAATCCCATGTACAGGAGTCTGGCAGGCTACAGTCCAAAGGGTCACAAAGAGTTGGACATAACTGAGCAACTAGGCATGCATACATGTTATTAGAGAGCCCTTGTATTCATCATGATAATTTGCCTATATTATAGATGATACATTAAGTCTAAAAGATGCTAAGGTCACATAATCTTGAGTTAGTTAGCAGACATTTGAACTCAGTTTTGTCTAAAGTAGCAGCTCTTTTCTATAAAGAGCACATTTATTTTTGTCAGTGTAAATATGACAGGTTGTATTTAGTAAAGGACTCAAGAATGTGTAAGAAAGCCCAGACTGGCCAGGCTGCTTGCTTTCTCCTACAACTTCTGCTACTTGGAACATATCATTCAACCACAGTGAGTTTCAATGTAGGTTTAAAATGTGGATAATAGCACCCACCCTAAGCTTGTTAAAAGGATTATATATAATATTGTTTTAATAAATTGAAGTAACATCAAAATTCTCCAAGCCAGGCTTCAGTAGTATGTGAACCTTGAACTTCTGGATGTTCAAGCTGGATTTAGAAAAGGCAGAGGACCCAGAGATCAGCTTGCCAATATCCACTAGATCATCAAAAAAGCAAGAGAGTTAGAGAAAAACATCCACTTCTGCTTTATTGACTATACCAAAGCCTTTGATTGTGTAGATCACAACAAACTGTGGAAAATTCTTAAAGAGATGGGAATACCAGACCACCTGACTTGCCTCTTGAGAAATCTGTATGTAGGTCAGGAAGCAACAGTTAGAACTGGACATGGAACAACAGACTGGTTCCAAATCAGGAAAGGAGTACGTCAAGGCTGTATATTGTCACCCTGCTTATTTAACTTATATGCAGAGTACATCATGAGAAGCGCTGGGCTGGAGGAAGCACAAGCTGGAATCAGTATTGCTCGGAGAAATATTAATAACCTCAGATATGCACATGACACCACCCTTATGGCAGAAACTGAAGAAGAGCTAAAGAGCCTCTTGTGAAAGAAGAGAGTGGAAAAGTTGGCTTATAACTCAATATTCAGAAAGCTAAAGTCATGGCATCTGGTCCCGTCATTCATGGTAAATAGATGGGGAAACAGTGACAGACTTTTTTGGGGGGGCTCAAAAATCACTGCATATGGTGACTGTAGCCATGAAATTAAAAGATGCTTGCTCCTTGGAAGAGAAGTTATGACCAACCTAGACAGCATATTAAAAAGCAGAGACATTACTTTGCCAATAAAAGTCTATCTAGTCAAAGCTATAATTTTTCCAGGAGTCATGTATGGATGTTAGAATTGGACTTAAAGAAGGCTGAGCGCTGAAGAATTGATGCTTTTGAATTGTGATGTTGGAGAAGACTCTTGAGAGTCCTTTGGACTGAAAGGAGATCCAAACAGTCCATCCTAAAGGTAATTAGTCCTGAATATTCATTGGAAGGACTGATGCTGAAGCTGAAGCTCCAGTACTTTGGCCACCTGATGCAAAGAACTGACCAATTTGAAAAGAGCCTGATGCTGGGAAAGATTGAAGGCAGGAGAAGGTGATGACAGAGGATGAGATGGTTGGATGGCATCACCAACTCGATGGGCATGAGTTTGAATAACTCATAGGACAGGGAGGCCTGGAGTGCTGTGGTCTGTGGGTTCACAAAGAGTTGGACACGACTGAGCAATGGAACTGAACTGAAAAAAAAAATAGAAATTTATATAAGACTGGAAAAAAGTGTATCCTATCCACAGACCATAAATATCAATGTTTTTTTGCTAGGCCAAGTACATATGCCATGACATTGAAGGATGATATCAACTTTTGACTCTCATTTCTTAGGAAGGTGAGTTGTGAAAACAAAGATCCTGCTACATCTATTTGGAGGCCACAGAAATCAAGCCAGTATGACGTTAGGGAATAGACTGAGAAATCTAGCTTTGGCCTTGTTGCACTGCACTGTATCCGTGGTTTCAAAAGTGAACTTTGTGGGACAGTCAAATACCCGAGAAGCTATAGTATGTATTTAGAGTATGTGGACATCTGACAATGAAGATAAAGGCTGTGACCTCCCCCTAATGTGACTCTTGATACAACAGGGATAACAACTATTACAGCAACTCCAAGAAACAGGTTGAACAAGATCTCATATTTGTGTCAGGGAACCTGGTGCTGGTGCATAGGACTCTCTAGAAACAAGAGAGTCTACACAGAGAAAACCTTTATGTACTGGGACAGTCACTGTTTCAGCTACTTTCCTCTTGAAGAGGCTGGGTTACTGAACTGGTAGCATAAACTGGCATCATCTCCCATTATGGCGAACACAGACCTCCCATTTCAGGGGTAAAGGAGTAGGAAAACTTACGTATGTTAGTATTGTTTCTACGAGTTATCCAAGAATCTTCCTTGTCTGTCTTCTGTGAAAAAGACAAACACCTCTGCTTATTTTATCGTAGTGATGGACTCTGTTTCTTCCTCTTAGATATGTTTTATCAGGTACTGGCACATCTCATCTCAGTGGAACTGAAAATCTTTATATTTGTGTGGCTTAGAAGTAGGTCATCTTATTTGCTTTGATTTGAGTGTTAGTCTATTGCAAATGAACCAAAAAGAAAAGTGTTCCACATGTTCCGTGTTAGCTCATTCCTGTTATTAGTGCACATAGTTGTTTGAGACCAAAGGTCAAGTTATAGTTAGCATGCTATTTCAACTTCTCCACTTCTTCGTATGTATTCCTCTGCTTGAGTCCTCTTGGGAAATAGTGTGACAGCCAATACCAAGTCAGGACCCAGGGTAATGTCGATTTCCTGGTCAAAAGCCTGGTGACATCTTGAATATCATAAGAAAAGAATCCACATACTTGTAAAAATCTTATTATAAGGCACAGAAAAGGAACCAACGTCTGTATTGGGACAAAAAGCATAGACCTTTGAAAAGTGTTTCTGTAAGAAATAAGAGAAGTTTGTATATTTTCAATTTATTTATTTATTAAAGTTCAGAAGGGCATTTGATGAGATCGAATAGCTTAAAAGGATAGTCATGAAAAGTATAATAAAGGTTATTGTTGAGGAAAGTGTGATTGACAATTTCTACTTTAAAAGTGCTCTTGGAGGGAGTAAATGTAAGATAGGGTAATAGAAAGTCCAATTTTGTGAAATAGAGGATAAAGTTAAATTGATGAATCATAAAGGCAAACATAGAAGACACAGAATAGATCTCAGATGCCCAATGTAGTCTCATTTAATTAATCTTTTTACATATTTATTGAATATTATAATTTTATATAAAGCACTATCCTGATTGTTTGGACCAAACACTTAGCATAGCAGACGCTGTCCTTTTTCTGGAAGAGGCTAAAGTCAAGCAAATGAAACAGAAAATTAAGTAATTATGGTAAAGCATGATGAATTGTCTGATCAGGTAAGTATAGATTGCTAAGAGAGTGAATAATGGTTATATGAGAGTACTCTTAATAGGATCACAGAGTCTCCTTAGAAAGCAGTGATATTTAAAATGAGATCTGAAATATAGTAGGTAAAGAAAGAAATGATGTGGAGGATCTCAGAGGAAATACCATGTATAATACTCAATTAGGTCCATATAGAGGAGAGAATGGGCTTCTCTGGTGGCTCAGATGGTAAGCAATCCACTTGTAATGCAGGAGACCGGGGTTAGATCCCTGGATTTGGAAGATCTCCTGGAGAAGGGAATGGCTACCCACTCCGGTATTCTTGCCTGGAGAATTCCACAGCCAGAGGAGCCTGACAGTCTACAGTTCATGGGGTTTCAAAGAGTCAGATATAACTGAGAGACTAACACACACTTCTCACACACAAAGGAGAGAACAGGGCTTCCCAAGTGGCTCAGTGGTAAAGAATCTGCCTGCCAAGCCAACGACATGGCTTTGATCCCTGGGTTGGGAAGATTTGCTGGAGGAGGAATGGCAACCCACTCCAGTATTCTTTCCTGGAAAATCCTGTGGACAGAGGAACCTGGTGGGCTGCAGTCCATAGGGTCACACAAGAGTTGGGCACAACTTAGTGACTAAATGATAACAGCAAGAGGAGGGAACACAGCACATTCAAAGAAATGGAAAGCATTCTGTTTTTGGTTGAACAGATGGTCCATTTCTTTTGGCTGTATAATTCACTGGGTTAAGCTTAATTAGGCCAGATACTGGCAAACTCTGAATCAAGCCAAAAACTAAGAAACTGTAGCAGGCGCCAGTGTGTCTAGAGATCTGCATTTCTTACTGTGACTACACAAAAATTGAGTGCACACAGACAGTAGGAAATTATTAGATTTCATAGGACTTTGACACATGTTTGTCGTTTATTACAGTTTCTTATTTTTGATGGTAGATTTCACGTTCTTGGATCTATGAACATCCTCCATTACTTTCATTAGAGTGCATTGAAAACAAATATCTTCCATAATTAATTTTAAGTTAATTATTTTTTTTCTGTGAGATATCTGTGCATCAAATGCATCTTTTGTATCCTGAACTTTGAATACTCTATTTCCCATTTTGTAATCTACCAAGCACTATAATCTTCCCTATAACCCTGTAAAGTTGGTGCTATTTTTTTTTTTTACATTTATTACTTTACTAATGAGAAAACTAAGACACAGGGAGCTTGAGTTACGGGCCTAAGTCTTGAGACCTAGAATATAGTGGGAATAGTTTTCAGACACATTTATTCTAAGTGCAGAGCTACCTTCTTAATCACTATATTTTAAAAAACCCAACTATAGATAATGTTTTTAAAGTACTATCATTGTTGATTTAAGAAATGCAAGGGAATGAGAAAAACAGATAAAGGAAGAAAGAAAATAGGAGAAAATTCCTCTTAGCTGAAATAAGTTTATTTCACCAAATGCCACCATATACTCCCTATAATGAAATATGTGTGTTTATGAGACTATGTAGCTATCCTTCAAGCATCTAAACCAAAAACTTACACCTTGAAAAGAAGTAGATTGATAGAAGCTTTTTTCCTGTAATTTAAAAATTTTTCTAAATTTATTGAGATTATTCTTTCATATTTTAATGTGAAATATAATCTGAGTTTTATACACAGAAAATATAGGAATCTTATGTGAGATACAACACAAGAAATTATACCATTTAGAAACCACAATAAAGCTTCAATTAGATATTTTTCCTCAAAAAAAAAATTGTACCATTAAGATACTCTTCATGAAAATACTTCAGGAAAAAGAATGTAAACTAGTAAAGTGAGCACTAACTAGATGGAATTCAGTGTCCTTATAATGAACAGTAGAAGTCTTGTGGATGAGAGGCATTAAAAGTCAGCCAGGGTGACTGGAACCAGGAGATGAGATGGTATGGCAAGAAATAGACCTGAAGAAGTGGAATGGCGAATTAGATCAGATAGGATTTCATAAGACAAGTTAAGTGATTTAGTCTTAGTAAGAATAGTGAGATGCCATTAGAAAACATTAAGAAAAATCCATTAGAAAACATTAAGAAAAATCATAATTATTCGAAATAATCTTTGTTTCTGGTGTGGAGAATGGTAGTGAAGGTGCTGAAAATGAGTAGACAGAAGTCAAATTGTTCTGGGATAATTCTAGTGTTTTTAATATCACCCTTTTTATTTACTGTTATTCATAGTATCCTATGTAATGCAAAAATAGAAATATTTAAAAATTAAAATTATATCTGAAAGTTACAGTAATATTCTCATTGTTTATAATCATATGAATATCTTCTGGGTAAATCCAGCAAATGAACTGAAACATTATTACCACATATTGAAGTTCAATAAGATCATAGGTTAGAAATATATGTAGTTTCTTTAATAGTGTCAACTAACCAAAGCTTAACCTAACATCTGTCAAAAAAATATATCCCAGATTAAACATGTGTTACAAGAAAAAGTTAAAAGTGGTATAAAATGTACCTGTCAATATTTCTTAAACCTTCTATTTGAAAATGCTTTTTCCTTGTACTAAACTCAGGGTGGAAACCCTGAGTGAAGTGCAGTCGTAGCCACGCAGTCATGTCCGACTCTTTACAACCCCATGGTCTGGAGCCTGCCAGGCTCCTCTGCCCATGGGATTCTCCAGGCAAGAATACTGGAGTGGGTTGCCATTTCCTTCTCCAGGGTCTTCTCAACCCAAGGATTGAACCCCAGTCTCCTGTGTTGCACGCAGAATCTTTACTATCTGAGGCACCAGGGAAGCCAGAGAAACTACATAGGAATGCAATTGATAACAAAACAATGAAATATATATAAAACAAAACAAAGGAAATATCATGGTCGCTTAAGAAAAGTTTTGAGTCATCTGCATTAAGGTGCTCAGGCAATCTGTGAGAATTTATGAAGCTGTGAAGAAAAGGAAGACATTTTCTAAATGCACCTGTGAATTTATATGCAGGAACATAATAAACAAGAGCAGCTGACTATAGAGACAGAAAATGCAGTTCGACAGGGGAGGGGTGAAACAGTATCATGGAATGCAATAAGTTCAGAGTTTCAGTGGTAAACTGTGCTCAAATGATTTGAAGGCTACTTAAGAACTTGAAAAAAATTAGAGCTAGTTGAGTGGTCATATGTTGAGGGGTCATTGATGACATGTAATTACATGGTTTATTTAGAGATATTTAAACTAAGTAAAATAGATCATTAATTGTAGACATATCTCAGATATATTGTGGCTTTGTTTCCAGAACACAGAGATAAAGTAAATATCACAATAAAGTGGGTGACACATATTTTGATTTTCCAATGCATATAAACGTTATGTTTATACTAACTGAAATTAAGTATAGTATAAAGCCTCCATTAGCGTTACATCTAGAATAAGCAATGTACCAACCTTGATTAAAAATAATTTATTGCTAAAAGTGGTAAACTTCAATTGAGCCTTCAGTGAATCATAATCTTTTTTGCTTGTGGAAGTTCTTGCCTCTAAGTAAATGGCTGCTGACTGACTGATCAGGGTGGTTGTTGCTGAAGGTTGGGTTGACTATGGCAATTTCTTAAAATAAGACAACAATGAAGGTTGCAGCATTGATTGATTCTTTGTTTCACAAATGATTTCTCTGTAGTATCCAATGTTGTTTGATGGTATTTCACCCACAGGGGAACTCTCAAAATTGAAGTCAAGCCTCTCAAACTCTGTTGCTGCTTTAATAGCTAAGTATATGTGATAGTCTAAATCCTTGGTGGTTGGTTAAACAATTTTCAGAGCATCTTCACTGGGAGTAGGTTCTTTCTCAAGAAACCACTTTCTTTGCTGACCCATTAGAAGCAGCTCCTCATCTGTTCAATTTTTATCAACAGATTACAGCAATTCGGTCACATCTTCTCTAGTTCTCTTGCTGTTTCTACCACATCTGCATTGACTTCCTCCACTGAAGTCGAACTACTCACAGTCATCCATGAGGAGTGGAATCAATGTCTTCCAAACTCCTGTTAGTGTTGATATTTTGACCTCTTCCCCTGAGTCACAGATTGTCTTAATGGCATCTGGAATGACAAATCCTTTCCAGGTTTTCAATTTACTTTGTCCAGATTCATCAAAAGAATTGGTTTCTATGACAGCTGTATTGTTATGAAATGTAATTCTTAAAACAATATGACTTGAAAGTCTAAATAACTCCTTGTTCCATGCTGCTGAATTCATGCTGTGTTAGCAGACATGGAAACAATATTAATCTCCTCGTCCATCTCCACCAGAGTTCTTGGGTAACCAGGTGCTTTGGCAGTGAGCAGTAGCAGTTTGAAATGATTTTTTTTTTTTTTTCTTTTTGAGCTGTAGGTGTCAACAGTGGGCTTAAAATAGTAGGTAAACCATGTTGTAAGCAGATGTGCTATTGTGTAGGCTATATTATTCCATTTACAGAGCATAAGCAGAGTAGATTTAACATAACTCTTAAGGGCCCTAGATTTTCAGAATGGTAAGTGAGCATTGGCTTCAACTTAAAGTCACTGGTGCATTGGCCTCCAACAAGAAAGTCAGCCTGTCTTTTGAAGCTCTAAAGCCAGCCACCAATGTCTCTTCTCTACCTATCAAAGTCTTCTATTGCATCTTCTTCCAAAAGAAAGCTATTGTATCCACATTAAAAATCTGTGGTTTAGTGTTCAGTTCAGTCGCTCAGTCGTGTCTGACTCTTTGCGACCCCAGAATCATAGTACACCTTAATGATCTTAGCTAGATCTTCTGAGTAACTTGCTGCAGCTTCAATGTCAGCATTTATGATTTTATGTTATAGAGAGGGCTTCTTCCCTTAAACCTCATGAACCAATCTCTGCTAGCTTCACACTTTCTCATTCTTCATAGATTTGAAGAGAGTTAGGTTAGAGTCTTGCTCTGAGTTAGGCTTTGACATAAGGGAGTTCTGTGGCTGGTTTGTTCTTCTATCCAGATCACCATAACTTTCTCCATATCACCTATAAGGCTGTTTCTTACGCTTGTGTTCACTGGAGTAGTACTTTTAAGTTCCTTCAAGAACTTTTCCTTTGCATTCACAACTTGACTGTTTGGCACAAGGCTTAGCTTTTGATCTGTCTCAGCTTTTGACATGACTTCCTCACTAAGTTTAGTCATTTATAGCTTTTGATTTTAAGTGACTCTTTTTTTCACTTAAACACTTAGAGGCTTTTGAGGCTTATTAATTGGCCTATTTTCAATACTGTTGTGTCTCAGAGAACAGAAGAACCAGAGGAGAGGGAGAGAGAAAGAGGAACGGCTGATCGGTGGTAGAGTCACAATACGCGTAATATTTATCCACTGTTTATCATCTTATATGGGCACAATTCATATTGCCTCCAAACAAATACAATAGTAACATCAAATGTCACTGATCACAGGTATAGTAATAATGAAAAAGTTTGAAATACTGGGAGAATTACCAAAATGTGATGCAGTAACATGGAATGAGCAAATGATATTGGCAAATTGGCACTGATAGTCTTGCTTGATACACCGTTGCCACAAAGCTTCAGTTTGTGAAAAATGTAATATCTGTAAAATGCAATAAAGCAAAGTGAAATAAAATGAGGTATGACTATATATCAATCAACCGAAGTACATACACTGTCAAATTTTATGGCATTTTAAATTCAGTGATGTTTGAGTATCTTTTCACTGACACTTGATAAACCATTCAAATGACAAAGAAAAACTTTGAATTATGCATGTAATTGTAAAAAGAAAGAACATAATGTCAAGGCATGTGAATTTTCATTACATTCTTGAATTTGTTTATAATAACTTTATCATTAACTTTCTTTTATAAAATGGAGTTCTGTCTGCTTTCATGTCCTCCAAGAGGCACTTTACAAAATAAATAATGGTTGTGAAAACACATGAAAACATTTCTAAGAATTTGATAGGTACAAGTATTCCTAATACATCCCAAGTTTCTAATTGTTATGAAGCAAGAATGTAATAGATAAGTCTCAAATTTCTTGAATCTGTCAGCAGGAGAATTTTCTAGTTCTTATACTAAAATGCTATATAAAACTTCAACTATGATGTATTTACAATAAATTAAACAAAAAATGGTTAATTCAGAGTTTGAAGAAATAACCACAGAAGGAAATTAAATTGGCTATTGTTCCATTCTCCTCCTTTCTTAATGCTTGGCCTAACTTTTTTCACTCTTTACTGCAGAGATAAAGAATATGAAAAATAATATGTCCACTGAACTTTTTCTTTCTAAATTTGCTTTCTTTACCTATCTTGGGAAAAGTTAAGGCCTGACTAGATTGGAACTTGAGTTAGAAAAATAAATAAGAACAAGCTAGTAATTCTGTTATCAAAGAAATTCTGATCTAATACATATTTTTAAACAAGAACTAGCTAGTAATTCTGTTAGCCTCTTTTATTTGCCATAGTGTGTTGAGTAGCATCAGATTCTTCATTCTTTGAGAATGAAGTATATTTTCAAATTGTACACACCTCTACAAATTCCAGACAAATTCCTAATTTACATTATTGCTTTCCTTTGTACTCTTTGAGAACATGACTACATATCACTATCTGCTCTTTCAAATTGGAACCATAAATAAATAATAAATACTGTTATTATCTTCATTTGCAAAAAAATCATGAATATTGTAATTTTGAAAATAGTTATGTTTAAAACTATGACTTTCTTTGCTACTAGAGTTTGTTGTATTGCAGATCCAAGTATAACTGGTGTGCTTCTTGGAAGATATTTAAAGATTTTGTCAGCAGTATGTTTCATTTATCTGAATTGAAGTGAGATTATGTCACCTTTTAGTGACATGTCACATTTATATTAGGATAAACATTAGGTTTGTTATAAAATTTGTGGTTTCTAACTCATGAACACAAATGTTAGCAATAAGTGTATTTTAAAATTGTTTTTAATTATAAAAGAATGGAAAAAGAGATTGTTTTTGGCCAGAGAAAGCAACTAGATGACCTATGTAATTATTGATATTTATTCATTAAAGTGATTTTTGTCACATGACTAATTGCAGTCATTTCATGCATTAATTTGTGTCTTATCTCATATAGAAATATTTTTATATTTCATATGTTTTGTATTTCTGGAATATATTTTCCACACTCTAGATTATTATCCAGGCTATTATTTCTAGAGGAAAATATATTAAACCACTAATCTTGGTATTATAGTCATTCTAGTATCTTAATATCGATTGCTTATACACAAGATGAAAGAGGTTATTTTCAGGATGTCATTGTTTTAGTGGCCTTGTTCAAACTGGTCAGCAGAAAAAGGCCAATGTGAGGGTCTGTTTAGTGCATTATAAATTACTTGTGTCTTGTACATTGGCATTAGAGACAGACTGAAAAATGGATACTCTAAGTTGGAACTTCTTAAAACTGTAAATTTCTTAGGTCCTAGAACATCACATACCCTAGAGAGATCTTTTTTGCCTTAGCATGCAGTTTAAGGACTCTGTTCATAATATGGTAGGAATTTATTCTGCTAAATAGTTGTATGAGAAAAGAGAAAATTCTCCTGTTTTCTTCATGAAATTCAAATGAGAAAGTTGAAGCTAAATTTGAGAAACAACGTATATAATTAACCTTTAAGCAAAAAAAAAATATATATATATATATAATCTAAAGTAAATTTTACAAAAATTGATGGGCAGCAAAATAGCAAAGTTTCCTTTGCTCCTGATTATAAAATTTGATTAAAGCTGCATTGAAGAAGAGAGATAAGATTGTTTTCCTTTTGGGATGTTGGTATGTATCTTTGATATGCCTTATAGTTTTTATTTCTGGCAGTTGATTATCTTTCAGAAAGAGAAGAAAAATGTATGTTGTGTTGAAATTTACTAAATGTTGTCTCCTCTGGGAAGGAAGTAGAGTTTAGCAATTCAATTGGATATGTTGGAAGTTAGCCTTGAGAGAGTTATGAATATGATATTGTCTCAAAAATTGTTTATCTGTGAAGATTCATTTTATAATGTGCTTTACATAAGCAATATTCAGTGTATTATTTCTTGATGGAATTCTTCATATAGCTATGATTAATTTAATGGAGGCTTTTAATACTGATGGTAAAATACATAATATGTACTCTAAAATATTTTATTTGTCTTATTTGATTTTTCCTTGATTCCTGAAGATAGTTTAAGGAAACACGGTTATTGTCCCAATTTCACAAGTTGGGAAACTGATCCAGAGACTGTGAAGTTCTTAACCCAAGCTCATTAAACCGTATTGCCATAATTCTCTACTAGTTATATAACTGAGATTGGAAACTCTTGTTTCTTTACCCACAGAGTAAGTGTGTGCTGTGTATTTACTTTTAAATGATGATGGTGAAATGCCACCAAAACTAAATCCACATCCTGTATTTGTTCATTGTGTTGTTTTGTTGAAGCCTAATGTTTCTGAGTTCCCGTAGCATCCATTACAGTGATTAAGAAAATAAAATGTTTCAATAATAAGACAATCCTTATTTGCTCAATAATGTAGGGCTGTATCTTCCACCCTTAAGGCAATGACAATAGCATTATGTTAAGAATTAATAAGTGTGGAAAGTTTTCAAAGGGAGAAGTTGGGAAATCTCCTTTGTCCAAATCTCTCCTCATGTAATAGACATCTACTGTTTTGCTGCCCAGCATCTGTATAACTTTCTGCAAGCAGCTCATTTTTGTGTGTGGGAAATTAGCCTTCTACCAGGGTCTTCTTTGGTGGCTCAGCAGTAAAGAATCTGCCTGTCAGTGCAGGAGACGCAGATTTGATCCCTGGGCCGGGAGGATCCCCTGGAGAAGGAAATGGCAAGCCACTTCAGTATTCTTGCCTAGGAAATCTCATGGATAGAGGAGCCTGGTGGGCTGCAGTCCATGGGGTAATGCAGAGTCGGACACAGTATAGTGACTGCTGCTGCTAAGTCACACCAGCCGTGTCCGACTCTGTGGGACCCTGTAGACGGCAGCCCACCAGGCTCCCTCGTCCCTGGGATTCTCCAGGCAAGAACACTGGAGGGGGTTGCCATTGCCTTCTCCAATGCATGCAAGTGAAAAGTGAAAGTGAAGATGCTCAGTCATGTCCGACTCCTAGCGGCTCCATGGACTGTGGCCTACCAGGCTCCTCCATCCATGGGATTTTCCAGGCAAGAGTACTGGAGTGGGGTGCCATTGCCTTTTCCAATATGTGACTATACAACAAGAATAACACATCTGGTCTAGTGAGAGAGTTCCTTCAAGCCCTGTCTCAGCTAATCAATGTGGATAAAGCCTAAGCTAACTTTTTCACCTGGGAATTTGAACTTAGGGCAAAATGAAAGTAAAAAGCTGAGCAGGACTGGAGCTTAGTCATCTGAACTAATTCTTGGTACCTTGTGGAGGCTTACATGGGCTTCCCTGGTAGCTCAGCTGGTAAAGAATGTGCCTGCAGTGCAGGAGACCCCAGTTCAACCTCTGGGTCAGGAAGATCCCCTGGAGAAGGGATAGGCTACCCACTCCAGTACTCTTGGGCTTCACTGCTGGCTCAGATGGTAAAGAATCCATCTGCAACACTGGAGACCTGGGTTTGATCCCTGGATTGGGAAGAACCCCTGGAGAAGGGCATGGCAACCCACACTGGTATTCTTGCCTGGAGAATCACCATGGACAGAGGAGCCTGGTGGGCTTGAGGTCACAAGTCCATGAGATCAAAAAGAGTCAGACACAACTGAGCGACCAAGTACAGCACAGCACAGAGACTTACCTTAGTGATCGTTACCCATTCAGTTACTCTTAGTTTCCTTTTGGCTAATTATAAAGCACTCTCTTTAGACCTGTGAGCTACCCACTATCTGTCCAATAAATTCCCTGTCAATTAGTTTAGTCTTTATCATTTTAAGTTGCTTGGTTAAGGAATATTATCTTGCATTGTTTAACTGTTACGACGTTTCACTTTTTTCCCCATAAATCATGCTCCTCAGTATGATTTTGTCATTATAATACTGAAGTAGAGGCGGGAGTGTGAAAGACACAGTGCTAAGGACATCTGGATGAAAAAAAAATATTAAGTAGAAAATCTACTCTCTTGGTCCCTAATAAATTTTAAGAAGAAGGAACATGGAAGGTGGGTGGCAAGTGTTGAGATAAATGTATCCTCCTTGCCCTTACCAGAATGGATGTTACTGAAGGAGGGAATATTTAAAAGAATTGTGGGCAAAGTCGAAACCAAGGGGCTTTTTATTCCTCAGCTATCTATTTTGCACTTTGGAAAATTACTGAACTATGATAATATGGAATAAGTACACATGAGTATTGTCTGTAGTGTAGAGGGTTTAGCCACCATGAATGCCTTCTTTTGGATCCCTTGAGTTGTCCCTGAAGTTCATTGTTTCCTGTAGCACTCACAAATGTATCAAATAGTTCTTTCATTAGTCGTGTAGCAAGATGTGATTATGTGATCAACAGCACAAGATCACTTCCTTGATAGGATTTGAATAGAAGTCACAGTCAAAATTCAAGGGATGTGAAGCACTGGCAATAGCTGAAATGAGGCAGAGGCAACCTGAAGTGACGTGTGGAGCTTACCTAGGATAGAGTAAACACTTCTCAAACAACAAAAAGGTGAATAGTGATGAGGTGGAGAGTAAATGCTAATGTTCCCAGGATCAGAAGGAGCAGATGTGCTGAGCAGAAACTGATCCTCACCAGCCACTTGGTAGCAGGGACCTAAGAGGACCAGAAACAGTGGCAAAGATGGAACTCTTTTCTTTTCAGAGCCCTCAAGAACATAGCAATATTTCCTATAGCTCCCAATATATCATTAAGGAGGAATTACAGAGAGGGAGCAGAGCATAGAGGATTAACTTAATAGTTTGAAATGAAAGAGGCTGTAACTGGCTGATTTAACATTAGTTCTTCTTTTTTTGGATCTGACTGCTTTTAGCTGCAAAGTCACAGAATAAATAATCAAAAGTGACTTAAACAAGATAACAGAGGCCTGTTTTTATCTCACATAACAAGAATCCAGAGATAGACAGTCCCAGATAGAGCACAGAGATCAAATTCTGGGTCCAAATTCTGTTCATCTTTCTGATCTGTCATCTTTAGCATGTCAGCAAAGTCTTTCTTCCTGGTTATAGGATGGTTGCAGCAGCTCCAGCCATCACATTCTAAACCCATTCAAAATCAGGAAGAAGGATGTTGAGGGATAGGTGATAAAGACAATAGCATATACATTTATTTCTTATATATAATCACATATGTGTGTGTTCCTGTTTTTATTAGGAGAAATATATTTCTGAAAAAACTTAAGCAGACTTTCAGTTTCCAGTTTGTTATGTAAAAAGCTTAGAAAACATCACTTCATTCCTAACAACAAAGAAAATGTTGAAAACAAAAGCAAAATATCCACAATTCTTCTAAGATCCATAAGAAAAATGAGGTCACAGGATGCACTGCTGCCCTATTCCCTAAATTGGAGAGACTGACTGGCGAATACAGGGAATTATGGCTTATGAAAGTGGAAACCTATTAACAAAAACTCCCATGAAAATCAGTGCCAGAGTAGTTTACCTGAACTATAAAAATTGATGCATTTCTGGAGGCTTAGTGTGTAAATAAGGGAGATAAAAACATCAAGTTTCCAAGGGGATGGTTATGGCAGAAGACATGCAATAAAAAATAAACATATGTCATCTGATATTAAATTGAAATGTAAGCTTTATGGGAGAAAGGATTTTTGTCTGTCTTGCTTAGCCATTAGAGTATCTCCTAAAGTATATCAGAAACTCAATACATAAATGGTGATGAATGTTGCAAAAAAAAAGTATAGTGTGATAAGGTGGTAGAGAGTGACAAGTGAGTATTACTTAAGCTGGAAGGATTGATTTAACTTCACATCTTGGATGAGATGACATTTTAGTAAAGACTTGAATGTACTGAGAATACCTGGGAGAATGTTCTAGGAGAAGGACCAACATAAGCAAATTTTCAGGGCATATCTGAGAAACCAGATCATCTAGAGCTTTATAAGTCATAGAAAAGGCTTGAATCTTATTAAATGTGACAGAGGAGATGAGATAGTAGTCACAACTTGAATATTGTTGTGATCTAATACATATTTTTGCAATATCATTTTGATTGATCTCTTGAACAAAGGGTATAGAGGAGCAAGAATGGAAAATGAGAAACCAGTTTTGATGCGATGATTGTCATTATTGTCACACTATTAACTCTTTATTATTCTTTCCTCATTGTTGAGAAATATTATTCTTTGAAAAATGTCTTCACTCAGACTATAGACAATTGTATAGAATGAAATAGAAAGGGAAAAAAACAAATATTGTATATCAATGCAAAGAAATAGAGGAAAACACTAGAATGGGAAAGACTAGAGATCTCTTTAAGAAAATTGGAGCTACCAAGGGAACATTTCATGCAAAAAGAGGCTCAATAAAGGGAAGAAATGGTAGGGAACTAACAGAAGCAGAAGAATTTAAGAAGAGGTGGCAAAAATACACAGAAGAATTGTACAAAAAAGATCTTCACGACCCAGATAATCATGATGGTGTGATCACTCACACTCACCTAGAGCCAGACATCCTGGAATGTAAAGTAAAGTGGGTCTTAGAAAGCATCACTATGAACAAAGCTAGTGGAGGTGATGGAATTCCAGTTGAGCTATTTCAAATCCTAAAGATAATGCTGTGAAAGCATTGTAGTCAATATACCAGCAAATATGGAAAACTCTGCAGTGTCCATAGGACTGGAAAAGGTCAGTTTTCATTCCAATCCCAAAGAAAGGCAATGGCAAAGAATGTTCAAACTACCACACAATTGCATTAATCTCACATGCTAGTAAAGTAATACTTAAAATTGTCCAAGCCAGGCTTCAGCAATATGTGAACTGTGAACTTCCAGGTGTTCAAGCTGGTTGTAGAAAAGGCAGAGGAACCAGAGATCAAATTGCCAACATCCGCTGGATCATCGAGAAACCAAGAGAGTACCAGAACAGAATCTATTTCTGCTTTAATGATTATGCCAAAGCCTTTGACTGTGTGGATCACAATAAACTGTGGAAAATTCTTAAAGAGATGGGAATACCAGACCACCTGATCTACCTCTTGAGAAACCTGTATGCAGGTCAGGAAGCAACAGTTAGAACTGGACATGAAACAACAGACTGGTTCCAAATAGGAAAAGGAGTACGTCAAGGCTGTATATTGTCACCCTGGTTATTTAACTCATATGCAGAGTATATCATGAAAAACTCAGGGCTGGAGGAAGCACAAGCTGGAATCAAGATTGCCAGGAGAAATACCAATAACCTCATATATGCAGATGACACCACCCTTATGGCAGAAAATGAAGAAGAACTAAAGAGCCTCTTGATGAAAAAGGAGAGCAAAAAAGTTGGCTTAGAAAGCTCAACATTCAGAAAATTAAGACCATCACATTTGGTCTGATCACTTCATGGCAGGTAGATTGGGAAACAGTGGCTAACTTTATTTTTCTGGGCTCAAAAATCACTGCAGATGGTGATTTTAGCAATGAAATTAAAAGACGCTTACTCCTTGGAAGGAAAGTTATGACCAACCGAGACAGCATATAAAAAAGCAGAGACATTACTTTGCCAACAAAGGTCTGTCTAGTCAAGGCTATGGTTTTTCCAGTGGTCGTGTATGGATGTGAGAGTTGGATTATAAAGCTGAGCACTGAAGAACTGATGCTTTTGAACTGTGGTATTGGAGCAGACTCTTGAGAGTCCCTTGGACTGCAAGGAGATCCTACCAGTCCATCCTAAAGGAGATCAGTCCTAGATTTTCATTGGAAGGACTGAAGTTAAAGCTGAAACTGCAATACTTTGGTCACCTGATGCGAAGAGCTGACTCATTTGAAAAGACCCTTATGCTGAGAAAGATTGACGATATGCATCTGGCCAACCTGGAGAGCATATTGAAAAGCAGAGACATTACTTAGCCAACAAAGGTCTGTCTAGTCAAGACTATGATTTTTCCAGTAGTCATGTATGGATGTGAGAGTTGGACAGTGAAAAAGGCTGAGCACCAAAGAATTGATGCTTTTGAACTGTGGTGTTGGAGAAGACTCTTGAGAGTCCCTTGGACTGCAAGGAAATCTGTCCTGGATGTTCATTGGAAGGACTGATGTTGAAGCTGAAACTCCAATACTTCCACCTCATTTGAAGAGTTGACTCACTGGAAAAGACTCTGATGCTGGGAAGGATTGGGGGCAGGAGGAAAAGGGGATGACAGAGGATGAGATGGCTGGATGGCATCATCGACTAGATGGACATGGGTTTGGGTGGACTCTGGGAGTTGGTGATGGACAGGGAGGTCTGGCGTGATGTGGTTCGTAGGGTCATGAAGAGTCAGACACGACTGAGTGACTGAACTGAGTGATACATGCATCTAGAAAAATAGTACTGATGAGCCTATTTTCAGGGCACGAATAGAAATACAGATATGGAGGACAGACTGGGAACACAGATTTGTTGGGGGAGGAGAAGATGGGAAGACTTGAGAGAGTAGCATTGAAACATATATATTACCATATGTTAAATAGATAGGTAGTGGAAATTTACTATATAGCATAGAGACCTCAACTGGGTTCTCTGTGACAAGCTGGAAGGGTGGGATAGAGTGGGGGCAGGAGGGAGCTTCAAGAGGGAGGGGGCATACATATACCTATGGCTGATTTACATTGTTGTATGGCAGAAACCAACACAACATTAGAACAATTATTCTCCAGTTAATAAAAATAAATCTTCACCCAAATGATTTATGCATAAACCATGAGGAAAGGAAATGTAAAAATTTGTATCTGCAAATGGACCAAATGGAATCTCTATAAATAATTGAAAACATTATTGTTAACAAAAGTTTAGTGGATCAATTAAACAACAGATTGATACAGCTGAAAACAGAATAAGTTAACTGAATGTGATCTTACTTATGAAGTGTAAAGCATTCTGGAGAAATATAGAAGTAGGAAGTAAGTGAAATGTTAGGAGACACGGGAAATAGGTTGACAAGTTCCAAACATCACATTTGGGAAGGTATTAGAATTAGTGAAAATAAATGTATGCCGATATACAAAGTGAAAGTTTTCTAGAGTTAATGAGAAGCATTTTCACAGTCAACAAATACAAGGAATCCATAGCAGAACAATCTAAACATAAAACCACCCTTTAATATTATCATGAAACTGCAGAACACAAAAATGAAAAAGCGTTATGAAAGACAGTGAGAAAAGACCTACTATTACAATTTAACCTGACAAGAGATAGATCAACAGCAACAATAGAACCCAAAAGAAAAAGAAACTATAACTTGAAAATGCTAAAACCAACAAGATAAAATAGCTGTCAACTGAAAACTCTGTACCCAGTTAAATTAGCATTCAAGATTGAGGGTGAAGTAAACATATTTCCACTAAGTAAAGACTGAGTGAGTCTGTCATCCCTCAAAACAATAATTCTGGAGAAAGGAAGTTATTGCAAAGAAAGAAATGAGATGCGAGTAGGAAATGAACAAATAGTAAAGTTAGGTCTACATAAGAAATGAAAATAGTGACTCATTTTGAAGTATGTGTTGTTGTTGTTCGGTCACTATGTTGTGTTGATTCTTTGTGACCCCACTGATTGCAGCATACCAGGCCTCCCTGTCCCCCACCATCTCCGGGAGTTTGTCCAACTTCATGTCAATTGAATCGGTGATGCCATCCAGCCATCTCATCCTCTGTCCCCCTCTTCTCCTTCTGCTTTCAATCTTTCCCAGAATCAGGGTCTTTTGCAATGAATTGGCTCTTTTCATTAGATGGCCAAAATTTTGGAGCCTCACCATCAGTCTATCCAGTGAGTATTCAGGGTTGATTTCCTTCAGGATTGCCTAGTTTGATCCCCTTGCTGTCCAAGACTCTCAAGAGTCTTCTCAAGCACCACAATTCAAAAGCATCAATTCTTGAGCCCTCTGCCTTCTTTATTGTCCAACTCTCACATGCTATGCATGTGAGAAAGACTGGAAAGACCATAACCTTGACAATACTGACCTTTGTCAGAAACGTGATATCTTTGTTTTTCAATTCACTGTCTAGGTTTGTCATAACTTTCCTGCCAAGAAGCAGTCACTAATTTTATGGCTGCAGTCACCATTTGCAGTGATTTTAAAGTCCAAGAAGGAGAAATCTATCACTTCTACCTTTCCCCCTTGTATTTTGCCATGAAATGATGGGACTGAATACCATAATCTTATTTTTCTTTAACATTGTGTTATAAGCCAACTTTTTCACTCTCCTCTTTGACCCTCATCAAGAGACTCTTTAGTTCCTCTTTCCTTTCTGCCATTAAGGTAGAATCATCTGCATATCTGAGGTTGTTCATATTTCTCCAGGCAGTCTTGATTCCAGCTTGTAAACCATCCAGCCTGGCATTTCTTATGATGTGTTCTGCATATAAGTTAGATAAACAGGGTGACAATAAATAGCCTTGTCACACTTCTTTCTCAATTTTGAACCAGTCTGTTGTTCCATATAAGATTCTAACTTTTGCTTCTTGACCCAAATACAGGTTTTTCAGGAGACAGGTAAGATGCTCTGGTATTCCCATCTCTTTGAGAGTTTTTCTCGGTTTTTTATGATCCACACTGTCAAAGGCTTTAGCATAGTCAATGGAACAGAGGTAGACATTTTTCTGGAATTCCCTTGCTTTTTCTTTGATCCAGCAAATGTTGTCAATTTGATCTCTGGTTCCTCTGCTTTTTCTAAGTCCAGCTTGAATACATCTGGAAGTTCTCAGTTCATGTACTGCTGAAGCCTAGCTTGAAGGATTTTTTTTTCTTTTTCTTTTGATTGTAGGCTAATTACTTTACAATATTGTGGTGATTTTGCCATACATTCACATGAATCAGCCATGGGTGTACCTCTGTTCCCCATCCTGACCCTCCCTCCCACCAAAGGATTTTGAATATAATCTTACTAGCATGGGAGATGAGCATGATTTTCCAACAGTTTGAACCTTCTTTAGTACTGCCCTTCTTGGGAATTGGGATGCAGATTGACTTTTTCCAGTCCTGTGGCCACTGCTGAGTTTTCCAAATTTGCTGACATATTGAGTGCAACACTTTAATAGCATCACCTTTTAGGATTTTAAATAGCTCTGCTGGAATTCCATCATCTTCAGTAGCTTTATGGTAGCAATGCTTTCCGAGGCCCACTTGACTTAACACTCCAAAATGTCTGGCTCTGGGTGAGTGACCATACCCTCGATGTTATCTGGGTTATTAAGATTTTTTGTACAGTTCATCTGTGTATTCTTGCCATCTTTTCTTGATTTCTTCTTCTATTAGGGCTTTACCATATCTGTCCTTTATTGTGCCTGTCTTTGGGTGAAATAAACCTTGGATGTCTCCAGTTTTCTTGAAAACCTCTCTTTTCTCTATTTCTTTGCATTATTCATTGAAGAAGGCCTTCTTGTTTCCTTGATTTTTCTGGAAGTCTACCTTCAGTCAGGTATACCTTTCCTTTTCTCCCTTGCTTTTTGCTTCTCTTCTTTTTCCAGCTATTTGTAAAGCTTTCTCAGACAACCACTTTGCCTCCTGACATTTCTTTTTCTTTGAGGTGGTTTTGTTTATTGCCTTCTATACAATATTACTTCTACAATTTGACCTTTGAAGTGTGTAAACAAGGTCAACTAAAAGTAATGGGAAAATCATCAAAGAAGACATGAGATGATAATTATAGTTAAAATTTTCTAAGATTTTTTTATATTAACTTGAAATTTTTATGTCAAATATGTAGAACTAAAATATAAAGTTTAATAATATACTTAAGGCTAAAGAATAAATTCAAAAATAACATATTTGGTAATATATGAAGTAATAAAGCAGTGTTTAAAACAAAGTTATAGCTTTAAATATATATAAATAATAATAATCACAATTTAATAATCTAAATATCCCCATATAAATTATTAGATAAATAAAAATAAACATGGACAATGTAGAAAGAAGGGATAATAAATACAAGAATATACTTGATGAGATAGGAAAAAAAATGTTTTATTAGGCTCTCTGAAGTTGTTCCTCTAAAGAGTTTAGTTAAATAGTAAATTATTTGTTGAATCAAAGCAAGAAAAATATATAATATTAAAAATGTATCCATATAAAGGATTGAAAATAATGAAAAAAGTTTTATTGGAATATATTTGGAAAGAGTAGATTAAATAGTTATTTTTCGGGGGGGACGTGTAATGATATTTTTAAGGACAGAAGTTATAATCTATAACCATTAAACTATTTGAAATCTAAAGTAACATCAGGTACAAATTCTATAAGTATCTAATCTTACATAGATTAGAATAGAAAAAAAAGAAAAATTTCTCATTTTTGATGTCTCATATAATCTTAATGTCGAAATTAAATAAGGAGATATTTGATGTCCTGTTAATATGAGCAGGTAAGGGTTCCAGAATTGAATGTAAATTTGGGAAAGAGAAGTGATATAATTATTCTCAAGCCTAGTGAGTTAGACCCAACCAGTAATACAGAAACTGTCTACATTGATATCATCTGCTCTCTCTTTATTTGAAGCCATGAGTATAAACAACTATTAAATTTAACAACTATTAAATAAAACAAAGGAAAAATTCAGTTCAGGACTTTGTTTATATAATAGGAGAATACTTGGAAACACGTATCACCATTTAGCCGTCTAACTCTAAAATTTTGCCTATTTTTGGTTTTATTTTGGAATAGTTTTATTTGGAGGTAAAATTTATAAGCTATGTGAATTGTGGCTTTTTCTTTGTCCCTCCTTCTGAGCTTTTTAAAATGTTATGAGATTGTATAACATCATGTTTATGAAAATACTTAAAACCAAACTGTTTCATTTTGCATTATTTTAAGCAAATTGTATTTTCCATAATGCCTTATGTGAGAAAGCTGATGGCTAAGGGATTACAATGAGAACAGGAAAGTTCAAAACTAAAATCTCATTTGTCACGTGAGCTTGTTACTGAGTTATTTCTCCTTTGTATTTTGCCTAAATGACAATCTTGTGGATCAACGTAGGATAGAAGTGGAGAGAGGAAAGGTTGTTATCCATGACTGGTTTGTCTTACATTCTTTAGCTAGTATTTTTTGGTATTTTTATTTCATTCATTTTCTTGTCTACCTTTGCCAGAATTTTCACATGTAAAACTTTGAGGAGCAAATATCAAATGTAAATGAAGAATGAAAAGTCTAATAAGATAATAAAAAGCTGGATGAGCTTTCAAATAGTTATCCACCCACCTCATATTACTTACAGTGCAGAAAACTCAGTTTTAAATATGACTGTCCAATTCCACAGCCCTGAAAATGAGACTATATATATCATTACAGTCCCCAGTAGAGATAATGAGAGCATATGCACAGTTACTGCTATCCATTGAGATAATGAGATTATAAATACTATACTCCTACTGCTTCCAGGTGTAATGAGAAACTACCGTTTTATGGTCATGTTTCCTGCAATCATCCTTGAGACCAGGAGACAGTGAATTCAGAGATAACCTAATGAGGAATAGAAACAGATAACCATTTATCATAAACTTTCCAAAATCAGCTCATGAAGAAGGACACAAATGGCAACAAAGTCACTGAATACATTCATTTGTTAACTAATACCTGCTGTGCTTAGAGAACCATGAACAATGAAGGCATTATTAAAGAGGCAGTGACTTGAAATACTCCTCTACAGAGTTAAACATCATCCAACAGCTCTCATAAAAGTAGAGTACTATTTAGGGCTTTTAGGAAATACTCATTTAATGCATTTCTTTCTCTTTCAAAGTAAAGAAAAATCAGCATCTAACACATTATTCATAAATAAAGTTTTTGGCAATAAAAATATTTATTTTTTTGCAGCCAGAGGATATTTATATTCCTTAGATATGTACATATTTCTAGTGATATTTGTGTTAAAAAATGTAACATGGAAAGAGGTCCAGGCTCAGTTTGGAAATGGGGTGGGGGATTGCTGCTGCTGCTGCTAAGTCGCTTCAGTCGTGTCCGACCCTGTGCGACCCCAGAGAGGGCAGCCCACTGGCTCCCCTGTCCCTGGATTCTCCAGGCAAGAACTCGAGTGTGCTCCCCCCTCCCTGGGATTCTCCAGGTGTGTTCTTGTTACCCTGTCCCTGGATTCTCCAGGCAAGAACACAAATGTGTTCCCCCGTCCCTGCGATTCTCCAGGTGTGTTCTTGCCTGGAGAATCCCAGGGACGGGGGAGCCTGGTGGGCTGCCCTCTATGGGGTTGCACAGGGTCGGACACAACTGAAGCGACTTAGCAGCAGCAGCAACAATCCCCCACTCCATTTCCAAACTGAGCCTGGACCTCTTTCCACATTACATTTTTGAACACAAATATTGGAATTAATTGCCATGTAATCCAAATTGAAAGAATTTTTAATATTTTTCTGTTCAGTTTTGATACTTGAAATTTAATCCCCCAAAGTAAAATGTTATTGCATATAAGAAAATGTGATTCTAGTTTTAGGAAGATGGAATTTTTTATTCTCTTCTGCATGAAATGAGTTGCAGATTTTTAATCTCTGATTAGTTTGGGCCTTTGCTAGAAGTTTTGAAGTAAAATCCAGATTTTGAAATATTTCACAAAATTATTTCTGCCTACTTCTAAATTTCAATATCTACCACTCACCTCCCATCCCCTGCTGCTTTAAGATCCAGAAACAGTGGTTTTCTTATTGTTGTCCAATATGCAAAAGTCTTTTTCTATGCCTTGTTCACAAAGGGTTAAAAGCACTTCCTTAGCTAGAAAATGACTTATTCTTTCACTTCCTTTAGGTATCCAGGCAAAAGAAGTCTTTCATTACTGATCATTTTATTTAAAAGACCACTCAACCTATCAACCTAGTTAGGTTACTGTATCACGATACATTTCCATTTTCTCCTTAGTAATTATCGCAATCTGAAGATATGTTTCACTTATATTACTTAATATCTGTCTCCCTCACAAAAACATAAGAGGCAAGAAAGAAGAAAACATTTCTATATTGTGTATAGTCATAAAATAGGAGCGTAACTCATGCTTGAGACATTATAGATAATAGAGGAGTGATAAATAGAATCAATGGCTTTGTACAGGTGACTGTAAATAAACAGAAAGAATTGAGGCTATGCTTACCCTATGTTGGATATGTATTTCTGGATGCCTAAGATGATTTCAAACACACACACACACACACACACACACACACACATTGTTGTTGTTCAGTCACTTAGTTGTGTCTAAGTCTTTGCAGCCCCATGGATTGCAGCACGCCAGTGGTAAAGAACCCACCTGCCAATTTGAGAGACTTAAAGAGACACAGGTTTGATCCCTGGGTTGGAAAGATCCCCTGGAGGAGGGCATGGCAACCCACTTCAGTATTCTTGCCTGGAGAATCCCATGGACAGAGGAGCCTGGCATGCTATGATCCATAGAGTCACAAAGAGTCAGACACGACTGAAATGACTTAGAACACAGTATATATCTAAAGTAGCTTCAGAACTACTTCATATCCTTTAAAATGTTCTAGCTTTAACTAGAGGAACATTCGTAATTCTAAAACAGAGGTAATGAAAGTAAAGATTTGACTTCCTTCAAACTGAGAAATTTGTTTTTAGAGAGACTTGGAGGAAGCCCATCGTTTACCAAAGTGTTCTTAAACAAGTCCTCACTGCTTGCTGTTAATTTTATCTTTAGCTTTCTTGATTCCTTGGGAAACACATCCAGTCTAAGTTTTCACTTCAACCCTCTGTCTAGCTTTGTGGAAACGTGCTTTTGTAAGTTGTATTGTATTTTGCTAATGTTATGGTAGCCAATTTATTATCTTTTGTGTATGGTTCATTTCAGAGCAATTGCAAGTAAGATTTGCCCCTGCTCCTTACTTACCATTTAAGAAATCAATCCTAAACCAAATAGAGGGGGTAGTAGAAGCCTTTTTAATCCTTAATCTTTTTATATTCTTATTTCCACCATTTCCACCCTCATTAAAGACAGTTGTTCGTTAGAAGACCTTCTTTCCATTGATGATAGAGCTACCCCATTCTACCATATTTACAAAGGCTAACGCTTTAGAGACATTGTTGATTCTGCCTTTTACTTTATTTTTAAATTTAATTAATGGCTTCACAGTTTAAATCTTAAGTTAACTTTCTTACCTATGATTGCTTTCATGTTTTTATGCCCATGAGAGTCTTGTTATAATACAAGCCTGCAGTACATTTTGTATGAGAAATTTTAATTATTTGCCCATATGTCCCAATGTAGTCTGCATACTGCTAAAAATAACCTTATTAAAATAGCTGATGATTTATTTTCTAGGGCTGTCTAGATCACATTAGATTTAAATACAATTTCTTAATCAAACATTCCAATCTTATTATGCTAGGATTTCAACCAGCATTTCTGGAGGGATCTTTGATCTTTCCCTTGACATCCACAATACTAAAGTAAAAATAGAAAACTCTACATTCCCCGAACCTTCCTTTATTTTCATGTTACCTGTATTATTTCATTTGTGTTTCCGAAGAAAATTTATAGCAGTAAAGAGAAATATTCAGTTCAGTTCAATCTCTCAGTCGTGTCCAATCTTTGTTGCTCCACGGACTGCAGCATGGGAGGCTTCCTTGTCCATCACTAACTCCTGGAGCTTGCTCAAACACATGTCCATTGAGTTCGTGATGCCATGCAACCATCTCATATCCTGTAATCGCCTTCTACATATGCCTTCTTTCCCAGCATCAGTGTCTTTTCAGATGAGTCAGTTCTTCCCATCAGGTGGACAAAGTATTGGACTTTCAGCTTCAGCATCAGTCCTTCCAACGATATTCAGGACTGATTTCCTTTAGGATGGACAGGTTGGATCTCTTTGCAATCCAAGGGACTCTCAAGAGTTTTCTCCAACACCACAAAAGCATCAATTCTTTCACACTCAGCTTTATTTATGGTCCAACTTTCACATGCATACATGACTCCTGGAAAAACCATAGCTTTGATTAGATGGACCTTTGTCAGCAAACTAATATCTCTGCTTTTTAATATGCTGTCTAGGTTGGTCATAGCTTTTCTTCCAAGGAGCAAGCATCTTTAATTTCATGGCTGCAGTCACCAACTGCAGTGATTTTGGAGTCCAAGAAAAGAAAGTCTGTCACTGTTTCCATTGTTTTCCCATCTATTTTGCATGAAGTGATGGAACTAGATGCTGTGATCTTCATCTTTTGAATGCTGAGTTTTAAGCCAACTTTTTCACCATGCGCTTTCACTTTGATCAGAAGCTCTTTAGTTCCTCTTCACTTTCTGCCAGAAGGGTGGTGTCATCTGTGTATCTGAGATGTTTCTCCTGGCAATCTTGATTCTAGCTTATGATTCATCCAGCCCAGCATTTCTCATGATGTATTTTGCATGTAAGTTAGGTAAGCAGGGTGACAATATACAGCCTTGGCATACTCCTTTCCCAGTTTGGAACCAGTCTGTTGTTCCATGTCCAGTTCTAACTGTTGCTTCCTGACATGCATACAGATTTCTCAGGAGGCAGGTCAGGTGCTCTGATTCCCATCTCTTTAAGAATTTTCCACAGTTTATTGTGATCCAGACAGTCAAAAGCTTGAGCATAGTCAATAAAACAGAAGTAGATATTTTTCTGGAACTCTCTTGCTTTTATGAAGATCCAATGGATGTTGGCAATTTGATCTCTGTTTCCTCTGCCTTTTCTAAATCCAACTTGAACATCTGGAAGTTCACGGTTCACTTATTATTGAAGCCTGGCTTGGAGAACTTGGAGCACTATTTTGCTAGTGTGTTAGATGAGTGCAATTGTGCGGTAGTTTGAGCATTCTTTGGCATTGCCTTTCTTTGGGATTGGAATGAAAACTGACCTTTTCCAGTTCTGTGTCCACTGCTGAGTTTTCTGGTATATTGAGTGCAGCACTTTCACAACATTGTCTTTCGGATTTGAAATAGCTCAACTGGAGTTCCATCACCTCCAATAGCCTTGTTTGTAGTGAAAACTATTAGAAAAATAATAGAAAAAAAATAAAAATAGTAGAAAAAAAGCACAATTGTGTCTACAAAAGCTAGTCATGTGCAAATCTTATTAGGCATTTACTCTCGTATATGCATCAAAAGATATGGAGAATATTCATAGCAGCACAGTTTGAATTTGCCCAATTTGAAAACAGCCCACATGTATATCAGTAGTAGAATGGATAAGTAATTTTGGTATATTCATGTAATAGAATGTTAAAGCACAATAAGATGAATCTCATAAATATTGAGCCAGAGAAACCCTATGCAAAAGCATGAATTACTGATTCAACTTATATAAAATAGAGAAAGAGGAATATCCAATAGTTTTTGATGGAGACCACTCTTCACCATGGAAGTAAGGAAACTCAGAGGGCCGTATGAGAGCCTTTGTGTTGAGAGGTCTGCTCAAAGACAAATATGGGCAGGTTTTGAAAATTCGTTGAAGTGTACTTTCACACGGTTTATGCATTTCTTGATATATTGTCTTAAAAACATAATCTTCAGCTTTGTAGGGTAATTTTACTTGGCTTTTAATTTGCATTGTTTATACACACATCAAAACTCACAGTTAACTGGGATGTATGTGTGTGTGTTGGTTGCTCAGCCATGTCTGACTGTCTGCCACCTCATGGACTATAGCTTGCCAGGCTCCTCTGTCCATGGGATTGCCATTTCCTTCTCCACTGTTAACTGTGATAATTATCTATTAATGCATTTATTTGTGCCTTATATACTGAAATACAAATTTGTGCTTGACTAGAGAATACATGGTCTGACTACTAATTATTCAGTTAAAATAGTGACATTGAGAGACTTCTTGTCAGCCTGAACTTTGATGACGATAATAATGTCAAGCAACTTACTCCATGTTTCCCCAAAGTGCAGTGTATCTGTAATCACATGGGTACTGTAATATATTAATTTTATTCTTTTTTCTCTCAAGATAAAAGCAATATATGCTTGAAAAATTTTCCACGTCAATATATGTAATGCTTTCACATTGACTATATGCAAATTTTATTTAAATTTAAAAGTTAACTTTGAGCTTAAGATTTTTGTAATTCTGATTTAGTTTGTCCATCAAGTAAGCACATCTCTTGGAAGACATCACTTGGTGATTTTGCATCAAATACCCATAAAATACCTTTTTACTGGGCTATGGCTTTTTAGAAGTATTCTTTTCTTCTCTATGCTAGTCTGACAGATGAGAGATTAGGAAAAAGAATTTACAGTCTTCCCTTGGTATCCATCAGGGATTGGTTCCAGGACACCTTGCAAATACTAAAATCTGCAGTGCAATAGTGTAGAATTTGCATATCATCTCACATGCTTTAAACCACTTCTGGTTACTATTGCTGTCTAATACAATGTAAATGCTATGTGAATAGTTGCAGATATATAGCAAATTCAGATTTTGCTCTTGGAACTGTTGGAGTTTTTCAGAATATTTTTGATGCAATATAACCCATGGATATAGAAGGTCAATTGTATTTTATTTCCAGAATACTTTCTTAGTCCACTTATGTTTATTTCTGTTACTTAGTGAGAAGAAAACTTTGCATTTCAATGAACTCATTTTAAGAAATTTTCCCCCCTTCTAAAACTGTCTGCAAGTGTTAATATACTTAAAGAGTTCACAAATCATTTATCCAAAATAATTCATAAGACAATAACTGTGACACCTCCAAATCTTAGAAGAAACAGTATTTAACTACACTTATTTGCCTTAACATGTAGGCTTAAAGCTTTAGAAATAAAATCTTGAAATTTTATAAAAGTCTGTAATGTTCTTATAAAATTATTTCAGATTAAAAATATAATTTCATCACTTTAAAACACATCAGGCTCTAAATCTATTTTTACTCAAGCATTTTTGAGTAAAGATTTTAAGAAATAGAAAAAAAAAAAAAACCTCTTATTTTGTCTATTTCTGGCCCAATCAAAGAAAAAATCAGTGTGGTCAGGAACATTTTTCAGATTACTGAAGCCTAAGTAAATAATCATCAAAATGCCATTTTATTATAGTTTTTGATGTAAGAAAGAATGAGGGCTTCCCAGTGTGACACTAATGGTAAAGAACTTGCCTACCAAGGCAGGAGACATAAGAGATGTGGGTTCGATCCCTGAGTCGGGAAGATTCCCTGCAACCCACTCCAGTATTCTTGCCTGGAGAACCCCATGGACAGAGGAGCCTGGCGGGCTGTGGTCCATAGGGCCACAAAGAGTTGGATGTGGCTGAAGCGACTTAGCAGCAGCAGCAGCAAATAAGAATGAACTATTTGAAAAATCTTCCTGCCTTCTTAGGGACTAGAGAGGAAAACTTGGCCGTTTCTGGGAGTCTTACACACCTCAGGCTGCTGTAACAAAATTACCACAGGCTGGGCAGTCTAATAAGCAACCCAAGTTTATTTCCCACAGCTCTGAAAGGTGGGAGGAAGTCCAAGATCAGGAGGCCAGTACAGTGAGCGGCTCTTCTAGGCTGCAGACTACAGACTTCCTGTGCCCTCACATGGCAGAGTAAGGAGGGGAAGGAAACTCTCAGAGGGCATTCATCTCATTCATGAAGACTCAACCCTCATGACCCCACCCAAGCCTAATTACCTCTCAAAGGCCCCACCTCTCGATTTCACTGAATCAAGTCATGGGATTTCAACATCTCAGTCTTGGGCGGGTGGCGCATTTAACACTGACTCTTAAATGGGTCAGTCCTTTGCATGAGTTATCTCATCTGGGTTCTGTTACAGTGGACCATATCCTGTTTTCTCCATTCTACTGCCTTATTGAACCAAGTATCAGTAATGTGACTTTTTTCATCTTAGGCTTTTGAAAATGTTTGAGGGAATATTTTGAGCATTCTTTTTTTTTTTTTTTAAAGAGTATTTTGTTTCAATGTGGACCATTTTTAAAGTCTTTATTGACTTTGTTACAACGTTGCTTCCATGTTCGGTTTTTTGGCTATGAGGTATGTGTGATCTTAGCTCCCTGACCTGGGAATCAAACCTGCACCCTCCACATTCCAAGATGAAGTCTTAGCCAGTGGACCACCAGGGAAGTCCCTAAGTGTTCTTTTATTCAATGAAGACACATTTGTTACATGCCTCTTATATGTCAACCACCGTACTGAGATTTGGAGGTACAAAGATGAGTTTAAAGGGGCTTGAATCTAAAGAGTACATTGTGATAATGCTCAAGTAAATTTTAATAAAACTTATCTATAATATAGGTAGACACTAAATACAAGGCTGATAAGAAGCGGAGACTACCTAAGTGGAAAGAGAAGTCAATTCTTTGGGGTTTGTTCCTCCTTAGTTTAGTGACATGATACTTTAAAATTCACAAAATCAGTCCATTAAATTGTGATCAACTTTTTAAAAGTAGATGAAATTATGAGATGTATCATGTAATAAGATTAAGGATTTTTATGTGAAAGTTTTTTTCTTTTATACCTATATACAGGCATGTATTCATATATTTTTGAGTGTTTGGTTGGTCTTTAAAATACTCATCTTATTGGAAGTCAAAAGCTAAAAGGTTTTAAACTTATTTCTTCTTTTTGCATTACTAGAATAAGAAATAGCAGATGCAAAACATATACAAATTCAAAACATAGACATAAACAAAACATAGACATATTCAATTAACTATAGTTTGGTTTGTGTGGATTGTAGAATGTGTGTTAGGGAAATAAATGGAGAGAAGATGTTAGGGAAATAAATGGAGAGATGTATGTAGGAGCCCCATATTGTAATGTTTTAAATGCTCTTTAATGAATTAATGTTTTGAAATTTGTTTTATCAATAGCACATGACATTCCTATTGTGGCCTACTGCCACACTATAGGGCACACTTTTCTTTGACTTTCTTGCTTATACGTGAAGATTAAATTTTAACACTTTTCTTGACTATACATAAAGATTAAATTTAAAATTTTAATCTTTATACATGCAGATTAAATTTGAAATTAAGAGGAAATATTTACTGTTTATATGTTACTCCAGGAACTCAGAAATTTGAGGGCAAGGGGATAAGATTAATTCTTTTAACCCAGGTGCCCAATCAGATACTCCAAGGTCAAGAGATAACTGCCAGTGAGAATGAACAGAAACAGATCAGGTGAGAAGCACAATCCTTAATCTCTAAAGCAGTTTACCTGATGTGAAACAGAATCATTTAGGGGAGGAACAGGAAGAGTGCTTCAGGTTGGTTTAGGAGCTTCAAGAACACGTGGAAACTGCTGACGAGAGGAGATGACTTGGGATATCCTGTTTGATGCCACATCGACTTTCTTTTGACCCAGTCTTTGGAAGAATTTGAAGCAGAATATTATAGTGTGAGGATTATATAAAGTCAAAAACAATCCAAGCGTTGTGTAAGAGGTTGTAAGAAACTAATTGGGCCCTATTTTCGTCTTATTAAATGACTTTTAAATACATTTCATAAGATTATAATTACTTATTTATTTATTTTTTTAATTTTCTTTACTTTATTGTGTTGGTTTTGCCATACAGTAACATGAACCTGCCATGGATCTACACATGCTCCCCCTCCAGAACCCCCCTCCCTCCCCCCTCCCGACTCCTTCCCCCTGGGACATCCCGGTGCACCAGCCCCCAGCATCAACCCTGGGCTGGCGATTGATTTCACATATGGTAATTAACATGTTTCAATGTCATTCTCCCATATCATCCCACCCTTGCCCTCTTCTACAGAGTCCACATGTCCATTCTATACATCTGTGTTCCTTTTGCTGTCTCGCATGCAGGGTTCTCATTACCATCTTTCTAAATTCCATATATATGCGTTAGTATACTCTATTGTTGTTTTTCCTTCTGGCTTACTTCACTCTGGATAATAGGCTCCAGAATCAGAAAATGTTATTGTGACAAACGTTTTTCATGTATACACTGAGCATGTACCCAAAGTTTAGGGCAGCTGGAAAAGTTATCTTATGAGGCAGCAACAAACAACATCAAGGCCAGGAGAAGAGATGAAGTGACCAGGGATGTCCCTAGCCACAGGCATAAGAAACAGCAGCAAGAAAGGGTCTGGGGAAGCTATGGATATGGAACCAATATTCATTCATTAATTTATCAGTCATTTGCAGCACACAGGATGATTACGGAATTTGTTTATCTCAGTATTATTAATATTAGTTAAACTTTAATCTAAAAGAATCTTCAAAGTTGTTTTGTTTTTTAATTACTTCTGCTCACCACCTGTCCTGATGTAATTACTAAAGCACATTATCATAAGTATCTAATCAAATCCTCCACACTGGAGTACACAATGCATTTCCTCATGAAAACTGTTCTAGTCATTCACTTAGAAATGTTACTGCCTTCTATTAAGCCTGAATTTAAACAATTCTATTCTATTTATTTGAAGGAAGTTGTGTTTTTTGCATTTCAGTGGGTTCATTTAAATTGCCGTTGTGTTGTTGGGTTACCTGAAAAAGTGAAATTCCTGTTTTGATGTCTAAGGGCAGCAGCGTCTTCTGCACAGTTACAACTCAGCCTTGAGCCAGCCATCTGGCATACTCTGTAGACAAAACGAAAAACGTCTCAATTTGGTTATATTTCTGTTTTATATGTGCTGGAAATATTGCAAAATGTCATATATATACATACATATGTGTATCTACAATTCATTCGTGTCAATGTCATATTCACAGTCATGTCATAGATTAATATAGAAAACAAAATCTGGGACCTTTATTATACAATAGGTATACGTACATATTTTTCCTGGCTACCAAAAACAAAATTTTCTTTGACTCATATTGCATATTTTTAATGCATTTGAAGTATTCATTTCATGTTAGATCTAGATGCATAGATTCATATTGATTCACCTTATCATCCTTCTTGATTCAGACCCCATACTTTTGTTTTTTATAATCTCCCATATCAATAACTTTCCTTCTCATCATTAAAACACATTATCACAAATAAAATATTTAAATTGCTAGTCCTCCATCTCTATATTTATATACAAATGTGCATATAAATAAGTAATAATGTTGTATCATGTGTGGTTTAAAAATTATGTATATTTAATGCAATGTTCTACTGCAACTCTTTCACTCAATTTTTTGAGGTAACCCATGCTGAAAAAAGGACTTCCCAGGTGGTAGAGAACCTGTCTGCCAGTGCAGGAGATGTAAGAGACATGGGTTCAATCCCTGGGTCAGAAAGATCCCCTGGAGGAGGGCATGGCAACCCACTCTAGTATTCTTTCCTGGAGAATCCCATGGACAGAGGAGCCTGGCAGGCTACGGTCCATGGGGTCACAAAAGAGTCAGACAATGAAGCAACTTAAGACTTGCTGAAGAAAAATCAGCATGAGATCTATTTCATTAATTACATAGTATTACGACTTGTGTCAGGTCCCATTTTATCTATCCACTGACCCAACTGAGGCATGTTAAGCTGTTTCTGGGGATGCCACAATGAACAGCTTCACCCCTATCTCCATGTGTGTTATATACAGATTTCCCTAGGATGTAAATCTGAGAGTATTGCTTGGCTCTAAAGGTAAATTTTGCCTTTACTCACATTACCAAACTGTTCTTTAATGCTTTGTGGTATATAGCTTTACCGGCAGCATATTTGGGTTTCTCTTTTCCCCATACCCTCAAACTTCGGTGCAGTCACACTTCCACATTTGCCAGTATAGTGGATGAAAAATGTTTTCTCCTTGTTTCAGTTTGCATTTCTTTGAGTACTCCTGACACTGAGTGGCATCTTTATGTTTTGCCCAGGAATTGCCTCCTTATAGCCTCTGCCCATATTTTCTGTAGTTATCATTTTCTATATATGTATGGATTTATATATTCATGTTGTTTTGTTTTCTCTCACTACTAATCTTTTCTTACATGTTTTCAAACATAAAGTGTTTTTTTTCATCTATGGTACTTTTTCTGTCTTCCATAGTTAATCATATTAGCTCATATTGTTTTTCTTTATCCCTTAAAAATTTCCTGATAGGTAAATTTTAGTTTGTTCTGGAAGATTTTGTTTTGGGGTGCTTTCACTGGAATTCTTTTCCAAAACTTCCATAGATTTCTCCTATATCCTTAGAGTATTAAGGACTGAGTGTGTGAAACATGGGTAGGTTTTCACTTCTGACTATGGGATTATGAAAATTGTCTTTCTGTTATTGATTTCTAATTACATGGCATTATAAACTAAGAATTTATCCTGTAAAGTTAAAGTTTTTAGTATTTCTTCAGATAGCCACTTTTCTGTAATATGTGGGCAATATTTCATAATATTTTTATTATGTGATGAATATTTTTTTATTTTATATTTTATTATTTTCTATTCCTTCAAATTCTTTGAAATAGCAAGATCAGTGGTATGTAACTATCATTTCTAATGTTGATCTGCTTTATATGTTAACCTATGCAAGAAATATGTTAATTATGAAGCTAATCATTGTCCCTTTGATTGACACATCAGCTACTACTTCTCATCCTATTTCTTCTTCTCTTTTGTTTGGTTAATCTTTGTCTGATACATATTTTTCTATTGTTTTATTTCCAAATTCTAAAGACAAATATTATTTCTATTCTGTCCCTTAGCATATTTTTGTGTCTTTGCTTATTTTAAATATTATTTCTCTTCCTTTTGCTACTTTCTACCTCTAACTCTTCTCTTCTGTCTTCCCCAGCACAGCTCCAAAATTTTAACCTTTGGCCTTTTGGTTCTGGACTTTTATGGGAGAATGCTATTGTTATTGGATAGGCAAAAAAAAATTCAGTTACTTACTTTATATGTCTTAATTTTCCTCCTGTATATATATATCCATGTATATGTATATATATATGGATATATATATCTTCTTGGATAGCATTTAATAATCATTTTAGAGAGGGTCTCTGGGTGATAAGATTTCTGAGTCATTTATATGTCTGAAAATAACCACTATTTAAATATTACTCTACTAGAAATTTACTTTTATTTTCCAAGTTCTTTTTCCCACTTTGTATGCATTGTTTGCCTACAGTATTGTTAAAGATAAATCAGTTATCAATTTTATGCTAATTAACTATAGGTATTGTGTCAGTCTCTGAGATATTTAATAAGCTTCACTTTATCCTTGATTTCAGAAATTTTATTCCCATGTAGGTAGAAAAGGTTGCTCTTAATTTATTTTTCCTATACTACCTTGTTCTTTTTAAATATGCACTATGGAAAAAACATAGCATACTTTAGTTCTGGGAATTCTTTACTATAAATTTTTCAAAAGTTTCTTACTATTTTTCTTTTCTCTTTTTGAACCTCCTGTGAATAAGATTGTGTGTGTGTGTGTGTGTGTGTGTGTGTGTGTGTGTGTATGGGTGTATGTGTGTATGTGCTCATGCAACCGCATGGACTGTAGGCTCCTCTGTCCATGTAATTTTCTGGGTAAGAAGATTGGAGTGTATTATCATTTCCTTCTCCAGGGGATCTTCCTGACCCAATGGTCAAACGTGTATCTATTGCATCTCCTGCATTGGCAAACAGACTCTTTACCACTGCACCACCTTGGAAACCCAATAATATATTATACTTTAGCATTTATTCTTTATTTCTATAGTTTTATTTTCTATTTTCCATACCTCAATTCATTTCTGCTTTAACTGGGGAAGTGATTCTCTTTCCTAACTTGCTGATTGATTCTTTGTCTTTACCTATGTGCTGATTGTCTACTTTTTCATTTTCTTTTCCTTTCCAATATCTTTGTTTCTTCTGAACAGACCCTGGAACACCGTACCGTCCCAATTTCTGGATTGCTTCATATTCTACACTTATCTCTAGTCTGCTTCAGTAATGGTCAAATCAAGATCATGTTATATAAAATTCTAAAGAATAAATAATTTTATTATCCTTTTCCAACAACAACTTCCAACTCCTTAACTCCCACCCCCTATGCACCCATTTCTTGTTTTCACCATTATCTCATAGTTTTTTTTCTATCTTTTCAACTTGGCCTCTCTTTCATTCTAAGTAAATTGAGCTTTACAAACCGAAAGATGTTTTAACACATCTTTTATAGAAACAAATAGGTAAATATGAAACCTGAAAATTCCCAATAAATATTTGGTTAAAAATAAAGTGCATGTAAAATTTCCTGTTTATAATAGTGGAAAAGCTCATAGTGATAACTCTTCCATATCATTTGCTTCGTATGCTGGTCAGAAACAGTAAGTCTTTTTTTTTTTTTTCCCCCAGCGGTGACATTCTTCATTGATCAAAAAACTTAGTTGGTTCTTAGCCTGGTCAACCAGAATACTCTTTATTTCTGGGGCCTGGGAATTGTCATTGGAATTGTGTAGTAACAGTTTAGCCATAGACATCAGTTCACTCTCTGCTAGGATTATATAGTATTTTTGTTGTTTTTATTTCCCAGGGGAACTCTGTGGACTGATAGCAAAAATTGGAAATCTTGCCTCATGGAATTGTCAGTCTAGAGTTAACATAAGGAAAGATTTTGCTCATCATTAAATGTCTTCATTTTTCCATATTTTTTTTCTATTTCATTCTAAAACTTTTGGGGGGCATGTGAGAAAATATATGTGTAAAGTGTATATGAAATATACTGTATACATAATATACCTGTCTAAAATTATACTTTGTATATTTTTTAAGTTAATGGATAGCATTAACTTAATTAATGTTAATTACAACATTAAAATGTAATAATAATAACATTTTTTCACATTTTAAATTATATTCATGGTTAAAATATTTAGTCTTTCTAAATATGTAAATTTTTAAATCTTTGCTTTTGGGATTACGCTTATGGAAAAAAATATATATTACCTGAAATAATAAATTCTTCCATGATACTGCCTTTGTCCTTTTTTTTATAAACATGATATATGTATTTATATGTCACATAATATTGCTCAAATCTACATCAATAACATTGGCTTATAATTATTAAAATTAAACTTAGCTATGGTTAGTATTATTTTTTTTAATAAGAAAAATCATTAAATACTGTATTTATCTCTGAGTACAGTTTTGGGAAAAGTTAATAAGCTTTAGTAGGCTTTGTTCTTATTTTTATATCCTTAAAAACTGCAATTTACATTAGGATTTATACTTTTAATTAGAATCTTAATTAATGTTAATGATCATAGTTTCTTATTTAATAAGAAAAATCATTAAATATACATTTTTTTCTCTGAGACTACAGTTTTGGGAAAATTCTATCCATTTTCATGTTTTGTTATCATTATTGCTTATCTTTAAAAATTGTGTAACTAACTTTTGGTTTTACTCACTGATTTAGACATTAGATAAATTTTTCCCCCAAGTGTATTTTCCTTTACCTTATATATGCTTTTGTTATTCATCTTTGTTGCTTGTATTACTTTTAATTTTTGAAGTGTCAATTTTATATAAATATTCTACATATACAGGAAAGTTAACTGTTCTTAGAGACAGAATTTGATATATTTTTATTTAACAGAACAAATATTTTTACTCATATGACGTAAATTCTTAGTAATTTTTGCTGTTTGGTCTATAAAGTACCAAACAAATTGTTATCTTTAGTACTGCAAATGTAGTTATCCTCTCCCCCATATTTATTGTTATCTTTTAGGTATGTCTCTAGGAAAATGCATATGCATTAATTGATGGATTTGCTATTTTAAAGTCCCAGTGCCAGTTGTTCCCAGCAGTAATAACTTCATTGTGGACTAACCCCTTCATAGAATTTTTCACTTGCAGGTAGTAACACTACAATTCTTGTAAATAAACTCTAATCAGACACTTCCAGAGCCAGTGTAGTGTCTGAAAATGGGACTTAAGAACAGTTTTCCATTTGTTGCAAAATGGAAAAGCAACACCTGATTTGATCTCAGAGAGGCCAGAACCTCCAAATTGGACTAGTAGCATTATTTGGCCATATGCCTACGATGCATCACAAAGCCCCATGTATAGAAAATAATATGAGATTTTAAAGGATGTGATAATGTAGTGGTTGATTCAGAGGTGGATAAGAGAGACAGCTGGTGTCTGTTGCTACTAAGCAACTTTTCCCTCTCCAAATTAAATATATAAGTCTTTGTGCTAGAGCAAACTAAATGGTAATAGTCTGTTCCTACTCCTTGAGAAGTCACCATTCTCCAGTTTAAAGGTTTATGAGAAAGGATTGTGTTGCAATCAGTCAAACTCTGAGTCACAGTACCTACAAAATCTCTGAGAGATTTTTTACTCCTAGTGAAAGAAGAAAAGACAGGAGATATTGGGCTGTAAATGGAAGGAATACAGAGCACACACATAGCTACTAAATACATTTTTAGGATCTACCAGTCTTCAGCCCTGCTTACCAAAAGTGGAGAAATATTAGTGTTTCTAGAAGGACAAAAAACTCCACATATTTTGCACTTTGATGGTATGTGCAGAGTGAGGATCTTACAGAAGTGGGAGCAAAGCATACAACTGTTAGTTCAGTTCAGTCTCTCAATCGTGTCCGACTCTTTGTGACCCCATGGACTGCAGCATGTCAGGTCCCCCTGTCCATCACCAGGTCCTGAAGTTTATTCATACTCATGTCCATTGAGTCGGTGATGCCATCCAACCGTCTCATCCTCTGTGGCCCCCTTCTCCTGACTTCAATCTTTCCCAGCATCAGGAACTTTTCAAATGAGTCAGTTTTTCACATCAGGTGGCCAAAGTATTGGAACTTCAGCTTCAGCATCAGTCCTTCCAATGAATATTTAGGACTGATTTCCTTTAGGATGGACTGCTTGGATCTCCTTGCTGTCCAAGGGACCCTCAAGAGTCTTTTCCAACACCACAGTTCAAAATCATCAATTTTTTGGCACTCAGCTTTCTTTATAGTCCAACTCTCACATCCATACATCACTCCTGGAAAAACCATAGCTTTGACTAGATGGACCTTTGTTGGCAAAGTAATGTCTCTGCTTTTTAATATGCTGTCTAGGTTGATCATAGCTTTTCTTCCAAGGAGCAAGCATCTTTTAATTTCATGGCTGCATTCACCATCTGCAGTGATTTTAGAGCCCCCCAAAATAAAGCCTGTCACTGTTTCCACTGTTTTCCCATCTTTTTGCCATGAAGTGATGGAACAAGAGGCAATGATCTTAGTTTTCTGATTGTTGAGTTTTAAGCCAACTCTTAAGCCATACAACTTTGGGAGAAGAAAAATTATAAAGATTCAGTAAATAGAGAGGAGTGACATTCCAGTCTGCAGCTTAGATTTTTGTGGGGATGCAAGAATGAGTATGTGTAATACAAGTCCTTTCTATTCTAATCCTGCTTACTGTGAACCCAGCCTCTTTTCTGTGAGGACTTAAGTTTCCAGCACCTGAAGACAGACCCTTTTGCTGAACTTTAGAGGGGAAAACCATACAATACTCTAGGAGAAATATATATATATATATATATATATATATATACACCCTTTTTAATTCTGAGAAGTAAAGGAAATGTTCACTATAATATGCCTCTGTAGTGTTATCATTAAAGCTAAACATTAGTGTGTTCAAGTGAAAGTCGCTCTATTGTGTCCAACTCTTTGCAATCCCTTGTATAGTAAATACCCTTGTATATAAGGGACTATACATTCCATGAAATTCTCCAGGCCAGAATATTGGAGTGGGTAGTCATTTCCTTCTCTAGGGAATCTTCCCAAGCCAGAGATTGAGCCCAGGTCTCCTGCACTGCAGTCAGACTTTTTACCAGCTGAACCACTAGGGAAGCCCCAAAACTGAAAGTGAAAGTCACTAAGTTGTGTCCAACTCTTGAAACCCCTTGGACTTTAGCCTGTCGGGCTCCTCTGTCCATGGGATTCTCCAGCAAGAATACTGGAGTGGGTTGCTATTTCCTTCTCCAGGGGATCTTCCTGACACAGAAATCACACCCAGGTCTCCTGCATTGCAGGTGGATTCTTTTCTAGTTGAGCCACAAGGGACGTCCTTCGTGTGTTCAAATGACTCTTATCCTAGAATCAACATACATTTCTGTTTGGAAATTCCAGCTTCGTTGTGTGTCTCAAGTTGTTGTCAGTTGTCTTCTGAGCAAATCACAGTCTTTCCATAAATACCTTCACTTGCCTTTATCAGAGGAAACAGCAACAGTACTATAATACAACACACCCCAAGGGCTAAACAGGAAAATAAGTGGATGTGGACCTTCCTTATCTCCTGGTCTTGTCAGTTTAATCAAACTGGCAGGCAGTATTCATTGTAGGTCTATTATCTCTCATCTACATCTGAGAATGTACCAGAGCCTTCTGAATAGAAACTAAGATCATTCTGTCAATGACTCTACTGAAATACAGTGCTCATTATTTTTATCTTAGTATAGCAAGGTTTGAAAGAAACAACACAAAAGCCTTCACAATCTGTTTTGGCCTCTTGTTATAAGCAGCAAGAAATTAGAATTGAACACAAGTGAGTTTTCCAGGTAGACAAAATGAAATAAAATGTGGATCACATTCTCTGAATGGTCAGTGTGAGAAACCTTTCTGTTCCTAATCAGTGTAAAGGGACTGAATCATGAAACCAGTTATAAATCTATTAAATAATGAGAGAAAACTAGGCAAGTCGCAGTGCCCAGCATGAAGCAGAGACAACTGTGAATGATTTAAACCTACTAGTACATAATTTTGCTATAATATACCCAGCAATTTAATACGGACATGTACATTATAATGGGTCAGAATTGTGCAAAGAGGTAACAAGAAAACAGGCGTGAAGGAAAGCTGACAAGTCTGAATTACTGCTGTTGATAAAATAAGGCCTGAGTGCCAAAGTTGACTCTCTACTTCCTTTTGTAAATAAAGTTTTATTGGAAGCTAGTAACACTCATTCTTTAGGTATTGTCCATGGCTGTTTTCAAGCTACCACAGCAGAGTTGGGTAGTTGCGATGAAAAACTTATAGCCCCAAAAGCCTAAAATATTTACTATCTGGCCCTTTATATAAACAAGTCTGCCAACTTTTGCTGCAGAGGATAGTTTTAATACATCCAGATATCCTGATCAAGAAAATAAGCTGTAGTCAAGCTTTGTGTTTTGTTTTCTTTGGGCAGAGGAATCTTTATTGCAGGGCCAAGCAAGGAGAGGGCTTCCCAGCTGGCTCAGTGGTAAAAAAAAAAATCTGCCTGCCAATACAGGGGACACAGGAGACTGAGTTCAATTCCTGGGTTAGAAAGATCCCCTGGAGTAAGAAATGGCAACCCACTCCAGCATTCTTGGCTGGAAAATTCCATAGAGGGAGGATATCAGTGGGCTGCAGTCCATGGGGTGGCAAAGAGTTGGACATGACTGAGCATACTGGGCACAAGCAAGGAGAACAGGTGGCTCGTGCTCAAAAAAAAATATCTGAGCTCCAGTTATAATTAACTTCTTAATGAGTGTTTGCTTAATTAAATGTGCTACCCATATATTGAGAGCTCCTTTAGTATGGTGCAAAACCTTCATGGGTGAACACATACACTGATTTGGTTTTAAACTGTGCAAAAATTTAATTCTGTGAATAGAAAAGTTTAGCATACCAAAGCCATTTTAAAATAAGAATTACATACTTTAGGGTATCAGTAAGTAATTGATATTATAATTATAAAAGTAATGCATGCACATGTTACAATATTGAAATAGTGAATAAATTAAAATTAGAGATGAATTTCTTTCCTTACTTACTGAGCTACTGTTATTTTTTTTGGTCTGTGCAGCCAGACTTTGTTATAATTTTAAATATACTTATTTTTAAATTTCTTATCAGTGTAAACATTTTGTATTCTCCCTTTTTGGAAAATTGGGTTCTATAATAGACTTCCTCTTCCATTCTTATCCTATCCCACTGTTTCTTCTATAACATGCTTAATTGTATTTATTTTATATATTTTAAAGTTTTATAATGTTTATAAACAGATACATAGCATATGATATTTTGACTATTTGCTAAAAAGTATAATTTTAACTTGTGTTTTACTTCTAGGTTGATGATAAAATTGAGAATCAATAAATAGAATGAAATACTATTATTATTATGCAACTCTTTATCACTAATGAAGTATATTTTCAGCATCAGAATTTAGCTATCAATTCCAATTCATAAACATACTCAACAGTTTTTGCTTTTTAATCCTAGGTGCTCAAAATTCTTGGATTCCTTTTCCAGTTTTTTTTATTATTATTGTTTTCTGAGTAATCTAAAAATCATATTAGTCTATACATGTTTTCATTTTCCTTTCAAATTTTATAGAAAAATTGACCAGACAAAAAATTCTTATTTGGTCAAGAATTTTTTTAATGTAATTTTTTGTTTTTGTAATTCTTCTGAATAGAATAGAATGGAATTCTAGTTCACTGCTGAATAGAAATCTGGTGTTAATTTAAAATTTATTCTTCTGGAAATTTGTTTTTCATTTTAAATATATTCAGTTTTCCTTTAATGGTAAACTAAAATTGAAATGGTTGAAATTACAATATCATAGCATTTTATCTAAATATAGTGTTCTGGTCATTTATCCTCCTTGGTCCATGTGGTTTCTTTCTATTCAATATTTTTCAAGCTTTGAGGACTTTCTCCTCTTAAATGTTCCCCTGAATCTTCTGACACTAGTCCAAGCAGATAGAGTCCATGAGTATTAGTTTTTCTCTTCTATTTTCTAATTATATCTTTATGCTCTATGTCTGGTGGATATTTTTATATTGCCTCTTATATTACCAGCTTGTCTCTTATCTGGGACCATTTTATTATATTTAGTTCAGTAGTTACATATACTAATTCCTTATAATATTTTATTCTCTTATTGCTATTTTCTCCTAGTAGTCTGTACTTAATTTGGTGATGGTTTAGTTGCTAAGTCGTGTCCAACTCTTGCTACCCCATGGACTGTAGCCTGTTGGGTCCTCTGTCTATGAGATTCTTTAGACAAGAATACTGGAGTAGGTTGCCATTTCCTTCTCCAGGGGATCATCCTCACCCAGGAAAAAACCCAGGTCTCCTGCATTGCAGGCAGATTCTTTACTGATTGAGCTAAATTTATGGATATGTTATCTTCTTAAATATCACTGATGTGAGTAATTTGAATGGAATAAAAGTTTACCTTTTGAAATATTTTCCCTTAGGTGATATTACTCATGATAATCACATTTCATTCAATCTGTGAAACTGCTATGTCTTTCATCTATCTGTTCAGTTTGGTTCAGTTCGGTTCAGTCGCTCAGTTATGCCTAACTCTCTGCGACCCCATGAATTGCAGCATGCCAGGCCTCTGTCCATCATGAACTCCCAGAGTCTACCCAAACCCATGTCCATCGAGTCAGTGATGCCATCCAGCCATCTCATCCTCTGTCGTCCCCTTCTGCTCCTGCCCCCAATCCTTCCCAGCATTAGGGTCTTTTCCAGTGAGTCAGCTCTTCACATGAGGTGGCCAAAGTATTGGAGTTTCAGCTTCAACATCAGTCCTTCCAATGAACACCCAGGACTGATCTCCTTTAGGATAGACTGGTTGGATATTTCAGTCCAGGGAACTCTCAAGAGTCTTCTCCAACACCACAGTTTAAAAGCATCAGTTCTTTGATGCTCAGCTTTCTTTATAGTCCAACTCTCACATCTATAAATGGTTACTAGAAAAACCGTAACCTTGACTAGATGGACCTTTGTTGGCAAAGTAATGTCTCTGCTTTTCTTTTTTTTTTTTTTTCTCTCTCTCTTTTTTTTTTAATTGTTTTTGCCATACAATGTCATGATATCACTATGGGTTTACATATGCTTCCCCTCCAGAACCCTCCTCCCTCCTCCCTCCCCCCCGGGAAATCTCGCTGCACCAGCCCCGAGCATCAATCCTGGGCTGGCAATTGATTAGACATATGATAATTAACTTGTTTCAATGCCCTTCTCCCGTATCATCCCACCCTTACCCTCATCCACAAAGTCCACGAGTCTATTCTATACATCTGCGTTCCTTTAGCTGTCTCGCATGTTGGGTTCTCGTTACTGTCTTTCAAAATACCATATATATGTGTTAATATACTGTATTGTTGTTTTTGCTTCTGGCTTACTTCACTCTGGATAATGGGCTCCAGTTTCGTCCATCTGAGTAGAATTGCTTCAAATGAATTTTTTTTAATGCTGAGTAATATTCCATTGTGTATATGTACCACAGCTTTCTTATCCATTCGTCAGTTGATGGGCATCTAGGTTGCTTCCATGTCCTGGCTATTGTAAACAATGCAGCGATGAACATTGGGGTACACATGGCTCTTTCAATTCTGGTTTCCTCGGTCTATCTAGGTTGGTCATAACTTTTCTTCCAAAGAGGAATCATCTTTTAATCTTATGGCTGCAATCACCATCTGCAGTGATTTTGGAGGCCAAAAAAATAAAGTCTGACACTGTTTCCACTGTTTCCCCATCTATTTGCCATGAAGTGATGGGGCCAGATGCTATGATCTTAGTTTTCTGAATGTTGAGCTTTAAGCCAACTTTTTAACTCTCTTCCTTCCCTTTCATCAAAAGGATTTTTAGTTCCTCTTCATTTTCTGCCATAAAGGTGGTATCGTCTGCACATCTGAGGTTATTGATATTTCTCCCGGCAAGCTTGATTCCAGCTTGTGCTTCCTCTAACCCTGAGTTTCTCATGATGTACTCTACATATAACTTAAATAAACAAGGTGACAATATACAGCCTTGACATACTCCTTTTCCTATTTGGAACCAGTCTGCTGTTCCACGTCCAGTTCTAACTGTTGCTTCCTAACTTGCCTACAGGTTTCTCAAGAGACAGGTCAAATGGTCTGTTATTCCCATCTCTTTCAGAATTTTCCACAGTTTATTGTGATCCACACAGTCAAAGGCTTTGGCATAATCAATAAAGCAGAAGTAGATGTTTCTCCCGTACTCTCTTGCTTTTTCGATGATTCAGCGGATGTTTGCAATTTTATCTCTGGTTCCTGTGCCTTTTCTAAAACCAGCTTAAACATCTGGAAGTTCAGGTATTGCTGAAGCCTGGCTTGGAGAATTTGCAGCATTACTTTACTGTTGTGTGAGATGAGTGCAATTGTGCAGTAGTTCGAGCATTCTTTGGCATTGCCTTTCTTTGGGATTAGAATGAAAACTGACCTTTTCCAGTCATGTGGCCATTGCTGAATTTTCCAAATTTGCTGGCATATTGGGTGCAGCACTTTCACAGCATCATCTTTTAGGATTTGAAATAGCTCAATTGGAATTTCATCACCTCCACTAGCTTTGTTTGTAGTGGTGCTTTCTAAGACCCACTTGACTTCACATTCCAAGATGGCTGGCTCTAGGTGAGTGATCACACCATCGTGATTATCTGGGTCATGAAGATCTTTTTTGTACAGTTCTTCTGTGTATTCTTGCCACCTTTTCTTAATACCTTCTGCTTCTGGTAGGTCCATACCATTTCTGTCCTTTATTATGTCCACCTTTGCATGAAATGTTCCCTTGGTATCTCTAATTTTCTTGAAGAGATCTCTAGTCTTTCCCATTCTGTTGTTTTCTTCTATTTCTTTGCATTGATCGCTGAGGAAGGCTTTGTTATCTCTCCTTGCTATTCTTTGGAACTCTGCACTCAGATGAGAATATGTTTCCTTTTCTCCTTTGCTTTTCTCTTCTCTTCTTTTCACAGCTGTTTGTGAGGCTTCTTCAGACAGACGTTTTTCTTTTTACATTTCTTTTCCATGGGGATCATCTTATTCCCTGTCTCCTGTACAGTGTCATGAACCTCTGTCCATAGTTCATCAGGCACTCTGTCTATCAGATCTAGTCCCTTAAATCTGTTTCTCACTTCCACTGTATAATCATAAGGCATTTGATTTAGGTCATATCTGATTGATCTAGTGGTTTTCCCTACTTTCTTCAATTTAAGTCTGAATTTGTCAATAAGGAGTTCATGAGCTGAGCCACAATCAGCTCCCATTCTTGTTTTTGCTGACTTTATAGAGCTTCTCCATCTTTGGCTGCACAGAATATAATCAATCTGATTTCAGTGTTGACCATCTGATGATGTCCATCTATAGTACCCCTGTTTGTAATTGACAGAAAACAAAGGAAAGATAGAAAGAGCCCCTTGATCATGGTGTTTGTTCTGTATGGTATTAACATTACTGTCAAGAAATCATTCCAAAAAAAAAAAAAGAAAGAAAGAAATCATTCAGATTATTGAAAGCCAAATAGCAAAATAATCAAATTTTTCTTATCAGCTAGTAATTCCTGAGTAAATACATTCTGCTCTATTAAAACCACGTAGCTGGTACTGTTTCCATCTACAGAAGATTAGGATTGATTTCTCAACAGGCCCCCTTGAAATAGAAGGGTGATTGCAGTTTGGTATAAGTTAACAGATGATGTTAATTGGTTGTCTTCCATTTCAGGCATTTGGGTAGGTTACATATAGGCAGGCTTTTTTTTTTTTTTCCATCCCACTGTTACCAAGGTAAGGAGTGCTTTTACTCTGGCAGCAGAGATAGTTGAAGTTTTCCTTCTTGGGTAGAGCTACATTTTCTTCCTTTATTCTCTTTGTTTCTCCTTTTTTAAAAAATAGTTGTAATAGGAATCTCCAGTAGATTTCTCATATCCTTGAGGTTTCCATGAGCCTTGGTGTCCGTAGTTGAAAGAAAGAATGACCCGAGTGACCCAAGTTTCTCAGTCAGACAAACTGCATTTCAAGTACTCAATGCTCAAACTTAATCAGATAGTACAGTTATAGAACTTTGCCATCATTTCAGAAAAATCTGTTGAACAGCACTGGCCTAGTCTTCATTGATCTAGTCAATTCAGTTAATTCCATGATATTGTGACATAAGTGTAGGCGTATACAGTAATGACATAATTTTCATTTTTTAAAATTTGTTTTTTTAATCACATCATAAAGATAGTGAAAAACCAACATCATATATTCTTTGGGCTTATTCAGGCATAAACATGTTTCCTCTACTTGATTAGTCCAGTGTAACATATGATAGATGAAGAAAATTGAAGTTGTTATTATAATCCAATTAAATTACATGAGTATAATGATATTGAAAATTAAATTAGATTTACTCATTTAAATCTTAAGATGAGTATATAAACAAACACTAAATAAATAAAGCTAGAAAATATATTTGTTACTATAAAATGAAAACTTTCCAAAGGAGAGTTACTCATTGAACAACTACTGGAAACAAGAATCCTATGGCAGTTACTTTTAGAAAAGACATTGCATAAGAATATATGATATGAATATTATGCAGCCATAAAAAAGGATGAAATAATGCCATTTGCAACAACATATATGAACCTAGAGGCTATTATACTGATTAAATCAGACAGAAATACAGATGTCATATGATATCACTTTTATGTGGAATCTAAAAAAATATGACAAGAAGGAACTTATTTACAAAATATAAATAGACTCATAGACATAGAAAACAAATTGATGGGTACTAAAGGAGAATGAAGGGAAAGAGAAATTAGGAATTTGGGATCAACAGCGGCATCTACTTTACATAAAAAGATATAAACAACAAGGACCTACTGTATAGTTCAGGGAACTATATTCAATATTTTATAATTTTCAATATTTTATAGTAACTTAAAATGGAAAAGAATCTGAAAAACATATATGTTAACTGAGTCACTTTACTGTATACCTGAATTGTTACAAATCAATTATACCTCAATTTTTAAAAAAATGTACATCATGGATTATTATAGGTTATATCCAAACTAGTGAAAAGCATGTAAAGGATGAGTATCATCAATAGCAAAATGTGTCAAATTTATACTATTAAATAAGTTGGTATGAGGAAAGAGTATCTTTGAAATATGAATTTTTAATAATGTGATACTCCAAAAGTAAAAATTTAAATACTTTGAATGAAAAGTTCATATAAAACAAGTGGGTTAAGAAATTATATGAAAGAAAGAACAGTTGAATACCTAAAGCAGAGTGATTCTGGCAGGAAACTAATTTAAACAAAATGTAGAAAGAGTTTTAAATTTCCCTTGAAATCATACAAAATATATTGCTTGGTATAAACAGCATAGTTGCATAAAAATTCCCATAATTTTAGGATTAGTCTTCTAGTATATACTGCATATTTTATATGTGCAAAATATTATTAATATAATACCTACAAAACAAATATCTTGTTAAAAAAGAGATATTTACTAGAATTAATTTTATATTTTAACTTTATTTTAAATTTTAAATAAAATTTTCTAAAATAAAAATTATCTCAGAATAGCTAATTCTTGATAGCATTGTACTTTATTTTACTTTTCTTCTTTTGTTAGCAATTTTTATTTTGAAAGGTATTAAACAGAAGAATACAAAAAAGAATTGTGTGATGAAGAATTTTGTATATACTACCTTTGTTTAACAATTGCTGATATTCTTATTAACAAACATTCCTTTAATCTCCTGCCTTTGTTGAAATTTCTGTGATTGTTTCAAAATATTATTTTGAAGCTTTTAATTTTTTTAACAGGAACACTACATTTGATTTTGCTCTTTCTCTTTCAAAGAGTCCACAAACCCTTTCTATATGACTGATTTTTGGAGACACTGGACTAATGGCCTTATAAAATGTCTTGAAAAGAAGAAAGTGTTAGTTACTCAATTGTGTCTGACTCTTTGCGACCCATGTACTAAAGCCTACCAGGCAGGCAGATTCTTCAGCTTCTGAAAATGTCTTACAGGAGCGTTTTCTTCTGCTGCTGGTCAACTTGTTCCTTCATCCACCACATTTGCAAGATACTAGGATTTTTATTCGTAGGCCAGTGGAAATAGACTGACAGAGTCAACTTGCATATCTTCGTTGAGTTACCTTTTCATTTGGCTCCTGAAGATCTTTTTCTTCTTGCAACTCCAGGTACATACCTTTTTAGTTGCAACCCAGTATTTCTCTGCGACTGAGGGCAGAGCTGTCATCTCATTTTAACCCATATCTTTTTCACAAAATGTTTTATAAATCATTTTTCTTTATTGAAATTTGTGCATTCTATTATGCACAAATTCTTCATAAAATATCTTGAGAAAAAAGTCTGTTGGTCAATTAAAAAACAGTGGAGATTGCTATCGTCTTTCTTCTCCACTGCCATTTCTTCTGCAGCATTCTTCCATTGTCATTAGATCCATTCTCCCCTTAGCTCTAAATCACACATGTGCAGTAATCCACTAGACTGGACCACTGACCCAGTGAACACAACTAGAACAACTCTTGTGAAAGTGTAAGAACAAATACTCAAATTTCTATCCATAACCTCCAACATTGTTTTGTTCTCTCTACTCTTTGCTTTCATTTCAAATGCAAGTTGGCACTATCAAAATTTTTACTGAGATGTAACTAACATACAACATTGTGGAATTTAAGATGTGTAGCATGTCGAGTTGATACATTTATATACTGCAATATGGTAACCCCAGTAGAGCTAGCAAACATGACCAATATGTCGCGTAATTATTGTTTCTTTTCTATGATAAGAACATTGAAGATTGTGTCTCTTAGCAACTTCCAGTTATATACAGTATCATTTACTGTAACTGCAATGGTGCACATCACACTAGACTCTCAGAATTTACTCATCTTCTAAATTGAAGTGAGTATCATTTGACCAACATCTTCCCTTTTTCCCCATTCCCCACCCCTTGGTAAACACGGTCCTACTTTATGAGTTCAGCTTTTTTAGCTTCCATGTATAAGTGATGTCAGGCAGTGTTTGTCTTTGTCTGACTGATCTCACTTAGGATAGTGCCCTTAAAGTCCATCCTTGTTGTCTCTCTCACTATCACACTATCCGTATTTCTGCTTCTTCCCCGTTATCCTCTGTCTGTGTGTCCGTCATAAACTTTAGCGCTGTGGCTGCCTCGCTTTCTAATGCAGCAGTTCTCTGACCTACCATCAAAGAGCAACACTGCCACCCGAACATCTGTTCCTGTTTGTAGGCTGCAGAGCACAACTGTAGGCAGTCACAGACCCGTAGATTGGCACCCCTCTCTATGTGTTCACTCAACTGGGTTCATTCACCAGGCAACTCTGTTGGCCCCTGATGTAAACAAAACAAAATCAGCCAAAGAAATAATAACAACAAAAGAAGAAAGCAGATGAAAAATCTCTTATTCTATTCCTATTTGTTCACTTTTAGCAGATATATTGTACTTATGGCTTCATGGTGAGAAAAGTACACCTTCTGTGTAAATTCGCTTCCCCAGCTTGCAATTATAGCTATAGCCCCTAGTATTCTTTCAGGGACTGCATATACATTTTCTTCGATATCCTCACACCTGCCTCCTCTGACTCCTTTCATAGAACCTATAAACCCCAATTTCTCAAACTATTTTTGCCTTCAGTTATTCAAAGAATATATGTTAGAGACCAACTCCAAGTCAGGCTCCCTGTCATCTTAGTGACTTCATATTCAGTGTTGTACACAGCCAAACTTTCTACTTCTGTAGGACATATCAATGTACATTCACACACATGTACAAAAAATATGAGAATTTTGTCATTTACCATTTTTCCTTTATCTACAATTCTGACAAGTTTCTAGGAGACCTTTTATTACATTATTGAATTATTAAAAGTTCAAGTTTTTGTTAACATAGAAATGACCTTAAAATAGCAATAAATGTATCAGCTATTAACATTTAAAATACTTTTAAGAAAACTTTTTTATAGTAACGAATATAATTTTGGAGATGTTTCTGCAGGGGGGTTCATTAGAGATTTCATTTTCAAGTAGGAGAGAGACTCCTTTGCTACACAATATTGCTCAGCCTGGGCCTGGTCAGTGCCAGTACCATAAATAAGTGTGCAGAAGGGGTGAGCAGGAGATAAATAGGAACCTCAAGGATGCCAATAAGTGGACTCCTGTTATATTATAGATTTACTCAGGTCACTTTCAGCCCTGAATGGACTTGTGTTCATTACCTGTATCAATATTTCCTGAGGTATCGTATAAAGTTCAGATTTCTAGACCCAACATCAGGTCTGCAGAGTTAAAATTCTTAAGTGTAGGACTTGAGAAATCTGTATTTTTAACCAGCTCCTCTGGGCTTTTTATGTATTCTGAGTTTTGAGAACCACTGCAGTAAGAGGTTAACATGATAAATAGTAAGACATTTGGACTTAGTCACTGTTTATGAAAATTGTGTTTGCCACTTACATTCTCAACATTTACCTCACCATTTTTCAGGTAAATAGTTTCAGTTCTGTCATGGTGATCAACATTAGCCATTAATTTATACCATTGTTTGGATGTTTGAAAAATGAAACAAATTATATGTGTGTGATTAGTATTCATTCTACCAATCATAAATTTGTTTAGGCATGCCATTAACCTGCTAGAATTTTGTTTAAATGGTAACACCTACTTACTATTCATAGTGGCATTAGTTCTGATTTTAGAAGACATTGAGCAATAGTATTATAATGAAAATTAAGCAATTTTAGGTACTGCCAAAGTAGCATTCTGGAAAAGGCAAATAAGTCCTAATAGTTGAGTTCTCAAGTAATGGTAATTTAAAAAAATCTGTATTACTTAAGCTTCATTTGAATATCCACATTTTGAAAATTTAAATAGAGCCATTACAATTCAATTGGAAGCTAAGTTATAAAACTTCATTTTCTGTCAATAGCTTGGAAAAAGATAAGTTGAATACCAATACTTGGTATAGAATCACAGCTTCTGTGTGAACATTTATAACTGTGAAATACTAGAAGCTATGTTGAAAAATACTCAATTCAAGATCCAAAGGAAAAGGAACCGAGTGCAACATAGTCCATTTTAATAGTTTGCTTTAAAAAGTATAATTTATGAGAGAATGTTTCCATGAACATAGGTTAAGAAAGTATTCTTAATAGAACACAACAGTGCATCAACTGGAAAGAGATATATTGTAACTAAGATATTTTCATTCATTTACACCATTAAGGTAGTGGTTACATTGCAAGCAATATAACAGGCAATGTATTTCCATGATTTATAACCAACAAAGAGCTTAGAAAACATAAAAATTGAAAGTGTTAGTCACTCAGTCGTGTCCCATATTTTGCAAACTTATGAACTGTAGCCAGCCAAGCTCTACTGTCCACGGAATTCTCCAGGCTAGAATACTGGAGTGAATAGCCATTCCCTTTTCCAGGGGATCTTCCTGACCCAGGGATCAAACCCAGGTCTCCCAGATTGCAGATTCTTTACCATCTGAGCCACCAGGGAAGCCCTAGAAAGTGTAGAGAACTTATATAAATCAAAAGGTAGAAAGAAACTAGTCTACAAAATGGGCGCGAGAATTCAATGGACAGATAGCATTAGCAAATACATACATGAAGACGTGTTCAATTCTTTCGTCATCAGAGAAATCCAAGCTGGAATTACAGTGAAATGACACTGTACATGCAACTGAATGGTAAAAAATACGGCACAAATAAATAAATACATGAAAAATTAAAATAGACAGTGGTGAATATAGGCAAGAATGTGAAGCAATGGCAAATCTCATACTCTGTAAATGATACTATAAACTGCTGTAAAATTCTACCAAACTGTAATAATGCAAACTGGTTCAACTTCTTTGGAAAATTATCTCTATCTTCTGAAACTCAACAGTTATATATTGCTTTACTTCCCTAGTGGCTCAGACAGTAAAGAATCTTCCTGCAGTGTGGGAAACCTGGATTTGATCCCTGGATTAGGAAGATCCTCTGGAGGAGGGCATGGAAATTCCCTGGAGGACACTTGTGGCCAGAGGAGCCAGGGGCCTGCAGTCCATGGGGTCGCAGATAGTTGAACACGGCTGAGCAACTAAGCACACAGCTTACTGATGTTACTGCACTCAGGTCTGGCTGCTTGCCACTCAAAACTCAAGAGGCATATGTTGGTAGGAAGGAAAGGTTGCTTTGGTTAGAAGGTTAGCAATCTGAGGAGAAAGCATACTTGTATCCTCCAAAACCAGCTCCTAAGATTCTGCTCAGCCATGACAGTTTTCAAAGGGAAAAAGAAGGGCAGTAGTCTCAGTTAATCATTGAGGCCAGAGGTTAAGTTCAGCATCATTTTTTGTGGGTTCAGGCTGGCTGAATCCTCACGCTATTTCTTCAGATAGTGTCTTGTCCCTATGGGCTGCCTGCAGGATTGCTAAGGGGCTGATGGGGATTGAGAACTAGTTATTGTTTAACTGCTTAATTCTTCAATCCTACTTCTTTTAATCTAGGAAAGAATCAAAGATTAGGCAAGTATTATGTGCCTTTAGTAGAGCATAAATCAGGAGTTAGGTTAAATGTTACCTAGTGATCTCATTTTTATAATTAAGGTTTAAGGGGGAACATAAATGGACAAACTGGAAGGGGGCAGAAGAGTTGCTTTCACTAAAGCGTGTCACTGCAAGATACACACACACCACAAAAGTGTACATATTTGTGCCGTACGGCATATATGTCAGAATGTTTGTGGCAGCTTTATTTGTAACAGCTTCCCATTGGAGATCAAGCAGAATTCCATAAACTATAAAATAAGTTGTGATACAGGTATCCATCACAGAAATTGTGAGTTCTGTCTCTTACCATCACGGTAAGCAAATACGACAATAAAGTGAGTCACGTGAATCTTTTGGTTTCCCAGTTTGTATGAAAGGGATGTTTATACTATATTGTAGTCTGTGAAGTGTGCAAGAGTGTTGTCTAAACAATGCACATACCTTAATTTAGAACATTTTATTGCTAAAAAAAAGGCTACCTGTCACAATTGTTTTGTGTGTGGGTGAGGAGCTTGGCCTCAGGGTTCATGATCGCCGACTAGCCTGAGTGGTGGTTGCTGAACACTGGGGTGAATGTTGCAATTTTTAAAAATAAAATAACAATGACATTTGCTGCATTGATTGACTTTTTCTTTCTCTTGAACACTGAGAGGCCTTTGTATAGTTATTCGTCAGCCTAATTCCAATATTGTTGTGTCACAGGGAATTGGGAGGGCCAAGGAGAGGGAGAGAAACTGGGGAATGGCTGGTCAGTGGTGCAGTCAGAATACACGTAACATTTACCAGTTAAACTTGTGCTCCTATATGCGTGAGATTCCCGCTGCCCCCAGTTACAACAGATCACATCAAAGGCCACTGACTGCAGATCAGCATGATGAATATAACAGTGGTGAGAAAGTCTGAACACTGCAAGAGTTACCACAATGTGGAAAAACGGAGGCAGCAGACTATGAATCTCACAAGGAAAATAATGAGCAAAAGAAAATGCATCTCAGTACAATACAACCATTCACTTCTTTGTACATTTTTCTTCTTAAATTGTACTTTAATAAAAAGATAAATAATTTAGCTCATGATATGATTATTACAGTGAAACTCAACAAATGGAGTCCAGATGCAAAGAATTTCATCACCATATTGGACTGAACAAGTTCTAAGTTTGTGGTACAACTAGTGAAACAACTTTCTCATTGCCTGAGCAGGTCCCACAATTCAGTTCAGTTCAGTTGCTTAGTCATGTCCAGTTCTTTGCGATCCATGGACTGCAACACATCAGGCCTCCCTGTCCATCACCAGCTCCAGAGTTTACTCAAACTCATGTCCATTGACTCGGTGATACCATCCAACACTCTCATCCTTGGTTGTCCCCTTCTCCTCCTGCCTTCAATCTTTCCCAGCATCAGGGTCTTTTCCAATGAGTCAGTTCTTTGCATCAGGTGGCCAAAGTATTGGAGCTTCAGCTTCAACCTCAGTACTTCCAATGAATATTCAGGACTGATTTCCTTTAAGATGGACTGGTTGGATCTCCTTGAAATCCAAGGGACTCAAAGAGTCTTCTCCAACACCACAGTTCAAAAGCATCAATTCTTTGGTACTCAGCTTTCTTTATAGTCCAGCTCTCACATCCATACGTGACTACTGGAAAAACCATAGCTTTGACTATACTTTGTTGGCAAAGTAATGTCTCTGTTTTTTAATATGCTGTCTAGGTTGGTCGTAACTTTTCTTCCAAGGAGAAAGGCCTTTTAATTTCATGGCTGCAGTCACCATCTGCAGTATTTTAGACCCCCCAAAATAAAGTTTGACACTGTTTCCACGATTTGCCATGAAAGTGATGGGACCAGATGCTATGATTTTAGTTTTATGAATGTTGAATGTTAAGCCAACTTTTTTACTCTCCTCTTTCACTTTCATCAAGAGACTCTTTAGTTCTTTCCTTTCTGCCATAAGAATGGTGTCATCTGCATATCTGAGGTTATTGATATTTCTCCTGGCAATCTTGATTCCAGCTTGTGCTTCATCCAGCCAAGCATTTCTCATGATGTATTCTGCTTATAAGTTAAATATGTGGAGGCCCCACTTATAATTTAAAACAATATAAAACAATGTGAAGTGAAGTGAAAGTCACTTAGTCGTGTCCAACTCTTTGTGACCCCATGGACTATACAGTCCATGGAATTCTACAGGCCATAATACTGGAGTGGGTAGCCTTTCCCTTCTCCAGGAGATCTTCACAACCCAGAGATCTAACCCATGTCTCCTGGATTGTAGGCAGATTCTTTACCAGCTGAGCCACAAGGGAAGCCTAAAATAATGGTAAGTAAAAAGATAATACTATAGAAGCACTAAATCTTGTCATTTAATTGAGTGTAAAATTTTCAGAATACCTATGTATCCTGCTTTAGTAAAATATTGTCTAATTCACAAAATATTTATTGAATTCTTAAATGTGCAAGAGGCACTTTGATAGGGAAAAAATAAGGAAAAGACCTAGCATTTCTTTCAAGGAAGTAGCCATCAAAATGTATATTGCAGGAATATTCACTCTTAAATTTAATATATTTTTACACTTTGATATATACTTTCAAAACAAGGAATAAGTAATCACTGTGATAAGGTTCCAGTCTGTGTTCTTTATATGATTAAAAAAAAGGGAAAACCCTTTAATCTAAAGGTGAAGTTCATGCCTGTAGTTTAAAAAAAAAAAAGGTACCAGTGTGAAAGCAACTGAAAAGAATTTTAAAGGATTGGGGAATGGCTATACTTATTACAGGAAATAATTAAGGTTCAGAGTGAGACAAGAACACTCCAGGAAAAGATGATTTCTTGAGCTGAGAAGGAACTGTTGTAAACTGTGGGATAATTCCAAATAACAGCTAGTCATACTGTTTGTCAGCTTTGTAAAATAAAAATCTGAAAGAAGTATAAGACAAAATCTGGAAGTTATTGGGTTTATTTTACAACAGAGTTTTCCTTTTTAACTCAGAGGAAGATTATCTGTTAATTAGGCAACAGAGGAAGTATCAAACTGCTACTGACATTTTATGAATTAGTAAGACTTACATTAAATTGATCCTTTAGGAAAGCATAATAGTAATCTAGATGAGAGTAAATAAGGATGAAAGGAAACGACTATGAATAGGAAAAGTTACTTTACTTTTACAGAAAAAAAAAATCGAAGGATCATTGTAGAATATTTTGGTCCTAGTTTTTTTTTGATTGTGCTATTGTTGAATGACATATTAGTTTCAGTTTCATGTGTACAACATAATGATTCAATCTTTTGCAAAATGATTCCCACATATTGCATAATGATCACCACAATAAGTAGTTAAATCCTGTCACCATACATAAGTAGAGATTTTTATCACGAAGACTTTTAATATCTACTCTCTTGGCAACTTTCAAATATACAAAAAATACCTTATTAAAGAGTCAGACATGACTGAGTGACTAAACAACAAAATTTTTAACTATAGTTACCATGCTTTACATTACATCCCCATGACTTATATTTTATAACTGGACGTTTGTACCTTTTGACCCCCTTCACTCTTTTCATCTACACACCACCCCTAACCTCCACCTCCGCCAATCACCAGTGTGTTCTCTGTATTTACGAGCTTGGCCTTTTTTTTTTTCTTTTAATTTTGGTTTTTCTCTTTGTTTTTAGATTCCACATGTGAAATCATATAATATATGTCTTTCTTTGCCTGACTTGTTTCACTTAGCATAGTGCCCTTAAGGTACAAGTTTCATCCATGTTGTTGCAAATGCCAAGATTTCATTCTTTTTTCTGGATGAATGAGGCATGCCTGCTCAGTTGTGTCTGACTCTTTGTGACCCTATGCACTGTAGCATCCCAAGCCTCTCTGTCCATGGGATTTTCCAGGCAAGAATACTGGTGTGGGTTGCCATTTCCTTCTCCAGGGGATCTTCCCGACTCAGGGATGGAAACTGAGTCTCTGCTGTTTCCTGCATTGGCAGGCAGGTTCTTTACCACTGAACCACCTGGGAAGCCTTTATGGATTAAATAATACTCCATTATATATATACCATGACTTCCCTGGTAGCTCAACTGTCAAGGAATCCCCCTGCAATGCAAGGGACCCGAGTTGGATCCATGGGTTGGGATGATCTGCTGGAGTAGAGAGTGGAAAGCCACTCTAGTATTCTTGCCTGGAAAATCCTATGGACAGGGGAGCCTGGTAGCCTACAGTCCAAGGGGGTCTCAAAAAGTCAGACATAAGTGAGCAACTAACACTTTCATATATACCACATTTTCTTTATCCATTCATCCGTGGAAACAACAGTTAAGTTGTTTCCATATCTTGGCTATTATAAATAATGCTGCAATGAACATAGGGTTATATATATCTTTTTGAATTATCCTTGTTTTCTTTGGATAGATATCCAAAGTTCCTTGTGGTTGTTTGAAAATCAGAGAGGAAAAATCTGGGGTTTAAAAGGACTTCAAAGTTTGAGGTATAGGTGACTGGGTATATCAAGCAGTGAAAGAGTAGCTCTAGCCAAAGTTAGTAGATTTTTTCCTTTGTGTTCATAGAAACTTGACAATGAATGGAGAGAAATTAGAGGAAGGTGAAACTGAAGTCAGAGAAGGGTCAAGGGAAGAGATTTTCATCTTAGAGTTAAATCAGTGCTTTATTTTTCTCTAATCACAATTTTTAAAAGATTCTTTATATTCAAATATGTTTTATTCTATTTTACTGAGAAAAAATATTTGAAATTACTTTCAAATAGTTTTCCAAAAATCACTATTTTACTGGCATCATTATGTGTGTGTGTGTGTGTGTGTGTTTGTCTCTGTTTGTATACCTGTTGATTATCCCCTTTGTCTCTTAAAAATAATTTTATGCAGGTCTAAATCTTCTCCATAATGTTTGATGATTCTTTCTCTTATTTCAAATTCTGTTTGAATCTCTCTGTATATATTCTTCCACTGATGATTAGGTCACTTCAACTACCATTTTCCTATTACACTGTCATTTTTTTCCCATTTAATTCCAACACGAATACAAATCTGTATTGTATTAGCACCTTTATGTGAATAACTTACTTTCCAAACTTAAAAACTTTACTCTTCTATAAAGTAAGCAGACTCTTCTCTTTAATATCTGATATTCCTGTAGCTTAGTTCTGTTCTGTAAATGACACCACTATTTGTCATGTTTTTATTTATTCAATCTTTCTGAATTTTGAAACCATGACACCTTGCAGGATTAGTGGGAGAGACAGATATGTAAATTCTGGGGTAGGATGCAAGCAGATTAGAGTTGGAGACCATTACCTTGTGATTACAGAACTTCGGAGAAACGTTATGGTATGTAGCTAAAATCCATCAGCTGGAAGAATGGATGGGATAAGTGTTTAGCCAAAATCTTTAGTGCTTTATTGGAAAAGGATTGCTGTCCCTGTTAACTCTTCCAGACCTCTGAGTTGTAAGCAGCTGAGTACCAAGGGATTCTGCAGACATCTGAGGTCCAAGTGCTGGAAAGCCTCAGGGCAGAAAGAGAGACTCTCAGTAGGAGGCCAGGGCAGACACACTTGAGTTACACATACCAGAAACTGGCCTGTGCTGGTTAGAAATCACTGGAGCTAATTGCTGAAGTCATTGCCAAAATAAGAGATGAGTGTAGAGAACATGAAGTATTAAGAAATATCTGGCACATTGCAACTTTTCTACATGTTAAGAGACTAGATTACTTTCCAGCTACCAAACCTGACCTCTGTGTTCCCCTCTTGCTTATTTCTATCAAGCTAATCCCCAAGAAGAAGAAATGCAAAATGGAAAAATGATTGTCTGAGGAGGCCTTACAAATAGCTCAGAAAAGAAGAGAAGCTAAAGGCAAAGGGAAAAAGGAAATATATACCCATCTGAATGCAGAGTTCCAAAGAATAACAAGGAGAGATAAAAAGCCTTTCTCAGTGATCAATGCAAAGAAATAGAGGGAAATCATAGGATGAAAAAGACTAGAGATCTCGTCAAGAAAATTAGAGATACCAAGGGAACATTTCATGCAAAGATGGGCTTGATAAAGGACAGAAATGGTATGGACCTAACAGAAGCAGAAGATATTAAGAAGAGGTGGCAAGAATATACAGAACTATAAAAACAGATCTTACTGATGATGATGATCTTACTGATCTTAAAGCTGATGCTGAGGTAGACAGAGCAGAGAGTAAAATGATCCCACCGTCTGTCCTTTTAGAACCTTCTCTACCTCTGACTTCTAATTTTATGAACACATTTCCTAAATTTTCAGGCCTGAGTTGGTTTTTCTGGGTTCTCACTGTTTTAAAATCTCTAAAATGATAGATGCTTCATTCTACCTCTACTGATGTTTATGCTTTTTATTTATCTCAGACTCTGCTGCTGTCCCTGCCATAAGGTCAGGTGTTGGCAAAATATTAGACCACAGGAAACAGGGCAGCCTCAGAGAAATACGACTCAGCACGCAGGGCGGGACCCCTCAGGGTCCCTGCAGTGTGCACAGGGTTTGTTCAGCTTTCCGGGCTCCTCACAGCCTCTGAAGCTGGGCACCCCCAGTCACTGCCCATATGTTTGCCTTTATTACAACCTGTGGTTGCCAGGCATCTGCTAGATTACAGTTTTGAGTGCCCAATAGGTGACTTCACTTGCATACACAAAGGAGACTCTTTGCCCTCAGTAAGTTAAAATGGCAGTGTGCCGCCGTGTAGAGCTTGCCTATAGGTGTAGTCAGAGACGAGCTAAGAGGCTTAGAGGCTTCAGCGTGCAGTGGGAACGCAGTTGTGTTCATGTGTGCTTCTTGTACTTTCTCAGAACAATAAAGTGAACAGATTCTCTCCTCTGAGAGAAAAGGAAGTTCAGTAATGTAGAATTTGCTTTGCTTCTGTCTAAAGCCCTTATGTTTTTTCAACCCCCCAAAACATATCGCAGAGAATGTAGGAGAGCATTGGCGACATATAAAAGGATATAAAGGCAACGGAGCAGCAGATGTTCTCTGATCCTGTGCAAGCTGATTCATCATGGTGGCTTCCTTCCTGCAAAGCTTCTAGCTCGTTCTGTAGCAACACCTGATTAGATAGCAGTGCACTGCGACATCCCCAGCTGTCCTTTCCTCCCTCAGTTAACTTTTCTTGTCAGTGCAGTTGAGTTATCAAATGCTGGAAGTGCTATGTCAATACCACTTCAAACATAAAACACTAGCCATGCAAAGGCTAAGGCAAATTGTTTTCCAACTAACTGCTGGCAGCCTGCTCTTACAGATTAAGGCGAGGTCTCTCCACAAAGCACTGAAGCAGCAAATTTAAAAGGAGGCAAATAGAACATAGACTATTTGGCATCAGAGATAAAACAGTTCATTACCTGGTTAATGTTTGCATTTTCTTGGTTTAGAGCAAGCATAAAATTACAGATAACAAAGTGACACTTAATAGACACTGGACATTTCAAGAGAAATGTAGTTTTTAAAGACATTCCTTTACCATTCCTGGAAAAAATAAAGGTAGGATGAGGTGGGAAGATTGTATCAGGTACAAATCTCAAAGGCAGAAAATATAGGGGAAAGAACTATGGTTTGGCCCCAATTCTATGAATTGTTAATTATGGAAATTGGGCCAAGCCACTCTCCTTCTAGCAAGGACTTAATTTTCAAATTTATTATATAGAAATTAAAACAGCTATGTTCTCTACTATGCAGAGTTGTGACAAAAATGAAATAAAATCTCGTATATAAAAATGTGTTAAAGTGTGTTAGAAACTCTAAACCACAGTGACAAAATTTAAGCCGTTCTTTTGTGTGAAGATCCATTGAATTACATTGAATCCGCAATGACAGTGCGTAATAGCCTGAGAACAATGAAATCACAAAACACACAATGGAGACTGAGATGGTCTTGATTCACAGAGATGTTATACTTAACCCAGTTCAGCCTCTCAGAGTTAAGAGGCCCTTCAGAAACTGTCTAGTCCATCTATAGCTAGAGTCCTGTACTTCTCTACCGAGGAGGTTTTTTTTGTTTGTATTTGGGCACATTCTGTGATAGAGAGTTCAGTACTTACTTATTTGATCCCAGTGTGCTGGGTGATGTTTCTTAGCTTAATGGATGACCCACACCTTCACATTCACTCTTAACATGTAATATTATTACAGTTTTCTTGTGAAAGCTAATTGTTTTCAGCTTGTTTCTGCTATCCATCCTCTTTCTAAGTGGTTCAGTAGTAACAGGATGATCTAAGGTATGTTTTCTGTTCTTTACTCTCCCTAACTTTTGTAGGTGGAAGGGGCAGTCCTTATCAGCTAGGCAAAGTGGACAGATGTTTTTGCAAAGCTGAATTGGGTAGCTTAATAGTGATAATACCAAAAATTGTGTAATATACAATTCAGTCATTGAGTATTTATTGCATTGTATCTTGACATTCTTAATTGAATTCTGACATTATTTAAAATTTTCTATAATATTTTAAATATCTGTTCCCTATTTTAAATTATTAAAATAGGTTGTATATTCCCCTTTTGTTAGAAAACAGAATACATAAGAAAACAAAATATATATTAAAAGATCGAACTGTTTAAACATATAAAAATATGAGACATTCACACAATAGTATATTAAATTTATACTTGATTTAATCAATTAAATTTAATCAATTAAAATTATTTATGATCAATAAAACATAAACATACCAAATAAAAACACTGAGACATATATATTCAGATATTATCACTTTATTCATACTTAGTTATTGAAGGATAGGAGTCATTGAAGAAAGGATATTTATAAAATATCATAATACTTCTATTTTAAAAATATATGAACAGATGCTTACTGCCTGCTTAATCTCTAGAGCAAGGAGTCTTTATGAGTTTGTGATGCCTAAATATCCAGCCCACTTTTATTATTTATTTATTTTTTGTCTGCCAGACTAGATCAGAGTAAGAAAGAGAGTGGTTTTGGGGGTGGGAGTATAGATGGCTCCTATAGGTGGAAGTATAGATGGCAACCCACTCCAGCATTCTTGCCTGGAGAATCCCACGGAGAGAGGAGCCTGGCGGGCCACAGTCCATGGGGTCACAAAGAGTCAGACACGACTGAGTGACTAACACTACTACGAAGTCTACGGTAGATGGCTCAGCAGATAATCTGCCTGCAAAATAGGAGACGTGGGTTTAATCCCTGCCTGGGTCAGGAAGATCCCCTGGAGGAGGAAATAGCAACACATTCCAATATTGCCTGGAAAATTCCACAGACAGAGGAGCCTAGCAGGCTACAGTCCATGGGGACACAAATAATCAAACATGGCTGAGCACATGGCACATAGATAAATGCAGCAGAATCAAGAAGACTGTTTAATGTAGACAAAACAATACTGAAAACACCACGTAGCAGTTGTCATTTTTCTGGCTACCAAACATCTGAAAATCTTCAATATATTTAGGCAATTACTATTATTTGTTCACATACAAATAAATTCATTTAACAAATCTATGGATTGCTAACTGTGTGACTGTTGGAGTGGGTATGCAGTGGGAATAAGATAGGCAAGGTTTCTGCCTTCATTAAACTTAAATTCTACAGGTTTACTATAGGAAAAGAGAGGTCACCACCTGTTATAACTAAAGGAGAGATGCTTTGATCTTCAGGTCCCCTCAGTCTTCCCCCTTCCACACATCCACACACATGGACTGTTTGCAACATGAACAAGGGCTTTAACTTGACCTTGGCTAGTCAGAAGCAATCATCCGCGATTTAGAATTCATAGCTACTGATGCAAAGATTGGCAAATCCATTCTGGTCATATCATTAAACAGCCCCTATTCCACTCATTACAAGGACTATCACCAAATGTATGTGTAATTTGCCCATGTTTAATGGTTTGCAGCTTACCTATGTTTATAATTTACCCATGTTTAATGATAACTATTTACCATGTTCTAATACTTTATTCAGCTATAACATTTGCTGTTTTATTCTTCAGTATATTAATACTGCTTTACTTTTATAAATATCTATACCAATTTTCTACTTGGGGAAAAAATTGCTCACCTCTACATCCACATAATTACTTTATCAGCATTCATCTATTAATTAACATAATACTTAGTAGGACATATATGATTATTAGATGGGCCCAACCTGATGGAATAACTTATCTTGTCCCCTGAATTCCTAGGATTACACTAAATGTTAAGGTCCCAATTAATTCCCAGTTTGTGGGAAAGGGCATGTCTTTTTTCATAACGCTTGAAATTCATGACTGGTAACTGATTCTAAAACCCGAGTCTCTTTTCAGATTCACAGGCCTTGAAAGAGTGACGAGGTATTCTTGAGGCATGTCCTTACTATATAGTATTACAGATGCATACTGTGAATCATTTTCTCCAAAGACTTCTATGACAATTCTCTCAGTTTCTGAGTATCTGGCTATTAGGTAAGATATGATACAATATAAATAAAACTATACTGGAAAAGGTCAGTTTTCATTCCAATCACAAAGAAAGATAATGCCACAGCATTCTCAAACTGCCTTACAATTGCACTTATCTCACGTGCTAGCAAAGTAATGCTAATGCTCAAAATTCTCCAAGCCAGGCTTCAACATGACATGCACCATGAACATTCAGATTTCTGCTTTACTGACTATGCAAAAGCCTTTGACTGTGTGGACCACCACAAACTATGGATATTCTTAAAGAGATGGGAATACTGGACCACCTGACGTGCTTCCTGAGAAATCTGTATGCAGGTAAAGAAGCCACAGTTAGCACTGCACATGGAACAACAGTCTGGTTCCAAATTGTTAAAGGAGTACATTAAGGCTGTATATGGTCACCCTGCTTATTTAACTTAAATGCAGAGTACATCCTGAGAAATGCTGGACTGGATGAAGCATGAGCTGGAATCAAGATTGCCAGGAGAAATATCAATAACCTCAGATATGCAAGTAACACCACCCTTATGGCAGAAAGCAAAGAAGAACTAAAGAGCCTCTTGATAAAAGTGAAAGAGGATAGTGAAAAAGCTGGCTTAAAACTCACCATTCAAGTAACAAAGATCATGGCATCCAGTCCCATCACTTCATGTCGAATAGATGGGGAAACAATGGAAACAGTGACAGACTTTACTTTTTGGGGGGTCTAAAATCATGGCAGATGGTGACTACAGCCATGTAATTAAGAGACACTTGCTCCTTGGAAGAAAAGTTATGACCAACCTAGACAGGATGTTAAAAAACAGAGATATTACCTTGCCAACAAAGGTCTGTCTAGCCAAGGCTATGGTTTTACCAGTAGTCATGTATGGATGTGAGAGTTGGACTATGAAGAAAGCTGAGCACTGAATAATTGTTGCTTTTGAACTTTGGTGTTGGAGAAGACTCTTGACAGTCCTCTGGACTGCAAGGAGATCCAACCAGTCCATCCTAAAGGAAATCATTCCTGAATATTCATTGGAAGGACTGATGCTGAAGCTGAAATTTTACATCAGGTGAAATTGGCCACCTGATGTAAAGAGCTGACTTGTTTGAAAAGACCCTGATGAGGCAAAACATTGAAGGCAGGAGGAGAAGGGGATGACAGAGAATGAGAAGGTTGGATGGCATCAATGACTCAATGGACATGAGTCTGAGTAAGCTTCAGGAGTTGGTGATGGACATGGTAGCCTGGTGTGTTGCAGTCCATGGGGACACCAAGAGTTGGGCATGACTGAACTGAACTGAAATAAAATTAAATACAAAACAGAGATAAGACTTGAAAATTCCCTGAGCAGATGAAGCCATTGATGCCATAGAAGCAAATATGAATCTGGTTTATGCATTATTTCTTATAAATACATCTGAAATTCTAAATACAATTGAAGCTATTACCCCATAGTTGGCATGAGGTAACTGCTTTTACCCAATTCCTTATCAGTAGGAAAAATCTAATGCTATAACCAGTCATGCTAACAAATAAATAGTCGTTGCAGTTTTACTACATAGCCTACCCTATAATAATACACTTCTGAGTCCTGTTCCACTGTTTAACTGAAATGTCCTAGTTCACAAATTGTTCTCATATGCACAATAAATTCTCATTAATACTATTTTATTGATATTATGTTGTAATTTTTCTGGTAGTTAATTTCACAATATATACAGATTTAATATTAATAGCTTAGGGTGAACGGTTTTGGATTCATGATCTCTGAAGAAGAAGATTTAACTTTGGAACCAGGGACAAGGCTTGATTTCTCAAGAGCTTTTGTATAGTAGAATTTTGATAAGGTGCAAAGGGACAGAGAAAGCTTCTGACATAGACATCAGAAGGGGGATGGAGAATGCCCCTTTGCTAGTTTTTAGCAAGGGAATTACACACTTTTTAAATTAGTTATTACAATAAATCAAAAGAAGTATCAAGGTTATAAAAATTTTAACAGACCCACTCCCACAAGTTACATTTTAGGATAACAGGATTGGAACTTAACAGTAGAAAGACCCTACCAGAAGCACTCCCGTAATATACATTTTAAGACATCAGGATTGGTTAGGCAGAAGGTTTTCAGGAATGAGACACTGTCCTCAGGCAGGATACATTGTTGTTATATAATCCCTAGTACAGAGCAAGACCAAACCCAAGAAAAAGAAAAGCAAAATGGCTGTATGAGGAGGCCTTACAAATAGCTGTGAAAAAAAGAGAAGCAAAGAGCAAAGGAGAAAATGAAAGATATACCCATATGAATGCAGAGTTCCAAAGAATAGCAAGAAGAGATAAGAAAGCCTTCCACAGTGATCAGTGCAAAGAAACAGAAGAAAATGATAGAATGAGAAAGACTAGGGTCTCTTCAAGAAAATTAGAGATACCAAGGGAACATTTCATGCAAAGATGGGCAAAATAAAAGACACAATAAATGGTATGGACCTAAGTGGCAAAAATACACAGAAGAACTATACAAAATAGATCTTCATGACCCAGATAATCATGATGATGTGATCACTCACCTAGAGCCAGAAATCCTGGAATGTGAAGTCAAGTGGGCCTTAGAAAGAATCACTACGAACAAAGCTAGTAGAGACAATGGAATTCCAGTTGAGCTATTTCAAATCCTAAAAGATGATGCTGTGAAAGAGTTGCAGTCAATATGCCAGCATATTTGGAAAACACAGCAGTGGCCACAGGACTGAAAAAGGTCAGTTTTCACTCCAATCCAAAGGCAATGCCAAAGAATGCTCAAACTACTGCACAGTTGCACTCATTTCACACACTAGTAAAGTAATGCTTAAAATTCTCCAAGTCAGGCTTCAAAAATATGTGAACTGTGAACTTCCAGATGTTTAAGCTGGTTTTAGAAAAGGCAGAGGAACTAGAGATCAAATTGCCAACATTCACTGGATCATCAAAAAAGCAAGAGAGTTCCAGAGAAATATGTATTTCTGCTTTATTGATTATGCCAAAGCCTATGACTGTGTGGATCACCACAAACTGTGGAAAATTCTGGAAGAGATGATAACACCAAACCACCTGATGTGCCTCTTGAGAGAGATGTATGTAGGTCAGGAAGCAACAGTTAGAACTGGACGTGGAACAACAGATTGGTTCCAAATAGGAAAAGTTATACGTCAAGGCTGTATACTGTCACCCTGCTTATTTAACTTATATGCAGAGTACATCATGAGAAATGCTGGGCTGGATGAGGCCCAAGGTGGAATCAAGATTGCTGGGAGAAATATCAATAACCTCAGATGTGCAGATGACACCACCCTTATGGCAGAAAGCAAAGAAGAACTAATGAGCCTCTTCATGAAAGTAAAAGAGGAGAGTGAAAAAGTTGGCTTAAAGCTCAACATTCAGAAAACTGAAATCATGGCATCCGGTCCTATCAGTTCAGTTCACTTGCTCAGTTGTGTCCAACTCTTTGCAACCCCATGAACCGTGGCATGCCAGGCCTCCCTATCCATCATCGACTCCCGGAGTCCACCCAAACCCATGTCCATCGAGTCAGTGATGCCATCCAGCCATCTCATCTTCTGTCATCCCCTTCTTCTCCTGCCAGCATCAGGAGTATTTTCCCAGCATCAGGATCTTTCCCAGCATCAGGATATTTTCAAATGAGTCAACTCTTCCCATGAGGTGGCCAAAGTATTAGAGTTTCAGCGTCAACATCAGTCCTTCCAATGAACACTCAGGACTGATCTCCTTTAGAATAGACTGGTCAGATCTCCTCACAGTCCAAGGGACTCTCAAGAGTCTCCTCCAACACCACAGTACAAAAGCATCAATTCTTCAGCACTCAACTATCTTTATAGTCCAGCTCTCACATCCATACATGACTACTGGAAAAACCATAGCCTTGTCTAATGGACACTTAGAATTACTTAGGGAAAGTAATGTCTCTGATTTTTAATATGCTGTCTATGTTGGTCACAACTTTCCTTCCAAGGAGTAAGCGTCTTTTATTTTCATGGCTGCAATCACCATCTGCAGTGATTTTGGAGCCCACAAAAATAAAGTCAGCCACTGTTTCTACTCTTTCCCTATCTATTTGCCATGAAGTGATGCAACTGGATGCCATGATCTTAGTTTTTTGAATGTTGAGCTTTAAGCCAAGTTGTTCACTCTCTTCTTTCCCTTTCATAAAGAAGCTCTTTAGTTCTTCTTTGCTTTCTGCCATAACGGTAGTGTCATCTGCATATCTGAGGTTATTGATATTTCTCCCAGCAATATTGATTCCAGCTTGTATGTCATCCAGTGTGTTTCTCATGATATACTCTGCCTATATGTTATATAAGCAGGGTGACAATATACAGCCTTGATGTACCCCTATTCGTATTTGGAACCAGTCTGTTCTTTCATCCAGTTCTAACTGTTGATTCCTGACTTGCATACAGGTTTCTCAAGAGGCAAGTCAGGTGGTCTGATATGCCCATCTCTTTCAGAATTTTTCACAGTTTGTAGTGATCCACACAGTCAAAGGCTTTGGCACAGTCAATGAAGAAGAAATACATGTTTCTCTGGAACTCTCTTGCTTTTTTGATGATCCAGTGAATGTTGGCAATTTGATCTCTAGTTCCTCTGTTTTTTCTAAAACCAGCTTGAACATCTGGAAGTTCACAATTCATGTATTGCTGAAGGCTTGCTTGGAGAATTTTGAGCACTATTTACTAGCATGTGAGATGAGTACAATATTGTGGTAGTTTGAGCATTCCTTAGCATTGCCTTTCTTTGGGATTAGAATGAAAACTGACCTTTTCCAGTTCTGTGCCCACTGCTGAGTTTTCCAAATTTGCTGGCATATTGAGTGCAGCACTTTCACAGCATCATCTTTTAGGATTTGAAATAGCTCAACTGGAATTCCATCACCTCTACAAGCTTTGTTCGTTGTGATACTTCCTAATGCCCACTTGGTTCACATTCCAGGATGTCTGGCTCTAGGTGAGTGATCACACCATCATGATTTTCTGGGTCATGAAGATCTTTTTTGTATAGTTCTTCTATGTATCTGGTCCCATCACTTTATGGCAAAAAGATGGAGAAACAGTGGAAACAGTGGTAGACTTTATTTTTTTGAGCTACAAAATCACTGCAGATGGTGACTGCAGCCATGAAGTTGAAAGACACTTACTCCTTGGAAGAAAAGTTGTGACCAACCTAGACAGCATATTAAAAAGCAGAGACATTATTTAACCGACAAATGTCCATCTAGTCAAGGCTATGGTTTTCCCAGAAAGTTGAGAGCAGAAGAATTGATACTTTTGAATTATGGTGTTGGAGAAGACGCTTGAGAGTCTCTTGTCTGCAAGGAGATCCAACCAATCCATCCTAAAGGAGATCAGTCTTGAATATTCATTGGAAGGACTTATGCTAAAGCTGAATCTCCAATACTTTCGCCACCTGATGCAAAGAACTGACTCATTTGGAAAGACCTTGATGCTGGGAAAGATTGAAGGCAGGAAGAGAAGGGGATGAAATAGGATAAGTTGGTTGGACGGCATCACTGATTCAATGGACCTGAGTTTGAGTAAAGTCTGGGATTTGATGATGGACAGGGCGGCCTGGCATGATGCAGTCCATGGGGTCACAAAGAGTCGTACATAACTGAGTGACTGAACTGTATAATATGTATGTGTGTGTGTATATATATATATATATATATATATATATATATATATATATTTATGTATGTATCTTCTCAGAAAGTAGCAATATCAGTATCTTCACATTGATTGCCTAGGTGAATAAAGAATCAAGTTGAATGATTCCAGTAAAGGCTGGAAGATTCTAGAAGAAGTCCTCGGATTTCCCTTTTTTCAAATGATTAAAGAAAAAATAATGTCACATTGAAGAGAGGATGGTGAGCTTAGTGTAATTATCCAAAGCTTAAAAAATTCAGATGTGATTTTTGGTATCACATTGACATTTAATTCTCCAGTTTGGTCATTACAGAAAATAAATGAGACATGGAGAATGATGATGGAGTGTTTTAAGTCTAATACAGTGGTGATTTTAATTGCAGACTGAGCTACGAGTGTGATATTCTTGCAGGAATAGATGAATGTGGTCTTAGATACCTAAAAGGAAACCAGTGACCTCATTGGGCTTTGTTCGTTTTTGTTTTCCTATTACAGGAAGACTTGAAAGTTAAAATTAATTTCTACCTGGTAGTGATAGCGATGCACCGTCACCATCATGAACCTTCACCAATAGATCACAACGGTTTCTGTTCCACAATTTAGTCCAGTTACAGTGACAGTCTCACTCTTACATGACATGGTATCATGCTGATTCACTATTTTAATAATACACTAATCATGAGCACTGGCGAGAAAGCAGCAGGAACTAATTGTAATTTTTCAGTAAAGATTCTGCTGTTTGTTATAATGGAGCACATAAGCATATCATCACTAAAGTGAGTGACTGGTTCTGATTCTAAGCAGCAGAAACAGTTCGTTGAAATCTTTAATTTTGTGTTCAACATATACTAAGTTTCAGTGTATTAGTCATATTATTTACCTAGTGTCCTAAAGTGCTGCTAGATTTGATTGGTAAGGATATTTTAATGAATCTAGACTGCAGTATAATGTGTACCAACTCATCCTTTATGATCCACGGTAGTCAGAAGTTTTGTGGCTGATTGTGATACTGTATAGAATCTGTAAGAAAACACAATAGGAAAATCACAGAGAAAGTCCCCAGTGTTTTGAAATGATGCCACACTTTCTTGGGTTTAATAGCCATTCTGTTTCTCAGAAATGTACCTTGCCTTACTTCTGGTTTTTCACATATACTAAAGAGTTAACCATTTGACAGCAGATAAATTTGTGGCTCATTATGTTGTCATATCCATCTAGTCATAAACTTGTTTACAACCAGCATCCCTACTGTAGGGCTTCAGCTTGTGTGAGTAGTTGGCATAAGCAGGCTCTTCCAAATGTCTGTTCTGCCACACTGCTGGCTCTCCCTGAGTGCACAGCTGTTGTTTCATGGAATGTTTCCTTGACTGCTCAGCTGAGGTCGGGGAGAAACTGAGTCTGAGTCACACTCTGTGGGATATGTTGGCAACAGCCATAGCTGCCTATAAAGAAGAATGGAGAGGAAAAGCTACACAGAAAGCAGAACTCTGAGCATTGCATCCGTCTGTTCATCTCAGCTAGCTTTAATGGAATGACATCAGAATTTTAATCAAAAGTCAGATGAACAGAGCCCTCCCTGCTGGCTTAGCAGGTAAAGAATCCAGCTGCAGTACAAGATATGCAAAAGACATGAGTTCAGTCCCTGGGTAGGGAGGCTCCCCTGCGGGAGAAAATTGCAACCCACACCAGTATTCTTGCCTCGAGAATTCCATGGACAGAGGAGCCTGGCAGGCTACAGTCCATGGGGTTGCAAAGAGTTGGACAGGACTGAGCAACTGAGCATGCATGCATGCAAAGTAACCAGTGTGAGCTATCCAAAATCAATTAGAATATCATAATGATTATTCTTATTGATATTAGATACATGAAACATGTAATGTATCATGACTTTCAAACCTTAGGATCCCATCCCCCTCAATTCAGTTCAGTCACTCAGTCATGTCCAAATCTTTGCAACACCATGGACTACAGCATGCCAGGTTTCCCTGTTCTTCACCAACTCCCAGAGTTGGTGGGAGTTGAGTTGAGTCTTACTCAAACTCATGTCCATTCAGTCGGTGATGCCACCCAACCGTCTCATCCTCTGTTGTCCCCTTCTCTTCCTGCCCTCAGTCTTTCCCAGCATCAGGATTTTTTCCAGTGAGTCAGGTCTGCACATTAGGCGGCCCAATATTGTAGTTTCAACTTAAGCATTAGTCCTTCCAATATTCAGGATTGATCTCCTTTAGGATGGACTGGTTGGATCTCCTTGCAGTCCAAGGGACTCTCAAGAGTCTTCCCCAACACCACACTTCAGAAACATCAATTCTTCAGCACTCAGCTTTCTTTATAGTCCTCCTCTCACATTCATACATGACTACTGGAGAAACCATAGCTTTGACTTGATGGACCTTTGTTGGTGAAGTAATGATTCTGCTTTTAACATGCTGTCTAGGTTAGTCATAGCTTTTCTTCCAAGGAGTAAGCATCTTATAATTTCATGGCTGCAGTCACCATCTGCAGTGATTTTTTAGAGCCCCCACAAAAATAAAGCCCATCACTATTTTCCACTGTTTCCCCATCTTTTTTCCAAGTAATGGGAAGTAATGGGACCAGGTGCCATGAACTTAGTTTTCTAAACGTTGAGTTTTAAGCCAACTTTTTCACTCTCCTCTTTCACTTTCATCAAGAAGCTCTTTAGTTCTTTGCTTTCTGCCAAAAGGGTGCATGTCTGAGGTTATTGCTGTTTCTCCCAGCAATCTTGATTCCAGCTTATGCTTCATCCAGCCCAGAATTTCTCATGATGTACTCTGCATTTCAGTTAAATAAGCAGGGGGACAATATACAGCCTTGCCATACACCTTTCCCTATTTGGAACCAGTCTGTTGTTCCATGTCCAGTTCTAACTATAGCTTCATAACCTGCATACAGATTTCTCAGAAGGCAGGGTCAGGTGGTCTGGTATTCCCATCTCTTTCAGAATTTTCCACAGTTTATGGTGACCCACACAGTGAAAGGTTTTGGCATAGTCAATGAAGCAGAAGTAGATGTTTTTCTGGAACTCTCTTACTTTTTCGAAGATCCAGTAGATGCTGGTAATTTGATCTCTGGTTCCTCTGCTCTTTCTAAATCCAGCTTGAACATCTGGAAGTTTGTGTACTGTTGAAGCCTGACTTGGAGAAATTTAGGCATTACTTTACTAGCGTGTGAGATGAGTGCAATTGTGTGGTAGTTTGAGCATTCTTTGGCATTGCCTTTCTTTGGGATTGGAATGAAAACTGTCCTTTTCCCATCATTTCTAAAGGATCATTAAAGATAAATGGATAAAACCAGCATACATTTTAAGGATAGATAAAATTTCTTTTCTGTGGTAAACCTAGGTAGGTGTTATATAGTTCTGTGATTAGATAATCTCGCTTTGACTCTTACAGCTGAAGATACAATAACTATTTTAAAAATGGCTCACTGAGAATAGTTAATATACATATCTGTACTGCTAGGTCTCACCCTCAACTGATAACCGATTGTGAATAACTTCAATTAACTAGGATGATGCTTGGGTTTTTACCGTATAGGTAAACTCATTTGAATACGGTGTGCTTTTTAACACTTGACAATATTTCTTTAATACTGTGAAATGAAACCAAACACCCTAAAAAGTGATTTTTAAAATACACTGTTCTTGTAAACCGTAGAAAATTTATCTTGCTGAATTTAATAGCCTAAAGTACTCCTTTAAAGTTGCTAACTTTAATGAATTGAAAACTTGTTGTTTAAACAAAAGCAAAATTCTAGGTGAGTGGTTAACAGGCAGGAAGGCTTGGGGTCTCCAAATGGAGGAAATAGGCTGCAAGTGTCAGACGTTTTTTATCTTTCTGTTAAGCAGCAAGAGGAAACAAACTACAAGTATCAGATTCTTCTCCCTTCTCTATCCAAATTTAAAATGGTGCTTAAACTTCGGAGTTGCCAAGATGACACCTGGTTCCACCTGAACTTAACTTTTCTCAAACCTTGAGCTAAGCAATGTGGTTTTTCTCATGGAAATATTTTTCTTAAGCTATGTTAATGAACTCTGTATTTACCCTAGATTCTGTCTTTCTTCTGTTTAAGACTCAGACCAATAAGGGCTCAACAATCCAGTATGTCTTACCCATACATTTTTCTCCTAATCTGTGTTAATAAAACTATGTATTTAGGAAACCTGCCGTTTTTCAAGATGCATGTCAATCGTTTTATGGCCTGGGATGACTCACCTTGCGCCAATGTTATCTCAAAATGCATGTTGTGGATGTGGGCTCTGGTGACAGACTCTGAGTTTTGAGACATTCCCTCCCTCTAATCAGCAGCCTGCTGGTGGCTATATAACATTCGACTAAAGGCTAGCAGGGGGGTACTCTTTCTGTCCCCTTCTGATGTCTGTGTCAGAAGTTTTCTCTATCTCTTTTGTACTTTAATAAAACTTTATTACACAAAAGCTCCGAGCGTTCAAGGCTTGTCACTGCCCCCAGATTGAATTCCTCTTCTCCAGATGCCAAGAATCCTGGCCTCTTTCAAGTTTCAGCAACAACCTTTCATAGGTATTTGAAAATAAAGCTAACCTGAGCCTGAAGTGTGAGGGTATTTGTAATTCAGGTAGTGTATTTAAAGATCCCCACTAATGAAAGGGATTTTAACTTTCTAATGCAGGTGTTGACAGTCCGCAGCCCGCACGTCAGATCTAGCCCTGTTTTTGTATGGCTGAAAAAAATAAGGACTACTTTGTGACATGCAACAATTAGGTGAACTTCACATTGCCGAGTTCAAATATGAAGTTTTATCAGTCCAGCCTCACTCATCCATTTATACATTGTCTATGACTCTTTTTGTATTGTAAGAGTAGTTGAGTAATTATGACAGAGACTCTATGGCCTGCAAAGCCTAAAATACTATGAGACTTTTACAGGAGAAGTTTGCTGACCCCCAATCCAGTGAATAAGATGCTAGGTTCTGTCAGGGGAGTATGTAATTTCCTGTTCTGTCTCACCACAGCAAAAATTTGCAGCGATGGGTGCATCGATGTTATAGCTAAATTTTATTAAGAAAAACAAAGTATAGTACACCCTTGAGGATTGAGGGCAGGCCAACCCGAAAGGTGAAGAGAAGAGAGAGCCTCACCCCTTCTACGCTTCCTTGTTTTATATGTTTGTCTTCCCCCTGAGCCTGCCCTGTGTAAATTGGCTAGCCAGGAGGGCTGTTTGTTTTCCCTGAGGTCCTCACTCCATTCCTCAGACCTTCCCTTGTTCTATTTTCGTGGGCTTTTCCCTTCTTTGTCTTTTAGCCACTACCATTTTAGACTCTTTTTTCCCTATTCTAACTACCTAACAGTTCTTTGGATTTCATTCATTACTGTCTTTCCCCAGAAAACCATTCTGGATTTGGCTGTTTGCTCCAACCCTGCACTTTTTGTACCTAATATGTAGATACTCATTTGCAGGAGCACCAACTGTACCTGCGTGCAGGTTCAGGAGTGGCCCTGCCCCTGGGGCCAGCAGCCTGTGTGGTGCCCGTGTTCTGTGCTGAGGGGCAGGGTCTTCTGCTATAGGTCTAACTATCTCACCTCTCAATTTGTCTGAACCTTTCCAGAGATGTCCTGCTTTCCTGGAGGTCATGAAAACTCCCCAATATTCTTTCCATTAGTCTTCCTTTTCTGATTAAATCCAATAAGTAGTTCCTTGTAACTAAAAATTCTGATGGTTACAAAACCAAACACAGCAGTAAGCAAATAAAACAGATCAAGAAGATACAAAGATGGGGACCTGTGTAAGTAGATGAAGTGATTGTACACAAATGTTCTCTGAGTTCTGTAAGGAACATCCAGCATCCAAGGGCCTGTACTCATAAGGCATCAGAACAAGTAAAGTAGGTGTGACCCACCATCTCCCAAGAAATATGAAATATAAATAGATAGGCCAGAATTAGGGGAATAAACTCAAGAAAATTTTAAATAAAATAACATGAACAGGAACACAATGAAAACAGTTTTTTAAAAGTATATTTTAATTTTCCCTTAAAAGCAGCATATTTCTAAAGAGTCACTGGGTGTGAAGGAAACAGTGACTTTCAGTAAGTTAGTTCAGTGTCACAAAAGATGAGAGATCAAGAAAAGACTGGCAGAAGGGAAGGGAGGAAGGGACTTGTCCTCTCTCTAATTTCTAAATTCTCCTGATTCAGCCAAGGCACTGTTCTCATATTCTCAGTTTCCTCATCTCCAAATCTAGGATAAATTTGACCTCCTTTTAGGGTTAATTATGATGATTACATGACCCTGGTTAAGAGTGTGATGTCAAATCAGTCTGGGAATTAAATCTCCCCACCCTCAAAATTTAATATCAGGGTACATTTGACAAGTTACATATCCTTCCTTGTTTGACTTTCCTCCTCTACAAGTGGGGATTACAGTATCAGTATCTAATAGATAAGCTTTTGTGAGACATTAAATAGAGGATCGTGTTTTAGTTCTTGGCAGAGTGCCTGCACATAAATGATAGATGGAGGGAAAGAAGCATAATGGTTTGTCTAGGGTGGTCAAATGAGAAGTGAAGTCAGTCCCCCACCTGCCCTTATTGTCTACTTTGGAACCACAGTGAAATGCTCTTGAGCAGGTTTCTTATAGATGGATGGGGATGACAACAGACAGCATGCAAGTAATTAATTCATTCTAGAACTGCATTGGCATCTTTCAAATCGGGCCTCTATATCCAGCTGCTGTTTTAGAAGAGGGGAGTGACACCGTCTTGTGAGAACAAGCCATGTGTTATGGGAGCCCTTTCATCCTGTGTTCAGAACTTTCCTCAGTCGCATCCACGTGCGAGGTAGCACGGCCTGACCCTCACCGGCCTGTCTACCCTACAAGGTCACGGGAGATATCAGGACTGACTTTTCATTGGCTTATTTATTTTTAAGGCAACTGCTTTAAAAACAGGTCTTATTTATTTTGATTCAACATTTGTCTTGTTTAGAGAAGAAAAAGTTTTAATAACATTGTAAAATCTAATTTTGCAGTCCATGGTTGTCTAGGGGTACAGTGCTATCTGTTTCCTCATCATAGCACATGGCATGTGTAAATAAACATCAATTCTTTTGTCTTTATTTCTTAGTTGAAAAAAGCATGAAAACAATTAAGGATTTTAAAAAAATCATGGACAGTTAAGAGTGTTTCACAAAATCTTATATTAATATTTGAGAATGACATGTAACACATAATAACAAATCCCAGACATTTCAGAATAACCATGCTATATACATGTGATCAAAGTACTTGGTCAATCTAATTTAGTTCAAACCTAGAAATGGTTTTGTCATTTCTCAAAAGATTTTCAAAGCTGAGATCAATCAAAATGGCATATTTTTGGACGTCTCTTAATTCTCAGGTGGCTCAGTGACAAAGAATCTGCATGCCAAGCAGGAGACCTGGGTTCGATCCCTGGGTGGGAAAATCCCTTGGAGAAGGGACTGGCTACCCACTCCAGTATTCTGGCCTGAAGAATACTATACAGTATAGTATAGTCCAGGGGGTCACAAAAAGTTGGACACTAATGAACAACTTTCACTTCACTTCATTTCACTTAATTCTCTTCTGATCATAGGTGCTTGGCTTAGCATGCATATAAATTTAAACCTAGTTGCTTATTTATAGACTTACCTGCTACTCCTTTAAAGAAGACTTGGCACCTATCTGAAGCTATCGCCAATAAACTTGGAATTACTATAAAAATTTTTGCATGCAGTAGAGCTATTAACCAACATCAAATCTGAGGATACCCAAACCTAATCCTTTTTATTAGGTAAATTGAGTTCTATTTATACTGTCTCTTTTCAAAAAGCATGTTTGGTGGAAAGGAAGTTTTTTCAGTCATAAAAATCAAAGATGCTGTATTTACTAAGGATATTAAATTTATAAATGGTTTAAGATTGGAGTAAACCAATTTATGAATGGTTTAAGATTAGAACATTATAACTTGCTTTAAACTTTTATTAGAGATAAAAGTTTTTAATTTCTAATCTAACTGAATTTTGGCTAAATTTATACTTGTAATTACCAAAAAGCAGCAATGTTACTGAAAATGTTAGTCTCAACAGCCAATTAGACTACTTTTAACCTCTTAAGTAAATAGCAAGTGTCAGACCAGTATTAAAAAAAAAATTCCTCTGAAAAACCGATTAACGATCAGTAAGAGAACATTAAATTAATTCTTTGTTATAGAAAATAAGGGACCAGATGTCAGTAAAATTGAGATCTGATGAGCTCCTTAAGTTGGGAAAATACAGCTAATTCATAGAATGTAGGGAATCAGACTGTCTGAGGAACAAAATACTCAAGAAAACAAAGGTATGTATGCAAAAAATTCTTTTTTCTCTTCTACTAATTTGAGAAGTGAGAAATCTTTACTGGAGAAATTGTGTTGCATTTCTTGTTAAATACTGTCACCTTTCCCTTTTGAAATATCATTCAGAAAGCTTGAGGTATTAATATATTAATTTTCCTATGCAAGAAGGCACACCCCTTGCATAGCTAAGTAAAGAAACACACCATTCAAAATGAAAAAACATTCCGTATTTCTGATTTCACAAGTGGAGAGATTAGAAAAAGATGGAAAAAGATACATGAAAATGAGATCTTTATGAATAAAGGGGTTTGAAAGGACTGTTTGGTAGCTTTCTTCTGTCTTCCCACCATGCAAAAGAATGAGTGATGCTATTGAATAAATGACAAGATAAACACTTTTCTCTTTATGTTTTATCATCAGACAATAATCCCTTACTATAGATATTCCTTTAGCAAGTCCTTTGTGTGTGTATATGTGCTCGGTCTCTCATTCGTGTCTGACTCTTTGCAGCCCCCAAGACTGTAGCCGGCCAGGCTCCTCTGCCCGTGGAATTTTTCTGGCAAATATCCTGAAGTGGGGTGCCATTTCCTACTCCTGGGAATTCTAATGACCCAGGGATCAAACCCAGGTCTCTTGTTTCTCCTTCATTGGCAGGAAAAGTCTTTACCACTAGTTGCCACCTGGGAAGCCCAGCAAGTCCTGTAATGATCTATTACTATGAATCTATTCATATCCATAGCATATTTTGTGGATTGAATCTGTAGAGGAGCAAAATTTGCTACCCCAAAATATCTCTTTGGCGTGTGCATTCTTTCAAGCTGAAAACAATCAAGATCCAAAAGACCTTTCCCTTAACTGCCTAAAAGAATTTGTAGAGGACCTGTTCCCAGAGCAGAGCTTTTACCGGAAATGTCTGCAAGCAGTTAGGGGTAGGTATGGAAACCTGTCAAGGGCCTCGAGATCAGAGTCCACTCCGTGTCCCATGTTCTCTGTACGGCCCAGCAAGCATTTATCCGCCAACATCAGCTTTTGAATCTACATGTCCGAGAACTATAGGTGCTGTTATATTATCAAATAAAGTGGGCCCTGCTGCTCACTGCTTACAAAATCAAACTCATACATGTAGGTGAAGGGGAAAGTTGTTTTTTAATCAGAATGCCAGCAATCTGGGGAGGAAGTGGACTCAGTGTCCCCGAAGAACCACTGTTGAATATTTTGCTCAACCATGATGAAAGTTTTAAAGGAAAGGAGGGAAGTACCCTCAGATAATCATTGAGACAGAGCGCCAGAGTTATCGTTGTTCCCCACTGTATGCAGGCTCCTTGACTCTTAACTGTGATCTTCCTCTAGACGTTCTCTTGTCACAGAGTTTGGTCACAATTTGTTTGGGAGATTACTGAAAGGGGAGCTAGGGAAGAGATCTGGTCACCTGGTGATTACTTGTTCTTCATTCGTGTAACAGGGAAGAGCAAAATCTTGCTCCATGCTTGGCTCTGTTTGTTTTACTTTCATCTTTGCTCTCCTTTGCTTTTGTGGCTACAGTCACTAAAAGGATGCTGTCTGTAGCTATAAGCATCCAGAATGGCGCACCTCAGGGAACCCTGCCCTTCTGCCTGACTGTTAAGCTAAAGTGCCTTTGTTCAGATCAGAGAGAGACAGTCTGACTCGGCCCACCTGTGAATCGCTGTAGAAAAGAAGAAATTAACACATCCCCTGTGGCACCTTTATCAAAAAATTCTTATGTCCTTCTTTAGATATTAAAAATAAGTAAACAAAACACTTCATGCTGATGTCTGTGAATTCTCAGGCAGTTATGGTGCTGGTTTTTGCAGTGGTCTTAGGAATTTCTAGTCTATTAAAAATGTGCGTATAACCCTTTATTCTTCAGGTGACAGCCTGAGGCAGGACATTGGAACTCTTTGAAAAATTCACTGTGTGGGAAACAAAAATCCCAAGTGCTAGGCATCACTGACACATATTTATTGTGTTATAGTCATCATTAATGACATAATGGTAAAATAAATCATAGATAATATTTGGAAGAAAAAGTACTCCCATGACTTAAAAGATAGAATATATATTAATCTTATCAGAAAAAATGGAAAGATATGAAAAAAGCTCCTGGTAAAATATGCTAACCCCAGGTAGCTAAGTTACTATGACATGTTTCTTTCTAACATTTGAATGATAGGAAATGATTATGTGATGTAAATGGCTTAGTTATGGAAAATGCATAAAAAATTACCACAATTTAAAAAAAAAAAATGAACACTTGTCAAGTTATGAGAAAAGACCAAAACAATGAGAGTCAGTAGAAAAGAAAAATATTTTATGGAATTTGAAGAAAGAAGCTTAAATGGTTGTGTGTGTGTGCTAAGTTGCTTCAGTCATGTCTGACACTTCTCCACCCCATGGAATGTAGCCCTCCAGGCTCCTCTCTCCATGGGATTCTCCAAGCAAGAAGACTGGAGTAGGTTACCATATCCTTCTCCAGGGGATCTTTCTGATCCAGGGATCAAACCCAGGTCTCTATGTCTCCTGCACTGGCAGGCAAGTTCTTTACCACTAGCACCACCTTAAATGATGGAGTACCTTCAACAGGGGCTTCCCTGGTGATTCAGGATAAGAAATCCACCTGGAAAGCAGGAGATACAGGAGACCTAGGTTGGATCCCTGAGTTGGGGAGATCCCTTGGAGGAGGAAATGGCAACCCACTCCAGTATTCTTACCTGGAAATCCCCATGGACAGAGGAGCATGGTGGGCTATAGTCCATAGGGTTGCAAAGAGTTGAACATGATTAAGCATGCATGAAATCCACCCAGTACAACTTCGATTCATCCTGATATTTTTCCTCTACAAATATATGTTTCTAAAATCCAATTAGGAAGAAAATTATCTGGAAGAAGAAAAGAAATATTAAGATTTTGGAGGCATTCAACATTAATTTACATATACTATAAAAAGTGTTTATTGCATTTCTGCTCTGAAAGATGAAATTTGGAACTATTTAAATTATGTAATAGATATATTAATATTGATGCTAGTTAATATTCATATCCATATTATTAATTAGTTATTTCCCACCAAATAATGTGAAAAAAATCTGACATCTTAAGTGAAAAAAATGTATTACAAATCATTTTGTAATTATATAATATTTACCTTAAGAAAAAACTAAAATAATATCCTCAGTATGACAATAGCTTTGACTGGGTATCTGGTTGACTGGTTTTCTTTTTTATGCTTTGTGAATTATTCCCTTTACTTCTACAATGACCATGTCTAATGTTGACCTGAAACAAATAGATAGACTGCCAGATATTTCTCTAACACAGAGAGTATTTGGGATCAGCAGAGAATTGCAATTTGGGGTCTGCAACCACGGGTGAGTTATGTGCAGGTCCAAGCACAGCAGGGAAAGGCGAACATGTTTGTAATAGAGAGGAAAAAGAAGTTGGGCAGGCTGTAGGAAACAACAGTTCTGGGGCTTTTCATTGCCCAGAAAGAGGAGAAGTTTTCATCTTCCCTGCTGGGCTCTGCTATGGTTGTGAGGCAACTACTCTAGTTAACTGAGCGCTCTGTTTATTAATTTTTACACTAATATCTAGTGTTTATAACAGGAAAACATTTAAAGTGTGTACAGTAGTGTCCCGTGTATGTGCGTGTATATGTATGTGTATCCCCATTCCCGCTTTATTGGTAATCTTTCGTAGTGTCCTCCAAAGACGACCAGTAACACCTGTAGTCAAAGAAAGTTGGGTTTAGTACTTGTTTCAGGAGGAAGATGCACCGCAAGGGAAAATGTGGGTGTCACAGAGGATACTGGAGTGAGGGCTATAGGATTTAGACTTGGTTTAGGTGATTTGTGCTTGCATGGGGAGTTTTTGCTGAACTGGGTCATGGGTGAAAGTGGGGGTAATGATATGATTGAGTAACTTGGTAATTTTTACATAGGAGGCAGAAAGAAAGGAGAGGGGGTAACGTTTACTGGATAAAGAAACAGCAGTCACCAGTATTACTGTCAGGAGAGGAAGATGTTTGATCATGTTTGTGGTTTGCACTAACTTCCAGGTTTTGTTGGTTGAGACATAGTGTTATAATATTTTTTCCCTTGTTCATTATGGACACAGAGTGACTTCAGATTATTTTGATGTTTGTAAAATTGGTTAACGAGGAACATCATAGCCTCGCTGTTAGTTCTAAATGTCAAGGTTGCTTTTTTTTTTCATGCTCTGGTTTGGAGGAATTGTTCTCAAAGTGTAGGTACTGGGACCTTGTTAGCAACGTATACTCCCAAGCCTGCCTCAGGCATCCTCAAACAGAAATCCTGTGGGTGGGGCCAAGCAATCTAGGTTTTACTAAACCCTCTCCTCCAGGTGATATTCTGGTGCTAGCTGAAATTTGAGAACCACTGATGAAGTGGTTTTCTATCCTGACTTTGAATTAGATGTATCTGAGGGAGAGGGCTTTAAAATCATGCTGCTGGTAAGGACCAACTCCTGCTCAGCTATAATCAGAATCTCTGGTACAGGCCTAGGGTTTGGTCATTTTTAAAGTTCTTTGGTTATTCAAATGTACAGCCAGATTGGAGAAGCTCTGTTCTAATGTTTTGGGAAAATGTGTATTTATTACATCTACATTTATTTTTATATATATTTGACCCCTTTTATATTCAGATGATGCTGTGGCCTCTCTTTGGAGAATAATTTTGAAGTGTCAGTTTAAGTTGAAAATGTGCATAACATGCAACTTAGCACTTCTGTTATGAAATACAGACCACAGAAAACATCTTGTATGTGTGCATGCCTAGTTACTGCAGTCGTGTCCAGCTCTTCTTAGCCCTACTGACTGTAGCCTGCCAGGCTCCTCTGTCCGTGGGATTTTCCAGGCAAGAATATTGCAGTGGGTTGTTGTGTCCTCCTCAAGGGGATCTTCCTGACCTAGGGATCAAACCCATATCCTTTTTGTCTCCTGCATTGGAAGGTAGGTTCTTTACCACCAGCAACACCTGGGAAGCCCAGAAAACATCTTACATATGCACAGAGTATTCTGAGTAAGAGTGTTTATTTCGTCACTGATGATAATAGTAGAGGGTGTTAATATGATATAGTCCACAGCTGAGGAATGGATAAATCATAGGGTATTTATAAAATGCCACACAACCTTATGTTTAAAATAAACTACAGATGGTTCCCATCTTTATGATGGTTCATTCTACTTATGATTTTTAACTTTACACTGGTGTGAAATGATATACATTCAATAGAAATCATACTTTGAAATTTAGTGGAATTTTCAGGCTAGTGATATGTTGTAGGATAGTTTCAGCAGAAGTAAACTATAGCTCCCAGTCAGCTCTGTGGTCATGAGGGTAAGCAGCAGATATACTTAACAGCCATTCTATACTCATGTAAATATTCTGTTTTTCACTTTCAGCACAGTATTCAATAAATTGCATGAGCTATTCAGTGATTTATTATAAAACAAGCTTTGTGTTAAAAGGTTTTATCCAGCAGTAGTCTCTTTGCATGTATTCTGTGCAGGTTTAAAGTAGACTGGGTTAAGCTATGATGTTCAGTAGGTTTGATGTAGTAAATGTATTTTTTTTTATTTATAATATTGTCAACTTAGGCAATAGGTTTATCAGGACATAGCACCACTGTAAATCAAGGAATCCTGTATATAGACTATATCAATGTGAGTGAATATAATGAGTGAATGTAGCAACTTGAAAAATGTTACATATAATTTTAGTAAATCTTAAAAGTGCACTGAATGATGCTGCATCTTACTTTAGGCACAATGTAGGATACTGTAAAAAATTTAAGAGCAACCACACAAATGATTTGTACATCTTCAGCAGAGAAGTTACTCCTTTGAGAAGTAGGGCAGGGATAGAATTCTGGGAGGTTTAGATATATTTGCAATGTTTTATGTCTCTAAAGAGTAAGTGAAACAAACATAACAGAGTGTGATATTTACAGATTAGACTAGGGATGGCCACTTAAGAGTTCTGGTCTGGGACTACTCTTGTCCTTCAGTCCAGGGCTAATAGTACCACGCTGGTGCCGTCTCCTTCAAAGCCTAAGTATTAGTTCTGCATAGACTGTGAAGTTATGTGTTTAACTCTACATTTTGGAATAACCAGATAAACTCTCAAACAAAAACAAAATGAATGAAACAAAAACCAGAAGCTGAATGTTAGATAGTAAATGTTTCTGGACTCCAGGATTAGGTAAAAATGGCAGAATTCTCGTATAGGATGTCTTATCTGGATCTCCCTCACTTACCCTCCCTGAGAGTCTCCACCCACGTTCCACTCCCCTTGGGAAGAACCTAATTTATACCCACAGGAGACGATCTCACCCTGGGTTTATACACAGCCCTCTCTCCCACCACCTCTCCAACCACGTGACTAACTGCCATGATTCATGAGAGCAAGGCCGGGTTCAAGGGAAGATAGTATTTCAGGTAAAAGGACAGTTTTGGCAGAAGTGTTTATAATGGGTATTTCCACTTTATGGTCAATATTCTTTAATTTACTCGTGCATCCTGTCAGGATATTCCTTCATTGGATTTCCAGGCTTTTATGGAAAATCATGGTGCTCAGTGGTAAAGAATCTGCCTGCCACGCAGGAGGCTCAGGTTTGATCCCTGGTTGGCAAGATCCCCTGGAGGAGGAAATGGCAACCCACTCTAGTATGCTTGCCAGGAATATCCCATGGACAGAGGAGCCTGGCGGGCTGCAGTCCATGGAGTTGCAAAAGAGACAGACACGACTTAGCGACTAAATGACAACAGATACCATTTGGCAGTATGCAGGCAATCGTTCTCTGTCTCTTTCTCTCACACACAAGTTTTAAAAAGTTATTATTCTTGATGATATCATAGTTTAAATTTGTGTTAAGGAAAGGGACCACACTAAAATACAGATTCTAATTTATAAGGTCTTTGTGGAGCCTGAGAGTCTGCATTTCTAGCAAGCTTCCAGATGATACTAATTTTGCCAGTTGAGAATTATATTTTCAGCAGCAATGTGCTGCACTATAGTTCTAAATTACTGGTCAAAGGCCTCCTAATTCCTCTTAGAAGAACACAATCATAAGAAGAATTAACATATATTCATTGCTTTTTCTGGGCTACTTCCGAACTGTCGTTTATCTTTCCTTGTCTGTGGGACTCATTGACAATAGAAGTGATCATCCTCAAAGCCATGTGTAACGATGGTTCTTCATAAATCTGTATTCACTGTAAAGTTGTTTTAGTTTTCTTTTATCATAAAACAAACCATCCCCAAATTTAGTGTCTTAAAACAGCAGTTTATTACACACCGTCTGCTTGGATCGAGTGTTTGGGTGTCTGTAGTCATCTGGAGACTTGACTGGGATCTCAGCTGGGCTGTCAGTCCAGAGCCCTAGTTCTCTTCCATGTGGTGGCTTGGGCTCCCTCATAGCATGATTCCAAGATGGAGCATTCTAGCAAGCGTTCCGGAGAGGAAAAAGTAGAAGAATATCAGACAAGTTAAGGGTTAGGTTAGAACCTGGCATGGTGTTTCTTCTACTGATATTTTCTGTGTCAGATAAATCAGGTCATGAGAAGAGGCTTAGATAAGGGTGGAAATCTAGGAAGCAAGGTACACTGAAGTAACAGTCCACCACAGGTATTTACAGAATGAATGTAGTTACTGAGAAGTTTAGTTAAATTTACTTTTTTATTCAACTGTCATTGACTTCTGACATTTATTTTCTTTTTATCTGTTGAATATCATCTTTGATCATTAGGCAAAAAATGTGATTCTTTTATTTAAAGTAGACATAGAAAACAGCAAGAGAATGAATGAGAAAAAGAAAAGACTATGATAGAGGTGGGAGATTATTTAAACATATATACACTTACAAACCAAAATAAAAGTTCTGCTGCATTTGTGAAAAAAGGTGTTCATTATATAGTACTGTAACATTTAACTGCCTATAATTATATGAATCTGTGAAAGAATGATTGTAGGCATCCTTTTATGTTAAATTATTAAACAGTCCATTCAGTTCACTCTTAATATCTAGATCTTGACTAGCTAAAGCTTTAAATTTTATGCAACAGTCTTTCCCACAATCTTTAGGCCCATTGTGGTTTAGTAGAATTAAAACTTAAAGTTGAATTGTAATTTCTGAAACATTTCTTTATCTGAGATTCTCAAGACCTGAATAAAATTCAATAGAAACAATATCTGCTGGAGAAGTGGTGATATTAAAATAAACTCTTTTCTAAAGAAATAATATTGCAAAATGAAAATCAGTTTCAAGAGATGTTGAGAGAAATAAAATTCCATCTAATAAATCTGTGACAAGACAAAGAATTTAGACAACTGATTTTCCCCCTCTGCTTCAGTATAATTGGAATCTCAGATACATAGTGACAAAAAGCTCTGAAGTAATATTTATCTAAATGGGTTTTTAGTTTCAATGTTTGATTCATGCCCAAAACAAGCCTCGCACATGTCTTTAAGAAGCTGCACTGGGAATAGTATAAAATACAATTTTACTTATTGTGCAAGAGCAATTTAGGCTTTAATGACTATCACATTTCCTTATTTTAAAAATATACTCTTTAATAGAGAAAGAAGAAGAAATCTCTGTGGTACCTGTAATAGTTCAATGTGTTTATTCATGATTTTATACTGAGAGAAATATCTTTCTAATTATATAGATGTTAAAATGAACCTTTATTTTGAACTGATGTTTGATTTTCAGAAAAATTGCAATCATAGTAGAGACAGATCATGTATATCCTTTGTCTAATTTTTCCCATAGTTAACATCTAATATTTCCGTTGGTACAGCTGTCAAAATTGAGAAAGTGACCTTGGCAAATTACTTTTAACTAAACTACAGTTTTGGGGCTTCCCAGGTAGTGCTTATGGTAAAGAACCTGCCTGCAAATACAGGAGACATAAGAGACCTGGGCTCAGTCCCTAGGAGATCCCCTGGAGAAGGGCATGGCAGCCCACTTCAGTGCTCTGGACTGCAGTTTGAGTTTCAGTATTAGCAGCTTTCCCAGCGATGTCCCCCGTTTCTTCCAGGATCCAGTCCTGAGCGCCACATGGCATTTATTTCTCACGTCTCCTCAGTCTGCTTTGGTCAGTTACAGCTTCTGAGTCTTTGTTTTCTTATGACTTTGAATGTTGAGAAGTACTGACCAAGAATCCTGCAGAACGTCCTCCAACCTGGGTTCTTGAGATGTTTTTCTGATGATTAGTCTCAGTTTATGGGTTTATGGGAAGAATACCACAGAGGTTATACGCCCTTCTCAGCACACTGTATCAGAGAGTATGTGATACACACCCAGCATCATTGGGGATATTAAGTTTTACCACTTGATTAAAGTATTGTTTGTCAGCTTTCTCCAGTGTAAAGGTATCATTTCCCCCCTTACCTATTCCATTCTTGGAAGCAAGTTACTAAGTCAAGCCCAGCCTGATATGTGTGTGTGTGTGTGTGTATGTTGGTATGTGTGTGTGTGTGTGTGTATGCTATAAGCATCACCTTGAAGCAGGAGTATATACATATATGAAGCAAATCTCTTCTGTAAGAAGTATTCATCTGTAGCTCCTCATTTATTTATTCCATCATTTATTTCAGTATAAACTCGAGATTTTATTTTGTACTTTACATTGTAATCTGATACTTCATTATTTCTTTTGCTGCTCAAATTGTTCCAGCTTTGGCCATAAAGAGCTCTTTACAGGTGACTCCTTTGTTACTCTGATCTGGCCTCCTTCCTTTGTATTTTGTGCACTTCCTTACTCTCTGGTAGAGTAAGATGCTCAAAGCTCATTTTGTATTTGGCCTGCCCCAGCCCTAGCACCAGTCATTTCTCCAAGGAACTTGATTCTTTTAATTAGAGAATAGTAGCCAGAAACTAAGATCTAGACACTGATATGCTTGTTGATGGGATGCTTTTGTTTCTAGGCCTTATCTGCATACAGACTATAAATATAGGTAGTCATAATAATCTACATGAACAATATATCTATTCATATAATTGTTTTTTTCTATCTATCTATATTTCAAGCTAAATATTAGTTCATCCTAATGTTTCTGACTCTAATTTAGTAATACATGGTTTAGTCTAACCTTCCTTTTTGCTTATGTATTTCAACTTTTTTTGAAAGTGGAAAACATAGCTGCTTGCTCTTTCACTTCAGTCATGTCCAGCTCTTTGCAACGCCGTGGACTGCGGGCTGCCAGGTTCCTCTATGAATGAGATTTCCTAGGCAAGAATACTAGAGTGTGTTGCTATGCCCTCCTGGGTAGAGAACCTCCCCAGCCCAAAGATTGGATCCTCATCTCCTGAGTCTCCTGCATTGCAGGCAGATTCTTTATCGCTGAGCCGTGGGGGTAGCCTCAAAACTTAGCTAAATATACTTCATTTAAAAATTTTTATTTGAGTTTTCTTTTGTGTGTGTATGTTTAATCTTTGGCGATGTGAGACATTACTTATATAGAACAAAAATCCATTAAATAAACAGGTATATTTATCCTTTGAATGTATTATATTCTATGTATATATGGATTGTTAATTAGAAATATATTATCATTAATGTATGTATCAGCTGTGCTTTGCAAGGGATGAATATAGCAAGAATCTAAAAGTAATGTTGAGTGAATAATTGGACTTAACAAAGTTATCCTAGTATGAACGGCAGTTATTTGAAGCTGTGCATCAGTGCTTCTTAGTCGAAGCTCTATGTAGGAATCACCTGGGGTGTTTTAAACAAATGCTAATGCGTGGTTCTTACCTCTGGAGAGTCTGATTTAATTTGTCTGGGTTAAGAACCAAAGAGAGTTCCTTGGACAGCAGGTAGAGCAAACCAGTCCATCCTAAAGGAAATCGGTCCTGAATATTCATTGGAAGGGCTGATGCTGAAGCTGAAGCTCCAGTACTTTGGCCACCTGATGTGAAGAGCTGACTCATTGGAAGAGACCCTGATGCTGAGAAAAATTGAGGTTAGGAGTAGAAGAGGGCGACAGAGGATGAGATGGTTGGATGGCATCACTGACTCAATGGACATGAGTTTGAGCAAACTCTGGGAGATAGTGAAGGACAGGGAAGCCTGGCATGCTGGAGTCCACAGGGTCGCAAAAAGTCGGGCCCGACTTAGTGAGTGACCAACAAGAATGAGCGCAGGGACCGTAAAAGCTACCCAGGTGGTCTTGATAGGCAGTCAAGAGTAGGTCAAGTTTCAGAATCTCTGCTGTACTTGGATAAGTTGATACTGACTGCAGCGTTTTCTGTACTGTCCTGTTTTCTGAATGCATATATTCCAAGCTAAGTAAACTATGAAATAGTAACATGTGTTTGAATTAGAACAGTGAGGCTCATTGGTTATCATTGCTGTCATCCCCGAAGCACTGTTGTAACTGTGCTAATAGGATTATCCAATGATGTTGTGGTCTCTATCTGTCATATGTTGCTTTTCTATTTTATTTTATTTTATATTTTTTCTCCATTTTATTGTTTTTGCCATACAATGCCATGATATCACTATGGGTTTACATATGCTCCCCCTCCAGAAACCCCTCTCTCCCCCCTCCCTTCTCCCTATTTTAAATTATAAAACACAGGGCAGCCACGAAAATTAAAAACTCCACAAGAAGGTTCTGTAGGAATTAAACCCCTGTGAAATTATGACCTGGACATATAAGAGCCTATGCCTGCCCTACAAGCAATTCTAGGCTACTCCTTTTTCATTAAAAATCAGAGCCACCATGACCCAGTGTTATAGGTTGCATTTGGTCCCCCACCCTCTGTACATTCATACCTTGAAGCCCTAACCCCTGTCTTTGGAGATAAGAGTGTTTAAAAATATTTAAGGTTAAACGAAGTTAAACTAATCGGGCCTTGATCAATAGGTCTGGTGTCTTTCTAAGAAGGGGCAGAGACAAGGAGTGTGCATACACAGAGGAGAGGCCGTATGAAGTCAGAGAGAGAGGCCTCACCAGAAACCAGCCCTGCCAGCCCCTTGATCTTGGATTTCCAGGCCCTAGGACTGTGAGAAAATAAATGTGTTGTGTAAGTCATTGTGACATTCTGTTCTGGCAGCTCTAGCAGACTAGTATACCTAGCATGTATATCTCAGTATATATGTAAGCACACATTTCCAGAATGTTCCAGGGAATTTCCTGGCAGTCCAGTGGTTAGAGCTCTGCTCTTTCAGTGATGACGGTATGGGCTCAATCCCTGCTTGGGGAGCTAGGATCCCACAAACTGTGTGGCATAGCCAAACTAAGAAAAAAAAGAGAGAAGAAAATGAGTGTTTGTTCCAAGATATTTATGATAGCTTTATTCATAATAAACCCCAAACTGCAAATACCCTGAATTATAAGTAAACTATTCAATGAGTGACATATACACAGAGCCATATACTCCAAACCTATAACACAATATAGATCATTTCCACCACACTGGAAATTTCCTACACATATCTTTTTATTAGTACTTCACATTCAGAAAGTCTCACTTTTTAATTTTTTTCACTATAGATTAGTTACACTTGTTGTAGATCATAAAGGAAATAGAATTAAAAATGTAGAGACCAGAACTATAGTTGTTCATCAGAAAAAAACATTTCTAGCATTTCAATACTTTTACTAAAACTTTTAGTGCTATTTTGACACAGCATAGCCTACAAATATTTAAATATATAACCTAAGTGAAGATAAATAAACTTAATATTTTTTCCTCATAGTTATTTATCTTTAATACTTTAGGGTACATCATTACCTTGGAAGTGAACGTGTTTATCATGAATAATCTTATAAATCTTAGACATGCCTGCATAGATCACTGTGAATTAAAATAGTGTATCATTTTACTTGAATCAGTGATTTACAGCAGGAAATGCAAAGTACTTGGAGTTAATGATTTATTCTATTTAGTATTATTCATGCTGTATACATGTGGTTGATGTTTTCTGTGTGTTCATTTTGGACTGATATGGATATTCATAATATCTGAACTCAGATATTTTAATTATATACCTTGAAGGCACTGATGAGTCACTTTGGATTTTACAGAATTACAAGAAAAATGGAGCAATACTATATTATATATATTTTTTTCCAACACAGTTACTTTTAAAAAGTTATACTTTCAGTGTGTTAAAGGGCTTGCCTTTATAATTTGATTAGTATTCATTTAAATAAGACATCTTAATAATAAATATTATATCAAAATACAAATTTAGGATACCAGTTTCTGTGGCTGTATTGTAAAGATCAACAGTATCTTATTTTGCATTATTTTTACCTGAGGGGAAATACTATCTCTGATGGTCTTATTCTAGCCATATCAATGAACATCTTTCTCTAAAATATTCAGTATCCCATGCATATTTCTGAAACAAAATTTCAAGTCAGGTGTGATCCAACATGGGAGTGAAGAAAGAGCCTTCTCCTTGGACTCAACAAAGCTGCAGCTACAAATGGACTAATTCCCTCAGAAAGGGACTTGAAAAGTGGACGAACAGAGGGCAAAAGGAGAGCGTGAAAATGAGTAGGAGAAGTGAGATGTGGGGTCCCCGATCAAAAACCCACACCCGTCCTGTGGCAGTCCACAGTCAGGAGGCATCACAGAGCCATGACCTTTTCCCTGGGCAGTGAGGATTCCAGCTCTATAGATCCTTCACAGTAGAGATGAGCCCCCAAAATAAATGGTTCTGAAAACCAACGGGAAATACACCCAGGAAAACTATGGAACTGCAGGGGACAGAAAATCTGCTTATAAAGTGCTCGTGCACAGGCTGACTCGGCCCCCAAACCAAAACAAAAACAGCAAATTGAAACACACATGGCCTGTGGGTGAAGGAGACCCACTTATTAGTCTTAAAGTATCTACCGTGGAGGCAGGGACCAGTTGGAACTCTCCCGAGGGGCTGAGTCACTGGCAAGAGCCATTTATACGGTCTCAGGCTACCTTGCAAAGCTGATGCTGTCAGCTGCCCTTTACAAATTCTCCATCTAATCTGTTAGCGCCAGTGAGTTTACCCTGCTGAGAGCCCTGCCCACCTCTGCAGGGCTGGGCCTCGCTGCCAGTCTGGGGGCCAGCTTTGCTCACCAGCACCCCGTGGCAGCCCTGACCTCAGCATAAGAGGAGCACAGGGCCCACGTAGGGGACGCCCCTTGAGTGCCTGGCAAAAGATAAAGGAATTCATCATACCACTAAACCAGTCACTAAGTAAGAAATTTTAAAGGAACTTCTTTAAGCTAAAAAGAAATGGCACTAATTAATAATAAGGAAGCATACAAAAGTAAACATCTCACTGGAAAAGGTAAATATATAATAAAGTAGACCATTTACTTATAAAGCAAGCATGAAATTTTAAAGAAGAAGTAAAGATGACTAAAATTACAACAGTTAAGGGATGCATAAAATAAAAATATGTAAAATGTGTCATCGAAAGTATAAAATGTGGGGCAAAGAGTAAAAAGATAAACCTTTGGATGTGCTCACATTGAAGTTGCTACCAATTTAAAACAGGCTATGGCCTGCATAGGATGTCGTAAGTGAACCTAACAGTGACCACAAGGAAAAAATATTAACCACGTGGAAGAAAATAAGAAAGGAATCTAAGCATAATGCTGAAGAAAACCACCAAACCACAAGGAAAGGAAGAGAGAAAAAAGGAAAGAAACAGGGAGGAATTACAGAAGCAGCCAGGAAACAATGAACAAAATGACAGTGCGTGTGTGTGCGCTCAGTCATATCTGAATCTTGTGACCCTATGGACTATAACCTCCCCTTGCACCCCCAGGCTCCTCTGTCCAGAAGATTTTATAGGCAAGAAAATGGAGTGGGTTGCCACTTTCTCCTCTAGGGAATCTTCCCAAACCAGGGATTGAACTGGCAAAGGTACCAAATTTGCCAATCAAAGACTTAGAATAGCCTAAGGGATAAAAGGGCAAGGCCCATCTATAGGCTGCCTACAAGAGAGTCACCTCAGAAGAAGGACACACGCACAAGGAAAGTGAAGTGATAGAAAAATATATCCCAAGGAATTGGGAAGGGAAAGAAATTTCATGTAGCTAAACTTTGGCCACCTGATGCAAAGAGCCTACTCTTTAGAAAAGACCCTGATGCTGGGAAAGATTGAGGGCAGAAAGACAAGGGGATGACAGAGGATGAGATGGTTGGGTGGCATCACTGGCCCAATGGACATGAATTTGAGCATGCTCTGGAAGATGGTGAAGGACAGGGAAGCCTGGTGTACTGCAGTCCAGGAGGTCACAGAGTTGGACATAACTGAGCAACTGCACAGTAACAATAAAACGTGAATCAGACAAAATAGACTTTAAAACAAAAATTGTAATAAAAGATAAATAGGGCACTACACAGTGATAAAGGAGTTGATCCACCAAGAGGATGCAACATTATAAATGTATACAACAGAAGAGCACCAAGATATATAAAGCAATATTAATAATCTCAAAGGGAGAAATTGAAAGTGGAGACTTTAATACCTAATTTATATCACTGAATAGATAATCCAGACAGGAAATCAATGAGGAAATCTTACATTTAAATGATACATTAAATCAGACTTAAGAGTCTCCCATAAACAACCTTATACCTAAAGGAACTAGAAAAGGAACACACAAAACCTAAAATTAGTAGAAGCAAGTAAATTATAAAGATTCAAAATGGAAATAAATGAAATAAAAACTACAAAAAAAAACCCTCAGTGGAACCAAGAGTTGGTTCTTTGAAAAAATAAAATTGACAAACCTTTAGTTAGACTAACCTAGAAAACAAGAGAAAGGACTCAAAATCAGAGATGAGAGAGAAGTTACCATTGATACCACAAAATATATAGGGTTATAAGAAAACTGTGAACAATCACATGCCAACAAATTGGACAACATAGAAGAAACAGATGAATTTCTAGAAACATACAGTCTTCCAAGACTGAGTCACTAAGAATTAGTACATTTGAATAGATTGAAGATTCTTTTTATTTCTTGAGGTAAGCCTATTTTGCTAAGAACTTCTCTCTTAGATCCACTTTTTGGTGCATTGCATAGATTTTGGTGTGCCATTTTTCTTTTTTCAATTGTCTCTGATATTTTTTTGATTTCTTCTTTAATTTTTTTTGATGACTCACCGGCTGCTCAGTAGCGCATTGTTTAATCCCATGTGTTATGAATTTTCCTGTTTTTCTCTAATGATTGATTTCTAGTTTCATACCATTATGACTAGAAAAGATGTTTCACGTGACTTCAGACTTCTTGCGTCTACTGTGATCTCTCTGGAAAATATCCCATTCCTGTGCAATTCTATCTTTTGGATAGAATGTTAATGTATAATGATATATATATATATATATACATATCATTATACATTAATGTATAATGATATGTATATATATATATAATGTATAATGTTATACTATATATATGTGTATATATATATATATATAAAAGTCTATTTTGTCTAGCAAATATTAATTTTACATGCTCACACTTGGACAAAGTACATCTCTTAGCTCCACTGATTTCATGGACTCTGTGACTCACTTTGGCCTGTGGGATGACCACAGATGTGATACAAGCAGAAGCCTTGAATGTGCTGGGGTATTTGATTTGCCTCTTGTGCTCCAGTGATCCTTCAAAAGAAGAGAATGGCTTTAGCACCTGTTGCACTACAGTCTTGGCTTCAGAAGAAGAAGGTCTAAAGGAGACCTTCAGAAGAAGTAGACCTAAAACTTTGCCCAAAGCCTGAATACAAGTTCTGATGAGCCACATTGTGATACAGAACTATGTAGTTAATTCTTACCTTGATTAGTCCAATTGTAGTCAACCTGCTGACTCATGAAAGTTAGACTTTGAGTTTAAAGGTTATGTGGTAGCAACTGAGACTAACACAGTCTTGTACATAGTTAATTTTTGCTTATCAAGTGGGAGATATAGAAGCAAAACAGGACATGATCCTTTCCTTTCATATGTTTATAATCTACTTGTTGATCTAAGGGGGAAATACAGGAAACTTGTCAGGAAAACAAGATTTATTGAAAAACCCAATGTTAGTTGGATGAAGCTAGAGATATTTGTTTGATGGGTCACAACTCACTTAGAAAAGTTGTGAATCAGACAAAAACTAAAGAAACTAAAGAGATAGGCTATTCTAATTATGTACACTATAAAAATAAATATAAGCTAGTGTCTCAAAAGTACAATTTATTATTATCTTTAATATTTACATGTATTAATGTAGCCCAACTAAACAGCTTTCACTTGGGTCTCCCATGTGTGGTAATTGTATGTCAGCTGGGGATGTCATCATCGGAAGGCTTGACTTTGCTGGATGCGTGAAAGGGTTCCTACATGGTGCTTGGTGCTGGCTCTTAGCTGGGACTTTAGTTGGACTGTCCACTAAAGACTCATATGCAGTCTCCTTATGAGGCTTGGGCATCTCACAGCACAGGTGCTGGGTTCTTGCTGAGAGCATCCCAAGAGCAAGTATTTCAAGAAATCTAGACAGGTACTGCAAGGTTTTCTAATGACCTAACTTCGGAATGTCACTATTACCATAATCTTTTCTTCAAGCAAGTTACTATGATCAGCACAGATTCACGTTGAGGGGATGTAGACTCCAACTCTTCATGTGGGAAGTAGCCTATACAAACAAAAGAGAAGAAATTGAAAGTGGCCATCTCTAGAACCTATTGACCATGGAGACTTGATTTAATCTGTGTTTGTAGTTTTATCTCTAGACGTGCTTATACAATTTGCCATCCATATCACGGCATATTTAAAAGTAAAGTAGACCCTCTGTATGAATACATTGGAACTTCTCAGAAAAACTGGAATTTCTGTCAGTGTGTTGATTACTAAGCTCTTATGTATTCGCTCTAACTCATCCTTCGGTGTTATGCTTTGTGTTGCTGGGCACTCCTTTACTAGCTGGGTCTTTCTTAGGCTCTACGGCAGGGGCACTGAAGGGAGCCCAAAGGCAGGTACAGGAAGCAGAGGCTTGCCTGTTCCTGCTTCCAGGGACTCTGTCTCAGCCAAACCTCACTAGTGGCAGTAGGTCCCAGTTCCCAAGTTTGATTTTTGCACGTTCCCCAATATACTCCCTCACTCAGATAAATCAGCGTCAATCAGGATACCTCCTTTTCAGAGATGTGAGATTCCTGTTAAGCTCTTAAGTTCGAACAACCTCAAATTCTTCCCTTTGTTCTTTCTGCCCTAGAGGTGTGAGCTACTCCTGTTATTCCTTCAACACCCGTTTAAACAATTTCTTACATTAAATTCATTGTCAACAAAAGGATGCTATTTCTGTTTTTATATTTTCTTGACCTTGATGGATACCAGATTCTGACATACCTGGCCTTTTTCCTGGTATATTACTATGTCAATCCAAAAATTATACTAAATAATCAGAATTACAATAACCATGTTCTGGGAAATAAAAGGATAAAAAGAGCACAAAAGCCAATTCTATGAACAGTTATACATTGCTTAGAGTGAATTTGAAGCACTGAAACAGTGACTGGTAAGGACTGGTCTCATACATGATTCTGTTACTTTTGTGGTATAATTCATGTAGTTACTACTAAGTATTGAAAACTGTCCCTAAATTACTCTATCAATTTATTGTATGATATATAGACCTTGGTTTCTTTACTGTAGAGAAATGGATTCTATTATAAAGCAGTCATTCTCTGATAAATGTATATGTAAATAAGTTCAGTTCAGTTCAGTTCACTTGCTCAGTTGTGCCCAACTCTTTGCAATCCCATGGACTGCAGCATGCCAGGCTTCCCTGTCCATCACCAATTTTCAGAGCTTATTCAAACTCATGTCCATCAAGTCAGTGATGTCATCCAATCATCTCATCCTCTGTCATCCCCTTCTCCTCCTGCCTTTAATCTTTCCCAGCATCAGGGTCTTTTCCATTGAGTCAGTTCTTTGCATCAGGTGGCCAAAGTACTGGAGCTTCAGCTTCAACATCAGTACTTCCAATGAATGTTCAGGACTGATTTCCTTTAGGATAGACTGATTGGATCCCCTTGCAGTCCAAGGGACTCAAGAGTCTTCTCCAATACCACGGTTCAAAAGCATAAATTCTTCTGGGCTCAGCTTTCTTTATAGCCCAATTCTCACATCTATACATGACTACTGGAAAAACCATAGCTTTGGCTAGATGGACTTTTGTTGGCAAAGTAGTGTGTCTGCTTTTTAATATGCTATCTAGGTTGGTCATAGCTTTTCTTCCAAGGTGCAAGCATCTTTTAATTTCACGGCTGCAGTCACCATCTGCATTGATTTTGGAGACCTCTAAAATAAAGAGCCCCCCAAAATGCTAATGTGTATATAAAATAATTTTTATTACTTTATTATCTTATTAACATATAGTAAAGAGTATTTAATGCAGTATCTTGGTATGCTATCTGTGAGAGAATCAGAATGCTTTGGGCACAGATTCTGCAAATAGCAAGCTGATTCAACGCTGGCAAATAGACTTTAATTTATATTCCACAAATAAATCTCACAGTATATACTTTTAGTGATTCATACCTACACATATGATCTAACATAGATGTATTCACCTGTAAGGTTAATTATTTTTATTTAGAGCATCAAGGCCAAATATAGTGGAATTTTTAGTGTTACCAATTACAAAGCACTTTCAAGATTGAATTTATATATTTATAATGTTTGAAAAACATTAGAAATGCAGTATCTCCTTTATTTTTCTAAAATTTTTAGTAGCACCCCTGCTTTGCTTATGGCAAAATGGATGAATTGTCATGGCAGGAATTTTTCTAACATTTTATTTTGTGTTTAGCTTTTGTTTTGGTTTTTCTTGTCCCAAGAGAACAAGAAAACATGCTGACCCGATGACAAGATGATTCCCTTTGTCAGATAAGCCACTTAGAGATCATAGAGACTTTCTCTCTCCTTTGATGGAGTCAGAGTAAGTACTACAGATATACAAAAAACGTATTTTGATGGTTCTTTAATTAAAAGTACTACCCATATTTCACTGGAGAAGGGAATGGCAACCTAGTGTTCCTGCCTGGAGAGTTCCAAGGACAAAGGAGCCTGGCAGGCTACAGTCCGTGGGGTTGCAGAGAGTCAGACATGGCTGAGCTAAACACACACACACACACACACACACACACACACACACACACACACACAC